>CM063513.1:51382238-52582238 GCA_032199755.1 Ambrosia artemisiifolia | reverse complement strand
TAAACAAAGCAATTTATGGTCTTAACCAGGCGCCTTGGGCTTGGTTTCATAAGTTGAGTGTGTTTCTCACTCAAAATGGGTTCATGTGCAGTCGTGCCGATCCTTCTCTTTTCATCTCTAAACGTGATGCTTGCATCATGTATATCTTGGTTTATGTTGATGATCTTATTCTCACTGATAATCATCCTGACACTCTTCGGTCCTTTATTCTCTCCTTACATATAGAATTAGCCATAAAAGATCTGGGGAAACTTAATTATTTTCTAGGATTGGAGGTTACCTACACTAAAAAGGTTTATTTTTAAAGCAATCAAAATATGCTTTAGATATTTTTGCTCGTGCAATGATTTTGGATGCGCCATTAAAGATCTGGGGAAATTAAATTATTTTCTAGGATTGGAGGTTACCTACACTGAAAAAGGTTTATTTTTAAAGCAATCCAAATACGCTTTAGATATTCTTGCTCGTGCAATGATGTTGGATGCAAAACCTGCTCCAACACCTTTAAGCACGCATGTTTCTTTTGTTTCTACAGGTGCTTTACTTCAGGATGCTACTCATTATCGGTCTATTGTTGTGGCTCTTCAGTAGTTGACAATCACAAGGCCTGACATTTCTTATGTTGTCAATCAAGTTAGTCAATTTTTGCACTCTCCTAATGTGGATCATTATCAACAGGTTAAGCGTATTCTTCATTATCTTAAGGGAACTATTGCTTACGATCTTCATTATACTGGGAGAACATGTTGCTTTGTCTGGTTACTCTGATGCTGATTGGGCTCAATGTTTGGAGACGCATCGTTCGACTTATGGTTACTCTATTTTCTTAGGTGGGAGTATTATTTCTTAGAGTGTGAAGAAACAACCAACTGTTGCTCGTTCAAGTTGTGAATCAGAATATCGTACAATGGCAAACACTGCTACTGAAATCATTTGGATAACACATCTTTTACAGGAACTTCATGTGTTACCACCAGATTGGCCTACCATTCTCTGTGATAATCAAAGTGCCAATTTTCTCACGCAAAATCCTGTATCTCTTAAGCATGCCAAGCACATTGATCTCGACTATCACTTCTTAAGTGAACTTCTAACATCAGGATAACTTGTCACAAAATTTGTTCTAACCAAGCTTCAAGTGGCATACATCTTTACTAAAAGTCTTCCTGGTCCTCAATTCTCAAAGTTTCGCAAATGCTCAATTTGAGTCCCCCACTGTTCAGCTTGAGGGGGAATGTTAGACAATAATTATTATGTGTATATTTTCTAATTTAGTTTACATCTAAGGTGTCAAAGTGTAACTTGTTTGTCTATATATTTGTACTCTAACTCATGTAATGAATATAGAGAATTTCAATTGTTTCAATTATTATTATAATTATTATTATTATTATTATTGGGTTAGGTTGAAATACACAATGTAAGAAAAATAGTAAGTCATAGGAATGGTATCAAACGGACTCCGATTTAACTCATTTAAGCGGCATTGAAACCGTCTCATCGAACGCTACAATCTTAGGCTTTAAGTTTTTGTTTTCTTGGATTTTTAGCTTGTAGTTTATAGACACAATATAAACCAAGCTACATCTGGATAATGGGTAAGCGAGTAACAAGTTGTGCCGCTATCCCTTTTTGAATTGCAAAGCCTATTCTACTAAAAACAAACCCTTGGTTCCTCGGGCTCTGCGAGTCACTTTGGACCACCTTCTGCACCTGCTCCAAAAAGCGAACCGCCTCAGGGGCTAGGGATCCAAATGTGTCGAAGGCAAACGGAAAGAACACGTGCTGATTCTCTAAACATGTTGCCTCGTGTTTAGCAACCTTCCTAGCTTCCGCTCTCAAAACTGCCTGTCCTGGAAAGAATCCACTGTCTCTCAGTCCCGCCAATGGGGACATTGTGTCTTTCTCTTATTTTGTGATTGTGTCATTTTTGCGACTCATTGTATATTTTCACCTCATCATTGTGTTATATTTCTCGGTATTGTGTTAAATTTCATGATTTATTGTGTTTTTTGTATTTTTCTCACTCTTCTTATTTATTTTACATTGTGTAGGATAACGTGACCCTGTCATTATTTATTAGCTAGAACCTTCGTTGGATGGATATGGTTTGACTTTTGAGACCAAACAGATTGATTTCAAACAAATATTTTTGTAAAATGTTATAAAATTTTTAATAACTAGGTAGTAATCAATAACAATTAAGAGATTCCATACTTTGTTTTGTATACAACAACACAACACGGAAATCTTTTCCGAACTAGTTAAGTTTTTCTTTTTAAAGGCAAACTTTATTAAAACACCCTCAACCAACCCCTACGTCTGCAAGAAAGAGACATAGGGAATGGAAAAACAACATTACATCATGTCAAAATTACACCATGAGTTCCACTCTATTCAACCCTTATTATATCTACACCTAAATCAAAGAAAGCTTAACTTCTTGATCTCGGCAATCACTTCCATAACCTTGAGTAGAGAAAGTATAGAAGTTTGGAATGCGGCACCATTATCCGAAAAAACACGATCATTTCTCGCCCACCATATGCTCCAAAAAGCTATGTACATTATCCCTTGGAACACATCTTTCTTGATGCCTTTGAAACTCACCGAAGTGTGCATCTGAACTAGATCACGAGTAGAGAAAGCATAGAAGTTTGGAATGCGGCACCATTTAGCTATCGCCAACCAAATCCCAATTGAGAAAAAACAACCTGAAAATAAGTGATCCGTCGTCTCCATGCTATAATCACAAGACATGCAACTCTTTGTAGGAATAACAATGTTTCTTCTTTCCAAAGCCGAAATGGTAGCAATCATATCCATCTCCGCACGCCATACGAATATATTTACCTTTGCCGGGAGACATTTACACCAGTCCAAAACAAACGCTGCATTGTTTAGAACCTCCTGTTGCAACCATTTTTTTGCAGGTTGGACAGAAAATGAACCTGAACTATCAACTGTCCATGATCAATTATCCTGTCTATCTGAGAGAGTTACATCAGCAACCGCCCTCCTGCAATCAATCAATTCATTCTTCACAGCTACAGACATATTCTCGGCTCTTTGTTTCCAATTACACGACTCGTCCTTTACAGAATTGAGGCGTTCGGCTAGGGATGAGCATTTTACACCGAATACCGAACCGATACCGATCCCGTACCGAACCGAGGGTGTTCGGTATCAATATTCACATTTATAGGTTTTCGGTTTCGGTATTTTCGGTATCGGTACGGGATCGGTATGGTATCGGTATTTTAAGGTAAAATACCGATACCATACCGGTACCGTACCGATACCGAACCGATACCGTACCGTACCGTATGTTTTCGGTATCGGTATCGGTATTGGGTTTTTAGAATTTTCGGTATCGGTATTTTCGGGATCGGTATCGGTTGGTACCGATACCGTCCCGAGCTCATCCCTACGTTCGGCAACCATCGCAATCTTGTTCGTTTCATGTTTAAACAAGTTAGGAAACTTATCTTTAAAAGCATCATCACCACACCAAGTGTTGATCCAAAATCTAATGTGTTCCCCATTCCCCACTTTTCCCTTCAACAACTCGAACATATTCTGACCTTCAATTTTAGTGTTACACCCATGTTGCACAATGTTTTTCCAAGATCCTATTACCCAATTATTAAGCAGCATCATTCCCCACTTTCGTTTAGTGTAGTGCATAGAGTCAATAATTCTTTTCCATAATGCACTCGACTTGACCCTATATCTCCAAACCCACTTTAGTAGTAGCGCGTCATTACTAGTATCCAATCTCTTTAAACCCAATCCGCCATTCTTATTTGCTTTCGTAGCTTTATCCCAAGCTACACAATGTAACTTTCTTCCTTCTAAATGACCTCCCCATAAAAACTTGTAAATCATAGATTCCAAATAATTGATCACCTTCACTAGCGCCTTATATATAGAAAAATAGTACGTAGGCAAACTCTCTAAAACCGACTTAATCAAAGTAACCATCCCCCCAATGGATAACCAATTTGTTACTCGGTTCATGTTAGCTCCCACTTTGACACCCAAATAAGTAAACGACATCACACCATATTTACACTTCATATTAAGCGCTTGCACTTTTACCAAATCTAATCTGACGCCACAACCGTACAAAGAAGATTTATGGGTGTTAATTTTGAGGTCCGAGCACACATGAAATACCCTCAAAATCCGCATTACACTATTAAAATTATCCTCATTCCTCCCACCCATAACCATAACATCATCCGCGTAAAGAAGATGAGTTAGCATAGGGCCCCCGTTAGGAAGTTGAATACCTTCAAACACACCAAGTTTCGAAGCTTTTCGAAATAAACTCGAAAGGGCTTCCATGATGATAATGAATAAAAAGGGGGATAGAAGGTCCCCTTGCCTTATTCCTTTCATACAATCAAACTCAAACGTTAGCGAACCATTGACTAAAACTGATGAACGAGCTGACTCTAGAACTCCATATACCCACTTGCATCATTTCTTAGTGAAACCCATTTGCCTCATTATGCCAATCAGAAATTCCTAATTAACATTATCATAAGCCTTTTCAAAATCAATTTTGAAAAGTAACAAATTCTTCCCGTAAACCCGAGACCAAGAAAGAATTTCATTTATAATTAACGGACCATCCAAAATGAATCGACCACTTATAAAATCCGATTGGGAGTCGGAAATCAAATCATTTATAACCATCCGTAACCTGTTAGCCAACATTTTGGATATCACTTTACTTACCACTCGATCAAGTTAATTGGCCTATAGTATCCCAACCCCATAGGATCCGCCACTTTAGGTTCCAGAGTAATAAACTAAGAGCCCACACGCCTATTAATTGTACTAAACTCCAAAAAATAAGCCACCAGTCTCCCAAAATCCTTCGTAAAAAATTGCCAGTACCGTTTTATGAATTTAAAGTTGAACCCGTCAGGTCCTGGGCCTTATCATCCCCGCATGAGAATACCACCCGTTTTATTTCCTCCTCTGTGAATTGCGAGACCGAGAAAGAATCATCCGCCTTAGAAAGACGTTTCAATTGGTGGCAACATAACTTTAGCCGTATATCCAAGTCTTCAGTAAACTTGTTTCTAAAGAAACCAAAAACTTCTTTTTTAATAAGTTTCGATTTTGTCACCCACACATCTCGAACCATCAACCCCGGGATGTTTTTAGTCGCCCTTATTTTATTGATAGAACCATGAAAGTAACTCATATTATCGTCACCAAACTTAGCCCTTCTGCTTGGTACTTGCACTTGTACTCGTCTATCTCATAAAGCCGTTTTCTTTACTCTTCCCGAACCCATTGTTCCGCTTCGTCAAGCTCCCTTTCATTTAACTCTTTTTCCAAAGAAGTAAGCTCTGTTTGAATCCCCAAATACTCCTCATTTTCATCATTAAGTAACTTATTCTTCCAAACAGTAATGCGACTATGGAAAAAGCGGAATTTCATCATTAAGTTATGTCCAAGTACTCATCATTTGCCCTCTCCACCACTTGATCAAAATCAACTCTATCCATCCAAGAATTAACAAGACAAAACTGCTTGGGACCGAAATTCCTAGATTATGTTTTAAGAATCAGAGGACAATGGTCCGAATGTAATCTCAGGAGAGCTCGATGTTCTGCCGATGGCCAATAATTAAACAAATTTTAAGAAAAAGGATATGATCAATTCTGCTCATCTTTGTACCCGTAAAGTATGTGAACCGATTACCCTTAAGACCAAACTCATGAAGGTCTGCATCTTCTACAAAGTCGATGAATTCGTTAGCACTTGTAGCATAAAAAATCGAGTTCCTTCTATCTTCCTTAGACTTAACCACATTAAAATCGCCCGCCACCACACAAAAACAATTCACGGATTCCACAATAGCTTTTAATTATGCCCATGACAATCGTTTATCATGTATTCCTTGAGGCGCATAAACATTAAGAAGAATCACCACCTCACCGCTACCTTTAATTACACCTTCCACCCATAAAAAAGACTGATGTTTCACCACCTTATTCATCTTAAAGTAACTCGGATCCCATAATGTGATCAATCCTCCCGATCTGCCAACCGATTCAACAAACTCTTGGCTAAAACCTCCTGATGTGCGTGGATTTTAAAAACTTAAACCTCTTTCTTAAAATAGCAAGTTCCCGCCGTAAAGGCCATAAACTTGATGGAAAAGTAAATTAAGTTAAAAATAGTGGTGTGATACTTTCAAGTTTTAAATTTGTAAAATAAAACGATAAATGCAAGACGTTCTAAACCCACACAATAGGCAAGTGTATCTATCGAGTATAGTATAGACACAAGCAAGTACCGAGTATCGAACCCAAAGACACGACTTCCCCTACTCAGTTTAAAGTTGCTTAAATAAAAGTAAAGATAAATGAGAGTGAGAGGGAAAGAAAGTAACCGAGAAGAAAATCAATATCCATATAAAAGTGTTGCTTGAGGATCCGACTTGTCTTGGCATGAATTAACAATAAGTATTTAATTGAGTGATGTGTCCTATGTAGGCATTACCGCATAACTCTAAAGACGTTTTATATTCTCATTTATTATTTTGAGGGTCTTCCTGGTCTGGTAAGCTCACCTCTCAACAATGAGGGGAGGAATTCCCGAGACTGTGTATACCCAACCCCGAAGAAACCACCTCCCAATGTTGCGATATTGACATCTCACGACTCTTATACTTTTATGAATAACTTGTCGGCGGCCGGAGCATGGCCGAACAAGCTTTCACTTGACATTATAAAGGAGTCGTGGCTGGTCCGTACACGCTTATCCCCTACTTAGATTAATTATCTTTTCAAAAAGTGTTTGGAATATTACTAATTGTGTGGCAATATAGTAATGGAAGATAATAAAATAGCAGACATGTGGGGGAGAATCGGGTGCAATTGGATGCCAAAATTAGGAGTGGAGCTCTCTATTTATAGACCTCCCAGGGCCTGCACGCCCGTGCAACAAGGATGGCACGCCCGTGCTCAACAGTCAGGTACTGTGCGTTGGTACTTGAAGTTCTTTCGAGCAGGTTTTGTCACATGCATGCCCGTGCCATTGAGTTGGCACGCCCCTGCACTTCTGTACTGCTGCCAGTCTTGGTCGGTTGAAGCCTTGGGGAGCACGTATTAGGATGCATAGCTGTGCACTAGGGGTGTGCACGCCCGTGCATGTTGACTTCCTCATCTGGATGCTGAAAATGTTGACTGGTTGACTTTTGGGCAGAGACACGACCGTGCATGATCTGCTGCAGTCTTCAAAGTCTTCAAATCCCTTCCTATTTGTGCCTGTTTTCGCTTCTTTTTTGCCTGTTTGCCTCCTAATAACTGCAATTAACTCAAAGGAACAATTTAGCCCTGTTTTGCAAGGGATAAGGCATAAATTCATACAAAAAGTGGGATAACTACATGTATAAAACATGTATAAATAATGGCACATCACCTCCATTACCCCAATAACCTGAAAGATCGATCTTCTCCAAAGAAGAATGTTGTGTTTCCTGAAGCAACACGAAAGACGCTTCTTTTTCTTTCCTCAAGTCCCAAACACATTTAGGTTTCCCTTTTATCCCCAAACCTGTAATGTTCACCGAAAGCACATTCATTGTTTAACCATTTGACAACCTTCTTTAGAAACAATTTGTTGTAACTGAGAATGGAAACCCTACCCAATTTCTTGCCTAGTAAAATAGTTGCATTTGTTTTCTACTCAATTGGCTCATTAACATAATTCAAGGGCAGGTTGTTATTTACCTCATTCCTTCCTAACCTGACAGTCGCATCTTTAGTCTCACCATTCTGATAAAAAGACTTTACATTCGTTTGAGCTTCCACATCATTCATAGCCTCATTCATACTTGATACACTCCCGGTAACATTTAAATCAGGAGTACAAACTCCTTTGGGCTATCTACTGGATCCAAACCATTCTCACTATTGGATTCATCCCTGAGGCCCAACAGACCATTTAAATCAAATGGATCGTTTTTCTTGGTCGCTTAGAGTTTCTCGATTAGGCTTCGGGTGATTTGTATTGTTTTCTCTGCCTGGTTTCTAATCGTTTGAACCTTTTTCAATTTACCTTCTCTTTCCTTATTTACAAAAGAGAAGGTAAAAAAATTATTAATCTCCTTATTAAAAACAGGCGGATTTTTCTCCCCTTGGTTAATACTTTCCAAAGAAACCGGTTTTTCTAAACTTGCATCAGCCGATTGAACATCCACCAGGACTAACAGGCTCCGGTATCATCTCCGGTGTCTGTGTTGGATTCTGTGACTGATTACCCGAAGCTACTTCCTGTGTATCACCGTCCAGTTCCACATCCTGATGATTTTGATCTACCGTCATCTTCCAGTTCATGCGAAATATCGTCAATCTCCACATGTTCCACCTCTTCTATTAAACAGTCTGGCACCCAATCTCTACCTTCTTCCTCGACCCAAACTTGTATTAGCTTATTCTGCCATCTAACTGCTACTGTTTCATCCACTTTCTTCACCACTTTAGACAAGCAAATGACAAACCAGCCTCATCATCCATAACACTAGCCGATTTCATGACCTTCCAAAACTTGTTACCAATAGCATTAAACACCTGTGTCATGGACAAGTTCAGAGGAACCTCATAAATCTTCAACCAAGCCACCCGTTCATAAGGAAGCGATTGTCCTTTCCATATCTCCATCTTATGAAGCCATTCACCCCATACCTCCTAAGCTTCATTTTGATTACGAAATTTGGGGATCATAAAGAATCCCCCTACATACTTAATCTCTACCCCATTATGGCCAATGTTGTCCAAATTCTTCCTCAACTCGATCAAATGTTCAAACTCTTTAACTTTTGCAATAATCACCACATCAAACCAATCTGAGAATGCACACACATTCGGAGCCACATCAATGAGCTTTTGATTCTTATGCATCCCATTATTCATCAACCTATCTCGAAACTGTGTGTCAATGGGACGATAAGCATAATCAGCATCATCACCTACTTTCTTTTCTTCTGATTTTCTTTCTTTTCTCTCCGGTTGGAACCTTTGTCCCACATAATTCCCATCAACAAACTTCGGCATACTAATAAACAACTAATTCTCCCCGATCTTCACGTTCTTCATGTTATGTTCCAACTCTTGAACGTTCCGAACATCCAGAAAATTCAGGAAAGCGAATCTCTGGCCAAACTTATTGAGTTTACGAGGCACGTACACCTTTTTAATCTCCCTATAATCACATAAGAATCTCTTCAGGTCATCCACCGAGCACTTTTCAGAAATATTAGCCACAAAAAACTTAGTAGCGATCCTTTTGTTTTTGAGAGAATTATCCATCTTCCGATCTCTATTCCTTACCGGAACTTGTTGCCATGTTTCTGTTGACGGCTGGCGGCCTTGCCTCATCCTTTTTACAAAAATATATCCGAACTAGTTAAGTAGGATAATAAACAATGCTTTTTTTTAAAGCGAGTTAGCAATCTTTCAGAAGGGGACTTACAACCCGTTCATCAATAGAAATTGTGAAAGGATGAGGGTCGCCGATGACTATGATGGAATGCTTTTTGGTGTGTGTAAGGGCATAGATCATCGCCATTTCTTCTGAACAAAATTGAGAAGCGAGAAAAGAAAAACGATGATTATTATAGTAAAAAAAACTAGCTTGTTAGTATTAAATTTCTATCAATAGAAAAACACAACCAATTATAGGAGAATGACAAGCAAACAGGGCCTGAAAGGGGACATTCATGGTGTGTGTAACCATTAGACAATGGATCATTAGCCGTTGGGTATTAAATTTGGTTATCATTAAGCCCTCTAACTTAATGTAAATTTACACATGGCTACTTTTAATCAATTCTTTTAGGTTTACTAGTGTAAACGGTTTTTGGTACATGACAAATGTCTTAAGTTCATTTAAACTCAACTCATTAGAGAAAGGAAAAAAACACACTCAACTCATTTTAAGCTTTTACCAATCTCAATATCTAAATTATAACCACTACAAGCAAAAAGAGGCTTAAGAAAAATGGGGGAGAGAGAGGAAGGCGAATGGGAGCTTCCACGTCGCCGGAAGAGAAACCAACAACCGTTATTCCAAAACCAATACGTAGAAAACGAGAACACCACATCCTTCTTTGTCTCCAACCTACCTGGCTGGTGCTCCTTAGAAGATCTATGGAGGGGATTTGAGAAACACGGGAAAATGGTTGATGCCTATCTGCCGAAGAGGAAAGATAAGCTGGGGAGATTTTTTGCTTTTATCAGATTTGAGGAGGTCTCCGATGGCTTAGAACTGGCTAGTCGGTTGGCATCCACAACATTTGGTAAATACAAAGTGGGGGTGAACGTTGCAAAGTTTGGTAAACAAGATAGCATTGAAAGGGCGAAGAAGGCCAAAGGCTCTAGGCCTCCTCCTTGCCCTCCGGTGTCTGTTGAGAACATTCCCATCCAGAATCGAACGACCTTTGGGTCGTGTTCGTATAGAGAGGCTACAACTGGTGTCAAGGAACATAAGAATATGGAGGTAACCGTTAGGCTCCCGGCTCATCCTCCATTGGCTGGTGCTGGTCTTAAAAAATGTTCTTTGTTGGGTGAGGCTATCGATTTGAACCATCTCGTCTGCCTAGAGGAGCTTCTATCCATTACTGTCAGGGATGAATTCTCCCTGAAATACGTTGGGGGGTTGAAGGTTCTTGTATCATTCCAAGGAAGTTTTATGGCACAGCGTTTCCTACATGAACATCAGGGTGAGTGGTCGAAGTGGTTTTCGAGTTTGGAACCATGGATTGGCCAAAACTTACAGTTTGAACGAGTTGCATGGATTAAGATCCGGGGTGTGCCGCTACATTTATGGGATGGCAGGGTATTCAATGAGATTGGGAGTAAACTCGGCAAGGTCATTCACCGTTCTACGGCTGACCATAAAGATGCAAACTTAGCGTCCGAGAATATTGCCATCCTAACTCAGGATGGGAAGAGTATTGCTGAATGTTTGGATGTCAAATGTCAAGGTTATTCCTTCCAAGCATGGGTCACGGAGGTGGACGATGAATGGGTCCCTGATTTCCTTAAGAAAGCGGAGGTTAATGGTGGTGTACAAGTTCGGAACCATCTATCGGATGACAATGAAGCTCACAACACAGGTGGCAGTTCCAGTATGCATGTGGATGATATCGCTAATGGAATCGAAGAAGGGGAAATTGTAGGTGAGGATAATCAAAATGAGGTTCAGTCGTCGGAACCGGCGATTGGGGCTGAATCGGAGAAAGTTCATCGGTCAGAAGATGAAACGTCTGGATCTCAAAGTTTGCATGGGGGAACTAAAGAGACGTGCATGGGAAACAATTCCATTGAAAATAATGTGGTGGGGCCGTCTTTTCTTAATGAAGGTGTACAAAAACTGGATAAGGTGCATGCCTCGGGTGGACCCACTTCTTTTATTACACCTCCACCGCCTTCTAGGAAAAGACAGAGGAGTTTTTTTGAAGCTGATGTTGGATCGGGCCAAGCCATTCGGAATAGTATCCATAATTTTTGGGCCACCTCTATTGGGCCGGACTTAACTATCCCCAACCCTCATGACCTTAAGGCGAAATTTATTAATGGTGCTTCTAATGTTAGTCTTGCTGAACCTGAACCCAGGGTTGCACCTCCAGGCAATACCCCCTTGGAGTTATCCTCCTCTATTCATCCCCAATCTGGTGTACCGGACTCTGTTACTATTGTCCCTGCTGCTGATGTGTCTATTTCCGGTCCCTCCGATGATCCTACGGCTGTGGTTCCTCCTGACAACTTGGTTGATGGGGTGGAGCTGGAAACCAATGAGACGGTTGCCTTCGGTGTTCAGGTTGGTATCAATTTGGAAGGCTTTGAAGAGCACATGGACGCTCTCATTCGGGATGAAGGTGAGTCTACTGTGGTCCAATGATTATATTATCCTACAATGTTAGAGGGGTAGGGGAGGACCCCAAAATGATTTCCATAGCAAATGTTATCAGGGAACAAAAGGCGGGTTTTGTGGGATTACAGGAGACTATGAAAGCTGATAGCTCGAAAATACAAGTGGAAAAAATTTGGGGCAGGCGTCCCTTCAAGTGTGAATGGGTCAATGCGGTGGGAACATCGGGCGGTACTTTATCAATTTGGGATCCTGGTTTTTTCAAATGTTACCAGGTATACAAGCACCAAAACTTTCTAATCGTCTCTGGTTCGATCAACCAAACTGTCGGGCTGGTAAACATAGCAAACGTATACGCTCCACAAGGAATTAATGCAAAGAAAGAAGTGTGGCGTGAACTAACAGTTCAGTTGGAGTATAGACCGGGTTTGTGGGTTGTAATGGGTGATTTCAACTCGGTCCGCTCCCCAGAGGAAAGGAGGAACTCGATATTCAATCCCTCTTGCGCGGAAGCCTTTAATGCCTTTATTGATGAAAACGGCTTGTTGGAATTTCCAATGGGGGGGCGTAAATACACAAGAATTTCTGATGGGGGTACAAAGCTGAGCAAGATCGATCGATTTCTTGTTAATCAGAAGTTTTGGGATGTATGGCCAGACTCTAGTGTGATTGCTCTCCCTCGGCGTGATTCGGACCATAGCCCAATTTGCCTCAATACGGATTCTCCCAATTTCGGGGCAACTCCTTTTCGATTCTACAACTCCTGGTTGTCCTCTCCGGGTTTTAACGATATTGTTTTGGAAGCTGTCAATGCACAAACTTTTGTTGGGAAAAGTGATGAAGTCCTAGCTAATAAGTTCAAGGCAATTAAGGAAGCCATTAAAAAGTGGGTGGTGATTGAGAGGGAGAAAAGAAAGCATCAGAAGACCGAATTAGAGAAAAAGATTGACGAATTGGATGTAGTGGCCGAAGACCGGGTGTTAACCGACGAAGAGAAAAATAATTGGGCTAACTTTAAGAAGGACAGGGAAACAATCTTGGAAAATGAAGCGTCCGATTTGAAGCAGCGTTCCAGGATGAAATGGGCTTTAGACGGTGACGAAAATTCACGATTCTTTCACGGGATTGTGAATCACAATAATATTAGCAAGCGTATTAACGGGTTCTTAATCGGGGATGATTGGTGCTGTGATCCGACTACTATGAAATCGGAAGCGAGGAAGTACTTTGCCAGCAAGTTTCGTGAGACTATGCCCAACCGGCCAACGTTCTCTTGCCCGGATATTAACAAACTTTGTGAGTCTGATTCGATTGGTCTTGTTGAAAAATTTTCAATGCAAGAAATCAAGAATGCCATTTGGGAATGCGAGGGGGATAAGGCACCTGGACCGGACGGGTTCAATTTCGCCTTTATTAAACACTTTTGGGAGTTACTTAAGCAGGATATCTTCAATGTGATGGATGATTTTTATAGCTCCGGAACCATCAGCCGTGGGTGTTCTTCCTCATTCATCGTCCTCATCCCGAAAGTGGTAGATCCAATGTCCTTAGACGAGTACCGGCCCATCAGTTTATTGGGCTGCATTTCGAAGATCATTTCCAAAGTATTGGCCAACCGGGTGAAGCATATTGTTGGGAAAGTTGTTTCTAATAATCAGTTTGGCTTCATTGCGGGGAGGAACATTCTCGATGGTCCTCTCATCCTCAACGAAATCATCTCATGGGCCAAAAAGAATAAGCGGCGTAGTTTTCTCTTGAAAGTGGATCTTGAAAAGGCGTACGATAGCATAAGTTGGTCTTTTATTGACCGGGTACTACACCAAATGGGATTCCCGGATCGTTGGAGGTTGTGGGTTTCCGGGATTCTCAAATCATCGCGGGCGTCGGTACTAATTAACGGGTCACCATCCTGGGAATTTCAATGCTTCCGGGGTGTCCGGCAAGGGGACCCGTTATCCCCTTTCCTATTTATATTGTCGATGGAAGCCTTGTCTTATTTTCTGTCCAGAGCCGAAGCTGTTGGCCTCTTTCGTGGGATCTCTTTGCCTAATCATGGCCCGGCTATTTCCCACCTTATGTTCGCTGATGACGTGGCAATATTAGGCGACTGGGAAGAGCAGAACCTTCGTAATGTGATGCGGCTTCTGCGGTGTTTTTTCTGTATTTCCGGGCTGAAGGTTAACAACCGTAAGTCCAACTTGTTTGGCATTGCAGTCGAAGATGGGGCTGTTTCTTCGGCTGCTTCCTGCATTCATGTCAACCGTGGTTCATTTCCTTCTAAGTATCTTGGAGTGGCGATCGGTGCTAATATGGGGCAGATTAGAAATTGGAAGAGCGTTATTGACGTGTGCAAAACGAGGCTATCCAAATGGAAAGCAAAGACATTGTCCATGGGCGGCCGGGTAGTACTTCTCAAATCGGTACTAGATAGCCTCCCGCTGTATCATTTTTCTCTATTTAGAGCCCCTATGGGCGTTCTCGATCAGTTGGAGCAGCTTAGAAGAAGGTTCTTCTGGGGGGGCAGTGAAGACAAGACGTGCACGGCCTGGGTGTGTTGGGAGAGAGTCATCGGACCATCGGATAAAGGGGGCATTGGGTTGGGTTCCTTGAAGCATATGAACTTGAGTTTACTGTTGAGATGGTGGTGGCGCTATAAAAACGAACCGTCAAGTCTCTGGAGGAGAACAATTGATGCGATACACACCAATCCTAGATCGTGGGCATACCTACCTGTCAAGGCGTCTTTGGCAGGGGTGTGGAATTCTATAGTTAAAATTGAGAAAGACCTGGGCGAGTACAACATCAACACTGCACAGTTATTCAAAGGCAAGCTCGGAAACGGACGCAAGATCAGGTTTTGGATTGATTCTTGGTGTGGCGATACCCCTTTTATGTGCAGGTTCCCTAATCTTTTTCTGTTAGAAGAGCAGAAGAATTGCAAAGTGGGTGATAGACTGCAGTTGGTTGGGGATAATACGATGGGGCGATGGGAGTGGAAAAGAAATCCGGGTTCGCCGTTGGAGTCCAATGAGTTACAGAAATGTGAAGCCGCTATTGTGGGTGCACAACTACTTGACAGCCAGGACTCATGGAGTTGGGTTCATGATTCAGCAGGTAGCTTTACGGTTGCGTCTTGTCGAAAACTTCTGGCTGCAAATGCGATCCCCTTCTTCCCTGTTGTTGGTAGTAAATGGGTACCGAAAAAAGTTAACTTATTAGCATGGCGTGCGGAACAAGATCGCCTTGCGACCAAGAAAGGGCTGGTTAGGAGACGTATCATTAATGCGCCGGACACTTGTGACTTGTGCAGTGAAGATTCGGAAAGTGCAGACCATCTTTTCACAGCCTGTTTTGTAGCGGCCAACATCTGGAATAAGGTCGCTGAATGGTGCAAGATTTCTCCGATTTTTGCGTTCAGCTTCAAAGATCTACTGGAAGTTCATAAGGTTCAAGGTTTGAGTCGGCTCAAGAAAAAACTTATCCACGTTGTCGTTCTTACTACGTGCTGGATAATTTGGAAAGGGCGTAACGAGAAGATCTTCAAAGGCAAGAGGGTGGAGCTTGATCGACTAATGGCGGATATCAAAGCAACTTCCTTTATGTGGGTCAAAGCCAGGGCACCGAAAGAGAACTGGGAGTGGGAAAAATGGAGAAAATTTGATTTTGAATAATTTTTGAATGTAATAGTAATGGGTGTGTTTGGGTGATGTAAACTCATTGTCTCCTTTTGAGTATCTTGCTCATGGAGATTCGTTGTACATATGTTTGGGTGTTGAATGAGAAGTTTGCCGTTCAAAAAAAAAAAAAGCTTTTACCAATCTAAATCCGAGTAATTATCAATCAACCTGACTCCCAATGATCTTCTCAATTATCGCACATGAGTCACGTGGTATGGCAATGCAATTATTAGGCACACTCTACCCACCAACTACTCAACTGTACCAATTAAGTCGTCATACGAGCCTCTGATTTGTATCCAACTATGCGATCAAAATTATTTTAATTACTATCGATCTCTTTATAAAAAAAAAGAAGAAGTAGGTAATGTTTGTTAAAAAAATTTCATGATCAATCTAAAAAAACATATTTCCAAAATTTCAAATATATGTATTTTAATTCGTATACAAACAACCCCAGACAAATTACCGGTTTACAAAAGAGATAAAATTATAAAGTTACTTAAACTTTTTGTCCAACAATATAAATACTCTATCTATATATATATATAAAAGAAAGCATATATGCCCATTGAGAGTGTCACGTGGCTTAATAATTGAGTGTTTTTGGTGTTTTTGAGTATTTTTCTAAATTTATCTCTCTATCTCTTAATTCTCAAATACTAAAATTAAATTGAGTTATTTTAGGAAAAAAGAATTTAAAAACAAATTTAAATTTTTTTCTCTTATCTTCCTCCCATAATTTTTAAACATAAATATCTTTTATATTCGAGATTTTTTAAATAAAAAAATTACACCAAATTAACGAGCGTTTTATTATCTTTCCAACGAGTACCATAGTGCTATATAAAAACGAAAAAAAAAACGACTATTTTTTGTGGGGTTATATTCATACAGAAAAAAAAAACACAAAGTGTTCAGGTTATTCATTAATCAAATTGTAACATATTTTAATTTACGTGAAGATGATTATATGTTGAAGGTTATCCTTTTAATACTTTATTATGTTTAATATGGTTTATGTTTTTTATTTTTTTAACTTTTTAAATAAATGTTTTTTTAACTAAGATTGATTATGTTTAAGTTATTTACTCTTTTCGTGATTTGAGTTTTCTTTTTTTTTATCATTTTTTATTAAATCATATTAAATTTTTCAACCCCGGGACCTTCCCGGGGTAATCGGCTAGTTTTCAATATAGTTGTGTGATTTTTCATAAATGATTATAGTAAACGACCTAATATAACAATTCGAAACTTAGAATATTATATTTTGACATCTTTTTCCTTAACATTTACGTGTTGCTTCACCATATTAATTAAATTTACAAAAGAAACTAGGTAAACGTTAATAAGTTTCAGATTTGTTCCATTTATATCACTTAGGTTTAACCATATATAAAATGTCTCGTAACAATGAAACAATATTAAAGCGTATATTGATTTTTATAAAACTTGATTAATATTATATGAAATATCTAATATGAATTAATGACTTAATTGTGTTTATAGTTTAACTAGATTATACCCCGGGAACGTCCCGGGGTTGAGAAATCTAATATGACATATTAATTTTACATATGAAATAAAATGATTCGCTTTACAGTTATATGCAATAAAGCTTCGGGTAACACCTAACCTAAAACAATTAAAAATGTATCTCTAATGTTAACACCTAACCTTAAACAATGTATAACTCTAATATTAATATCTAAACTAAAACAATGTATTACTCCAATGTTAACGCATGTTGAAAATTGAATTCATATTTACTAATTTGTACATAATTAGTGACTTGCCTATATATGATTAATGATTTACCTTAACACTTTGTGTTTTTTTTTCCTGTATGAACAAAACCCCACAAAAAATAGTCGTTTTTTTTCTCCATTTTTATATAGCACTATGGTACTCGTTGGAAAGATAATAAAACGCTTGTTAATTTGGTGTAATTTTTTTTCTTTAAAAAATCTCGTATATAAAACATATTAATGTTTAAAAATTTATGGGAGGAAACATAAGAGAGAAAAATTCAATTTTATTTTTAAATTTTTTTTCCTAAAATATCTCAATGCCACATGGGATGACACATGACACATTCAAGGAGGAGAATGACTATTTGACTGTTATGTCATTAAAATGGCTTTGGTTGTATCTCTAATGTTAACGCCTAACCTTAAACAATGTATAACTCTAATTAATATCTAAACTAAAACAATGTATAACTCCAATGTTAACAGATGTTGAAAATATAATTCATATTTACTAATTTGAACAGAATTAGTGACTTGCCTATATATGATTAATGAATAACCTGAACACTTTGTGTTTTTTTTCCTGTATGAGTTAATGGCCAAATCCGTCCCTGGGGTTTGACCCATATTGCCACATCCATCCATTTTGAGAATTTATGACAACTGGGCCACTGTACTTTAAACTTCTTTGCCAGATCAGTCCAATTTACAAACCTAGTTAAATAATTCTGTTAACTCGAGGGCATTATAGTCATTTCACGTATAAAAATTCCCACCCCTTTTAAAACTTGTTTTCTTATTTCTAAAAAAATTGTGGGTGTGGGAATCGAACCAGGGTGCAAACCCGGTTCAAACATTAACAACCACAATTTCCACCACTGGGCTACGCCCTTGTTTGTATTTACAACAGAAAACATAATTTATAAACCCAAAGTCTGCAGGTTCCCCATTCCTTACAAACCCTAGAATCTGAATCCGGTTAATCGACCAAGAAAACGAAGCTGATTATAACATTAATGTTAGGGCTTTTAATCTATACTATAAAACGACTGTAAAGCCAATGTTAATTGGATTTTAACGTACCAGAGGGCGTATAAATGGAACAAATGGGTCAAATGGGTCAACATGGGTCAACATGCACAAATGTAACCATAGTTTAATAGGGGTCAGGTCAACATGCACAAATGGAACAAATGGGTCAAACGGGTCAACATGCACAAAATGCACAAATGTAACCATCATTTAATACATACCAAAGTTTAACAAAACAATCATCATAACAACAAAACAACCAAAATAACTTCACATCAGCAGACAACTAAGTTCCAGCAGCAGCAACACCTGAACTTCCAGCAGCAGCAACACCTGAACTTCCAGCAGCACTTGAACTTCCAGCAACACTTGGTGGTCCAGTAGATGAACAAACCTGTAAAAAACACCTGACCCATTTTGACCCATTAACAAACATTAACAAACCATAATCATACACCATACTAACACAAAGTTTACATAATCATAACAACCATTACAGGTTGGTATCCCAACCTGTTGATGTTTACATACCAGTTGATGTTTACAAATCATAACACAAAGTTTAACATATTTGTATTTGCAAACTAATTCACCAAGACCCAAAATATGATTACATACATATTGACCCATTAACAACATTAACAAAGCTGTTACTAAGACCAACCTCCTATTTATAACACATAGGAGGCGGTTCTACATACAAAATTACCATCCAGGTTCATCTGTAGTGCTTGATGAACCTGATCTTCAAACACATATTTGTGTAACCTCCCCTGTATCTAAGTCATCACTTTCATTAGAATAAGTTCTTATGTGCTCAACATATACCTCCAATACTTTAAAATGGTACTTTAAAATGGTATGTTACTATATCATCTTCTGAATAACCTAGCTCTATCAGCATATCATTCAACGTAATCACAGTAATTTCAGAAATTCAGAAAACTTACCACCATGATGAAATTCCAAAGTAAAGCATACCAATCGTCGAACAACCCAATCATGCTCTCGAACATACCAATCGTCGTCGCTCATTATTCTGATTAGGAAGGAGATGAACTCTGGTGGTTTTGTGGGTTATAATCAGATTAGGGTTTGGGGGTTTTTAAGAGGCCCTCGATTATAATCAGATTAGGGTTTGGGGGTTTGTGATTATCGTTTAGGATTATAATCAGATTAGGGGTGGGAATTTTTATAGGTGAAATGACTATAATGCCCTCGAGTTAACAGAATTATTTAACTGGGTTTGTAAATTGGACTGATCTGGCAAAGAAGTTTAAAGTACAGTGGCCCAGTTGTCATAAATTCTCAAAATGGATGGATGTGGCAATATGGGTCAAACCCCAGGGACGGATTTGGCCATTAACTCTTCCTGTATGAACAAAACCCCACAAAAAATAGTCGTTTTTTTTCTTCGTTTTTTATATAGCACTATGGTACTCGTTGGAAAAATAATAAAACGCTCGTTAATTTGGTGTAATTTTTTTCTTTAAAAAATCTCGTATATAAAAGATATTAACGTTTAAAAATTATGGGAGGAAACATAAGAGAGAAAAATCCAATTTGATTTTTAAAATATTTTTTCCTAAAATATCTCAATGCCACATGGGATGACACATGGCACACTCAAAAAGAAGAATGCCTCTTTGAGTGCCATGTCATTAAAATTGCTTTCTTTTATTATATATATAGATATAGTACTCTGACCGTATCCCTATAATTTACATCCCATATGGTATTATACAATGCTATATTTAGCAACTTGGGTTTGTCTCACAAAAAATACTGTACATCGGTTGGGCACGCATTCCAAAAAACTTTCAATTTGTACAACTGCATATGCATTCCACTATACTGGTGTACAAGATTGTTTAGCATCTTTCACAACTCATGTAGGGTCTTTACACCTCACCCACCACAACCTACCTAAACTCGATTCTCTATCAATAATCTGACTCTCTTCCTCTCTCCTATGGTTCTCTCTATAACAAACCTGGATGCTTATCACCTACTTTCTGGTAGACAATCCAACTTTCACCTCAAATCCTCTTAGTTAAAATAAAATACAGATGCATAGAGGGAAGGATAGGAGAGAGACGCAAACCAGGAGGCACCGTAGTTGCTCCGGCGCGTAGACAACCGACTACCGTTAAACCAAGGCTGTTGACAACCGCGGTGAAGTGGTTTGGTCAATCAAGAGGTGGTGGCGGTTTGGAGCTTCAAAATCAAAAGTATTCCAACCATTAGAAAAGAGGGTTTTTTTTTTAATCAATTCACACTCTGCTATTATTTTCTGTTGTCAACCGGTGTATCCCCTGAGCCTCGGTTAAAGTTTTGTAACACAACCAAAACGGAACAACACTTAGGTTTTATAATCAGAATGTTAATGGATGCAAACAAAATTACGCTGAATTGTTAATGATGTGGTATTTAGTTCACCCGTGTTAACAAGCTTATGCAGCCATCAAAGTGGCTACTGAGTTTAATAACTCAGGTAGGTCCACCCTTTCTCAGGTTGACCAATAGCTTTGGTTTAAAAATTTCTAACCATTTGCTTTTTTAAAAAGATAAACACTGTGCTGGATTTGGAGATGACAAGATTTGATGAAACAATTTAGAGATCTTGCATTGGTTCAGGTACTTCTAATAATTTTCTTTGATTTAGTTATTGTGGAGATAAATGTTTTCACCTACTTTTCATTTCGTCATTTCGGGTTATGTTTCATCCTATTGGGTCAAATAGAAGATGATTAAAAACAGCGTAAAGGAAATGTGTTAAATGGCCCCTGCAAAGACATGTTGAGAATCGGCGATATTGTAGATTTAATACACTAAAACTCGATTACTACGAAGTAATTGAATTTTATGAAATTTGTTTCGTCTTTGCAAGGTATAGAAAGTAAATTTAATTATAGTGAAATTATATGAACATTATAATATTATCAGTTCAATCAATTATAAGATTGTAATTAACTGTTATCAGAAAGTTATATATGTCTCGAATGACTAAATAAAAAATGCGAAAATAAACAGTTACACACATTTACTTTAAAGTTATAGTTTGCATAATTTTTTTAGTATACTTCAAATTCGAAGTAAATAGGTTAACATCGGGGTCTAGGGACACTGCCCCTAAATTTTTACATTATGCAATCAAACTTTGCACATTCGGTTAACTATTTAAACGTGTGTATAATGGTACGTCAAACTAATTACAGTAATGTTAAATCAATTTCCAAGTACATAACACGCAAGTAACATACTATAACAACGTTGTTAACTTTTTTGGTTTGATTTGTTGTTGTAATGGTTTTTAACACGTATGTATATATAACTATCCAACTTCACAGGTTTAAGTCATTTTTGTAATGAGTTCATTGTAATTCATTACAATGATGTAAAAGGATTAATAAGTTTAGTGGTTAAAAGAGAAAGTTGACACTGTATCGCTGGCGCACCGACGATTAAAGTTCTTAGATACATGAATGTAGATGACAATTCTTGAGGTATGTACATTTTGAACCTGTGCGCCACAACGCACCATAACTGTTTTGTATCACCCATGACCATAACTGTTTTGTATTGCTTAACTACAAACAAACTGTATTCAAATGGTTCAGATTTCTGCATTTTTTGATTTGAAAACTTGGAGATATTGAATCTTGCCAACTGTTGCTATTATAGTACCTTATAAATTCAAGGCAAGATATAAACATAGAAATTTAGTCCTGGCCAAAGTAGCCTGCCTCATTTTCGGCAATTCACATTAGGTACGTTGACTAAGACGGCTATGATTTAATCCACTATGACTAAGGTTTAGCCTTTGCAAGGAGGCTAAGACGGCTAAACCTACACTTTTTGCGAGGTTGCATCCCCGCCGCGTAGCGCGGGAGCAAACACTAGTTCATATTTATATCCCATTTTAGTCTATGCGATTGAGTCTATTATCCATTTTTGTATTCACATACAGTTTGGTACTCACATCATCACATCTTGTGCTTTAATTAAAATAAAACATAGTGGAAAGTTAAAATGAGAAGAACTTTCTTGTAATAAGAAAAAAAAAATTTAACCAATAGGAATCTTTATTTCAATACATGTATTGAATGTTAAATAAATGATTAATTTATTGTAACCCCTCATAAACTAGTTAAATAAATGAAACTAATAATTGCTTTTCAAAATATATATTTTTAAACCAAGCCTAATTTGAAGTGAAGGATAATTTCGATATATGTAGGATAAACGTATGATAGTTTCGACTTATGTAGGATGAATTTTTGATATGTGTAAGATAAACATAAGATAATTTCAATATGTGTAGGATGAATTTTGATATGTGTCGGACAAATTGTGATATGTGTAGTCTAAAGTATTAATGACAAATTAATTTGAGAAGAGTTAATGTATTTAATGTTTATAGTTTTATTTCTTCTTTTTCTTCTCACATGAAAATTGTTCTCAATTGATCCTCCCCATCAAGGTTTTGAAGACCGGATCGGACCGGCCAGTCCGACCGGTTGAACCGGGGTTCGCCAAGTTAACCGATCCGGTCACAGCAATTTGTCAAGTTCAGCAAGAACCGGGCGGTTCGATTCTTTATCTGGTTCGGTGGTTCGTTGGACCGGTGAGTTTGAGGAATGGCAGCCATAACTTCAGAGAAGTGGAAGAAGAGGAATCTTAAAATGCAGATCGGGCGTCTGCGACAACAACGAATCTGACTATATCGATTTACCTTACTGTGCGTGAGAGGATTCATCTTCAGGGTAATGTTTTCAGCAAACAAAAGGAATATGATATTGAAAAGATGAAAGGAATATGGGTTTTGGATAGAGTGCAACCTGTTAAGAAAAATTAAGAGGAGAGAGATAAATAGAGAAGATGAAAAGAAGAGAGATAAAAGTAAAACAACCGAATGCTTCACTTGTGAATTTCTAATAGGAGAATCTACTTTTCCAAGAATTTACAGTTGTATCCCATTGAAATTCATCATTAGTATAATTAAGATACTTACTTTATAATTTATAATGTTATCTCTTTGATATTTTCTATTTTATACCGTTATCTATTAGATTATCATATTATATTTATATTTTTAATTTTTAAATTACATATGACGTCATCCGGTTCTTAAATCCGGTCCGACCGGTCGAACCGGTCCAACCAGTGAACCAGTAAAGAGTCCGGTTTTTAGTCCGATCCGGTCCTGAAAACATTGCTGCCCATAAAACATATCCCTTATATATAATTAAAGCTAATTTTCTAGAACCTCATAAATCTCATTCCTTAAAATTAGAATGATATAGATAATATAAAATTTATATGAGTTGATAAGTATAAGAAACTATTATAGATACATAAAATTTAACTTAAAATTATCAAGATAACCCATTATTGAATAGGATGGATGAGTGATTTTGAGAAGGTTGTTTATTTATTTATTTATTTATTTTTAAATAACAGTTAAAATATAAATAATAGAAATGGAATGTAGTTTCAAATTCTATTGGACCATTCACATTCAAAATTTTATTTATATCTTAATAATTTAAATAAAAAACACATTTATTTTATTAATTCAAATATTTAAAAAGACCTACCTCCTATTCATTATTTATCTCTATTTAATTAAACACTATATTTTTAATCAATGTTTTAATTTCTGTCTCTCTTCTAGTCGCATAAGAATGATAAATGATGACTACGGAGTTATTAAAATGATTTACCATATGGAATCCATATTGTAATTACGGAGTTATATCTTAATACTCTTTTCTAAAGTATTAATTCACTACGGAATCCATAATATAATTTAAATAAAATAATACATTATAACTTCTTCAGTATTTATAATTCTATTAAGACTCTTCATGTTCTACTCACATAAAGATACAGCTTATTGAAACAGTATTTTTCTTGGCCCCAAAATTCATATTTTAAATGCATTCCATACTTGCGTACCAATTTGCCTCAAATATGGTAACATACTCATCGTAAAATATCCAATCTCATAGCATTCAAATTATTCAAACCTTTAAATGAGTTTCCAAAAAAACGTGGCAGAATTTATGGAAACAAACTAATGAGCATAAATGCTATGGTTCAAATTTTAAATGGATCCGGGTCCACCCCTAAATCCGAAAACATAAACCCACAAACATCCATAACTAATCATAGATCAAACCACTTAAACAAACACCAGCGAATATGAGGATCCATTTTAATAATGCTTGTCAAGATCAGCTCATGAAAACTCATGAATACCTCATGTCTGCCAACGAACAAATATTCGACTCCAAGAACAATACCTCGGCACAATCCTAAAGATCTATCATTATCAAATCTTGAACCCCCACAATGTTATACATGTAGAAAGACAATAATTGGAACATAAAAAGAAACTAAAACGTTGTAAAGAAAATATAAAAACAAACATATGTTCACAGCGTCTTTCTTATCACTTTTCAGCCTAGCTCGATGAACCTACATGGAATATGTAACAAATGTGAGAAAAATTGTTGGTTATCAAAGATCTAGTTCGGCATAAACTTGTGAATAATAAACACACAAGTTACCAACTTGATGTACCTGTGCAATTGATGCAGAGCCAATAAGATCCCAATTTATTTAAAAAAAAAATAGGATCCCTATCAAATCTTTCAAACACGCCATCAACGGTTTTACCCAACTCATTCTTTTTTTAAATAAGGCGCATCACATTAGATGGAGTTCTCAGCCATACCAATGTATCTGCAAAAAAAAAAAGATGGGTATAAATTGATGATTAACTAAATAGTTGAGGTCGACATAGAAAAACCTAGGTGGCGAATCAATAATCAGAACGATTATAATTGTGAACATAAAGATAAACATTGGAGACACATAAAGACATAAAAAACCCAGATCTGAGAACGTCATCCAACCATTACCGGAGAACACAAAATACATCAGAAATACAAATCAAAAGACAATAAAAAACCAGATCTGGATTGGATCCAGTTTATGATATGGATCTATTTTATTGAATCGAATACATAAAGGTTTACAAATCAGAACATATGATATGGATCCAGCGATTGAATACATAAAGCATATAATAAAAGTTTACAAATCTGAACATATGACATGGATCCAGTTTATTAAATCGAATACATTAGCCAGAATACATATATGGTTCGATTTTATAACTGAAGATTGATCACTTATATTTTAGATGCAGATTATAAATCAGTGAAGAAGATACAGACCTCGAAGCAAGAATGCAAAAGAATATTGATGAATGTTGGTTGGAAGAATTGTTAGTGAGGAATTGAGAGTGTGATGGAAGAATGGACACAATTAAAATATACAAAAGACTATTTATAGGGAATAACTTGGAGCTCCATATTCAATATGGATACATCAAACTCTCTCTAAGGCCTTGATTCAACCCAAGTGTATTCAATTATTATATAGATAGATTCTCTAGTTGTATTTAATTGATGTATGTTTGTAGTTTAAGATGAAGGGGATGGGAGCTTGTTGGAGGATTAAAGGAACGTAAAAGACTATAATACTCCAGCAATCCATGCAAATGGCAAAGGTACTCTTCTGTTATAAGTTTAGTTTAACAGAAGATAAAGTTATAAGTTTGGTTTAACAGAAGATAATGCCACAGATAAAAGTAGTTACAAATTAGGGCATAGAGGGATACAACCTACAATTTTTAGGCATAAGGGAGTCAGACTGTCTAATTGGTCAAAAAAATAGGGACGTAAGTTGCAGTTAACTCTATCCATGCTATATATTTTGCATTTCGCAAAAGTATTTTAAGGTACCCAAAAGTTAAAAACTTTTTTTCGTTTTATAGATAAGATATAATCCTAAAATAAGGGTAAATTATTATTTCAAACACTTTTACACTTTAATATCATCATCTTAGTTACACTTCAATTCCTTCAACGTTATCAAACATTTTGCTTATTTAAAATAGTTGCACTTTTTCTACTTATTTTGAACCAACTACCCCATGATTTTTAAACCCTCATAAATTTTCCATAGGTTAATATTTTAAATAAAGAACTACATCACAAAAACAAATATTTTATTCTTCCTAATTTGATTATAGTATTGCTATTATTTTTTAGTTTAAAAAATTTGATATGTTACATAATTAACAATATTTAGAGGTGGGCAATAAACGAAAAAAGATGTAACCAAAAAAGACGAAAGCAAACCAAATCAATTGAAAACCGAATTGACCAAAAAACCGAATTAACTTAAAACTGGTTATCGGTTTTTTTGTACCATTTGTTGACTTAAATTAACCAAACTTAATATACTTATATATTCTTAGCTTTTATGCCTCCACTTCATGTATTTATACCCCTTTTTCATGTACATCTAAGCAAATATTTTAGCTAAAGTTTAGTTTTTGGTTATTAACAAAAATTAAGTAAACCGAACTAAAAATTAACTATCTTACAAAGTAAACTGAACCAATTAACCAATTGGTTAATAAGATCAATTATCCGATGACTTTGGTTTCCATTGATACTAATAACCGAACTGAACTATGTACACCCTTAGAAGTGTATGTTTCTTGCTGCATCACGTAGACATCTTGCTAGTATATTATAATGGGTAAAAACAATAACTAATTTTATAAAAAAATATAAATAAATTCAGTATTTATGTACAAAGATCAAAACTGCTAAATGCTGTTATGTGTTATCTATTAACAGTATGCATTCATAACATCAATAATATTTTGCTATCTCTAAAATATTATTACATCTTCTTATGGCCGATGCTATCACATTTAATACATTAAATCAGATTCTTATAAATACCTAGGTAGACCCCTTTTTTACTATAAAATAATTTTTCTTGAATAGGGTATTTGGGTGGCATGGATATGAAGATCATTTCATTCAAAGTTCTCATTGTGGTTGCACTTTTGCTTATTGCGAATGGTTAGTCATCTCAATTTTGTAAGATACATATATTCAATTAAAACATAACATCTTAGTGGAGGGTTGGTCATCACTAAACATATTTTATCACACTTAATTATCATATGTGAGCTCATTTTTAACATTTATCACATTTTATCATTAAACATAAGGGATGATTATCGCGACATCACTAACTTATTTTTTTTCTTTTCTAAATAAGTTAAAACCAACATTTTTGTGTTAAAAAAAAAATTTTAATTTAATTTAAAACTAGATAAAATCTAAACGTTACAAATAAACAAACAACAAAAAAACGTTAATAAAAACAACCTAAAGGTTACCGGGCTAACCCCACTTTGCACAAGATTCTCGTTTTCGTTCAAAGAGAATCGTTTTGTATGGTTAACGGGCGTTTTCATGCGACTCAATCATAACATTCAAATCTTTATTTTTTTTTTCTTTTTTCAACAAATGTTACATATATGTTTTATCTCGTTTTAATTTTGATTCCGCCAATATCTCGCACCTTTTTCTATTCTCCTTCATTTTCACCATATTGCCGACTTGAATTTGGTCATGGCATCCCCCCCCCCCCCCAACCTTCTTTCCTTTTGCTACTTGACAACTTAATACTTTTCTTCCGATGCTGCCTTCTCGTCGGTGTTGTGTCTTCGTTGAAGTCCTCATTATAATATATTTTGGGGATGTTGCTTGATAGCTCATCCGCTGAGGTTGTGAAATTTCCCGACTCAAATGTTTTGCTCATTTCTGAGAACGATCATGACTAGTCGACTACCCCTTTGCCCTTCTTCATCTATCAATGTCAATGGAATGAGAACTCACTTGGAATGATTTCTCACAATCCCTCATGCCCCTAATGATTAAAACCATTTCCTCTTGTTGACTTTTCTATAATTGTTTAGGGCATCCTTCACGACATCCGCATCATTCGATCCACTTGACCAAAAGCGCAACTATTAGAAACAAATAACTAAAATTTTATATTTTATAAAAAAAACGTAACAAAGTAATTAATATAAGAACAAAAAATAAAGGATTAATAATATACCTTTTGTAAGTATACTTCATTGAAGTAAATCAAATTTTAATTTAAATCCATCTATATACCCGTGATTTGATCTTGGCCCCGTGTAGTTCCACCTATTAATTTTTCAAAATGTGCGAATCGGCCGGTAATTTGGCCATCCACCGGCTCGGGAGGTAAAGTGAATGGAAACAATTGAGACTTAGGTTGGCATGTTGGATTGGGAAATATATTGTGGATATTGCGATGGAAACAATTGGGGTGGTTGGAATGGAAACAGTTGGGGAGCTATCGGTTCGTCTTGTGAACGAAACTTATTGGATTCGCCTAGATTAGCACGAACCTTTGGTTTATATATTCGCCTCGTAGCCTACACTTTTTTGCTTGAGCTTTCCATCTAATAATTTTTTTTTGCGTTGAAATGTGGGTGTGGTATGTTTTTTTGAGTGGTGTAAAAATTGTTTTAAAGATGTGGTATATTTATAGGGTAAAAATAGGTTTTTTTTTAAATCCTCAAACGTTCAAAACACCGTTACACCAACCCACAACTACTACATTTTCTAACTTTACGATTGTGATATGCATCACGGGCGTGACGTTTTTGCCCAATCACGATCGAGGGCGGATGTTCAAGGTATCATGCTATATCAAGGGGTGGTGTCGCAGACCACCCTTATATAAATCATGTGAAATTTGAATTTTGATGAACATCAGTTAAATTATTTTTTTAAGGAAAAGGATCATCAATTTCTGTTACTGAACGGATCCAATTGAGTAATCCGACAATAATTACTCTTTGATTACAGAACCAAGTTTGAGTTTCGTTGAAGGACGGGGTGTTGCAAGTGATCCCAATTATACGATTACAAAGCATTGTAGTGTGGATAGTGATTGCCATTGCTTCTGGTTTTGGCAACACCCAAAATGTAAAAATGGATCATGTACTTGCAAGTGATCAATGTATATTCAGTTGATATATATTTAAGACCAAATTTCAATTTTTGTCCTTTACGTTTATACAGATTTCAAAGCATGTCCTTTCCCTTTAAAACTAACGAGTTTGTACTTAATGTTTCAAAATCTTGCACGGTATGTTCTTTGAACCTAACCAAATTAATTTTAACTGTTAAGTGAATGGTAAATTGGAATTTTTACCCAATTACTTAATAAAACCATTTTAATAATTATGGGTCAAATTGTTCTATACAGTGTAACAAAAATGAGAAGGGTGAGAAGGACACAAAAAAACACAATAGATCACGAAATATGATACAATGAGCCACAAAATATAACACAATACCAAAAAAATATAACATAATGCTGTAGAAAAAAGACACAATGAATGACAAAAATGACACAATGATGAAAATAAGAAAAAGACACAATGCTATATAGCAAATCTAAGAAGCAGTACATAAAACTTGACTAAAAAATTGTTGAAATAACTCTATAACTGTTGCGTTGTTTCATTCAGCACCTTTGTGTAATGTCAAAGGGGTTGCTATGATCACTTGTTGTTATGGACCTGCTACTTCTTATTTCTTCGAGCCCGGGAGAAAGAACATAGATTTGGTTGATAATATTGGGATGCAACATGTGGACATGCCACTAAACAATAATAATCTTTAATTGTATGTAGGTACAGACTTGTAAACATAAATTTCTTTCATTGAAGGTTCCTTCAAAACCCATTTGTGACCCTTATCCGAAGCAATTTCCCCATCAATCTGCACCTACATTGCATAAGATCAAATGCATGAAATTTGTGGATATTATACTGGTCAACTGCAATAAACATACAGAAAGACACACTATAAAAAGGGCAAATCACCATGCTTACAATCTATAGTAAAAGAAGGTCCTTATTATATTGGCATTTATCCTTATGCAAATGAAGCGATTTCCATTATGTTGAAATAGACATCAGAAGGTCTGTTATCCGGCAACAAAGCAGCCATTATAGCCGGTTTAGCACCTTCTTCTATGATATAGATTCCCATATGAGATTATGAGATGTATCTTTCACCACATACCCACTATTATCACTGGTTTAGCACCTTCTTCTTGTGTATTGCATTTGGTCCTAAAAGGGAAGTAATGTTTTTGCATTGATCACATTTCCCTTATGCACAGATATCATATATGATTAAAGTTTTTAACAGAGAACAATTGTGACATGGTGGCGTAGGTTGATAGCGGGAGACGATTGATGACGGAAAACTGAAAGGAATTAGAAGTCAATCATCATGACCTGGTGTTTTACAATTAAACTTATTATTGGGTTGACTAAGCCACTAACTATAAATATATACATGCATATATTGAGTCAAACCCAATAGAGTGGTATGTATAAAACTATAAATACCATTGTAAGTAATGTGTATATGTATAATCATATATATAATAAATTAATAAATTATATCGAACCGACCCGAGTGAACCTTTTCTCGTGCTCGGCTCGTTTACAAACCGAACCAAGCGATCGGCTCGTTACAACCAATGGAAAATCAAACGAGTATTTTCCGAACAAATTCCAAACGAGTCGCGAGTGATCGGCAAGCACAAGTAATCTAGCTACATTTGGAGGATATTGGTGGAGGGGAAATGAGGGATGACCCGGCCATTGGCTTGGGTTCGAGTCCTGATCCCGACCGGTTTTACCGATTATTTCACTGTTGTGCCTTCGGGCGGGTGAGTGGTCGGGTTTTCCCGGAAATTGGTGGCAATTGGTGGCCCGGGTACTCTCGAGTACCTGATTCGCCAAAAGGATACCCGAGAATGCTCGAAAATTGATTTGTTGGCCGTTAAAAAAAAAATTAAACAGCCCTATCCATGTTTGCCCAAAGCTACAGTTGGGTCTCCCATTCAAATAATCTAGAAGGTACCAGAACACCTTCATCCCAAACCCTAACTGAAACAAATACGTCATTTGTGCCACAAGTATTCATTCGTTGATTCTAATTTCGTCAACAGAGAACCAGGTAATTGATTCATTACATAATCAAACTCTTTTGTATTCTGCAATATATTTAATTTCTGTTAGGTTTTAGGTCATATATTAGTATCTATGATACGAGTAATGCCCCACACACCGGTTCAAATCAAACCGTAAAATAAAGGATAGATCTACGGTTCGTTTTGGATACAGATTCACCACTAAAACCAACGGTTAGGGCTGCGAATTAGCATAGACACAATTGAGCTAGCAATTAGCATAAATCACCACTCTTGTTACGAATTCGTGTTTAAGAAACCACTCAGTATGCCACAATTGAGCTAGCAATTAGCATAGACACAATCAATTTACCTCAAAAGTCCATTGAGATAATGGTTTTAAAAATATAGCTTTAGTTATGTTCTAACATATATTTACCTACATGTACAACCTAAAAAGCCTGATGTGCAACATCTTGCTGCACAAAAAACGGGCATGTATATGAGGCAGATGCCTCACCTGCGCCTCAGGCTAAGTTTTTGTCAAAAAATGTGCCTCACATGCGCTTTATGTAAATTGTGCGCCTTGTGTCACTTGAAGCGTGCCCTTTGTGCCTTAGGGCACCTTGCGCCTAGGCATGCTTTTTTTAAACGGATCCTAAACTAGAAAAGAAATGGAAATTAAAGTACAACCTTTAAAGCAGAAAGTACAACTATGAAGGCAGAGGAATCAAACTGCATTTAACATGCTTATAAAGGTGGGATAAAACTGTAGGTGGTGGGATTTGTGTGCCTGCAATTGTGGGTTTAATTCTGCCCTCATGGAGTTCCATTTGAACCGACTTAAATTCCGTGGGTGCTGGCTGACCACCTGCTAATGTCAGTTGACCCATAAGGCCAGAACGTGTTGTTGACCCATTTGTTTAACAAGCTGTCTCTGCAATAGATTCAATTTCTGTATCATTTGATCCTTACACAAGTTTATAGCTGGTAAATTACATTAGGGTTAGGTTTTAGGTCATATCGGTAGGATATGTTTGAATTTTGCTGCCTGCATGATTGAATTTCCGTTTGTGTAATTTATAAACTTCTTTGTTGCATTTTGTAGAACTCATGGCACATAGGGTGTTAAGAGATGTTGAAGCTGATGGTTGGGAACGGTCCGACTTTCCAATTATATGTGAATCATGCCTTGGTGACAATCCGTACATCCGAATGGTAATCGTTTAGTACTTTCTTTATTTTGTAATACAAGGTTTATGTTTGATATTTTTATTCTACTACGTTAGTATGTTACTAAAGGTACAGCTTTATGCAGACAAAAGAGAACTATGGTGCAGAGTGTAAGATCTGCACGAGGCCGTTTACGGTGTTCATGTGGAGACCGGGACGTGATGCGAGATATAAGAAGACTGAGATCTGTCAAACTTGTAGTAAGTTGAAAAATGTTTGTCAAGTGTGTGTTCTGGATCTTGAATATGGGTTACCGGTCCAGGTTCGGGATACTGCGCTTAGTATCAGTTCACATGATTCCATTCCGAAGAGTGATGTCAACAGGGAATACTTTGCAGAGGAACATGATCGCAGGGTATGTCGATTTGCAATTCATGGTTACACCTTGTTTAACATGGTTGCTATATTTTTTTTGTTCTGAATTCAGTTAAAGTATGCTGTATGCTGTAGCACTGGTCTTAGGTTTGATTTCAGCTTTTCATTAGTTTCTGCTTATAAGTTCTTGAAGGTCATGTTAGGAACCAGAAATTAAAATGCAAACAAAGATAAAAATGCACTAGTCGGCCAGCTTTGAGGACACATCTCCGGTACAAAGAGTACTTAGGTAATTCAAAACAAACAAGAAAGAACAAATATTCTGGAAAACACTTATAAATTGGAAGAACAGGGGCAGTTAAGATGCAGTTTCTCCCTACAAATAGCTGACCTACACACCCACTAACCCCACTTGGTTGATTTCCCTTGGCTCTTTCTGACCTGGTCCAAAGACTCACCCGAATTGGACCTGGGTTCGTATCAGGCCACCTGTTGAGATTGAGTGCATGTCCTATTGGTGATGAGTTCTCACTGTTACAAAACGTTAGGCGTTACTACAATTGCTTTAATAGGATCATACGTCCTTCATGTGTTTGTAAAAGATACTTAACCATGTCTAAATTTAGCTACTAGTATTCAACCTGATCTTTGGTCGTTACTCGTTAGAATATAAATGTTAACCATTACAAGATTTTGTAAATAATAGTTCCTTAATAGTATGACGTGTTGATTAATTTATTTATTTTCACAGGCAAGGGCTGGTCTAGATTATGAATCTTCATATGGTAAGGTCCGCCCTAATGATACGCTTTTGAAGCTTCAAAGAACAACACCGTATTACCAGAGAAATCGAGCACATATTTGTAGTTTTTACATCAGAGGTGAATGTACAAGAGGTGCTGAATGTCCGTACAGACATGAAATGCCTGTCACTGGAGAGCTATCTCAGCAGAATATCAAAGATCGTTACTATGGGTATATAACTTCTGACTACATTTTTAATGCAAATACATTATCCAAATTTATATTATATATTATTATATAATGGTATTCAAATTTGATTGCTGTGATTTCAGAATTAATGATCCGGTTGCATTGAAACTTTTAAACAAAGCTGGTGATATGCCAGCTTTAGAACCACCTGATGATGAAAGTATAAGAACATTGTATGTTGGAGGGCTTGATGCAAGAATTTCAGAGCAGGATCTTAGAGACGAGTTTTACTCCCATGGTGAAATCGAGTCGATAAAGATGGTGGTCCAAAAGGCTTGTGCATTTGTTACTTACACGACCAGAGAAGGGGCAGAGAAGGCAGCTGCAGAACTCTCAAATAAGCTTGTGGTTAAAGGTCTTAGGTTGAAACTGATGTGGGGCCGACCACAAGCGGCGAAACTCGATGGTGAAACGGGTTTGTCGGCTGCTCATAGCGGTTTATTGCCTAGGGCGGTTATATCGCACCAGCAGTATCAGGATGTTCCTCCACCGGGGAGCTCAACTAGTCAGGATCAGCAACTGCCACCACACATGCAGTATTTTAACATTCCGCCACCACCTCCTCAATATGAGAGGACGTTTTATCCTTCCATGGATCCTCAGAGGATGGGGGCGGCGATCCCAAACCAGGAAGGAGGTGGTTCAGGTGGATCGACCGAGAATAAAGGTGATCCTGGTCTGCAGTATGCTGCTTACCCACCACCACCACTGCCACCTCACAGTGGTGATCAATACTATCAGCAGTATTATGCACCACCACCATACGGATACATGCAACCGCCTCCTGAACAATCGTATCAACAATACCCCTCCACAGTGCCTCCAACAGCACCCACTGATGAGCAAGCATAGTAGCTGGAACTGCCACCTCCACTGCAGCTGGGTTGTTGCCATCATTGATGCACCGGTAGAAAAAAAAAAACGGGTTTTGTTTTGATTTTATGGTAAAACAGTTAATGTGATGCAACTTTGTTTCTTTTGCTTTAATGAATTGGTTCCTTCTACTTTTCATTACAATGGTGTCTTTTTATGTCTTTCATTTGGTTTTGTTTCAACTTCTAACTAATTGACTAGTACAATATGCACAGTTAGTCGAACTGGTTTGCGAAAATAGTTGTTGCGCCTAAGAGGATAGCCTATTGTCGAATACAAAACACTCGGTTGTACTGGTTCACTAAAATAGTTGTCGTGCCTAAAAAGATAGCCTATTGTTGATTACGAAAAGCTAAGTTGCACTGGTTCGCGAAAATAGTTGTCACGCCTAAAAGGATAGCCTATCCATTGTTGAACAATCCGCGGGTTGGATAAAAACTGAAGTTGCAATTATGTAGTAAAGCTAGCCATCAAATGACTTAGAACTGTGGATAAGGCCGGTAAGAAAGAGAGTGTTGAACGGGTCGTGTTTGTATGTTGACAAGTCAAACCTAACATGAATCTGAATCCAAAAACCATTAAAAAATTTGAGTTCTGTTATTAAAATACAACAAAATATGTAAAACAGTTGCATTTAGACAATTACTTCAAAGCTTTACTTTCATTACTTTTAAATCATTAGAAGATAATTAGTCCCTTTAAGCAAGGGTCAACGTGAAACCAACCAGGCTAACTCAGTCAGTATGACCCGCTTTAACCAAAACAAATGTTGAAGAATTCGACTTAAAACTAACACCTGTACACATTTAGTCTAAACCCGAACTTGCGAATTTCGTGATTTGCTTTCTAGTCAACATTCCTACCAGAAAGCACAATATAAGAATGATAGTGAATGAAGAAGCACAAACATTTATTTGGTGAAGATTGGTGTAACAAGAATTTGGAACACCAAGTGGATGTCCGTGCAGAGTTTGGCTAGGCTTCTTGTGCTTGTCACTTGTGAAGATGGTGGTACTGTCACCCACCCATGGTGGTGATCATGACGGGTGGCCAAGCTCGTGAAGAAACGAACTGACTTGACCCACAAGTTTATTTATTAGACAACTTAAATCATATTCTCCCATCTACTACAAATTACAAACTACACCCTGTTACAAACATATTGTTAAAAACAAGACAAGATTCCCAACTTTCATATCAAACATGAAAGATCAACACAAAATTGCTCATTCAGACCAATTTTTACATATTAAAATACCATGAACCCACAGTTATCTGCTATGCTAACAAACTCTATTTCTTCATGAATGATGCAATGGCAGCACCAATGGCGCTACTGCGAGAAGAACCACTGTGACGGTGAACCAATGAATGAGGCCTGCTCCATACAGATTTATCATTCACAGGGAACAAAGACGCACATAATTCCAAAACCATTGCATTATCATAACGTTGGTGCAGCTTTTCATACAATTTAGCTTTCTCACCGGCATCTAATACCACCTGCATTCATTACAATACTCGATTCAATATTCTCCACATTAAATGTAATTATTTTTCAATAACATAGTTGTGAGTTGTGTCAATTTAATTCGACCCGGGTTATATTTTATCTCTAACGGGTCAAACGGATCAAAAGTGACATGGAAAGCATTTATGCTTCGCTTTACTAAAAACAACTAGAATGGGATCTTAATTACCGTATGTTTCTGATGTTGATCTGCTGCATTTTCATCCTCTTGCAGTTTCATTTGTTCTTCATTATTTGAATCATCCTTGTTGGCACCACCTGCTTCCGTCATCTGTATATCTTCATTCACATATATAACATCTTGCTGAGATCGTTCAGCTATGGCATTTTCTTTATTTCCCTCCAACGGAATCTTCTTTTTCTCATTTTCTTCTTGTTGTTTACTTTCCAAAGTGCTTTGTATCTCCTTTTCCAGCTTCAACTTCTCTTCTTTATCTTCCATTTCCACATCTACATCTTGGTTTTGTGAATTGTCTGTACTGGATGATGTATCATCACCAGTATGACTTCCAACCGTTGAAGTTCCCTAATAATAAATATTTACAAAAATTAAACTAATCACAGAAAACATCAAACATGAATTGTTATTCAGAAACTAGACTAAACTTACCTCATGTTTGACCTCTTTGACCAGCCCATCACTTGTTTCTGGATCGTCAGCAGGATTCATAAGAGCCTCACGTTCTTGCCTGCGTCTCATCATGATACATATAGCGCATAGACAATCTTCCTTGTGGCGCTTCACTCTACCAAAAATATACACACAAGAATAATATATTATCGTTTTTCACAATTCAAAACCTAAGCTAATTTAATTAAAAAAAAAAAGAAAGAAAGAAATACCCATGGCGTTTCCGTGGCTTGTTTTTTAAATGCCCGCCCTTGTTAGATGACTTCCCATGACTGGATACATTGCCATCCTTCACATCACCTGCAATGGAGATGACCCGTAAAAGTGGAACAAATATTGTATGAAGGTCAACCCAAACCAACCCGTTTCAATGCGCTTATTTTGCATAGATATGGATACTAATGACTAGTACCTTGTTCACAGTATAGTCCTGCAGCAGACCAGTACTTTGAAAAATTCTTTTTCACTCGTTTCATGAGTTCAAGAATGTAATCGCCTTTACTATTGTACTTGTAGCAATTCTCCCATATATACTGTACATCCTTGTACACATCCTCGGAGTTCATATACTTAACACCACTTTCAAGGTTATTACAAATGGTCCCGAAATCCATAGGTGTTTTGATCACATCAAAATAGTCCTGTCCCATATAAATAAAGATAAATATAAATCCCAAAAAATATAATCACAAAGTTTAAATTCTAAAAAAGATGTCAAAATTACAGGTATTCCAAGAGCAACAGGGTTCACTGGCGCATTGAAAGGCTCGGCTGCATCCATTTTCATAATCTTCTTGATCACCTACAACATACCATAACAATACAATGACGATTCTTGAGTAATAGATAATTAAAAAGATATGATTTAAAGGTACCTCAAGGGAAGCGTTAAGTTCTTGCTTATTATAAACAGAATCCCGAGAAACCGACTCCCGAGAAACTGACTCGGGTTCTTTCTGATGTGTATTTTCTACCTGGGTCACTCCAGTATTACTACAAGGACTCATAGTTGAACTAAAACTCTTTGAAGTTTTGATCTTTATGCTCCCGGTTTTCTTCGGTTGAGTAATGGAAGCAACTACATTGGTTTCAGGCACTGCGTTCGCACTATCTTCTACTTTCTCGCTAACCACTGGTTTTTCAAGAACAATATGCTGGCTATTCTTATCAGTATCAGTTTGTGTGCGTGCATCCGAAGAATTCAACTGAGGTTCTAACGCTTTAGAAGCTTTGATTTTGACTTTCACCCGATTATACACCAATCTTCCTACTGGTTTATCAGTTACTACAGTTGAGCTGACAGGTGGAGGTGGAGGTGGAGGGTTTTCGGGCTGAACAGTTCCAGTTCCAGTTGACGGTGTTTCAACATCCGGTTTTGAAGTTGGTTCATCTTTTTCAGTATCACTGGAACCTGATGTGTCTCCACCACTTACATTATCAACGTTTGGGTCGGCCTCGGTTATTCCCACCTTAGGGGCCTTTCCGAATTTCCCTTTCTTTCCGCGCTTTCGCTTCATGCTAAAGACTTCTAATTCATCGACAAACAATAGAAAACTAATGAAAAGTTAACAAAACTCATTCAAACAAAGTTCATATCATTAATTAGACATACACAACTTGCAACTTGCTATATATTCGCCCGGATTGTTTCACAATCGAGGCAGTCAGAAATTATGAAAGGTTTACTTGATAGTATAAGTTTACTAGCAAATAAAATTATTCCGTTGCATATAACTATATATACCCACGCGCCTCGGCTTTTGGGACCAAAACGCCTCGAAGCGTCTCACACTTTTTTTAAACCAAGAATTGTGATTCACTGAGTATCATATCAAGCAATTAGAACACACTAAACACTCAAAACCAAATAACCTAAATCTGAATCACATAAATAATAAGTTCTTTCAAGTTTCAAATTACAAATCCAAATACCTACTATCATTGTAACCTAAAACAGCACAGAAAAAAAACATGAAAGTAAAAACATGTACAGATAAGAATCTCAGCAACCATAACAAATTAACAACAAATCCGTTATTAGATGCACAAATAACATTATAATATTCTATATAAGCAAAGAAGATAAAGAATAGAAGACAATAAAATAAAGTAAAATAGAAACCCTAGAGTAATGGGGAAGTAATTAAGAGGGAATTGGAAAAATATATAACCTGAAGAAAAGAAGTGTCACTGATTTGAAACTTATAGACGTTTAGATTTTTAAACGTGAAACGTCGAATTCTGTTATTCAATAATAATAATAATATTGAAATATTATTTGAAAACAAAGAGATGAAAACGTATAGGGAAGGGGAAGTTGTGTTCGCCTGTTTGTCTGGGATTTATGGATTAGTGGGCTTGGATTTTTTTTTAAATTAAGAGGTGTTTGGGCTTATGGCTGGCCCCATATTGCTTGAGTCATAGAGTCATAGTTTAGAAGTTGGGGTTTTTTTTTTTTTTTTTTATTTTTTTTACAATTAGTTTCTTAGTCGAGTTAGTAAAATGAGATAATAGTGAATGTTTACAAAGATGGGGAAGTGATAGTCGTAAATCTATCGACACACGCAGTTTTAGGTCCGAGATGTCTACTTATGGAACTCAAATTAGATCCTAGTGGTTAACCAGCGGATGAGCTTGCTTTCGAAAGTTTAGATTTTGTTGGTTAAAAATCACCCGCTTGTTTACGGACTTAAATCATTTATATGAAATATGGAAGCGAGGAAAGGTCCAGTCCCTGCTCTCTCTGTGTTTTCCCTCGAATTACATGTTACTATGTTACAAAGCTTCAAATAAACATAAAACACCTAAATAAGAAAATTTAGATTTTTTGACTTTCAACAAATATTAATGAATGTGATAAAATTGGTAGGCCAACTTATTTAGCTAACCTTGAAAAGACTTAATATTGGATAGGTTATGGTTTTAACTTTTAAGTGCTTTATGGCCCATTTTATGCCATCATAATATTTTTATTTGAATCTTGTGGGGAGGTTTTAAATCTATAAGTGAGGTAGGGTGTTTCCGAACTTTGAAGAAGAAATTTGGTGAAAAGTTTAGTCCAAATGACTTTAGAAATTACCAGTTCACAAACATATCTATACAAGTTCTCATGTCTGAGCTGAACTTTTAGTCAGTTACTACATTACTCAAATCTGTATAGGTTCAAGCTCAGAAATTTCGTGTTTTAGCTAAAGATGAAAGTTCGGAGTTGATAACATGTATATCGGCTATGTTTTCATTTCGGACAAACTGACGAAACATCACATTATTTGTTTCTTAATTGCATGTTCTCAGCCATCTAGTTTAGTACAGCAAAAAGGTGTAGGATTCATTCGGTTAAAGTTATAATGGACATCATGAGGAACAATACACCCAACAAAGGAATAAAGAATTGACCATGCATGTAATATTTTTTTACAACTTAACATTATGAGAAGAAATCAAAGTCCAGGCGATATATTGGAGGAGACAGAAGCATCTTCATTCCTATGGCTAAAAAACAAGGGAAAAGTGTTTAATAGATTTGTATCTTGGTGTAGATTTGTATTCTAGCTTATTCGTGTCATGTAAACATCAAAATTTGTTTTTAGCCAGTCTCTTGTACGTCTAGCTCCTTCCTAGCTCTATTTTTATTTTTTATAGTATTTTCCACCTTTAGAAAAAAATACTAACTTTAAAGTTTGAACAAACCAACACTTTGTTATCATTGAATTGTACATCAATAATTGTTAGCAACAAATTATATACTATTTAATCATATTTTTCTAGAAAAATGTTAATGAACAACATACAAGCCGTCTCATAGTGGCATAATCTTGTAAAACACTATATAGTTACAACGATTTTAGAAAAAAAGTTATGTTGTAGTCCTTTAGTTGAAAAGTTTTGGTTTCGATAAGTAATACTAACATGATTTAGCATTGCATCATGAGGTATGAAAGGTAAAAATACATACATTGGCATGCATATAAACAAAAAAAAGAATACACATCAAGATTGCAAGGTTCTCTTATACCTACTCAAAGTTCACCTCTATAACCAACTACAGTTACTAATTTACTCCCGTTTTTATGTTCTAATTTATAAAGGAGCACATGAAAGAAAACATGATAACTTTTTACACATACCATGTTTTGTAAACAAAACCCCAAGCCAATTTTGTAAGTTAAACCAAAAACCAACAAAATCCCAAATTCCTAAACCAATAGATCGTGTCCAAACTTTGCGTAACTTGTATCTTTATCAGCTTTTTTTGGTTGAAGAAGAACAACCGATGACGATGAAGATTTATTCTCTGATGAGTCTCGTGGGAACTCAGAGAGCATTTGAACAACCTCCCTCATTGTTGGTCTTTCAACACTGTTTTCTTGAACGCATAGCATGGCTATAAAGAACAAATGCATTGCTTCATCTTGAGGAACGTTCACGAGCCTTTGGTCAATGACGCGATTGACTTCTTCTTTTCGACACCTCGTTAATGTCTTAGTCCACTGTACGATATCTACACCGTCACCAAATCCCCCAACCGGACGTTTCCCTGTAATCAACTCAAGAAGCACAACTCCAAAGCTATAAACATCACTCTTTTCATCCACCCTTAGCGTGTAAGCATATTCTGCAAAATCAACAAAAAAAATGCATATATATCATTTACACAAAAAATAAACAAAAATAGTAAAAAAAAATCATATTCAAAATATTAATAATTTTCAAACTAATGGATATAAAAACTAAAAAGACTAAAACTAGTGAATGCTGACGTGGATAAGTCAGCTTTTGCTACAAATGAAAGTGTGTGTATAGACATGGATCTGTTCTCAGATTTTTATTGTCGAGTTGCCTTCTGCGTCAGATTTTGACTCAGACGAATCCAACCGTCCATTTTCTTTGCCATTTAGTAGCAGTGCTTCGGTGCGGTTACCCATAAAATTCTCTTACCATGTACCTACAAATCTACGACCCCAAATTATTTAATCTCTCGTGCACAAATCACGGGTGTCGTTCATTCGACACGTCACCATCACTCATCAGATTTCACTATTCTATCATATACCAACCCTTATTAGATCATTCAATCTCACACGACATAAATGTTATACGTACTTGTATGTACAATTATTTGGTATTATTATTATTTTTCTAAAGCGTGCATAAAATAAAAGGAATGTAACGTACCAGGAGCGATGTAACCGTATGACCCCGCGATAGCCGACATACATTCGGATGCACCACCATCGACTAGGTACTTTGCGAGCCCGAAATCAGCAACATGAGCCTCGTAGCTCGAGTTTAGCAAAATATTATTCGATTTCACGTCTCGATGCACGATCAATGGTGAACAATCATGATGTAGGTAGCACAAGCCTAGAGCGGCTTCTATCGATATTTTGTACCTTAAATGCCATCCTAGGATCGCGCCACCTTTGATTTTTGCGTGTAACGCCTCGCCTAGGCTTCCATTTCGCATGTACTCGTATACCAATAGGTTGGTATCTTTGTTGGAGCAAAATGCCAATAGTCTCACTATGTTTCTGTGTCGAATGTTGCCTAGTGTTCGGATTTCGGCTCGGAATCCGTGGTCATGGCTTGTGTTACCGAAACCAACTAGCTTTTTTACTGCGATTTCGGTCCCGTTTGGCATTTTACCATGGTAAACGATCCCGGCTCCACCTCGTCCTATCACGTTACCGTCTTTGATGCATTCCAAAACATCGGAAACCGTAAAATCGAGCTTTTGAAAGGATGTCATCTTCCAAGCATCAGAACCCGATTTTCTAAATGACTTGGCTTTAATCATAGCCGCGGCTGCGAATACTAGAGAGCAAATAAGAAGGCCTAGGGCGAATATTAATTTGAACCTTGTAGGCTTTTTGTTAGCAGAATCAGTGATTTCGCTAACATTACAAGGGTTGTTTAACAACTGACCACAAAGTTGAGGGTTACCCGCAAATGAAGAGGCATTAAAAAACGAGAACTGACCGGTTTCGGGTAGTTTACCCGACAAATCATTGAACGAAAAATCCGCAATCGTGAGACTTTTCATGGTACCAATAGTCTTTGGAATAGAATCACTCAAGTGATTCCTTGAAACATTCAAGTAGTTCAAGATTCGAATATTCGAAATCTCTACTGGAATCGAGCCGGAAAGATTATTCCGGCTCAAGTCAAGATTAGTAAGATGGACACAGTTTCCAATATCTGGTGGGATTTCGCCAGAAAGCGAATTCCCACTCAAATCAAGCTTCAAAACCTCATGTAACTGACCAATAGTGGCCGGAATAGATCCTGAGAATCTGTTCCCGGCCACTAACAAGATTTGGAGGGAAGAAAAATTCGAAATAGAAGACGGTAAACAACCCGAAAGCTGATTATTCGACAAATCGAGTTGACTCAACTTAACCGGCCTCAAACCCGGATTCAGATTATCCGACAAATTCCCGGACAAGTAATTGTTTTGCAACTCTAGCAAATTCAACTCAGGCAAGTAAACCAAACCATCTGGAATGCTTCCATTCAAGTAATTCTCCCCTAAGCGAACCCGAACAAGACTCGAACACGAACCCAAACCCTCTGGAATCGACCCAAACAAGAAATTCTTCTGTAGAATCAATATTCTAAGCTCATTAGAAGCACAAAGATCTCTAGGAATACTTCCGGTGAGCTTATTCGACGACAAATCAAGCTCCTGAAGCCTCCTATTCCTTCCAAGACTCTCCGGTATCACACCGGTGAAATTATTACCCCATAATCCCAACTTCTCCAACTCCGGATACTCTGCTACAAAATCGGGTATCGACCCATGTAATCTATTCATAAATAGATTCAAAAGCCGAACCCGATTAAGCTTCCCGAGCTCATTCGGGATCTCCCCGGATAACGAATTGGCAGAGAGATCAAGATTAACCAAGTTCGTTAGATTCCCTAATTGTCTAGGAATTGGACCCGAAAGCCGATTAATATGAAGGAAAATCGTGTCTAGCGACTTCAAATTACCGAGTTCTGTTGGAATTGGACCGTCTAATTCACAATAAGAAAGATCCATGTGAACTAGATTAACCAATTTACCAAATTCTTTAGGAATCCCCTGTTCGAACACATTGTAATATCCCATGTAAATCTCTTTTAAGTTTGTTAGATTACCCAATTCTGGAGGAATTGGGCCATGGAGATCATTGCCAGCTAGTGAAAAGTACTCTAGAGTGACGATTTCGCCGAATTGTTTCGGGATTGTCCCGTAGAAGTAATTCCCGGCTAAATCCAAGTATTTGAGCTTGTTTAAGTTTGTGATTTCGGTAGGTAATGGGAATGAGAAGTTGTTGTTGTATGCATCAAGAATTTCAAGGTTTTGTAAAGTTGAGTAGTTCCAATCTAACCCGCCTTCGAACGCGTTATTCGAAATGTTTAAAAATCGAAGGGAGGTTAAGTTGGAAGGGTTGAATTGGCCTGTGAAGTTGTTGTTGTCTAGCGAAAGCTCGATGAGGTGGTGTAGATTGGAAAAAACAGGGGAAACAGAGCCTTGGATTCGCATGTTTGATAAATTGAGGGAAATTACGCGGTTTTTGAAGCATTTGATTCCGACCCAAGTGCAATGGGAATCAGGGTTGGATGAATTCCATGTGTTTAAAGGGAAAGGAATGGAATCAAAGCCTTGTTTGAGTGTTATTAAGGTGTTAAAATCAGTGGAAACAGAGGAAAAAACAGAGGAAACAGGGGAGGGAATTGAAAGGTAGAGTGTGGTGATTAGGACAAACAAGGACAGCATTTTTGGTTGGTTTTGGTTTTTTGTGATGGGTTTGTTTTTATTTTTGTTGTTGTTGTTCTAAGGAGAATTGGGTTGTGATGATTTGTAGAAGAAACAAAAGGATTTAAGGGGTGGAATGGAAATGGGATTCTTGAAAAGGAATGGAAAAGTGAATGGAATCTGAAAAACTTGAAGGTTTAAAGAATCATACATCTTCAAAGAGAGTCTTGAAATTCAAGGAAGAAGCTAAACCCTTGCTTTATTTCAACTTTGCTTCTCTCTCTCTCTCTCTCTAAAAGTGGTGAGAATGGGAAAAAGGAGGAATGGAATTGGTAATTCCAGTGTCTATCAAGAGCTTCTTTAGTTCTTTACACAAAGGTGATATAAGAGAGAGAGGAAAGGATAAAAATTTGGAGTTTCTTTACTATAGTGTGATTTAATTTAAACAAACAAGGCATGTACATCATGCATCGGAAGTTGTACCTTGTGCTTAAAAAGTTGTACACTTGTTTGGAAAAGAGGTGGGATTTTGAGAGTAGGGGGAAAGATAAAGTTGATTCTCTATATATCTTTATTATACTTTAAAGTGACAAAAATACCCTTTAGCTTTAATCAATGGGTACCCCATTTGTTACTTTGAATAAGGGTACGTAGGTTAGGGAGGGGGGTGATGAAATATGCACTTTGGATCATGAACAATGGATGATTTTTTACTTTTTTATGTCATGATTGATGATGATGATGACCATGTATGCATATCTGGTGAGTCATACAGATAATATTCATAATATAAAAGTGTTTTTCAACGTTTGATCATCATGATGATGGCTACTATGAAATATATGTCATTTGGACATGTTTGTCTCAACAAATCACATGTTAATTTAAAATGTTAACAGTATGGAACAAAAACATAAAGGAGAAATCTTTCCGTAAGTGTTCTTTTGTGTATTGAATTCAAGGATATAACCTCTATTAACTAGTTACTAGGCGGTTGTCGCAACAAATGTTTGCATTAACGTGAAGGTTGTCAAACTGAATAGAAAAATATACAGTTTATTTGGATAGTTTAGTCACGTTACATTGAAATTCAATCCTCGCCTATAAAAGTCATGCATCTTCAGATATTAAGTTCTACAAATAATAAACCAGATGGAATAGTTAAAAACGTCATAGCGCATAATAGTTAGATCCTAATACAAATTAAGTAGATTGTGTGGGACAAGCTTGGCTCGGTGGCTTAAATAGCATGACACTATTTATAGTCGTTTGTGATCTTGTCATGAAACACAAATATTCGCCGTATCTATTTGTAGCCCACAAAACCAATTTAATCATTAAAGACCATCTTTCGCCTTGCTTTTCTTGACGATCCTTTTCTAGTCCTCGACTAATCATTCAAAATTTGAAACCTCTTTTTAAGTATCTTTATCGAGCCCTAAAGCATTATGAACGGCGATCATATTTCATTTTATTTGACATAGCTTTATGTAGCCCCTAACTAATTATGAAGTATGAACACCAATGATTTCTATTTTTATTTGAGTGTTTCTAACGTTGTCCCAGTTCATTATGAGGTACTATCATAGAAAAGCAAACATTGTAGATTTTGTGGATAAACAAAGGTTGCATAACCTAGAAAAGAAAAGTACAGGCTTGAAGCATATTGTGACGTTTGTTTATGCAGTGCACATGAAACCCAACAACTTGGCTATACAGACAGAATTTTGTGCATTTATATGTGGTGCCATAACGCATAGAGAACCCAAGTTAATGGGTGTTCCTTTCGAAATAGATTTGGGTAATCTTTGTTGAAATTTATAACTAAAAGTAGTGAAAAGTACACATATACATTTGTAACCTACACCTCAACATAGTGGTGTATTTACTTTTTTTATTTGTGTATCATTGTTTACCATCGAATGATACTACATATATACACTATAAAATTACACTTGGGTACATTAAGAATATATGAATACAATAATGAGCACAAACTATAAAGTATCACCAATGGTGTCTATCATCCCCCTCAAGTGGCACGGTGGCAGGCGAACTCCTAGCTTGTCATGAAAGATTTCAAACTGTGGCGCGGAAGACTCTTGGTGTAAATGTTAGCCACATGTAGCTTGGTCGAAACAAATCGAGTGTGAAGTTTACGAAAAATAACAAGCTGACGAACAAAGTGATAATCTAAGTCAATGTGTTTCGCACGTTTGTGGAAACCGAATTTTGGGAGAGAAACAAAGCAATTCCATTTTCACGTAATATAGTAGGTCGATGATGAGGTAAAGCACATGAAGTTCTTGAAGAATGTGTGTAACCCAAGTGATTTCAGCAATAGTGCTGGTCAACACGCGATATTTGGATTCACAACTTGAACGAGCCACATTGGTTGTTTCCTGGCATTCCAAGAAATAAGATTACTCCCAAGGAAAATAGCGTCAATACACCATTCGGATATGTCCCTAGCTTGGATATCGGGTTTGGATCATGTTTAAGTCATTTAGGGCTCGTTTGGTTGATTGTATAGCTTGTAGGGGTATTATAGTCATTTGTATATGCCATACACGTAAAAGAGGACTCATACGTGTACATAATGTACATGTATGGTGTCACACGGGTGACAGAAAACAAGGCGTATGGCAGCAGGTTATAAATACCCCATGACTTGTGTAATTTTAAGAACTTTTGCCATATTAACAAGTTACAGTCTTTAAGTGTGTGTTTTTGTGTGTATGCTCTCCATATTATTATCCTTTCCTTTCCTTAAACACTCACCTGTAACAACTAACCGGATTATTGATTCCACCTTTAATCTGATACGCGCGTGATACATCATTTCTAGTCCGGAACTCGATCCAACAAGTGGTATCAGAGCTAAGGCTCATATCACGCGTGCTGTTATAAGGGTTTTTGTTAGGATCTGAGTATTGGATTGTTTTGATTAATGATGTAATATGAATGAAGTATAAATGGAAAGTGCAGCGGAATAAAGAATAATCAAAACATAGAGAATAATTGTTATCAATCGAAAGCTTTCATTAAAGTTGAAAGATTACAAAGGTACAATTATAACTCCCCCTCAGCCTGATCACTCAGAGTTTGTTTGTCTTAGAGAGAATGACGAGTGACGAATAGAACAGTACAAGTACTGTTCTATTTATAGACAAGTACAAACCTCTGATGATCACATAGCTGACGTCACCTAGAAAGCGACCCCTAACTGACTAACAAACTACAACATCTGATAAACAATAAACTACTGTTACATTGAAACTACTGAAGGGAAACTCTGTTAAGCTATAAACTCTGATGTCTTCTTAACATCTGTTGAACCAAAGTGCTGTTGGTTCAACAGACCTTTGTTCTTCAGATCTTGATCAGCACTTGTTCTTTATCAGACTTTTGCTCTTCAGACTTTCTTCATCAGACCTTTCATCAGCAGCAGTTGTCTTGTATCAGTTGTTTAAGCATCAGCAGTTTGGAGTCAGCAGTTCTTTGGAGGAAGCTTTCTTGTAAACTCTGTTATTTATTCTGGATCAACACTTAGTATATTTTGGCTTTCAATCATCTGTTCTTCTCCAGGTCAGCAGACCCAACAATCTCCCCCTAGAACAGATGATGCCAAAACTCTGCTTTATTCTTGATCTTTATTCCTCATCAGACTTTCTCTAATTTGCCCTTTTAGTTGCAATTCAAAGTGCAGAGAGAAGAGGTCTTCAACATCTCTATCCAGTGTCAAGTTTAGAAGTGACTGGAGATCTTCAGCACTTAGGCCAGGTGCCTCATCCATGCTCAACTTCTGAACACTACCATCTGATCTGAGCAATGTCAATTCATGGGTCTCTTTATCAGACTTCCATTTTAGAATTTTAGAATCAGAGGAGTGACTGGGATGCATCTTTATTTTGGATGAGTTTGGTGATGGTGGCCTTCCAATGAGTTCTCTGAGCCTGTCTGACACAGGATCAGAAAAGGATCTGATTTGGTTCAAGATCCCCTCTTTTACATAAGTATTAGTGAACTTCCTTGTGTCTTCTTCAGACATTTCCTTCTGCTTCTTGTATTGCCTTTGAGCAGCAATAGATAGATCAGAGGTTGCAAGCAAGCTATCTAATGTAAAGGCCTGAGAGGGTTTCTTGGGAGCATCATCATACACTGGTTTTCTTGGAAGATCAGGATTGGTCTTTCTTTCTTGTTCAAGCCTTTTATATGTCTCAATTAGCCTGATCTCTGACCATCTGGCAACAGATTTCATCTCCCCATACTTAGCAGCTACAAGCTCTTGTCTCATTCTTCTGAATTTCAAGGCTCTAGCTTCATCTCTCCCCTTTTTGAAATCAGGAGCAGAGACCTTAGCAGGAGGATTCTTGGCCATGTTCTCTATTCTGATTAGTTCTTCTCTTAGAGCATGTGTGGTCCAGCCTGTAAATTGATTCTTTGTTGCTTTATAAGGCTTGGATGCCAAGATCTGTTCCAGCAGTGAATCCCTTACTTCCATCTCCAAGTGTCTGCTGAGAGGCATGGTTGACATGGAGTTGCTCAGGGTCTTAGCATAGTCTTCAATCCTTCTGAGTTTGCTAAGCTCTGCTGAATGGATGCCCTGAGCAGTCCTGTCATCCTTCCCTTTGCACTTCTCTTTGATGACAGCATCAGCCTGTTCACCCTTGTATTTGAGATATGTGTCTAGATTAGGTGGAACAGGGAAGCCTTTAAGAGAAGGGAAGGATCTTTCTGATGGCTGATCAGTATTATAGAAGGATTGAAGTTCCCCCTTGATTAAATCCAACTCAAGGGGATACTTCTCAGCCAATGGGGTGATGGTTGATGGTGGTCTGTGTGACCTGAATTGGTCAGTGTGTGGTGAGTAAGATGAGAGTGGAATGGCATTGACTGGTGTGGATGAGATTGGGGTGTTAGGTGGTGTGTTATGGATGTTTTCATCTTGTATAACAAAGGTGGATTTCCTTTTTCTGCTATACAAGATTTTGGGTGAAGGTGAGGATGTAGCAGTGGATTGAGAAACATCTGTTGGTCCTTTTGTGGAACCAGCAGTTGTTTGGGTTTTAGGTTGTGTTGATGTAGGTTTGGTAGTGGTGTGTGTTGGAGTAGGTTTGGGAGTTGGCTGAGTTGTGGTTGGTTTGGTTACTGGTTTGGGTTGTGCAGATGTTTCAGCAGTGGTTTTAGTTTCAGTTGTTTTAGGTGCAGTGGTTTGGATAACAGAGGTTGTGGTGGCAGTGGTTTGTGGAGCAGTGGTTGTGGTAACAGGTGTTTGTACAACAGGAGTTTCAGCAGTTAATTTGGAAGGTGGTTTTCTAGTGTGTTTGGCTGGCATTTTCCTTCTCTTTGAAGTGCACACATCTTCCACTTCCTGTTGCTGTTCCTTTTTCAGTTGTACCAACCTCTCTGCCTTTACCTCCAATGTTTCAGCCCTTTTCATTTTGTCTTCAGCAGCCTTTTCAGCTCTTTCATTAGCTGAAGTGTCAACTTCTTTTGCCTTTGATGCTGGAGCTGGTTCAGAGACAGGGAACTGAACATTTGGTTGTTGTGTTTGTGGAGCTGATTTGGGTGACCCTGGTTTATCAGCAGTTGGCTTCTTCCCTTTTTGTGTTTTTAGTTTTGGTAGCCTATCTCTGCCACTCTCCCCCTTTTTGGCATCATCAGCAGTGAATTCATCATCATCTTCATCTCTGAGAATTGTGGTAGGGGCAGAGCCAGTGGTCTTCAGCAAGTGGTCTTTGATCACCTTGATATCAGCCTTTGTATCATTGAATCTGGCATCAACCATGTTTCTGATCACAGTCATGTAGGTTTCTTGGGTCTGATCTGCTAATTTTCGATGAGCTATGATGATGGGGGAAACAGATTTCCATAGCTCATTAGCAACATCAGCAGTTGATGGTTGACTCTTTGTAAAGTTATTCAATGTTTCCAAAATTGACTTGACATCAGATTTGATGTCAGCAACAGAGGATTCAAGGTTTTGAACTTTAACCGTCAATTCTTGTAGTTTTGACTCATCACCTAAATTAATAGGGTCATCTGAGTCCCTACCAGAGGTAGTTTTAGCTGGTTCAGTCCTAGGAGGTGAGTCCATGGAGAAAGAACCTGCTGCCCCTTGGTCTTGGTTCTGGGGACTTCCAACTGTTTTTGGAGACACAATTGTGTCTTCAACAGTTGTTGCCTTCAAGGAAGTCTTAGCTATGTAACCACTGTCCTGCTGTGAAACAATGGTCTCTACAGCAGTAGTGGCTGCTTCTCTTGAAACCTCATCAGAAGTAACATGTACTTCTGGGAGTATAACCTCCTCATCTGTTTGTGGGATGGCTGATTGATTTTCCTCAGTCCCAGTCACTAGTAGTGGCATACTCTCAGTGATAGGTGATTGAGAGTAACTGGGGTTGTCCTGAGTTTTATCAATAGCCTCAAACAGGGGTTGCATTGTTGGTGGGACATGTGGTGGTGATGTAGGTGGAGTAACAAGCTGATTAGCCCTGGGAGATGGGCTTGTAAACATATGATCAAGTGACTCATATGCCTCAGTTTGAGGTTCCCTTTGGCTTACAACAAGTTCCTTTTGTGAGGAAGCTTGAGGAGTTTGCTTGGGTTGAGATATCTCCAACTGTTGTGAGGAAGTAACAACAGTGGTTTCATGTTGCTTTGGTGATGCAACAGGGTTAGCTTCTGGTATCTCATCTTCCAGAAGTCCCTTTTTGGTTTTGGTGGTTGTTTTGGTGGATGGACGTTTTCTTTTGGTGGCTGGTGTGGGTTTCACAGCACTGGATGAAGTGCCATGATCACCAGGAGCAGTGGGCTCACCAACAGAGGTTTCAACAACAGTTGTTGTCTTTGTCCTCTTTGGTTGTGTTTTGGAAACTTTTTGAACTTTTTGTGCTTTTTCTTGGGTTGAAGAACCCAGCATTCTAGTAAAAGTTTCATCAGTTAAACTTTTCATTTTAAATGACTCTCCCTTTTGAAAATCCTTTTCAGGTAAAAGCTTTTGTAGAATTACACTTAGAATTCTAGGGTAGAGCAGAAAAGCATTGTTTGAGCCAGATTTTATGGCTTTCACATTTGATACCAAGTCTGAAAACAATCCCTGAGATAGGTTGAAGTCAGAGTCTGACAACATAGCATATCCCAAGTATTGTATCCTCAATGGGATTTCATTGAAGGATGTAGTCTTGGCAGAGGCACAGAGAAGGAGGGTATGGAAGAAAAATTTCATGACTGGTGGGAAAAACTTTTTGTATAGTGTGGAACCAGTCATTTGAGCATCATACCCCCTCTCTTGAAACTCAGTGTGAAGCTCTGTTTTTGGAAAAGTTTCCATACCTGACAAGTCGTTCAGTGAGAAAATAGTGGAGATGATCTCAGGGGTTATGGCGATACTGGTGGCTCCAATTTTTGAAATTATGGACGTAGGCTTTTTATCTTGGTATAAAACCTCAGCAGTTGCCCAAAATTCTTGGAGTGTTTCTAGGTGAATGGGGGCATCAGCAACAAGAATATTTTTATATTTCGAGTTATTGATGATGTCAATGGTGGAATGAAATGGTGTGTTGTCTTCGGTTTTAACCAAATATGGAAGGAAATTGTGAGTGGCTTTTGTTTGAAGTTCCATTTTAATGGATTTTGATTATGAAAGTAATGATCTTTGATTGAGGGTTATGAGGAAGACGAAAGCGGTTTTTAGTATTTTGAATACAATGAGACAGTAAAACTGCTGTTGGGGGAAAGAACAGGGTTTATAGGCTCTGGTGAAACCGCTGATGTGGCAAAAACTCTGCTTTTGAGAGCAGACGTGGCAAACATCTGATGGTTGAAACAACTGGTGGCAGACAGCTGTTTTGTTAAACCTCTGTTGCCAACCTCTGTTGTTTAACCAAAAGACTGATGAAAACAGTTGTTTTATCTGATCAGATGTTTGAAACAGATTTTTCAACCAACAGTGGTTGTTTTACCTGATCAGATGTTTGAAACAGATTTTTCAACTAACAGTGGTTTTAATAAAACAGTGGTTGTTTTATCTGAATCAGTGGTTTTAAAACAGATTTTTCAACCAAAGTGTTATTTTAGCAAAATTTGATTTTCTGAAAACATTTTAATGTTTTATTGAAAACATTTTTGTTGTTTTTAATCCATGTTTAACATTCCAATTCGAGAGATCAGATTTGTGAAGGTAGATGTGTCTAAAGCTTTTGTCAGCACATCTGCCAACTGATCCTCTGTTGGAACATGGTGCAGAGAAATCAAACCTTTTTCATAGCTATCCCTGACAAAATGATGTCTGATATCTATGTGCTTGGTGGTTGAGTGAGAGACTGGATTTTTGATGATATTTTCAGCAGCTTGGCTATCCAACATGAGTGGAGTCCTAAGTGCTGTTATCCCAAAGTCCAGTAGTTGATTTTGAAGCCACATAAGTTGGGCTGTACAGCTTGCAGCAGCAATGTATTCAGCTTCAGCAGTGGATGTTGAAACAGCTGCTTGCTTTTTGCTTTGCCAAGAAACTAAGGCATTCCCTAGAAACTGGCACCCTCCTGATGTGGACTTCCTTGTGGTATGGCAGCCAGCAAAATCACTATCTGAATAACCTGAAAGCTCAATGTTTCCATTAGCAGGATACCAGATACCAAGTGTGGGAGCACCTTTTAGGTATCTGAAGATCCTTTTCACAGCAATAAGGTTAGACTTTCTAGGAGAAGCCTGAGATCTAGCACACACACAGGTTGCAAACATAATGTCTGGCCTGGATGCTGTTAAGTACAATAAAGACCCAATCATGCATCTGTAGTGTGTCTGATCAACAAGTTCATCCTTTTCATCATCAGTGAGTGGCTTGACAGTGCTCATGGGTGTACTACATGGCTTACAATCATTCATCTCAAATTTTGTTAACAAGTTTTTCACATACTTGTTTTGATGAATGAAAGTACCATTTTGCAGTTGCTTTACTTGGAGACCAAGAAAGCACTGAAGTTCACCCATAGCACTCATTTCAAACTCTGCTGTCATGAGTTCCCTAAACTCCTCACACATTTTATTACATGTGGATCCAAAAATGATGTCATCCACATATATTTGAACAATCATTAAATCTTTTCCTTTCCATTTTAAAAACAAGGTTTTATCAATTTTACCTCTAGTGAAACCAATGGATAAGAGAAAAGTAGAGAGAGTTTCATACCAGGCTCTTGGTGCTTGTTTGAGTCCATACAAAGCTTTGTTAAGCTTGTAGACATGATCAGGATGGAATGTGTCTTCAAAACCAGGTGGTTGACATACATAGACCTCCTCCTGAATTTTGCCATATAGGAAGGCACACTTGATGTCCATCTGAAACACCTTGATGTTGTGGTTGACAGCAAAGGCTAAGAAAAGTCTGATTGCCTCTAGCCTTGCTACAGGGGCAAAGGTTTCATCATAGTCAATACCCTCTTCTTGTCTGAAGCCTTGAACCACTAACCTGGCTTTGTTCTTGACAACTATACCCCTTTCATCAGTTTTGTTTTTGAAGACCCACTTTGTGCCAATAGGACAGACATCCTTAGGCAGTGGTACAAGTTCCCATACTTGTTGTCTTTTAAACTGAAGGAGTTCTTCTTGCATGGCTTCTACCCAACTGTTGTCTTTTAGTGCCTCTTGGTACTTGACAGGTTGTGTAAGGGATAGAAAGCCTGCAAAAAGACAGATGTTTGAAGATTGGCTCCTTGTGAGCACACCTTCTCTGATGTTGCCAATGATTTGATCTGGTGGATGAGCTCTTAGGTAGATTAAATCTCCCTGATATGGTATGATGGCATTTTGTGGTGAAGGACAGAGGTTTGGAGACTCTGTTGACATAACATCTGTTGGCACTTCTGAAGAGGCAACAGATGTTTGAAATGGAGGTGGAGGAATGGGTCCAAGTGGTGTAAGATTGGACTGACTTTTGTCAACAGATGATTGACTCTTGTCAACAGATGATTGAGCAGTGAATTGGCTGGGTGAATCAGTGGTTTGAAGATAAGACTGGCCAACAGTGGCTGACTCAGCTGTGACAGAGTTTTGACAGTTGTTTTGAACTTCTGCTTCCTCTGATACATGATAGACTTTGTAGTGGTCTGGAACCACAACATCTATTCTGTAATCTTGTTGTGAAGATTGTGGAGTACCTGCAGGGTTAGGTTTGACAATAATATCTTCAAATTTGAATTTATCTAAATCAAACAACTCAGCAGGGTTTGCTGGGATTTTTAAAGAAGAAAGTTCATTGAACTTTACATTCAGAGTTTCTTCTATTGTTTTAGTCCTTGTGTTAAACACTTTATAGGCCTTTGCAATAGAAGAATACCCCAGAAAATATCCACAATCCACTTTGGCTGCAAATTTTGAGATGGAATCTTTAAGATTTAAAATGAAACATGGGCAGCCAAAGATTTTGAAAAATGATATCAGTGGTTTGATTTTAAACAGAATTTCATAAGCAGTCTTTTGATGTCTAGGGTTGATTAAAACTCTGTTTTGAACATAACAAGCAGTGTTTACAGCTTCTGCCCAAAAGGACAGAGGTAAACCAGAATCTGCTAGCATTGTTCTTGCAGCCTCAATGAGAGTCCTGTTCTTCCTTTCAACCACCCCATTCTGTTCTGGTGTTCTTGGGATGCTGTACTGCCTTACAATCCCTTTTGACACACAGAAATCATCTAACTCCTTATTTTTAAACTCTGTTCCATTGTCACTCCTAAAGACTTTTACTGGCAAGTCATATTGTTTTTCAACTTTGGTAACAAAGTCCTTCAAGATACCTGCAGTCTCATCTTTAGAGTGTAAAAAGTAAGTCCATGTAAACCTAGAAAAATCATCAACTATGACAAGACAAAATCTTTTCCTTCTTAGACTCATAATTTTTACAGGGCCAAACAAGTCCATGTGCAACATTTGTAGACATTGACTGGTTTTGGACTCATCAATGGATTTGTAAGAGCTTTTATGTTGTTTGCCTTTTAAACAGGAAACACAATGCTCATCACACTTGAATTCTTTTGATGGTAAACCTCTGACAAGGTTTTGTTTGGAGAGTGAGTTGATAGTTTGAAGGTTGGTGTGACCAAGTCTCCTATGCCACAATTCTGTCTCTTTGGTAGAGGCAGCTGAGAACAGACAAACATTAGCAGTAGGATTATCCTTCAACATATCAACCACATACACATTGCCACTTCTGTGAGCAACAAGTTGTGCTTTGCTCTCAGCAATGATGGTGTTAATCTTTTCTACAGCCTCTGGGCCAACAATCTTACAGGTTTGCTTAGTGAAGAATGACCCAAAGCCTTTGTCACTCATTTGTGATACACTAAGTAGATTGAATTTTAGATTGTCTATTAGATTAACATTTTCAAACTTAAGTCTCCCTGCTTTGACAGTACCAGAACCCAACACTTTACCTTTAGAATCATTACCAAAGGATATATCACCCCCTCCATGAGCAAGAAAGTCCAGAAGAAGGGCTCTACATCCAGTCATGTGCCTGGAGCCTCCACTATCTACATACCATAAACTGTCTAAACAAGCAGAAGCTCCCTGCACATCAGTAAGGATTTTAGTTTTGGTGAGTGTCCAAAGCCAAATTGGCTTTGGATGGGTCCTTAGCTGTCTCAGCCTTAAGTTGTGGAGAATGATCAGTGGTTTGGACTAGCTTTTGAACTAGATTCAACAGCTGCAGTTGACCATTTGCCAGTGCTTGTATGTCAACACTTGGTCCAGCAGATGTTTGATCATTTCCAATCAGTTGTTGAAAACCATGAGGATGTCTGTTCACTTTTGGTTTTGAAGGCCTCTTGGGCTCATCATAAACATGTGGTAGACGATGACAAGTGGGTTGTCCATATCCTCTTGGTAATCTGTTAACAGGTGGAGCATCTGTTACCTGAACCTCTCTGGGAGCAGAGTTTTTGTTCAGACTTTGGGTAACAGATGTTTGGACTGATTCAAAAGTCTGTTTGGATTTTCCTTTTGAAGTACTCATCACTTGACTCTCCAGAGTTTTAGCTTTATACTCTTTTATCTTTTCATCAAAATTTTTGAGATATAAGCACTCTTTTGTTTTGTGATTCTTTTTCTTGCAGATTGCACATTCTTTAGATTTTGAATCATTTAAACTTGTTGTTTTGTTGATGTCATATGCTTTTAGAAGAAAACAGTTTTTGGTGACATGGTTCTTCTTTTCACAAAAATCACAAAACAAGTTGTTCTTGGCTCTCCCTTTTTCTTTCTTCTTTTCAACAGATGTTTCATCATCTGTTGGAAGACTTACTAGAGGGATAACCTTGGCCTGTGGTGCCATTTTGCCATCAGAGGTTTTGAAGGTCATTGGTTTGAAATTTTCAAGGACTTCACACTCATCTGACCATGTTGGTTTGAATTGATATTTTTCAATTTCATCAAATGAGGGTGTACCTTCCAACTTTTCAAGAATGATTTTCTTGCCATTGGGTTCAGTAACCTTGATTTCTTGACCTTTTGAGTTTGTAGGGATGACCTCAACCAACTGTGGTTCCTTTTTGTCAGTGGTTTGTGAAACTTGATCAGTGGTTTTAAAACCAAACCCAAATTTCACATGACTTTTAGATTGTTGGTTGACAATCATCTCAAAACCCTTTGATGATTCCACCCATTTCTGACATTCAACTTGGGTGGACTCAAGCTCCTTCTTACAACTATGATATTTTGTTATCATAGTCTGAAGCTGGTCTTTGGTTATGCTTGCTTCATGTTTTAGACTGCTGATTTCAGACTCTTTTTCAGATATTTTTGATTTTAACTCTTTTGTTAATTTTTCAACCTGAATTTCTGAGTCCAAAATTTTCTTTCTAAAGTTTTCATTCACCTCTTTTATCTTAGCAAATGCTACAATACATTTGTCTGAGCACAAGTCATTTAAGATTTGAGGAGATACCTTAGCAGCAGCCATCAAGGCACAGTTACACTGGCAGTCACAGTCATCACTACCCCAGGGGTCTGATAGATTCACAACCTCCACTTCAGATTCTTCTGCTGAAACAATCTCACCAACAACACCATCAGTCACATTTTCAGACATAGACACCACTTCCTCAGAATCAGTCTCTTCAACAATTGTTTCTAGTGCCATAAAACAAAACTCCTTTTCAGTGTTGGCAACTAGAGCAATGTTGTCATCTGTTATCTCATCTGGTAGACTGCTCCAATCAACAAAGCCCTGAGTAAAGAAACTCTGTTGACCTGGTTGACTGGTCTCTGCAGGAGCAGAGGGTGGAGTAACAGTCATTGGCACAGGGGCCTGAGCAACAGGTGTTTGGACATAGTGATACTGAGGAACAGTGGTTTGGACATAATGCACAGGAACAGTGGTTTGGGTCTGTGCAAAGTGAGCAGTGTTTTGCACATTAGGTACATTAGGGATGGTCTGATAAGTGTTGGTCTGTGGTCTTTGATTTGGATAGGTGATCATAGGAACTCCATTTTGACTCCTACACTCCCTAGCAAAATGACCCATTCTATGACACTTGTAACACTTCATCTTTGATTTATCCAACCCAACCTTTGACCCACCATGTAAACCTGGGAACCTCCTGCCAGTTTTCTTATAGAAGTTATTGGTTCTAATACTGAGCAGGACAACCTGATGTAAGATGTCCATTTCTTCTAGGTCCAAGGGGTCAATGTATTGCAAGTCATTGTACACAAAAGATGTATTATCAGAAGCCTGGATGTCACCACTGGCTGTGAAAGCACAGTTGTTTGGTGATGAGTAAGAATCATTATTGAAACCAGTTGTTATGTCAATGTAATGATCATAACTCTGATCCTTACTACTTCCAGAACCATCATCCTGACCCAACAGTGCAGTATTACCAAATACATAGTCATCTGACACTTTGCCAGAGTCCTGGAGCTTCTTTTTCTGGTTAAGCTCCCTTTCATAAGTCAGGAGCTTACCATGAAGCTGGGTCAGGGTTAGGTCTTTGAATCCGATAGAGTTTCTCATAACAATAGCTATAGTGTCCCATTTGTCCTGAAGTGATCTAAGAAACCTATGATTCAGTGTTGAATTAGGAAAAGTTAGACCAACCAGTTTTAGTTCACTAATTAGACAGTTAAACCTTTCAAACTGTTGTGTTAATGACTCCCCTTTTATGTGACTAAACGTTTCATATTGTTGGTTAAGTATTTCACGGTTGTTTTCAATCACATCATCAGTTCCCCCGAATTGCTCTTTAAGAGCATCCCACAGTTCTTTAGCACTATTGCAGTGCAAGAGACCGGCATAGATATCATTCGGCAGTGCCATGGCTACTATGCTGAAAGCCTTGGCATCTAGCTCGATTTTTTGAAAATCTTGCTCTGAGTAGTTCTCAACACTCTTTGGTACTTGGATCTTTGGATCCTCGGCACTCGGTACCATTGGAACATGTGGTCCAAATACTACCGATTTCCAGCACCCTGTGTTCTGTTGTGCTAACACATGAGCTACTCGACGCTGCCAGATGTTGTATTCTGACCTGACAAGCATCGGTGGCTTGTTGTGTGTGCCAGTGTTGTGTGGATCTTGATTAAGTGAAGTCATTCTCTTGGTTTTTCAAAAACAAAGTCTGTTTACTAACTGTTGAAACGAAAATAAACTATTACTCTGTTTTAACCCGACAAACAAACGATATCAATGATTGTGAGCTGATCTGTGTATTAAACTGATTGATTAGATCAGATTTAATTGACCATGCTCTGATACCAATTGTTAGGATCTGAGTATTGGATTGTTTTGATTAATGATGTAATATGAATGAAGTATAAATGGAAAGTGCAGCGGAATAAAGAATAATCAAAACATAGAGAATAATTGTTATCAATCGAAAGCTTTCATTAAAGTTGAAAGATTACAAAGGTACAATTATAACTCCCCCTCAGCCTGATCACTCAGAGTTTGTTTGTCTTAGAGAGAATGACGAGTGACGAATAGAACAGTACAAGTACTGTTCTATTTATAGACAAGTACAAACCTCTGATGATCACATAGCTGACGTCACCTAGAAAGCGACCCCTAACTGACTAACAAACTACAACATCTGATAAACAATAAACTACTGTTACATTGAAACTACTGAAGGGAAACTCTGTTAAGCTATAAACTCTGATGTCTTCTTAACATCTGTTGAACCAAAGTGCTGTTGGTTCAACAGACCTTTGTTCTTCAGATCTTGATCAGCACTTGTTCTTTATCAGACTTTTGCTCTTCAGACTTTCTTCATCAGACCTTTCATCAGCAGCAGTTGTCTTGTATCAGTTGTTTAAGCATCAGCAGTTTGGAGTCAGCAGTTCTTTGGAGGAAGCTTTCTTGTAAACTCTGTTATTTATTCTGGATCAACACTTAGTATATTTTGGCTTTCAATCATCTGTTCTTCTCCAGGTCAGCAGACCCAACAGTTTTACATCAAATCTGAAAGTTTTAAGGCAATTGTTATAGAAAACCAATTTTGACACGTTTATTGCATAAAACAAAGGTTTTCATTTATTTTGATGTGTTTTTGATGTTTGAATATGAGATTTGATTGTGGATTCATGTTTAGAAATCGATTTTATATAAAACCAAATCATATTTCAATCCAAACGAATCAGATCTAAGATTTTTGGAAATATTTTCAAGTTTATGAATATTATGGTTTTTGGACTAAAATCATGATCATGGAATGTTTTTGGAGATCTGATTATTGAATCATCATTCAAAAGTGTTTTAGAAACTAATTGAATCAAAATTAGAGGTTAAACAACATTGAATTGATTCAGATATGAGATTTTTGTTAAAACCCATAAGTTTGGTGTTCATCTTGTTCTTATGATTTTTTTATTATAATTCATGTTTTTGGATTGATTTGGGCTTTGCAAACTTGTTAGGAATCATTCCCTACACAAAACCTAATCATCAGATCATCAAAATACCCAAAAACATAAAAAATTTTGATTTTTCCATGAAAAACACTCATAAGCCTTCCCCTGCTGCCATACGCGTATGAAGGAATGCGTATCAGCTCATACGCCAACCCTTTGAACACGTATCAGCTTCATACTTGTCCCTCATACTTGTTCCTCATACTTGTCCCTCATACTTGTGAAAATTTCATACACCTGACCTTCCTACACTTAGTTGACATTCGTTGACCAAGTTAACTATCTTTGACCAAAGTTGACTGCCTTTGACCAAAGTTGACTTTTGTTGTCCAAGTTTGACTTGTGTTGACCAAGGTGACTTTCTTTGATCGAGTTTGACTGTCATGGAACCGAGTTGACTTTCTTTGATCGAATTTGACTTTCATTCACCGAGTTTGACTTTTGTTGACTAAGTTTGACTCTTGTTTACAAAGTTTACTCTCATTGACCAATGTTGACTTCTCGCTTAAAATCGAAATCCGAGTTAACCGAAGTTTGACTTTCGTTGACTGAAGTTGACTTTTTGACTAAACCTCTAAAATAGCACATTCAAATAAACCTTTGAATTATTTTAACCAAATTATCCGTGCTGAAGACATATGACCGAGTGGCAAATGTGATCCGTTCTTTCAAACTCTATATCAACAAAAGACAAACATGATGGATCCATGGGGAGTTGCCATGTTCGCAAATCAGTTACAAAGCCGTAATAAGGATTTCGACTAATACAGTTTTAGTTAAAGCATTAGTTGAACGTGCGGATAAAGGGTGTGAAGGGATTACAAGAGTTCGGGATGAAGAAGAATCCTCAAACACTGTTCAGAGTTTAGAAGAACAAAGTAGTAAAGCAGATGCGAGTTCAAGTGAGGAAAGTTAAAGCTTCGGTTCAAGCTCAATGACTTATGAGGACGGGTCGGGTGAAGAAAGTGAATCATCTGCTGATTAAAGAAGTTCCAGCAGCATAAATGTAAAGTGTTCAACATCAGGAAATGATGATTCAAAGGAAGAAAAGATAGGGGAGAGAGATGTTGATCCTCTAATTCAGTCATCTGAAAATCAGACTGGGCAGCATACTCAGGTAAGTTCTAACCCTTCTAAACCTAAATGTGACAAATACTTAAATCTAGAAGGTAGGTTAGAGACTCTTAAAGAACATAACGCAAGTTTGGTATGTGATTTAAGGTCATGCACTGATGCTAATGCTGCCCTTAAGAAAAATGAGAAAGAATTTAAAGAAACGGTTTTGTTATTAAAGAAAGATGTTAGTGAGCTTAAACGAATAGTTTTAAACAAGATGCCATTAACAACTACATCACTGGTTTGCAACAAACGACGAAAGCATTAGCAGCAGCACAATGTGACTATGAAACCATCAAAAGGAAGTTGGAAAGTTATTCCAACTCTTGGTATGTCCTCGATCATATCATCGAGAGTCAACAAAGAACCAGTTCAGGTGTAGGTTACGATGTAGTTCTTCCTTCTCTGCGTGACAATTACTCAAAGTCACCAGAGGAAATAGATCTCACAAACTTTGTTGTCACAACACCACTTGATGCTGACCCATCTGAGATCAAGGAAACTGAGATTGTTAAAGATGAGAATTATGTGTTGGTTGAAACCAAGTATGAAGATTTTAATGAGGAATCTGAGAGGCCGGATTTAGGATTAGAACCAGTTATTCCACTTGAAAATCACATTGAATGTGATCCTTAACCCGAAGTCAAAAAGCAGAATGGTAAACCTCAACAGGTGAAACCACAAGCTGTTCCTCAGGAAACTCATCAGAATCAGCAGAACCAACCAAATCAATCTAAGGAAATCAATTGGGTTCCAAAGAAAAAGTCTGGAAAGGACAAGTCAGTTCCTAAGACTAAAGAAGTTAAGTTTGTCAAATCTAGCCTAGGGGTGTTCTTTTTAACCGATAACCAATAACCGAACCGAACCCGAAGTGAACCGATCCGAGAAACTACCTTACCCGATTAACCCGAACCCGATTAAGCGCATACCCGGGTGCAACATTTTGAAAACCACTCAAATCTTGAGTATTTTGAATAAAAAGATCAAAGATATGGTGCACCTAGATCTCATGACCATGAGGCATCCTCAAGTACCATTAGATTGGGATGTTCTTGTTTGAGATCTTCTCAGTATATCTCAGGGTATTCACAATATGATCCTCAATACTATGAAGAGTAGAGGACATGATTTGAATGCAACAAGGTAGGACACATTAGATCTCATTGTCCATATATGAGAAAGATGAAGGCTAGGACTCATGAACCCCCAAGAAACAACAAAAATTATTTTGCTCTCCAAAACAAAACTTTTATGATCATTATTATCAAAATGAGAGACCAAACCCCTTTAAAAGAAAACAAAGAATTGTTGTTGAATGTCCAAAGCCTAAAACTAAGAAGGTTGTCAAACCTAAGGCCTCAAAGCCTAAGACAAACCCCAAGGCTAGTCCAAAGGCACAATCTAAGGCGAAACACAAACCTGCAAAACCAAAATTTTACATAGATAAAACCAAGCAGGTTTGGAGACCTAAATCAGTAAATTCTTCTGAGGGTTCATCATCAGGTGATCCTACTCCAACTCCTCACGGTGGGTGGATGTATCTACAAATGGTTGATGACCTAGGCCAACCAAAGACCATCAAGGCCTGGGTCCCCTTCTAGAACTAATCTTTGAACGAGTGTGCAGGGTGTTCCAGGAGGAACTATAAGCAATCATTTGATTGTTGACAGTGGGGCAGCTTAGCACAAAATAGGTGACATATCGCTTTGATAACTTGATCAGAACATCTTTGGAGGATATGTAACCTTAGCCAATCAAAGGAGGGAGTTTGTTATGAAAGAATAAAGAAGAGAAATGTCCGATGAGATTAAAATCATGACCTAGTGTTTCGACTTAACAGCGGATGTCAGTAATGAATAAGAGTGGACTAGGTGATTGATCTAGAACAGTTCCTTCATTATCTAAAGGGTTACTGACCAAAGGTCTATGGTACCCTAATGGCAATAAGTCGGATCTCGTTAACTTTGGTGATTTTATCAATAGTGGTTACAATGTCGAAGCTGAATCCGCAACTGGTGGATATCAATACATGGGAGGTCATCACATGTGTTTCCTGCAACCTGCGAAGCCGAATAAGGTAGCTGCATCGAGCTATTGTTTCCATGTTCTTCAATGGATCCATTAACACACATGCATACTATAGTTTGCGTGTTCTCATCACCTCCATTTTTCTTATTGATAGTGTAACTTCCATAGCAATCACTAAGAATCCAGTGATTACTGTAGTCCACACTGACTACCAAATTGCCAAAAAAAAAATTTACCAAATCATTTGACAAAGGTAACTAACAACTTTAGTTCTTGTGATGGCTTTTATTATTAACCATTTGTAATGTTATTATATATTTAGTTTTCGATTTAGGCCCCGTAATAGGTATTATCAAAATTAATCATGTTTATAGAATTTGGGGTGTTACAGAAAAGAGAGCAAGTATGTACCCAAGATTCTTACAGATGATCTTTGATGCCCAAATTCCAGATCTTCAAAAAGTAGAAAGAGATATTATGAAGTTGGAACATATGAACGACGTGGGCATGTCCAGGATGAAAACTTACAGGATGAGCGAAGAACTATCCTACAAGAGGATCATTGGCCATATTCTTAGAGAAGATTATCCAGAACCACAGGATCGCTGGAGAAATGATGACAGTGATTCTGATGTCGAAGTAGTAGATCCTGTTTCTGATGATGAAGATAATGATGATGATGATGATGGAGAAGAGGGTGGTAAGGCTCCTCAGGGGAATCTCCCTAGGCATTCACCAACCCGTGGTGTTCCTATTGATATTTCAGAAACTGTGTCTGCTACTACTGAACCTGATACAAGTAGCGCAGTTGTCAGTGAAACAGCCTCAGCAGCAACTGTAGAAGTTGTATCGTCTGGACCCCGACTTGATAAGGGAAAGCGCATAGCTTCTACAGTCGAAGATCCCAATCCCAAGAAGGCTCAGAGAACTCAGTAGTCTGCCAAAGAGTCTGACAGTGATGAAACTGAGGATGATGATCCTCAGGCTCGATTTGTGGCCATGATTGCTAAAGAAGGGAAAGAGTTGGAAGGACAAAGGCAAGCCCATGAAGCTGCGACCCTGCAGCAAGGTGAGGCCCTGGAGAGAGAACGAGCTGAAAAGAGATGATCTTGAATGGTGAGTATGGCTGAGTTGGATGCCAAGATAGAGAACGAGCAAATCTTTGATGACACGGTTACCAAAAAAGAGTAAGAAGTCCTCCATAGCTAAATGTGTGACATTCAAAGAACCAAGCTCATCCACCACCCAACCCGAACCATCCAAACCAACCAGAAAATCCAAATCCTGTATAAACAGAGTAACCAAAACCACATCTTCTATAACCACTACATCTACTCCCATACCATGTTTGAACAGAATGTAGTCTTCACTGAGTCTATCTCAGCTGTAGCTTCTATTCCAATTTCCACTGCAACCACAACTGAACCATCCATTGACTCTGAGCTTCATAGATTGGTTTCTGAAATTAGAGTCCCTCAGTTCCAAACATCCCAATGGACTCAACAACCACCATTCATGCTTTCTATATCACCCGTTCCCACCACATCAGCAGGACCATCATTATAGTCACAAATCAACAACCTGGTGAGCATGTTGCACATGCAGGTTGTTCAGAATCAAGAAAACCAAAGGAGATTAGCTGAATTAGAAAATCCAGATCGCCAATTCCTGACCATAATCAATGAAGCAAGGTCAGAGAACAGAAGATTGTCAGCAACACTGAACGCGGCAATGCAAAAACTATCTAGCAATGAACAAGAGATTCGCTTGTTGACAGAGTCACGTAATGAAACAAGGAATCGTCTTACCATTGTAGAGTCTTAAAATCAAAAACTGCAGAAGCGTGTTGATAAGTAATCAACAAGCACAAGAGACTCACTTCCTGGTGATGGAGACGATGGTGATGATAGTGATGATGAAGAGGAAGATGAAGGTGATGATCATGAGTCGGGGAAGGATCGTTCTGGGGATTTTGAGGATGAGGAAGAACATGGAATTGATGGTGGTGTTAAGGCCAGGAAGACAAAAACGACCGAGGCATGGTTTAGGGAGCGAAGAGCAAAGAAAGCTTAGGATGCTAGTGGTGAACCAGGTACAGGAGAATCTTCCTCGCAGCCTGGTCCAACTGAAGAAGATCTCCGGGTTTTTAGGGAAGTTGTGAAGTCCAAAGATGTACCTCTCGAGTGGACTCAAGCTTTCTATAACATGTTCTTTACAGATGATGACTGGAACCCAATGACGAAACCATATATGGACTTCGAGGAAGGTGAAATATCCCCAGAGCCATCTAGGTAAGAGGTTGCCCATATCTTCAGTCTCACACACGAACAAGTTATTCCAACAGACACTACTGAAACTGTTAATGAAGATGATCCATTGGAAGATATGGAGATCGAAGACATCACAGCAAAAGAATATCCGGAATATGTGCAGGAAACTGAAGAAATTAAAGCTGAGATCTCTATGCCTACCAATGTTGATTTTGATATTATTGATCGATGGTTAAAGAATCAGCCGCTTGAAGATGAACCAAAAACGAATGAAGAGAGAAAGAGAAGGGGTCAGGCAACATGTGAAGCCTGGTACGCTAGGAGAAAGCCCGAGCCAGCTCAAGCTAGAAAAGTTAACAAGAAATGGAATCTCGTGTCTGGTAACATTGTCATTTGGATGTTCCTAGCTTAGGGTTATGCGATAGGGATTAAGTTCAAGACCGGTATTTTGTACTTTGCAAGTTTATACAAGATCAAGTCTTTACCATACTGGTATGTTTGTGATCTTGCTAGATTGAAGCCGATCAAGACTAAAAACACCCTGGAGATGTATAAAGGTCTGCTGGAGAAAGAAAGCAACTCGAAGTGGGTGTATATTCAACCGCAATATCTGAAAAGCTACCGTAAACGAAGATTCATCCAGTTACTGGTAAGCCTATCTGGAAGCACAAGATCACCTCACCAGAGATTATGACCAAGATCCCACTTATGATGATGGAACAAGATTTTTCAGACAAGTTCATCTTTTGGTATTACGATTATCTGACAACCGAAGTAGCCATTGTTTTGAAGAATGATCCCAAGATTTGCAGGAAATACGTGTTTAGGATCCTATGTGGCTGATGAATCTCTCCCAACAAGACATGGAGACACTAAACAAAAACCAGATATACTTTCAAGATCAAGATGTTGAGCAAGCTGTCTGGTTTCAGAAGATGGTTAGATATTGTGCTACCAAGAAGATACACCCGGGATGTGATTGGTCAAAGTTGCAGGTTATAGAAGTTTGAAGATGGTTGCTGGTTTGAAGACTGGGTTTGGTAGTTTGTGTTTTTGGGTTATTTTGCAAAATATCTAGCTAGGTCCAAGGGGGAGTCTGTAAATACACCCTTCAGATATGTCCCTAGCTTGGATATCGGGTTTGGATCATGTTTAAGTCATTTAAGGCTCATTTGGTTGATTGTATAGCTTGTATGGGTATTATAGTCATTTGTATCTACCAAACGCGTATAAGAGGACTCATACGTGTGCATGTATGGTGTCATACGCGTGATAGAACAAGGCGTATGGCAGCAGGTTATGAATACCCCATGACTTGTGTAAATCTAAGAACTTTTGCCATATTAACAAGTTGCAGCCCTTAAGGGTTTATTTGGTATGGGGTAATGGAATGTATGAGGAAATGGAATGAACGAGGTAGTGGAATGGACAAGGTAATGGAATGGATCATTACTATTCCATGTCTTGTTTGGTTGCCATGTGGGAATGAAACAAAATAGGCAGGAAAAGACGACGGAATAAAATCGGTGGTGAGTGGTTGTGGTGGGTCGTGGTCAGTGGCGATGATGTGATATGTGGCGGTGGCGGCGACAGTGGAAAGTGGAGGTGGATGGTCGTGATCGTTGGTAGGCGACGATGGTGAGTAGTGGAGGTGGTGGGTGGTGGTTGGTAGCGGTGATGGTAAGTGGTGGTGTGTGGCGGTAGTGTGGTGGTGGGTTGCGACGACGGTGGTAGATGGTGGTGGTGGCAACGATGGTGGTGGGTGGTGGCAATGGTGGCGATGGGTGGAGGTGGATGGCGGTGATGGCGGGTGGGTGACGATAGTGAATAGTGGAGGTGGTGGGTGGAGTCGGCGACGGTGGGTGGTGGTGGGTGGAGGCGGCAATGGTGGGAGGTGGTGGTTGGCGACGGTAGTGGTGGGTGGCAACGGTAGTGGTGGGTGATAGTGGCAGGTGGCGGTGGTTGGGTGACGGTGGTGGGCGACGTTGGGTGGCGGCGGTGGTGGGTGGCTGGGTGAATGTAGTGGGTAGCAGTGGTTGGTGGCGGCGACGACAGTGGCGGGTGGTGCCGGTGGTGGTGGTGGTGGTGGGCAACGGTGGTGGGTGGTGGCGGCAATGACGGTGGGTGGTGACGATGGTGGTGGGTGGTGGGTTTTAGTGTTGTTGGTAAAGGGTGAATAAAGGATGGAATGGAAAAAAAACATAGGGGTGGATGGAATGGTTTTGAGGGAATGGAATGCCTTGTGGAATGAGTGATTCCATTCCATTAACCAACCAAACACACTATTTTTCATTACCCCGTAATGGTCCATTCCATTCTCCCTTCTATTCCACCATACCAAACGTTACCTAAGTGTGTGTTTTTGTGTATGTGCTCTCCATATTATTATCCTTTCCTTAAACGCTCACCTATAACAACTAACCAGATTATTGATCCGTCTTTAATCCGATACACGCGTGATACACCGTTTCTTGTCCAGAAACCGATCGTACAAATAGAATAGCCATATATGGATCGACGAGTATCCAGACAGCGAGCGCATTAGAGTAACTAATAACGGAGATTTATTTTCACATTCTGAAAGTGAACTGTAGTTGGAGGTTGCAAGAATTGTCTGACTTGATTTACTACATAGGAAATGTCAGGGTGAGTGATGATCAGATTTTGGGCCACCCAAATGACCCGTCTGTTTTCCAAGGTGCAACAACTAACGCATAATTGTGTTGCTGAAGTGAGCCAAACACCCGAAAAATATACCTGAAATAAGAGTGGTAACAGATGCTAAATTAGGGAATTCATTGGAGCTTGTGTGTGGTATTTGCATACGAGTTTTCAAAATGTTTTTAAGTGTGTCACTAAAAATAGCACAAAGCTCTGTATTCATAAACTGAATCTCACCATGTGAAGAGTTTCCTTGATTTCAAAATTCAACGAAAATTAAGCATGGAATTAAGTTACAACACTTTAATCTTGTTTAATATGTATAATAGTTAAGGAATTCAAAAAGACTTGACCTAACCAGTTAAACGATCTTAGCCACAGGCTTGAGCCGCACCAGTCCAAGTTGTTTAGTAAAAAATATAAAGGCGGCTCTCAAGCCTTCAGTAAAAAGTATAAAGGCGGCTCTCAAGCGGCTTGCAGCGATGCGAACGTGCGAAGTGCGCCACCAAAACACCACATTATGCGCATCACTCTCGTATTGTTCTTGCTGCCACTGCGTGTGTCCTATTGTATAAGAATACAAATATTGCTCTACAGGCTTCTCCTTATAAACTAACACATGATTTTGTTTCTCCACCAATGTGGGACAAACACAATTTCCTATACCATACGAACTTAAAGCTTAGATCCCTATTCACATCCTAGCTTTATAATTAAATAATTATTATATTAATCATAAATATAATAAACTAGGTTAATATCCTCGGAGCTTCTCAGGATAGACAAATCTAATATGAAATGACAAAATGTATGTTACGATGTAGCATAGAAATTACTGTACTATAATGTGAGAAAACAACAATTTCATGTGAATAAAAATAAAAATGTATACTAAAAAATAGAATGTACGTTTGGATGAGGAGCAGAGGTAGAAGCAACCATTGTAGGGCGTAATTGAGGCGGTGGTTTTGATGATGTAGCTTTTTTTAGAAACGACTGCTTTTAACCCATTCGGCTCTGGATGAAAACAAATTTCCCAATTTACAGCTTCATTTAGGGGCTATGTGTTTAAGCTTTTAATGAACTCTTAATGGAAGAAATGTCTGAATCATTCAGTCTGTTTGTTTCGCCAGCAGATATCTGAATCAATCAGACATTTGTTTCTGAATAAACTATGTCTCACTGATTCATTAAATAATAAGTTCGTGTTTGAATGAACTAACCCACCACTCCCTATTTTTATTTAAAACTTTCATCTCGTTATTTATAAGTTTAAGATCCACCACATGTGAACAAATGAATCACCAAATTTCTGCTGGCCATCAAAGTAACATAATCTTCGGTTGGTAGAAAAAGAGCTCCAGCTATTAACACCCATTGGTTCTATTTTCTCCCCCCCCCAACACCTTGCTATGGCCATAGCGAGGCGCTTCGGATCAGGGGTTTACTTTGGGTCTTTTTTTGGTGTTTTGAAATGTTTTTTTAATTTAATTATTGTAAAAAAAATTTAAAAAATTAAAAAAAACAAAGTAATAACCCTAATTAAAATATCATTAATAACTCTAAAAGTGTTTATTTTTTATGTTTTATTTAAAAAATTTAATAATAACCCTAATCAAACTATCATTAACCAAAATGAAAATTCTACCTTTTTAGATTCTACCCTAAATGAAAATTCAGTACTTACAGGAAAGATACAACATTAATCTTAGTTATCCTTTGATCAGATGTGTCTTATGAAAACCACCAACTTGCACCGGCTTGAGATATGAGTTTTATTAGCTTAAAGGAGATCCTAACTCGAACAAGGAGTGAAACGTTCTTTCATTACTGTTTTCAGTACTTCGGGAAAGATACAACATTAATCTTCGTTATTCTTTGATCGGATGTGTCTTATGACAACGACTAACTCGCACCGGCTTGAGATATGAGTTTTATTAGCTTAAATATCTCTGATCCATGGTATCCACTAACCTTAGAGACAAGGAGATCCATAATTCGAACAAGGAGCGAAACGTTCTTCCATTACTGTTTTCAGTACTTCCGGGAAAGATACAACATTCATTTTCGTTATCCTTTGCTTTTTGTAATACGTTTCAAGAGATTATTCCTCTTCATCCAGATGATCGTTCCACTTTTGTAATGATTAGGAACATTCCAAAAAATTCCTAACAACTGTTCAGTTACATTATTATTATTATGGAAGAACGTTTTGAGAGATTATTCACCTTCATCCAGATAATTGTTCCACTTCTGTAATGATCAGGAACATTCCAAACAATTCCTAACAACTGTTCAGTTATGGATCATTTATTTAATTGTTATAATATTTTTTTTTTAACAAAACAAAGTAATAACATAATCAAACTATCATTAGCCAAAATGAAATTAATGAAGACTTTCATCTGCAGTAAATTAATGAAAATCATGATCTGCAATATTTGAAAATTAGCATTTCCTGACATGCTTGGTAACAGAGAGGAACACTTTATTCAGTTATGGATCTTTTACTTAGTTGTTAATGTTGTTCTAGTTTTTTCTACTTTTAGAATGCGGTATGTGCGTTAAATTTCATTAAATAAGTGAAAAAGGCGAATTGGTCAAACTTTGTAGAGGCCTATGTTCTACGGGAGGTGAGTTGGCAATCAAGGGATCCGCTTGGAGTTTAAAGCTTCGCGTGTCATCTTGGTCGAACTCATGTTGCAACATTCGTCTCCCGGCTATATCACTCCTGTTGAGAGACCGCAAGGCTGCTTCTGCAGCTCTAACGTCATAATTGGTTTGTACAGATTGATGATAGTCATTTTCAGCATTGTAAACCGATCGTTGCCATTCCTCATGGCTTATCCCCATCAGTCCTCCATCACTATTCAGACAGATTATAAAAACACATACCATACAGTGTTCGTTGTACTGGTTGCGGAAAGAAATCAACAGTCGGACCAGCGCTAACAAACGGATATCCTAAATGTCACTTGATGCAGATGTGGTACGACCATTGCCACGTGTCAACCACAACCACAACCACAAAAAAACATAAATAAAAACAACAGTATCATCCATACAGAGTTCGTTGTACTGGTTGCGGGAAGAAATCAACAGTCGGACCGGCGCTAACAAATGGATGTCCTAAATGCCACTTAACCCTAAGAACATTCATTGCATAATTTTCATCTTATAAAAGCACATCAACACAATCATGCAACCAATGATCAGAGCTTTAAGTTGTGATAAACAAGATAATAAGAAGAGTGAATGACATAAAAAAACAACAATATCATCCGTACAGAGTTCGTTGTACTAGTTGCGGAAAGAAATCAACAGTCGGCCTGACGCTAATAAACGAATGTCCTATGTTGTGAAAAACAAGATAATAGGAAGAAGATCAGAGCTCCAAAAGCATGTGTGAAGATCAAGAGAAAGAAAATAGAAGAAGATGATGAACAGAGGTGCAAAAGTTATGGAGAAGAACATTAGTGAAATATGCCATGAAGTTTTCGGTCACTATAATTGAAAAGAAATAGCACAAGTACTTCTTCAATGTTCTTTATATATGAATAGTTACCCACTTCAAAGCGTCTCGCTATGGCCATAGCAAGGATCAAACAACACAGGCAAGTCCTCGTCTGATCCACAAAACAAAACTATCGTCTAGAAATGTTTTACTATAGCCATTTTTTCCCTGGTTTACGAGGAATGGGTTAAAGGTGTGTGTTGTATGTATATAATGGTGAATTATTGTAGTGTGTTAGGTATATGATTGAAGGGTTTGAAAATAAATAGCACAAGTCCTTCTTTAATGTTCTTTATAATTCAAAGGAACTAGGTTGCAAAGGAACTTCAGGTAAAAAGTCTGTCATTGTCATTATATAATAATAATGTAAATAATAATAATAATAATAATAATAATAATAATAATAATAATAATAATAATAATAATAATAATAATGTAATTAGTTATGGTTTCGAACGGTGGTTTTTGGTATTGGAATCTTGTACGAAATTGGAGTGTTTTTGGTATTGGAATCTTGTACGAAATCATCTCATTCCATGTTCACCATATCCATATCTTGTTTCAAGTATTTTGCAAAAGACATTTGGTCTTCAAGACTTGTAGGAGTCAGCAAAGGTTGACTTCTTTGAGCATTAACCAGATTTTGAATATGATTTTAAGCTAATCAAACTCATATATCAAGCCGGTGCTCGTTGGTGGTTTCCAGAAGACACGTCCGATCAATTAAACGAACCGAAATGCGTTAAACAGAGTCCGAAAGTCTAGGATATCGATTAGACATGCAAAACTTGTATTTTGAAAAAAAAGGTATCGACTGTAAAGTCCGTGTACGACGTACAATGATTTATGAAAGTTGTTCAAACTCGGATGTTTCTACCGAAAACCACAAACGATCAATAAACGAACCAAAACGCCTCAAACGATTTTTTTTGGATTGGAAACAACTTAAAACACTTTAAAATGACTTAAAAATATTTTTTTTATCATTAAAAAATATTTAAAATGAATTAAAACAAATTATTTAAAAAAAGAGAGCCTAAAGCGCCTGGCTATGGCCAAAGCTAGGCACTTCGGGTCAAATCTGGCCTGTGAAGCGCCTAGCTTTGGTCATTGCCAGACGCTTTAGGCTTTTTTTTAAATAATTTATTTTAATTCATTTTAAATACTTTTTATTGATTAAATAATAATTTTAATTCATTTTAAAGTGTTTTAAGTTGTTTCCAATCCAAAAAAATTCGTTTGAGGCGTTTCGGTTTGTTTATTGATCGTTTATGGTTTTCGGTAGAAACATCCGAGTTTGAACAACTTTCATAAAACATTGTACATGGTACACGGACTTTACAGTCGATACCTTTTTTTTCAAAATACAAGTTTTGCATGTATAATCGATATCATGGACTTTCGAACTCTGTTTGAAGTGTTTCGGTTCGTTTAATTGATCGGATGTGTCTTCTGGAAACCACCAGCGAGCACCGGCTTGAGATATGAGTTTGATTAGCTTAAAATCAGATTCAAAATCTTGTTAATGCTTAAAGAAGTCAACCTTTGCTGAATCCTAGAAGTCTTGAAGACCAAATGTCTTTTGCAAAATACTTGAAACAAGGTATGGATATGGAGAACATGGAATGAGATGATTTCATACAAGATTCCGATACCAAAAACACTCCATTGTTGGTGGCGCAAAGCTTAGCGGGAAGATTGAAATTTTGAATGATGTTCGGCAGTTTTTATATGGGTTTTATTTGTCGGGATATGATTTCGTACAAAGATCCATGACTGAACAGTTATTTTGGAATGTTCCTGATCGTTACTGAAGTACAACGATCATCTCGATGCAGAGGAATAATCTCTCGAAACTTATATATCGCATGATGACATCATAAGCAAAAGGTAGACCACACTACTAGACCACTGTTCAGTTATGGATTTTTTAATTAGAAAATATATTCCCAAACAATTCCAAACAACTGTTCATGCAAGCAAGAAAAATTCAGCTGTTGGACATTGTGTGAGAATGCATAATACAAAATTATTTTGACAAACGTCTGGCTGACCTTTCCACGAAATGCGAGCTCGACATAAGACACTTCAATTTGATTATTTTGGGGAGACAGAACATGTTTAACAAAGTCGTAGAACTTGGGCAACGTACGGAAATCATTACATCCACACATTCCCTTAACACAAGCTTTGTCATCAGTGTTTCCAACCACTAATACCATACAATGACCACCATTACCATCCTCCTAAACTATCCCCCATCCTCTACCACCAAGAAGCGCTGGCCATGTTTGACATGGAGAATTCCTTAGGAAGTTGCTAAAATAGTTAAACAGAAGCTGAAATGGATGGATCATTCGTTAATTTAATGAGATTTAGTTTAATTTTTGAGAGTTAGGTATTAGTTCAATTACAAAGGAGTATGGAAAGTATTTGTTAGAGACACTATTTCCCTCACAATGTCTTGTTAATTTTTTCCTTTTTCCGCAAATACTTATATTTTCCCTTCTGTGTTGACAATTTGTTGTTGTTTCTTTTTTCTGACAGTTTGGATCACGTTGGTTTTACTGGTTAATTTTTCATTTGAGAGTTGGGCATTAGTTCAATTACAAAGGGGTATGGAAAGTATTTTTTAGAGACACTAATTCCCCCACAATGTCTTGTTAATTTCTCACTTTTTCGTAAATACTTATATTTTTCCCTCATGTGTTGACAATTTATTGTTGTTTCTTTTCTGACTAAAACTTGATTTTAGGTAAGAACATTGTGGATGATGATGATAACTTCTGTTCAGATTCTGATTGCACCGAATCTAGTCTTGAAGGTACCTCCTCATTTTAACTAATTCACTTTTTTTATTACACTTCAGTTCCTACAAATGTTCAGTTCTGGATGTATACATTCTTCCACATGGTTAATCATCTATACATTCGATGGCTTTGTGTCCAATGCAAGGATCTTCGAATGCGGTATGCACATTAAATTTCATAAAATAAAATATTTTTTCTTATTTTATTACTTGCAGCTGAGATTTATTGATTCTTACTCTTGATAGCCATTGTAAAGTTGAGAAGAAGAAAATGAAAAACGGTGGTGTTGTGTCTGCGTACGATTTTGTTTTCCCTTCCATTTCCCCATCATATTAAATTTGAATTGGAATTGGAATCATTGGAATTGAAATAGTAGGCCGACGAGTCCGCATTCGAATAGTAGGCCGGGGAGTGCGCAGTCTGGTAGTTCGGTTGAGGTGTCGGGTGCGTTGTAAGGAGTGGACAAACCGAGGCCTAAGGTGAATCCGTTTGGTGATGCTATACCTAGAGAGGTTTTGCTTCAGGAGAAAGGTGTGGATTATCGGAAGATTGATTTAGAGTTGGAGCGACGACGTCTTGGCAGGATCTCCAAATTTGTAACACACAAAAATTAAACTAAAACTAAGCGCCTCGCTATGGCCATAGCGAGGCGCTTAGGATATCGTTTTCTGCCTAAGCGCCTAGCTATGGCCATAGCGAGGCGCTTCACTGCACAATTGCAGGTGATTTGACGTAAAGGCTGACGGGTTGGTAAAATGTTAACTCAAGCGCCTCGCTATGACCATAACGAGGCTCTTCGGAGAGAGAAGAGGGGTGAAAATAGAAGCTAGGAGATTTTATTATCACCACCCAAAAAAAATGTATATCTTGGCAGTGCTTTGACATTTAACTAATACAACGTTTTGTTTGCAATAATGATAAACATATATCAAAGGGTGTTGGGAAATGGGAAGATGTGGTCTCACTGTCATAGTGGAACTATGTGTAAGAACTAAGCAGTGAAAAAAGATGATTATAATTCATTTATCATTACAATGTTTTTTCCAAGCCTTTATTTCATGTTACTGCAAAAGAACTGCGAGGAATCAAGAAACCCTCTCTCTCTCTCTCTCTCAATCTATACATATATAATAAAGATGTAGATACATACACATATGCATACATTGGCTTATGTGTTGTGGAGCAGTAACACGGGACCAAGATTGTTGTTTATTTTGAAGATCGATGATGGAATAGTCTAAAAGAGAGGACTGAAAAGCAAAAGAAAGATTTCATCGTCCACTTACAAAAAGAAAAAGGAAAAGAAGACTCCCATCCAATCTTTCTTTCACATGGAAAAGAGTGCTCTTGTATTTATGTTTACCCTAGTTTTTATATTTTAAACTTTAATCAAGTTTTTATAAATAATCAATGTAAGTAGTTATAAAAATGATTTATTTTTTTAGTCAAGATGTAGTTCAACAAGAAACAAAAACCAAACAAAATAGTAGTTCCTACTTTTGAATAATATTTCATAGATAAAATATTCTGTAAAAAGTATTTTTAAATAAAAAAGATAAGAAGAGTTTTGGGTCTTTGATGTAATGAATCAATAAATGAGATTGAAAGATAAAACTTAAGGGAATTAAAAGTGAAATATGATAAAATAAGTACAGCCAACAATTGTTGATTTTTTTTCAACTTCCACCCCTACTTTTTAAACGTTTATAACTTTTTCATACTACATTATTTTTTTGAAAAAAAAATACACAAAAAAAAACAAACATATTATCCTCTATCATTTGCATACCCTACTGCTATAGTTTTTTTTCAAACTTTTTTTTGCTTGGTTGATAATTTGGTGATTATCAAGTATAACTCGCGTAATTATCAGATATAACTTGCGTGATTATTTGGTAGTGGATAAGAATGCCTTTTTGGCTAGTGCTACGTGTCGCACTCTGAGTCATTCTTATCCTTTGTATATTAAGGTGTTTTAGTATATTATCTATTTTCCTTTATATTTTGTAGAGCATAAATTTTTATTTAGTATTTTTAAAACCAATCCTTTTAAAAATATGGTGATAAGTACTAGATGAGTAAATGAGTGGAACTATATAGCTTTATTCACATTTGTCCTATATACAGTGATATAATTTTAAAAATACCAGTGATCAGTAAATGAGTGGAAACATATACCTTTATTTGCCCCATATAAAACTATAATTTTATGACTATATAAGATATGCATGAAAAGTAGTAGATACTAATTAGATGAAAGCAAGACTTTAATTTTTTTTTTACAACAAATGTTTTACAACCTAAATACCAGTGTTACACTTATAAGGATTTAAAGCACATCATTTTTATGGAAAACAAACTATCATACAACTATACAACTTTAAAATGTCAGAAGAGGGCATGAGAAAGAAGTTAAAGTGTATAATTATACAATGAACAAAAATCAAACAAATTAACACTTCCTACTTCTAAAATAATTAAAAAGATCATGTTGTACATCAATCTCATTTTATTTATGTTAATTACAATAGTCAAGTATAAACATTTCTAAAATAAAGGGCAAAACCACATAAGAATAAGCACACAGAATAAAGGGCATAAATTTTCAATTACATTTAAATCTACAAGTGATCAATAGACGACTGGAAATACATACCTTTCTATACACATTTGTCATGTATAATATTATAACAAATATGTTATTGTAAAGTATAATGAAAAGCAGAAAATACTAGTTTGATGGAAGCAAGAATTTATTCATGTAGATGAGCATGATAAAAGACTAAAGAGAACCCGTAAAGCCCATGCATGGGAAAGAGTGCTCTTGTATTAATATGAACCTCCCACACTTCTTTATTTCTTTCCTTTATTTTGTGATCTGTCTTGTCTACCCTTTTTATGCACTACACATTATTTTAAATAAAAGAGTTTTTATTTAATTAATAGCACCATATTTTAATTTTATTAGGTTCAGTTTGTTATATATTAAAACCACCATGCAAATCAAGGTATACGTTGTCTAAATTTGTTTAATATAATAATGTTCTTATGTGCATTGACCATTAAAATGTTTTTAGAAAAAAGGAACGTATATATTTTTAATTATTTTGGCCTTTTGGTGTCAAGTCATGATTTAACATAAGATTTGTGCTGTAATTAGGATATAATTCGATTGCTTTATTATTTGAAGAGACTTGGTTCAATTCTTTTTTTTTTAAATATTAATTAAGTAGATTAGTGATGAGTGGTGAGTGATGATTGTGTTGGGATGCATATTGGGATTAGAGGTGTCCCCATGCATGTCTCAGGGTGTGGGGAGGGTCCCTTTTGAAGGGTCATTGTCGCCTGGCTTCTTCCCAAATACATGTTAAGATAGGTACATTAATGGCTTTATCCAAGTACTAGAGAGTCAAAGCATCTACAACTACTATATCACATTTTGGTGAGTAATCACTGATTTCTTATTTTTTTAATCTTATTTTTATAACGGTTAACTCATATGTATACCCTCAAAAGTACTTTTAAATCTCTCAATGTTATTACGGGACTAGAACCCTTAACTATTTTGGATATGTCGGTACACCTTTACAACACATACAATTTTTTTTGTTTTTGTTTTTTGTGAAAGATGATTTGTATTCATCACCAAACCATAAAACTCATTCTCCAAGATCCCAAAGTCTTTATCTCCGCAACCACTTCGGCGACCTTTAATTTTTTATCCGAGAATATTCTATCATTCTTTGCTTTCCAAATACACCATAACGCGATGAAAATAATGCCTTGGAACGCTGTTTGCTTGCCTCCTTTCAGCCCAACAGAGTTATGAAGCGTCACAATGTCTCGAACCGAAAAAACAAAAAAATCGGAACTTTACACCAAGCCGCAATAGTTGCCCAAATCCCAGTCGAAAAGATGCAACATGTGAACAAGTGCTCCGTCGTTTCCAAGTCGTGATCGCAGAAAACACAATTTTTCCTTTCTACCTGAATGTTTCTTCTTTCTAGCGCAACCGTTGTAGTGATTCGATCCAACTCCGTTCGCCAAACAAATATCTTTACATTAGCAGGGACCCATTTACACCAGTGTAAAGCAAACTCCGTGGATTGATGCTCCTCCTTTTGCAGCCATGTTTTGGCCTCCCTAACCGTATACAAACCCAACTTATCTCCTGACCATATCCATGAATCCTGAGCACCTGAAAAAACGATTTCGCGCAACTTTTCCAAACAATCCTCCTTTTCAGCTACAACTGTAGCAGCCCTTGAAACATTGGCTCTATTCCATAACTCGATTGTTTCTGCTGCAGCAGAATGCGCACAAACCTCAACCGTGACCCATTTATAGAGTTCAAAGTTAAACAAATTCGGATATTTATCTTTAAGCGCTTCGTCCCCTATCCAAATATCGCTCCAAAAACGAATACTTTTGCCGTTACCCAGCTTGCCTCTCATCATATTAGTCACTCGCCTACCTTCAAATATATATATATATATATATATATATATATATATATATATATATATACAAACCTAATTAAAGCATAAAAATTAAAAAAAAACAATTAGCGGCGACGACTAACCTTTAGCGGCGGCGACTAAATCTTTAGTGGCGACAAACCTCGCGTTCTTCCCCGGATCGGTCCTTTCCTACAAACACAAACAAATTATCAAAAAAAAAAAAAACCAAAAAACTGAAAAAAAAGAGAGAAAAAAAACTGAAAATAAAAATTAAAAAACAGAAAAAAACTTAAAAAACAAATAAAAAACAGAAAAAAAGAAAAAAAAAAGAAAAAAAACTGAAAAACAGATAAAAAACAGAAAAAAAGAAAAAAAAATAAAAAAACAGAAAAAAATAAACAGTAAAAAAGAAAATAAAATGAAAAATTAAAAACAAAATAACAAAACACAAAACAAAAAAAAAACAAAAAAAACTGGGAATGTACTTACGAGAGGGAGAGGGGAGACGAGAGAGAGAGAGAGAGATCCAGTGGTGGGGTTGCTCGGTGGTGGGGATTGCTCGGTGGTTGGGTTGATAGGTGGTGGTGGCGGTTGCTTGGTGGTGGTGGGATAGATTGAGGGAGAAGGAGGGAGAAGGAGAGGGAAAGAAGAAGGAGAAGGAGAGCAAAGAAGAAGAAGAATTAGTAGAGAGTGAGGAGCAGAGAGAGATGAGAGACTTGAGGTGAAAAGAAAGAGAGGGAAAGAAAGAGAGGTAGGCGGGTAGTGAAAATTTTGGGCGGAACTTTAGCGACGACGGGGTCGCCGCTAATAATCAAGGTACGATGAAATCCTGGCCCTCCATCGCACGTTGATAAACGGTTGACAAATTTTAGACCTTTAGCGGCGACACTTTGGCGGGTCGCCGCTAAAGGTGTCGCCGCTAATAACAAAAATTCTTGTAGTGCATGCTGTTCATAGGCAAACTTCCCCATTTATTTTTTGATACATGAATAGACTCAATGATCTTTTCCTATAACACACCCGTCTCCACTCTATATCTCCACGCCCATTTTTAAAGAAGAGCACTGTTACTGATCTTCAATTTTTTTTATTCCCAACCCGCCATTCTTCTTATTACACGTGACCTTCTCCCAAGCAACCCAATGAACCTTCCTCACCTCCGAATTCCCACCCCAAAGAAACTTCTTCATCATAGCCTCCAAATCGTTTATAATCTTCACCGGGGCCTTATAAAGAGAGAAATAATACGTTGTCAAACTTTCCAATACAATTTAATTAAGGTGACCCTCTCCCAATAGATCAAACCTGAGAGTTCCACTTAGATAACTGTGCCCGAAACACATCTTTCACTGGCTCCCCGTTAGCAATGCGATTCATATTAGCTCCTACCTTCGGTCCTAAATACGTAAACGGAATGTCTCCAAATTTGCACCTCATACTATCCGCCTGATTCTTTAAGATATCACGACTAACTCCACTACCAAAAATTGAAGATTTTTGGATATTTATTTTGAGACATGAGCAAAGAGAAAACACCTTAAGAATCAACATAACACATTTAAAATTAGAATCTTCCCATTCACCCATAACCATAACGTCATCTGCATACAATAGATGGGTCAAAATTGGACCACCATTTGGAAGTTGAGTTCCTTTAAACACCCCCATGTCTGTCGCTTTACGTAATAAACCTCAAAGAGATTCCATCACCAAAATAAACAAAAAAGGAGATAATGGATCCCCTTGACGAATGCCCTTTGTGCACTGAAACTCAAAGGTGGGGGATCCATTAACTAGCACCGACGAGCTCGCGGATGAGAGAATACCATATATCCAATTACACCATCGTTCCGGAAAGCCCATTTGACGCATGACGCATATCAAAAAATCCCATCGCACATTATCATATGCATTTTCAAAATCAATTTCGAAAAAAAAAGAATCTTTTACCCACACAACGCGACCAAGCTAACACTTCATTAATAATTAAGGGTCCATCTAAAATATACCTTCTACTATTAAACGCCGATTGTGACTCGGACATCAAACTACTGATCACCATCCTCAATCTATTCGCTAACACTTTGGAGATCACCTTACTTATTACCCCAATGAGATTAATCGGATAATAATCGCCCAAACCCGATGGATCCTTAACTTTTGGAATTAGAGAAATAAAAGACCAACCAGCCCCCTTATTCACTCTACCATGTTCATAGAAGTAATTCAACAGGTTCACAAAATCGCATGCAAACAAGTTCCAAAAATGTTTTATAAATCTAAAATTGAAACCGTCTAGTCCGGGAGCCTTATCATCACCACATGAAAATACCGCTTTCTTAATTTCATCTTCCGAGAACCTAGCAACCAAAAACTCAGCATCAATACTTGAGAGTGTCCTCAAATCGTAACATGGTAACTTTGGCCGATTCTGTAAATCTTCACGAAACTTAGCTTTAAAAAATCCGAACACCTCTTTCTTGATCTCCAGCGGCTTGGTTATACACTCTCCACAAATCAACACACCAGGGATGTTACTCGCTCTTCGCTTATTAATAGAACCATGGAAGAAGCTCGTGTTATCATCTCCATATTTCACCCAATTGTTCCTTGCCTTCTGTTGAAGATCTTTAAACTTATATTCATCAATTTCATAGAGCCGTTTCTTTATCTTTTCCCAAGCCCATTGTTCCGATTTCACTAAATCTCTATTCATTAAAGTTTCCTCCAAATCCATAAGATCAGCTTATAGCGCCAACTGTTACTCTTGCTCCATTTTATACTTGTTATCTTTACACATATTTATCCTTTGTTTCATGAACTTGAATTTCCTCATTAACCATATATCAGGCGGGTCCCAACCTGTGAATTCTCCATTAGCCGCTATCACAACCTTCTCAAAATCCGTTCTTTGCAGCCATGAATTGAAAAAATGGAACGACTTAGGTCCAAAGTTTCTCGACTCCGTTTTTAAAATTAGGGTACAATGATCGGACCTTAGCCGTGGAAGCACTCTATATTCAGCTGAAGTCCATGTTAGAAAACTTACAGTGAAAATGGAGAAGTACTGAAAACAAACAAACAAACAGGAAGACAAAATTAAACAGATTAGCTTAAAACAAAACCGGGCTTGTGTTTGACACAATTCCCTTAAACAGATTCGTCGTCTGTTTCCAGGGTACACCGGTTCAACAGTGACGGTGCACTACGGACTATCCCACTTGCCTGAAAAGAAATCGAAATGCTGCTGCTTCTGTGTTTGTGAGTTTGTTCTGTGTGAGTAATATGCTGTGTGTACATCACAGACTAACCATCTGTTATTATAAATAGGAATCCAAAAACATGAGTTTCAACTGCATAATCATGGTCATTTAAACCGAGTAATGACCATTAAATCATTTAATCGCAACTTAATGATAAAAATGAAACGTCTTTTGGAAGCTGAAGACCAGGCGACTTGAAACAGCTTCTGGAAGCTCTCTTTAAGTTACATACAAATAAAACGAGTAGCAAAAACCAGTGTCGCGCGGACCCGGGTTTTTCGAGCTGCATTCGTGTCCGTAGATGAGGGCGTCGCGTTGGTTCAAGAATTTTTCCTGAACCAGAACCCAATTTTGCATGCCCCCCATGCGCGCGCGGGTAGATGCCGGAGTATAAAGTAACTTAATATTTTAATTCTTCCACTCAAGCTTCACCTTATAAACTCATCAATTTCCTATCCCACTACCAATGTGGGACAACTCACATTCACACAACTCCAACAAACCCCCACATGAATGGGAGTTGTTCTCAGAAACAACATCATTCCGATTAAATTTCAACAGTTGAGTTTTGCATACAATAAGTAGGTGTGACCCTTTGAACGTTCGCTTATGAAACGCACTTAGCCCACCGGCTCTAAGTAGAACGCGATGTCTTTGAACTCGTTTGCCGTTTGTGTAGACGACAATACGCTTCACACAAAACTCTCCCTGACAACCAACGTCAAGTCCTCATAGTTGTGTCCGTTATGGTCATGGACACGTGCCTGGTTCTGCGAGAGCTCTTAAATATTGTGCCCCAACAATACCCTTCGAAGTGACCCCACTTCTCTCTCACATAGGTGATCTACTAGGACTGGTTACCTCTGTCAAATCATTAAAAGCCATAAGCTTAACCTCAACCTTGTCACTTTTTAGGAATGGACTAGGAAGCTTATTAAATTTATAGAAAGCACCCTTTTTCAAAACGTGGGGTTTCCTACAACTCTCTGTCACAACCCAACCAAGGTGGGCCCGGTCGTGATACAGATGGTTACCAAAACATCACGCAACGCAAGCAAACAACGGAAGCAATGTAAATAACTATACTTTTATAAATAACATTAGTTTACATTTCTATACATTGTATCGTCTCTAATAAAAATACTCTAGGTAATATCTAAGGTTCTCGCCTGCCTTCTAACTCGTCCGTCTGGGATACTCCGATTCGTAGATGCTCCTTCCTTCTAACTCAGACAGGTACCTGAACACATGCTTTAAATAGGTTTTGGGTCAACACTAATGTTGGTGAGTCCGTGCGTTAGTTTAAATGGTTTTCAATAAGGTTATTTCAAAACAAGTTCATAAAGTTACACGGTTCGACACATGGTGATGTACAAGCGACACCTCAAACCTAACACGGAATCTATCTACTGCCATTATAGATTCTCCTAGCAAAATACATGTCACAACAGGCCCGCAGGCCTTAGTGGAGGGTTTTCCGGGCTTCCGAATCCACTGTGTGTGGGGTTTCCCCAAGTAGCGCTACCCACATATTAAGTGGCCCAATCCCTTGGGTTAATGAGTGTCGGTATGGTATTCGGCAGCTACTATCTTGTAACATCAAATAGTTTATAAGAAGGAAGCATGCATTCACCACAAAACAGTAAAACACGAAAAGTGGGGAAGGTACACGGAACTCACCTGGTAGCATAGCATAAGTATAAAACGGAATGCGTGTTATTGCGTCCTTGTATTTTCCTGGTCAAGTCCTATGTCGACACACAATATTAGTCTTAGGTTCATTAGTAATGGTTTCACGTGTGGGACGAGCTGGAGTGGGTGGTTTCTTATTTAATGCGATTCCTATTGACTACGCTTTCTTTCTTTTATTTATCCGGCGTTCATATTTGGTTCCAAAAGTCTGAGGCATTAGTCATAATGTTTATATACGTCAAGTGTTCAAAGGTTCCAAAGCTACAAGTTATCTAAGGTGTAGGCGATTAGTCCAAACGTCCGAGTTCCACGTCTTAAGTGTAAATTTATAATCTTCAAGTCTTACTCCCTAATGTCTACGTTAATAACTTCAAGTGTCTAAGTCTATATCCAAGTGTCAAGATAGTGCTTGTTCCATTAATATGTTTAGTATGCGTAGATTCTATTCACGTCACATCCTTGTGTCATTGGTTCCTAATGCTAGTGTTGAGTCTAATGTTAAAGTCTTAAATATCAAGTCTGTGTTCAAATGTCGAGGTAGTTTTGTATTAGTAGATTCTATACGTTCCTAATGTTACGGATCCTTGTATTACATAATGTTCTTAACATTGTCCATAATATACTAGTTGCTATGAGCATTATTAGATGTCGATTAGGCATAGTTATAGTTTGGTTTCCAAACGTCGCAATCTTAGTTCTATTATCCAAAGGTTACAACTAATATCCGCTCTAATGTATAAGTCGTCATGTATTGGTTAATCTAAATTGCGTCTTATGTCCTTAATGTCCCAAGCGTCAAGTCTTATAGTCTCCAAGTTTATGTCCAATTGTCCAAGTATCCAAGCTATGGTTTATGTGTCGATTTCCATATTCAAACGTCAAGTATCCAAATATCCTAAGTTTTATCACTAGGATCTGTTTTGGTTATAGTTGTGTCCGAGTATTACGTTATAATATCCAACTCCTCATATCAAGTTCAAGGTACTAATTAATGTCCAATGTCTTGGTCCCGGTCCATATGAGCTCGTCAAATTCCACAAGCGATATTTTACAAAATATATAAATTATTATAATTAATATAGCTATCGGGTTAGTGGTTTCGGTTATACCTCACGTCTGGTTTCGGTCCGGGTTGACTGCCCAGTTGACTTTGGTTGACCAGTCAGTTGACTGGGTTGACTTCTGTTGACCATAGTTTGACCCGAACCCTTGACCTCGTCTACTGTCCCGGGACTACCACTAGTACTCGAGACCATCACCACCACATCCTCCCACCGTGGCCCCTCCACCACCATCACTGTTGGCTTCAATCATTCCCATAACCACCATTACAACCCACTGTGAACCACCGCTAAAACAATACCTGGATAATCCCCACCAGACAACCCCACCGTCGTCGATACCTTCAACAATAATCCATCAGATCCATCATAGCATAATTTAAGAGATGGGTTTTAATGGGGTTTTTACCTCAGTTTGGTTCTGGAACGAAGGTGTCACCGCCGCCACAGATGGAACCACCACCGTGAGCCACCATCGCCTTAACCGGAACTCCCGTCAACAGCCACCCTACGAGCCCTCTGTCACCGTCATCATCTTCCCTCCTGTCTTCGTACCTGACCCGATTGGAACCCACCACTCGGACCACCACCGTCACCGTCATAATAAGTACCGGTCACCACCATAGCGACCGTCACCGCTGTCTTCCTCCTCCTCCTCCGATTCTCTCCTCTCTGCTTCTCCCTCTTCTTCTCAGCTCTCTCTCTCTCTCTCTCTCTCTCTCTCTTCTGTTTCTCTCTTTTCCTCTCAGATCTGTCTCTCTCTCTCTCTATAATATTTAGTGAGGTGGTGCAGGTAGTGGTGTGGTTGTTGGGTGGACACGCTGGAGCGCCACCGGAGGCAGAGGAGGCTTCCGGTCTCCTTCCTCTCTCTAAGTCTCTCTCTCTCTATCTCAACATATGTATGTGTGTTAATATCAGGGAAGACAAGGGGGGGGGGGGGGTTTGGGCTTTTTATATTGGGTTGGGTTTGATGGGTTTCTAAAACCATCAAATGGTTTTAGAGAGTGTTGGCAACATATGGGGAGGACATGTGTCCTCCCCTTGTGACTAAGCACAAGGCTTGTGTGCGGTTCGGGTTCGTAACGGGTATCGGTCTAGTCTCGTAAAACGTGTCCTATAATAATATTTTATATATTCCATGGTTCGGTTTTTAGTTTTGGACATAACTGTCTCGCTTGTTATTGGTATTAGGTAACTTTTATTACATGAAAATAATAATAATACGCGAAAAATTTTGGGACCCACTCCAGGTTGTTACACTCTCCCTCCCCACAGTGACCTTCGCCAGTTCATACAATTAGGTTGTCCTATTGAACTCAGATCTTGGGATCTCCAGTCAGCTGAGTTAGGTTTCCTTCGCATAAACTTAGCCTTTCATGGGCTTTAGTCCCATTCCCATTGACGACTTCTGAACTAACTCTCTGCTTAAGCCTTTTGTTAGCGGATCTGCGATGTTATCCTTTGACTTCACGTAGTCAACAGTGATAACTCCTGTAAAGATTAGTTGTCGTACCGTATTATGTCTACGTCTTATATGCCTGTTCTTACCGTTATAAATTGTGCTATGAGCTCTGCCAATTGCCGATTGGCTATCACAATGTATGCATATGGCCGATGCCGGCTTCGGCCACCTTGGTATATCCTCAACAAATTGACGTAGCCATTCTGCCTCTTCACCTGCTTTATCTAAAGCGATGAATTCTGATTCCATCGTAGATCTAGCAATAAGAGTTTGCTTAGATTATTTCCACGATATCGCTGCACCACCAAGTGTGAATACATACCCACTTGTTGCTCTGGAATCATTCGTGTCAGATATCCAATTTGCATCGCAGTAACCTTCAATAACTGCTGGATATCTATTATAATGCAGCCCGTACTCTCGTGTGTATCTCAAGTACCGAAGCACCCGTGTCATGCAACCGCAATGAGTTAAACTTGGGTTGCTCGTGTATCTACTTAGCTTGCTTACAGCGTATGCTAAGTCTGGTCTGGTGCAACTCATCGGATACATCAAGCTGCCAATACTTCTTGAGTACTCTAATTGGTTAACATGCTCACCTCGTTTTTTAGCTAGATGTTGACTCGTGTCAATGGGAGTTCTAGCCATATTAGAGTCATTTGCATCGAACTTCTCAAGAATTTTGTCCACATAGTGAGACTGACTTATCACAAGTCCATTCTGGGTTCGTGTGATTTGTACTCCCAAAATCACATCCGCTAATCCCATATCTTTCATGGCAAATCTTGCTCTCATGACATCCTTTGTAGATTTTATCATTTTCTCATTACTACCATCAATGAGCATGTCATCCACATACAGACATAATGTAACATTCGTATTTTTCGTATTTTCCATTCTAGTCCTCGTATTCTTGTAACTTGTCATTTTTTATACCCTTGTAAACCCGAGCTTATGATCAATGGAAAAGTATTTGTCAATTGCATTTCATCTTAATCTATTTCATTATTCTATAAATTCTATGTGACGCCAACTTTATGTGACATCGCGTGATTCTTAGTTTTTGCACATATTCTAAATTCTATACTTAAACAATTTCAAGTTCGCCTTTACTCGCTTCTTTTATAGTCTTACCAATTCATAACAAGTCGTCATTATAATTTATCCTATTCAATTTAGACATTATAACTAGAAGCTTATTTAGTTAAAATCTTAATATATATTTATTTTAAATAAAACATATATATGTATATATTATAATAATACTATAAGTTTGAAAAAAAAAAGAAAAAAAAAACAGAAAACAAAACAAAAAAAACGTGACTTTAAGTCACTTTGACTTTGTGACAACAACAAAAAAACATAATAACTTATGTTATTCCTTTGATTCTTTTTTTTTTAGAAAAACTCGATGGTACAGTACCATCAACATTAGGACTGTTACTTATTAATCAAGCTTAATCCTCAACTAAACAACTCCCAACCACTTTAATTATTGCATTAAATACCCAACCAACTCACCCCACTTATAAATACAACCCCTCCCCACTCCTTCATCCTTTGTTCATCTCTAAAATTCTCTCTAAAACTCTCTAATCTTCAAGTTTTCAAGCCAAACTTCCTGTTTTGCATCAGTAAGTTTCTTGGCTTAAAACTTCAACTTTCATTCTATTTTTCTTCTTCTTTTTCATCTAAAACTCCTTGGAGAAACCTCTAGGATCTACCCCTTGCTTATCTACATAAATGTGATTAGGGTAGAGCACCTAAAAGAGGTCTCAAAGGTGTTTATTTTTCTGATTTGTTTTTATGTTCTAAGTTGTTAAATGTAAAGGGACCAACCAAGTCCACTAACAATCTAATGTTAGATGGATTTGTGCTATGGTATTGGTTATACTATGTATTATTATAAATTTACTTTCAATCTTCTATCTTATTATCCTATTATTAATCTTTGGAAGGTTTGTGGTTACACCCTACCTTACCAACTCTCTTGACCCTTCTTGTGCTACGGATTTATCCACACTAGAAAGGGGAAATCCCGTGTCCAAAACCCACGTTTATTCCATAAGCGAAGTGGTTATGACATGAACCTATCAAATGGATTCACATTCCTAACTTTATACCATCCGAATCATCTATGATGGTTTTGTGCTTGGTCTAACTTAATCTCATGACCATCCGGATTGCCCTAAAGGCAATTTGTGCTTGGTTTGCCTAAAAGGCTTGCATGACTCTCGTGAATCTATAATCTAAAACTCGAACCTAAGACTTTAATTCTTAATTCTAGTTAATCGGAGCTAAAGCTTAATCTTCCAAGACTTATCTTTGGAACTATATCAAGACGCACCCAAAGGTGAGTTATACTTGTCCCCCTTTTATTCTTTATTCTTTGGGGCTCAACATGTATCACTATCAAGACTTAAACGATTTCATACTCTTAAACTATTATGCTCAATCTTAATGCTTATATGCTATGCCATGCTAGGATTCTAAGTCTTACATACAAATGTACGATTAGCCAACAACCCACCTTACATGTATAGCGCTATAGGTTGACACGCCGCCCCCTTTATGGGTCATGATAAGTTTAAAGTCTTTTGTGTTATCAAGTGTTGTTGCCGTTTGTATGGTTCTACGTGCATATGCCTATAACATGATGATTCGAGTAGACTTTCTTATACTATGTACTTAGACTCAAAACTAGTATGCTCACCAATGCTTTATGTGTTGACGGATATTTTATACATGTTGCAGGAAATGTTTAATGCAGGTTTATCAAGAAAACTAATTAGGAATGGACTAGAAACTCGCAGCTAGTTTAAATTTCTATGTTTTGATGTTGTACTTTCCTTTTCATGAAACAATTTGTATTTTGTTATCTTTTAGACAATGATTATGCTATGAATGAAATTTTTATCCTTAAATTATATTGTCACGAATTCTAGTGTCATAAAGTCTTTGAGCAATCTATCCCAAGTCTCACCCCGATGTATTCCGCCATCGGTTGGGGTGTGACAGATTGGTATCAGAGCCATGACTGTAGGGAATTAGGAAAAATTGCCATGTTTGACCTAGACTATAGTTAGGAACCTTATTGACCATTCCTTTTATCATGCTTAATATACTTGTTCTCCCTATCTTGCTTCTACTCCATTCTTTTGGTCTTAAAAATTTACCTCCCTATTTGTGGATTACTCTACACTCGAAGACGCTCGTATAACACAAACGAAAGGAAATCACCGAAATAGGCGTGAAACCCTCACTTTGGTGATAACTTTCAATCCGCGTAAAATCTTTGTATTTTGAAACTACACCAAGATAGGAGTGATATCCTCACCTTGGTGGAAATTTCACAATTCTCGTTCTAGTGGACACTTACCAATTGAAGGTTGGAATTAATTTTCTTACCACATTGGACAAGGTGTACAAACCACACTCAAAGAAACGACCTCGCTAAGATAGGAGTGAAATCCACAACTTAGCGACTAGTTTCAATCCTTGATAATTTTTTTTTAAATCTCGCTAAAGTCTCAAATTTACTAATGACAAGAAACATGTAGTAACTGGAAGGGTGAATACCGTTAATCCGCAGGTTCGGGGAGAGTATTTCCACCTATTAAGCCAAAGCATGTTTCAAACTCAAAGGTAAATTCGAACCACTTTGGTTAGTCTTAGTTCCGTTCCGGAACACTCCAATTGCTTGCTTAGAACAAGCCTCTCATTTTATGTTAATATTATTTTCAATGATGTTTTCATGCTATGTTTTCACTACATATATTCGATTTATTTATTTTTTACTACTCGCAAAGGCTCTCAAGACTCGCATCTCTAGTACTCTAGCAACCTCCAAACAATACTAATAATCGCAAACCAACATTAATCAAAGCTCTTTTATATTATCTGAATGCATTATACTTGCTTATACTTATGTGTTATGCTTTATAAACAATGTGAAACTACATGCTACTTGAACTATTTGACACTATGTGCTTTGTATGCTTAATTCATTCCTAAAAACAAAGACAAAATGCAAACTTTATACAAATAAACCATTGATCAAAGCTCATAATCCCTTGTTTATCCTTTAGATGTCTTCCATGTCAAACCGAAGAAGCTCAAAACAAAGCACCAACAAGAAAATGTTATCTTTCATGGCCAAGCAAATGGCCAAGGTCATACCCGATGTGGTTAGTAAGATCCAAGCCTCCGCAAGCCCACATGGTTCTGTTGACTCAAAAGCCGAATCCTCCAAAACTACCTCCTTCACCTTTAAGCAATTTAACCTACATCGACCCGACTCTTTCACGGGAAACGATGGTGCTACCGCTATGCTCGAATGGTTCGACCACATCGAGCTAGTTTTCATTAATAGCGAATGCCCCGAGGATCTCCGAACTCGTCACGCCACTAGTGTCTTCAAATCAAGGGCACTCGATTGGTGGAAAAGCGAGAGATCCACCCGTGGGAACGAAGCCGCTTTAGCTCTACCGTGGGAGGAACTCAAGCAACTCATGATTGAGGAGTTCTGCCCCGCGCAAGAGATTGAGCGACTCGAAGATGAATTTTGGAAACTCAAGCAAAACAGTGGTGATAACCCAACCTATACCAATCGTTTCAAGCAACTCCTTGTCCTTGTACCTCACCAATTCAACACCACTAAGAGAATCATAGCTAAGTATCTCAAGGGCCTCCCAACGAGTGTTCGTGATATCGTTGAAGGAGCCGAACCCACCACCCTAGAAAAAGCCATTCGTTTAGCTTCCAAGATCTCGGATAACCAAGTGAAAGATGGAACCTTGACTATACCAAACACTGCCACCAAAACCGTGAATCAAACCACCACCATCCCCACTGACAAACCTAAAGAAGCCAAAACCCCATCAACCCATAGCAATAACCGCAAACGTAAATCCCGAAACCAAAACTATGCCGTTACCATTCCATCCACCGAAGCTCAAGCTCCAACTCCTCTTAACCAAGTGCCTGCCAAGAAACCTTATACCGGAATACACCCAAAATGTGCCATATGCCCTTTTCACCACCCAACTAATTCAGCTTGTCGTCTATGCACCAATTGTAACCACTATGGACACCTTGTCCAAAACTGCAAGGTTGCCCCTAGAACCCTAAACAACCAACCTCAAGTTGCCAACCAACCCCGAGCTGCTAATCAACCTCCTCTAGCCATCGGCAATGGTCGTGCATGTTTTAAGTGTGGTGATCCTAGCCATTTTGCTCCTCAATGTACCCGCAACAACCAAGCTCAAGTTCAAGCTCCGGCTCAAAATCAACCACCAAGGGGTCGCGCTTTCAACCTCAATGCGGCCCAAGCTCAAACAGAAAATGATGTTGTGAACGGTACGTTCCTTGTTAATGGATCTTATGCTTCTATACTCTTTGACACTGGTGCGGATAAGAGTTTTGTATCTCTAGAATTTGAACCTTTACTTGCTTGTGCACGATCTAAATTATCGGAACCTTTCACCGTTGAAGTTGCAAATGGTGAACCCATCTCTATTGATTTCATTATCAAAAACTGCACCTTGAATCTTAATGACCATGATTTCTCCATAGATCTTAATCCTATGCAATTGGGAAGTTTTGACATCATAGTAGGCATGGATTGGCTTGCAAAACATCGTGCCGAAGTCGTTTGTTTCGAAAAATTTATCCGTATACCACTTCCTAGTGGTGATACTTTACAAATCTATGGTGAAAAAGCCTCCAAAGGACTCAAACTCATGTCTTGTACCCAAGCTCGAAAATATCTCCGTAAGGAATATGTTGCATTCTTGGCTCATGTGGTAACAACCAAAGACAAGGGAAAAGGCATAGAAGACATACCCGTCGTTTGTGACTTTCCCGAAGTCTTTCCCGAAGATCTACCCGGTCTTCTACCCGCTCGTTCTGTTGAATTTCGTATTGATCTCATACCCGGTGCTACACCCGTTGCAAAAGCTCCATATCGTCTTGCACCTTCCGAAATGCAAGAACTTGCTAGTCAACTCCAAGAATTGCTCGAAAAAGGCTTCATACGTCCGAGTACTTCTCCATGGGGTGCTCCCGTCCTATTTGTGAAAAAGAAAGACGGATCTTTTCGTATGTGCATAGATTATCGTGAGCTTAACAAGCTTACTATCAAAAACCGATACCCTCTTCCACGCATTGATGACCTCTTTGACCAGCTCCAAGGAGCTACTTGTTTCTCAAAAATCGATCTTCGTTCGGGATACCATCAACTCCGAATCCACGATGAAGATATTCCAAAGACCGCCTTTCGCACGAGATATGGTCACTACGAGTTCATGGTGATGCCTTTCGGTTTAACCAATGCACCGGCAGTGTTCATGGACTTAATGAATCGTGTGTGCAAACCTTATTTGGATCGCTTTGTGATTGTATTCATTGATGACATTTTGATCTATTCCAAATCCGAAGCCGACCATAAGCGACATCTTCGTTTAATTCTAGAACTCTTACGTGCCGAACGACTTTACGCCAAATTCTCTAAATGTGAATTTTGGTTAAAAGAAGTTCAATTCCTTGGGCACATTGTGAATGACAAAGGTATTCATGTTGATCCTGCCAAAGTCGAAGCTGTTAAGAATTGGATCGCACCAAAATCTCCTACTGAAATCCGTTCTTTCCTAGGATTGGCGGGTTACTACCGTCGGTTCATCTCAAATTTCTCCAAAATTGCTACACCTCTTACCACCTTGACTCAAAAATCTCAACCTTTCATTTGGGGTCCTAAGCAAGAAGAAGCCTTCGAAACCCTAAAGTCTATGCTCTGTGATGCCCCTATTCTAGCTCTTCCTGAGGGGGATGATGATTTTGTGGTTTACTGTGATGCATCGAACCAAGGTCTGGGTTGCGTCCTCATGCAACGAGGAAAAGTAATCGCCTATGCATCAAGACAACTCAAAATCCATGAAAAGAATTATCCTACTCATGACCTTGAACTTGGTGCAGTTGTTTTTGCTTTGAAAATCTGGAGACATTACCTCTATGGCACCAAATGTGTTGTTTTTACTGACCATAAAAGTCTCCAACACATTTTCAATCAGAAGGATCTTAACACGAGACAACGACGATGGGTCGAATTGATTAACGACTACGACTGTGAAATTCGCTATCATCCTGGTAAAGCAAATGTAGTAGCCGACGCTCTTAGTCGGAAGAATCACGCAGTTCTTTGCAACATCCGAGAGACCGACCGTCTTCGTAGCTCTCAATTTCAAAATGATCTCTTCAATCGTATTCGAGACGCTCAGCATACATCGGTCAACGAAAATACTCTATACGAAGAAATGTCTTGTGGTGCTGAGTCACACTTGGAATCCAAGGCAAATGGGATTCTTTATTATCTTGATCGTATTTGGGTTCCCAATCGTGATGACCTTCGTGCTCTTATAATGAATGAAGCACATAAATCCCGATACTCCATTCATCCCGGGGCGGATAAAATGTATCAAGATCTCCGTCGCAATTATTGGTGGCCCGGTATGAAAAAGGATATTGCTCTCTTTGTGTCCAAATGTCTCACTTGCTCCAAAGTAAAAGCCGAGCACCAACGACCGTCGGGTTTGCTTGAACAGCCCGAAGTCCCCATGTGGAAGTGGGAAAGTATTGCTATGGATTTCATTACCAAGCTCCCTCGAACATCATCCGGTCATGATAGCATATGGGTAGTCATTGATCGTTTAACCAAGTCAGCTCACTTCCTCCCCATTCGTGAAGATTACAAAGTGGAAAGGCTAGCCCATATCTACACCAAGGAGATCATTTGTCGTCATGGTATTCCTCTTGACATCATCTCAGACCGTGATGGTCGATTCACCTCCCGTCTTTGGGAAACATTTCAGGCGGCCATGGGAACTCAACTTAATCTTAGTACAGCTTTTCATCCTCAGTCTGATGGTCAAACTGAACGTACGATCCAGACTCTTGAGGACATGCTTCGATCTTGTGTAATCGACTTTGGTGGAAACTGGGATGCTCATCTACCATTGGTTGAGTTCTCGTACAATAACAGTTACCATACCAGCATCCAAATGGCTCCATTCGAAGCTCTCTATGGTCGAAAGTGTCGTTCTCCTATATGTTGGCACGAGATTGGTGAAGCACAAATCACTGGTCCCGAAATCATCCAAGAAACGACCAACAAAATTATCCAGATCCGTGACAATCTCTTAGCTGCTCGAAGCCGTCAGAAAAGCTATGCTGACAAGCGGCGAAAGCCCCTTGAATTCAATGTCGGTGATCAAGTACTTCTCAAAGTGTCCCCTTGGAAAGGAGTAGTCAGGTTTGGAAAGAAAGGGAAGTTATCTCCACGGTATGTTGGACCATTCAAAATCATTGAGCGAATTGGGAAAGTGGCTTACAAGCTCGAGTTACCCCAAGAACTCAACAATGTCCATCCAACCTTTCATGTTTCAAATTTGAAGAAGTGCCTAGCCGAAGGGAACATACACATTCCTCTTGATGACGTGCGGATTGACGAGACTATGCATTTCATCGAAAAGCCAGTGGAAATAACGGATCGTGAAGTCAAACAACTCAAACGAAAACGTATCCCGCTAGTCAAAGTTCGATGGGAATCGAAGAATGGACCCGAATTCACTTGGGAACATGAAGAGCAAATGAAGAAAAAGTACCCACATCTTTTCAGTCAAGCCACTTGAATAAATTTCGAGACGAAATTTCCTAAAGTAGGGGAGACTGTAACATTCGTATTTTTCGTATTTTCCATTCTAGTCCTCGTATTCTTGTAACTTGTCATTTTTTTATACCCTTGTAAACCCGAGCTTATGATCAATGGAAAAGTATTTGTCAATTGCATTTCATCTTAATCTATTTCATTATTCTATAAATTCTATGTGACGCCAACTTTATGTGACATCGCGTGATTCTTAGTTTTTGCACATATTCTAAATTCTATACTTAAACAATTTCAAGTTCGCCTTTACTCGCTTCTTTTATAGTCTTACCAATTCATAACAAGTCGTCATTATAATTTATCCTATTCAATTTAGACATTATAACTAGAAGCTTATTTAGTTAAAATCTTAATATATATTTATTTTAAATAAAACATATATATGTATATATTATAATAATACTATAAGTTTGAAAAAAAAAAAGAAAAAAAAAACAGAAAACAAAACAAAAAAAACGTGACTTTAAGTCACTTTGACTTTGTGACAACAACAAAAAAACATAATAACTTATGTTATTCCTTTGATTCTTTTTTTTTTAGAAAAACTCGATGGTACAGTACCATCAACATTAGGACTGTTACTTATTAATCAAGCTTAATCCTCAACTAAACAACTCCCAACCACTTTAATTATTGCATTAAATACCCAACCAACTCACCCCACTTATAAATACAACCCCTCCCCACTCCTTCATCCTTTGTTCATCTCTAAAATTCTCTCTAAAACTCTCTAATCTTCAAGTTTTCAAGCCAAACTTCCTGTTTTGCATCAGTAAGTTTCTTGGCTTAAAACTTCAACTTTCATTCTATTTTTCTTCTTCTTTTTCATCTAAAACTCCTTGGAGAAACCTCTAGGATCTACCCCTTGCTTATCTACATAAATGTGATTAGGGTAGAGCACCTAAAAGAGGTCTCAAAGGTGTTTATTTTTCTGATTTGTTTTTATGTTCTAAGTTGTTAAATGTAAAGGGACCAACCAAGTCCACTAACAATCTAATGTTAGATGGATTTGTGCTATGGTATTGGTTATACTATGTATTATTATAAATTTACTTTCAATCTTCTATCTTATTATCCTATTATTAATCTTTGGAAGGTTTGTGGTTACACCCTACCTTACCAACTCTCTTGACCCTTCTTGTGCTACGGATTTATCCACACTAGAAAGGGGAAATCCCGTGTCCAAAACCCACGTTTATTCCATAAGCGAAGTGGTTATGACATGAACCTATCAAATGGATTCACATTCCTAACTTTATACCATCCGAATCATCTATGATGGTTTTGTGCTTGGTCTAACTTAATCTCATGACCATCCGGATTGCCCTAAAGGCAATTTGTGCTTGGTTTGCCTAAAAGGCTTGCATGACTCTCGTGAATCTATAATCTAAAACTCGAACCTAAGACTTTAATTCTTAATTCTAGTTAATCGGAGCTAAAGCTTAATCTTCCAAGACTTATCTTTGGAACTATATCAAGACGCACCCAAAGGTGAGTTATACTTGTCCCCCTTTTATTCTTTATTCTTTGGGGCTCAACATGTATCACTATCAAGACTTAAACGATTTCATACTCTTAAACTATTATGCTCAATCTTAATGCTTATATGCTATGCCATGCTAGAATTCTAAGTCTTACATACAAATGTACGATTAGCCAACAACCCACCTTACATGTATAGCGCTATAGGTTGACACGCCGCCCCCTTTATGGGTCATGATAAGTTTAAAGTCTTTTGTGTTATCAAGTGTTGTTGCCGTTTGTATGGTTCTACGTGCATATGCCTATAACATGATGATTCGAGTAGACTTTCTTATACTATGTACTTAGACTCAAAACTAGTATGCTCACCAATGCTTTATGTGTTGACGGATATTTTATACATGTTGCAGGAAATGTTTAATGCAGGTTTATCAAGAAAACTAATTAGGAATGGACTAGAAACTCGCAGCTAGTTTAAATTTCTATGTTTTGATGTTGTACTTTCCTTTTCATGAAACAATTTGTATTTTGTTATCTTTTAGACAATGATTATGCTATGAATGAAATTTTTATCCTTAAATTATATTGTCACGAATTCTAGTGTCATAAAGTCTTTGAGCAATCTATCCCAAGTCTCACCCCGATGTATTCCGCCATCGGTTGGGGTGTGACACATAAGATGACATATCCATCTGGTGTGTCTTTCACATACACACACTTGTCACATTCGTAGATTTTGAACCCAGAATCAATCATGACATGATCAAACTTTTGATGCCATTGTTTTCGAGCTTGTTTCAAACCATACAAGGATTTTACAAGCTTGCATACTTTCTTTTCTTGTCCCTTGGCTATGAAACCCTCAGGTTGTTCCATGTAAATCTCTTCCTCTAGATTCCCATTTAGGAAAGCCATTTTCACATCCATTTGGTGAACTTCCAAATTTCTAATGGCTACAATGGCAAGTACCATCCTGATGGATGTTATTCGCGTGACAGGCGAATATGTATCAAAATAATCCAAGCCTTCTCGCTGTTTATATCCTTTGATCACCAACCTTGCCTTATATTTATCAATGGTGCCATCTGGCTTCATCTTTTTCTTGAAGATCCATCGATATCCTAGTGGTTTACATCCCACAGGAAGATCCACTAGCTCCCAGGTGTGGTTTTGTAAAATAGAATCTATTTCACATTTTATGGTCTCCTTCCACTGAGGTCCTTCCGAGGAATTTACTGCTTCTTGATAAGTTTGTGGTTCTTGCTCGACCACATAGTGAGGAAATCTGGACCAAAGGATTTTTCAGTCCTTTGTCTTTTACTCCTTCGGATTTCACTTTCATCGATTTGAGGTTCATCATTTGCATCATCTTCTCTAAAAACACTTTCCCTAGTTGGGTTTGATGGGCCTGGTTCATCATCTAGAACACTCTCATCAAATGGGTTTGATGAACCCAATTTAGCCCTATCCAAGCATGGGAATATGTGTTCAAACCAAGAATCATCCTTAGACTCTAATATAGTGCCGTTAGACACTCCAGGATTCTTCGAGTCATACACAAGAAAACGAAGTGGACCACCCAGGCGAGTGTATCCAATGAACACACAATCTACAGTTTTGGGTCCTATCACAAGACGATGTGGTGGTGTTACAACCACCTTAGCTAGGCACCCCCACACTCGCAAGTAATTATATGATGGTTTGACTCCCGTCCATAATTCATACGGTGTTACATCCTTCTCCTTACGGGGAATTAAATTTGTCAATAGCCTTTTCCTTACTCTTAAGTAAGTACACATAGCAAAATCGTGAGTTATCATCAATAAAAGTTATGAAATACTTGTTCCCACCTCTAGTAGGAATCACTTTCAAGTCACATAAATCGGTGTGGATCAAATCAAGAGGACTAGTGATTCGTTCAACTTTTTTGAATGACGTTCGTGTTTGTTTTGCTTCGACACAAGTTTCACATTTATGGTTTGAGTCAATATCAATTTTTGGTATGCTATTCAATTTAATTAAATGTCGAATGGAATTAAAATTCACATGACCTAGTCTACCATGCCAAACATTAGAAGACTCAAACAAGTAAGCAGAATTATCGTTATTCATTCCATTCATCCCAGTTACATTTAACTTAAACATACCATTTAGGGCATAGCCCTTACCAACATACATACCACATTTGGTCAACACGACCTTATCAGACTCAAACACCATTTTGAAACCAAACTTGTTCAACTGCCAACCAGACACAAGATTCTTACGAATCTCAGGAACATATAACACATTTGACAAAGTAAGTTCCTTTCCCGACGTCATCTTCAAAATCACATTTCCTTCACCTTTGATATCCGCGGTAGCAGAATTCCCCATGAAGAGCTTTTCACCAGTAACTTCCTTGAAAGTGTTGAAAAAGCTCTTGTCAAAGCACACATGTCGGGTTGCCCCGGTATCAACCCACCAATCCTTGGCATCCGTTCCAACAAAGTTTGCTTCAGTGACCATCATTGACAAATCAGAAATCAGAAATCATAGCAACAAGCTTATCAATCATGTTTGCTTGTTGGGCATTTTCCTTCTTGGGAAGCCTGCATTCACTTGCTTTATGCCCTGGTTTGTCACAGTTATAACACGTTCCATTGAACTTCTTCTTCCCAATCCCGCCTTTAGGTCCAAGGTGGGAGCTCTTCCCGTTGTTTTTCTTAAACCTAGCCCTTTTGTTACTTTTGTTACCCTTTGATGATTGACCATGTTCAATAACATTAGCTTTAGCGACTTCATGACCAACAGTTCTCTTTTGAGCAACTTTTTTTGTCTTCTTCAATACGAAGACTCACAACCAAATCTTCAATTGTCATTTCCTTTCGCTTATGCTTCAAGTAATTCTTGAAATCAATCCAACTTGGTGGCAACTTCTCAATAATCGCTGCAACTTGGAATGTCTCGCTAAGCATCATTCCTTCTGCATGAATATCATGAAGAATAACCTGCAATTATTGAACTTGGCTCATGACAGTTTTTGAATCCATCATAGCAAAGTCCAATAATTTCGCCACCACAAACTTCTTTGTGCCTGCATCTTCAGTTTTGTATTTGCGTTCCAAAGATTCCCATAAATCTTTGGCAGTAGCAGCTTTACAATACACATTGTATAGCGAGTCAACCATTCCATTCAGGATATAGTTTCGGCACAAGAAATCAGAATGATTCCAAGCATGAACCGCGCTCACAGTTTGAGCATCATATCCTCTTCAACAACTTGAGGAGCGGTTTCAGTTAAGAACCTCGCAAGGTTCAATGTTGTCAAATAGAACAACATCTTTTGCTGCCACCGTTTGAAGTTTACACCAGCAAACTTTTCAGGTTTTTCAGCGTGGCTTGCCACCGCAGTCGGCAAAGGCGCCACTAAACCAGTGGTAACAGTAACAGCAGGAGAGAACACTGTAGAAACTCCGGTGACAGTGGAGTTCGGGAGAGAAGCAGAGGGCATGGGCTGTGAGTTCTCCATAACTGAAAAGAAATCGAAAATGATAGAACAACAATCTGTTTAAGTTTGGAGAAGTACTGAAAACAAACAAATAAACAGGAAGACAGAAGTAAATAGATTAGCGTAAAACAAAACCGGGCTTGTGTTTGACACAATTCCGTTAAACAAATTCGTCTTCTGTGTGTTTGACACAATTCCCTTAAACAGATTCGTCGTCTGTTCCCAGGGTACACCTGTTCAAGTTTTTCGAGCTGCATTCGTGTCCGCTGATGCGGGCGTCGCGTTGGTTCAAGAATTTTTCCCGAACCAGAACCCAATTTTGCACCCCCCTTGCGCACGCGGGTAGGTGCCAGAGTATAAAGTAACTTAATATTTTAATTCTTCCCCACGTATGCCATTAAACAAACCAAGCGGATATCTCCAAGTCATAGATTACCGCGAATAATAACAGTTACATCAAAGTGAAATGTTTCAATCTATAAAGAGTCGGTTTAACCTTTTTGAAGGGCCTAAAACGATTCCTACAATCGCAGCCATTTTCATAATAAAATGAGAGAACTACACGGATAGTCCCTGTGGTTTATACATTGTAACATGTTAAGGTACTAACTTTTTTTTTTTTAACTCCTTAAGGTCCTATGGTTTACATTTGGTAACATGTTGAGGTATTAACATTAACTGCCGTTAAAAACTAACAGATTCCGTTAAAAAGTTAAGGTTGAGGGACTAAAATTTACCAAATTGTGAAAGTTTTAAAAAAAAATTTTCTTCCCCACCCACCACCACCGCCACCCACCATCGCTGCCATCCAACGCCACCGCCGCCACCCAGCATCGTCGCTACCCGCCACTCACCACCTTCACCCACCCACCCACCCACCGCCTCTGCCACCCGCCGTCACCCACCACCGCCGACATCCAATACCACCCAACACCACCGTCACCATCTAAAATAGAATATGCATCACCACTTTTACAGTAAATAATTCAATTCTAATTAGTTTTTTAAAAGGCGACAACTAAATTCAGTTAATGACAACACCTGCCTATGCAATTAAAGTCAACTCTATCGTCCTATGGTAGCACAAAAACAAAGAAAAAAAGAAAAAAAAAAAACATCTATGTGAGGCGTAAGGTTTAGATGGGGGTCATATATTGCACACATACGGATCAATCTAGTTGAAGGAGAAATAAATTTTATCAATCAATTAAAGATTGTGCCATACTGATACTGCATAGATCATAAATCATTTTGTTTTAATAGAAACTTAAATTTAATCAAACAAAGGAAGGTTTCATCCTATTGATTCTATACACAATAATGGATAGAAATAATCCCTTCGATATTCCAACGACTTTAAAAAAGCATCATCGATGATACCACCATTAACAACACCTGCTACTCTTTTACGGTTTAATACTTGACTCGTATACGATTGACTCGGTTGCAGCTGCTTAACAGTCTTCACTGCCATATGCCTGGATGATATACTAAAAGATTAAGAATATAAAAATTATATAAGATGGTGACGGTGGTGTTGGGTGGTATTGGATGTCGGCGGTGGTGGGTGACGGCGGGTGGCAGCGGCGGTGGGTGGGTGGGTGAAGGTGGTGAGTGGCAGTAGCGACGATGCTGGATGGCGGCGGTGGCGTTGGATGGCAGCGATGGTGGGTGGCGGTGGTGGTGGGTGGGGAAGAAAGAATTTTTAAAACTTTCACAATTTGGCAAATTTAGTCTCTCAACCTTAACTTTTTAACGGAATCTGTTAGTTTTTAACGGCAGTTAATGTTAATACCTCAACATGTTACCAAATGTAAACCATAGGACCTTAAGAAGTTAAAAAAAAAGTTAGTACCTTAAAATGTTACAACGTATAAACCACAGGGACTATCCGTGTAGTTCTCTCTAATAAAATTGTACATTTTGTTTCCTTAGAATACTAGTATGTGGGATGGTTTCTGTAACGAATTCAGTAGTAGAGAAGTCGGTTGACTTTTGGTAAGTCTACGTTTAGTTGACAATTTTTAAGCCTACGTTTAGTGTCGTTTCCAAAGGAATTCAACAATCTATAGTAAGCTGCATATTGTTTACAAAATAATTTTAAGTGTTTATTTGTTATAAACAAAAGAAACACTATAAAATATCAAAAATGAATAAATAAATACTGAGGATATGATTGTCAAATAATTGCATAAAGTCAAAAAACTAATGTATTACGTACGTATATATTTGTTTCGTAGCTCATTACGTATATAATTGTTTTATAGCTCAATTGTATTGTATGCACTGAATCGATCCCACCACCGTGAACAGGCATGCCTCGAAGAAATTGAAGCTGACAAAATGACAGATCAGAAAACTTTTTATACCAAAAAAAACGTATCTTTGCCTATTTGATATACATGTTTTATTTTTCTGAAAATTGATTGATCATGCTATAAAATATAAATGCTCTTGGAAAAAGTATAAATCTTTTGAATAACTTACAAGAAAGCAAATATGCCTTGAAATATAAAATTCAGATATTAATACACTTACAAGAAGGCAAATATGCCTTGAAATATAAAAGCTTGACCTTTAACACTATTTGATGATGTGCATAAGAGACAACAAGTTCAAAACTAGCAAGATAATATTACAAGAACCTTAATTATATGAATTTAGTTTAAAAGATTTGGTTTCATAAATCTGGGAGGTTTGTATTTTGTATGTGAAGATCCAAATAAGTGGTCGAACCTGTAAATCTGTTAAGAATAGGGGAATCCAATAAATCTTGATGGTTATAAGCTCTGATTAAACCTGCACATGATAGAAAACCATTAGGCTCGTCACAGCGGAGGAGGGAGAGCCTTTCTATGACCAACATCCGGTGTGAGGATAAGTATTTGTCTAGAGAGAAAAGGTAGAGAGAGAAAATGTAGTTCGGAGTGTGTGCATTCGTGTGTCATTTGTACTTTGAGAGTGACATTTATACTAGTCAGAGGCGTTGTACTTCATCTCGGTCCGGAGTGTTGTACTTTCCCTCGGAGCCATTTGACTTCCGAGGGTTAGATGTACTCCGTTCGGACCTGGCTAGCAATGTTCATCCCTTTTAGCTTCGGACTATATTCATAAGCCGAAGCATTATGAGCCGAGGTAAACACTCTTATACCTCTTCATGTCCCCCGAAGTCCTTAAGTTAACTTTTGAACTTTTAGGACTTTGAGGACAGCTGCGGCTTTGGAGAGTATTCCGTGACACGTGTCCGAAGCCGTCAATGATCCTGACTGATGGGATGCTTTCCCAAACACCGAGCCACGTGTGACGTTTTTTGCCCACATACGTGTCTGACTGATGGGACGCGCTTTTGACTTTCGAGAGAATCTCGACCATTCGTTTTGTTGACAGTTGTTTCCAACCCTGGATTATAAACGATTTTTTGATTTCCCTTACATTAACCCTTTTTCTCTTTCACTTTTTACATTTTACTCTTTATTATTGTCACACCCCGCTAAGATGGAAACACGGGGATGTGATTCGAAAGGTTTTCAAGCACAAGGTTTGAGCAACAAACAAGATGTATAATAACTAGATACCATCAAAAGGCATACGTAGTCATAAATTATTAAAATAACATCACATTGTCTGAAAACTAAAATATTGTCTGAAAACCCATGATTCAATTACCAAGACAAAATACGATTGACATGACCCAACCACTGATGGTACCACCGAGTGTAAGCTCAAACCCAACTCTCAAGTCTGAAAAACATGCATAAAATGTTTGTCATCAATAAGGTCGGTGAGTTCACATGTTTTAATGTACTATGTAAAGTGCTCGTGAAATTCGTGTACGACCAATCGTAGGATAGCTAAGCGAATGATTACTATGCAAACCATGAGTCCTATAACCAAACCTCTTGACTCTTGTGCCGCGTGCATTGCATAATAAAGATAACGTATGTATAGTAGAATACTAACACTCTTTTGTATGTAATCAGTCATAGCGACTAACCAAGAGTGGGGTGTTAACCCAGTAGATTAAAGTGTTCCATGGCTTTCGATAGCTAATGGTTACGGTGTAAATGTAAGTATGAGGACTATTGAGCTCATGAACCAAATGTCTCATGTTCCACATGATAGTCATGATAGAATAACACACAAAATGTAATGTGCTAGAAACGTAGCATGTTTATCCCCAAAAAGTGGAAAACTGTAAAAATGGGGCCATGAAACTCACTTGATAACTGAGGATAAGGTCTAAAGCAGGAAAATGAAATAGCTAATGTCCCGACAAATGATACCCTATGGTCATTATGGACATACTAAGTTATACGGTCTTGTCGTTTATCATACAAGTTGTTCACCTGACTTGTGGACCCTTGTGTCAGTTAAATGTGGGCCATGTTTTGTGCATGTGACAATTATCAGTTGATCCAATGTATTTCGTATAATGTACGGTTTCGGAAATTCCGGGCGTTTTATTGTGAAAACGTATAAAATGGGCCCCCACATCCTTGAGTCTTGCAACTTGGTGTGGAGATGGAGATAGTTATAGTTTTGAGTGTAGGTGTGATCTGCTGAGGGGTTTAAATGGCCAAAATGGTGAGAGATTAGTGTGATGGTCAATGATCTTGAAGCTTGTTTATATAGGGGTTGAATGGGATGGTGTCAAAACAAACAAGGCAACTTCATCTTTCTTGAATGGTGTTATGCTTAGGGAATTCTATAAGGTTTTAGTGATTGTATGCAAACTCCATCTTTTGTCCCTTTCTTGAACGTGTTGGCCGATTGCTTATTACCCCAAATAAGCTAGTTGTCATGCATGAGACATAGTATGAGTACATTTGTTTTATTCCTATCTTTGTATAAGAAAATGTTGGTCACTTATGATGTAATCCTTTTTGTCCCTATTTTCGGCTTTTAGTGAAGAAGAATCAAAGCAAAATTGGCAAGTGATCAAGTGTTGGTAGAAGGTGATAAGAGGTTAAGGCCTATCTTGGTATAATCATAGTTGTCAAGTTGAAAGTGACCCATGATTGGGTTTAATCTTTGGCCGAGAGTCATCAAGTAAAATAGAGGACTTGATTTGGTAAGTACAAGGTGTCATTCGTATGTCTCTATGTCAAGTCCCTATCAAGTGAAGGTTTGTGTTATCCTTGTTAGTCGATCATCATCATCATCACCCTTATGTAATGCTTCGGCCAAAGTGTAACATCGTAAAAGAGGCATGAGATCTCACTTAGAGGAGGTGATCAAGGTAGTACATTTCCTATTTTGGTTAAGACAATGACATTTCATATAGATAATGATAGTTTAAAGATGGTGATGTTTCCTTGTTTCCACACTTTGGCCGATTATGTATCCACAAATGTGGAAATTTATCTGTATAAAGGTGGGTTGGTGAAAGTTTGGATTTAACTAAAAAGGTGCAAGGTTTGGATATTCCTTGACAAGGACAAGTGATTTTTATTTTGGTGGTGACTTTGGCTAGAACACACACATATGTATGCATGATCTTTTCTCTTTCTTGCCTTTTATATGTGCCGAGTGTGTGTGTATATATGCATATATATATATATATATATATGGTGTTGTCCATTCCCATGGTAAGATCTCCTAATTCTCTATAGGTTGATTATTATTCCACTTATCATTATGTGTTTGTTAATGGTTCTTGTGAATCGATTATATGCACATTAATGAGCACACGAGTTGGTTACATTAGATAGATTGTCGTGTGATTGTGCAATTGCATATACATATGTGTCGGTTTTGAATCTATACTTTAGTTGAAGTGTGATCCAATCATATGTAGTGTGTGAGTCATTATAGTGTTGTTGGATAATAATATGCGATATCTTAAGGTGAAATTCGATTATTGAGGCTAAGGTATAACTTAGTTTTGTTAAGAGGTTCGATGATGATATTAACATGTATTAATTCCCACAAGTTATGAACACATGATAATGTTTGTGATTTATATACATGTGTTAGTGAGGAGTTATCATGTGTTATGGAGTGTTAATATCTAGTGATAACACATGTTTGTTCATTGGGAGTGTTCTATGTTTTGTATGGGTAATTACCTCATAAAACACTTTGTTATTGTTCAGGTTTGAGTGGATTGTGTAACTTTCCACTTGGGCATTGTCACGTGTATTGTTATTTTATATATGAGTGCTGATTGGGAATCCGGTTGCTCTCTGTTGAGCGTGTGATTGGCTTGAGCGCTCAATGCCAATTATCTTGTATTGTCCAGGTGTTGTGTGCATACACGAGTAATTTTTTAAGTTTCCACAACAACTCATGCTTTACCAGACTGTGGGGGGGGGGGGTACAGTGTGTGCAAAAATGTCTAATCATGCACATGAAATGACAATTATAAGCAAAATGTGTATGGATGTTGACCTAGACCACTGACTGGTGTCACGATTACCTTTTCTTCTTCCCTATAAATTCACCCCAAAATCAGTTCCTCTCTGTTCTTTATCAGAGCCATGTCCCTGAACTTGTGACACCAAGTGCGTTTCACTCATCCTCTTTCTTTTTTATAAGTTTTTTCCTGTGTTCGAGATGGTGAAGGATGATATGAATGTCAGTTACACGAAACTACCTCTGCCGAAGTTGGACAGGTTCATCGAGGATTATAGGATTCCTCGTGAACTTCGCCCTGTCCTTCCCACTTCTTAGACACCCATCTATCCCTTCACTAGAAGAAATGTGATAAATAGAGGCGACACAATTAGAGGCGACTTGTAAAAAGTCATCTCTATTGATCATTTTCTTGAGGCGGGCATCAGGATTGGTTATGGACCGTCGGATCATGTTGATGATCTACTGGCTGTTATAGATTTAACGTATTGAGCAATAGAGGTGACTTAAAGTCGTCTTTGAAGCCAAAATACCTTCCCTAAAAGTGGTTATCCGGATGAGAAGGCAACTTTTCACGTGGACTGTTTGATCAAGCAAAGATCTAAGGGCTGATGTTTCGTCTTACAATATAGCATTAGAGGCGACACGAAAGTCGCCTCTAATGGTCGAAAATAACATATTATAGCAAATCCTTTCTTCCCCATTTCACTTTCCCTCCACATCGGTTTTCAGCTCGCCCTCTCACTCTTCTCTGTCGCGTGACCTTCACCGATCTGCTCAGCCTTGTCCCCGGCTCACCCACAACTGCAACCGTCTCACCATCACTTGTCTCCGTTCTTGCTCATAACTCACAGATCCGACCCATCTCCGTCCTGGTCCTCCTCTTCTCTACCGTTTCCCGTCTCACCGGTACCACATCTCCAACCCTGATTCTCTTCTCTCAAGTTTAGTTCTCAATTTCTGCGTCTATATTATTATTATTGTTATTATTATTATTATTATTATTATTATTATTATTATTATTATTATTATTATTTGTATGATTGAATCTGTGTTCAATAATAGATCTGTAAGTGTTTGTAGTGAGTTAGAGATTTGTGGAGTGATTTTTGTAATTGAAGAACGTGATGATCCAAACGTGGTTACCGGTACGTTTCTCCTTAACAACCATTATGCATCGGTTCTTTTTTATTCAGGCGCTGATTTTAGCTTTGTGTTGACCGACTTTACGAATTCCCTTGGAATAGAATCAAGTAACTTAGACACACATTAATGATTAAACCATAGAATTGGCCAATGGTAAGTTAATTTCGTCTGAAGAGGTTGTTAGGGATTGTGTTTTGGAACTTGGTGATCATGTTTTCCGTATTGATCTGCTGCCTATTCAGTTGGGTAGTTTTGATGTTGTCATTGGTATGGATTGTTTATCCAAGAATCGTGCAAATATTGTCTGTCACGAGAAGTTGGTTCGTATCCCCTTGTCCAATGGTGAAACCCTCTCGATTCAAGGAGACAGTGGTGGATCTACTCTTTAGGTCATATCTTGCATCAAAGCACATAGATGATTAAGGAAGGGTTGTGTCGCGTTCCTGACACATGTCATTGCACAGAAAGCTAAAGATCGGAAACTCGAGGACATACCGGTAGTGCGAGACTATCCCTAAGTTTTTCCAAAAGACTTTCCAGGGCTACCACCGCCATGACAGTTCGAGTTTCGCATTGTCCTACTCCCAGGAGCTGCCCCAGTGGCTCGTACTCTGTATCATTTGGCACCATCCGAGATGCAAGAGTTGTCTAACCAGCTTCAGGAATTGTTAGACAAAGGTTTCATTCGCCCAAGTTTTTCTCTGTGGGGAGCACCTGTGCTGTTCGTGAAGAAGAAGGATGGAAGTTTTCGCATGTGCATCGATGACCGGGAGTTGAACAAGCTGACCATCAAGAAAAAGTACTCGCTTCCGAGGATCGACGACCTGGTTGACGAGTTTCAGGGTTTCAGCTATTATTCGAAGATCGACCTGCGTTCGGGGTATCATCCGTTGTGGATCCAAGAGGACGACATCTCGAAGACTGCTTTCAGGACTCGTTATGGGCATTATGAGTTCTTAGTTATGCCATTGGGTTTGACGAATACTCCTGCTGTTGTTATGGATCTTATGAATCGTGTCTGCAAGCCCTACTTGGACAAATTCGTGATTGTTTTCATTGATGACATCTTGATCTACTCGCGAACCACAGACGAGCACGAACAACATCTCAGATTGATTTTGGAATTGCTCAAAAACGAAAAATTGTTTGCCAACTTCTCTAATGCGAATTTTGGATTCGAGAAGTTCATTTTCTTGGTCACGTTATGAGCGAGAAGGGCTTTCAAGTTGATCCTACTAAAATTGAAGCAATCAAAGATTGGTATTACCGTCGGTTCATCGAAAGTTTCTCTAAGATTGCCCAGTCACTTACAGTCTTGACACAGAAAGACAAGAAGTTTGATTGGGGAGTCAAGCAAGAAGAAATATTTCAAGCTTTGAAAAACCGATTGTGTAGTGCCCCGATTCTTTCTCTTCCCGAAGGTGCAGATGATTTCGTGATTTACTGCGATGCTTCTCATCAAGGTCTTAGATGCGTACTCATGCATAGGAATAGGGTTATCGCTTACGCATCTCGTCAACTCAAAGTCCATGAGAAGAATTACACCACTCATGACCTAGAGTTAGGTGCAGTAATCTTTGCCCTCAAAATTTGGAGGCACTATCTTTATGGCACCAAGTGCATCATTTTCACCGATCACGAGAGCTTACAACACATCTTCAATCAGAAGGATATGAATATGTCGCAACGTAGATGGGTTGAATTGTTGAATGACCATGATTGCGAGATCAAGTACCATCCGGGAAAGGCAAAAGTTATAGCTGACGCCTTGATTCGGAAGGAACGAGTCAAGACTATGCGTGTGCGTGTGCTAGGTTTGACCATCCACAAAAGCCTCACTACCCGTATTTGTGAAGCACAACAGGAAGCTCTGAAAGGTGAAAATCTGAAGAATGAGTCTTTATTCAATATGGTTGATCTTTTGGAACCAAGATCTGACGGCACGGTTTATTTCGCCAATCGAGTCTGGGTGTCACATTTTGGCGGTTTAAACAATTTAATTCTTGAAGATGCCAACAAGTCTAAGTACTCGATTCACCCTGGAGTGGACAAGATGTACAAAGACGTGAAGGAATTCTACTGGTGGCCCAACCTTAACGGCGAAATTGCAACATACGTCAGCCGATGCCTTACTTGTTCAAAGGTCAAAGCTGAGTATCAAAAACTGTTCAGCCTGCTGCAGCAACCCGAGATTCCCGTTGGGAAATGGGAACAAATCTCAATGGATTTCATCACCAAGATGCCTAAGACGTCCAGTGGTAACGACACGATTTGGGTAATTGTTGACTGATTAACCAAGTCTACACATTTCCTGCCTAGCAAGGAAACCGACAAGTTGGAGAAACTTGCCAAGCTGTATCACTTCTAGAAATTAGGGTATTTACCCACACATACTATGCGTAGGAAAAACCATATAATGTGTTAGTAGTTACGTTTACCTACACATAAATTAAGTGTCAAGATGTGTAGACTCAGCACTATAGATATTGATTATTACCTACACATTTATTATGTGTAGGCATATAGCAAGTTATACCTACACAAATATGTGTGGCTAAAACTAATATATATGTGTTGGTATAACTATAGCAATTTGTTAGAATGGCATATGATGTGGCATCTGACGTGGCAGCTAATTATGTGTAGGTAAATCTAAGATATGTAGGTATTAATCTAAACATGTGTAGAAATAATATTTATTGATGTGTTGGTAAAAATATTTAAATGTGTGGATAATAACCACGATTTATTTAAATAATAATTTTTAAATGTGTACATACAAATACAAAAAGACTTATAGAAACATACGCGACTAAATTAACATTCTTAATCAAAACATAAGTGTTTAAACAACCAAACAAACAAAGCAAGTATTGACCATAAGTTACTAACGGGTTATATAAAATTCCTAAACAACATCACTCAACGATACTTTCATCACCCTCTAGACTATCACCTTGAGATTGTCCAGATGTGCTTGATGGAGGAGGCATGATATTATTCTCATTAGTGCCTGTTTCATAATTGCACATTTACTTGTCACTGTTTGAAGTGCATGGACCAGCTCATCATAAGTAGGACGCTTTGCTTTTTTAGTTGTACCTATTGTGTCATCAACAATAATTGGATCACGTCCCAACCCATGCAAACGAATAGAGCTTCGTCCAGGTACATTCTCAATAATCGACTTGTCGCTCATTGCTTCTAAAGTATGCTGGTTTCTCAACTTCATCATTTCTTCCTTTTAAGAAAAAAAAAAAGAAAACAAATACAATAAATGAACTCTTTACCATATGATGAATACTTAACGGTAGAAAAGAAAAATTAAACTTACATATATTGCAGCCGCATTTTTAGATATCCAACCTTTTTCTGCATCCCAATGTGTAAGCCGCTAAGTCTCAAGTTGATCGAATGAAGAATCCAAATCCAAGCCACGCTCAATGTGATAGCGTATTATACTCTTCGAACCATTTCTACTATTGAGTTTTCGTTTTGATGTGCCATAACTTTCTTTTTTGCAATTTCCTTCAAGGACACACAACCAAATAATACATAATATATTTGATCAAATTCAATAATGAATAATAAATTAATAGTAAGAATATCCTTGAAACATTACCATGTATTTTTTATCACTCCACAAATCACAAAGATATTCCCAATCTTCTTTCATAATGTCGGAAGCTGGTGTGGTCTTTGCCCTTGTTAGGTCATCTGATCCTCCAATTTCTTTAATGTGATCATGCAGCTTATCTAGGTGACCCCTCCATGTCGTTGCCATGTAGCTATCGATAACTTGGCTAACATTTGAATTCCCACATCAATATCAAAAGTGTCTTCAAGCAAAAAAATATAACATATGTAATTAACTAGTTAGTAAATGTAAATATTAAAAAAGGGAAAATGAATTTAGATCCCTTTTTTTGTACTCTATTATATTTATATATTATCTTGAACAGATGAACTTGTATTTTATACCAACAAGTTATTGATTTTTGCTGGTCAAGTGGAGGAATCTACTAAGATATAGTTTGCACAATTAGCAACTAAAAAGGGGTAAGGAACTTTCTTTCATCTTCATTAATGTCTTGGGTATTTTCACCCATTTGCTTATGAGTGGGTCGATTTGGGTTGTGTTTAATATTAAGGGATCAAAACAAAATATAGCTACGTAGAAAGTTATTAAAATATCCAGAACAGTGACCCGATATACCTGAAAAATAATAAAACCCGAAAAAAAACAATTAAACAAACTATGTTTATAAATTAGATCGCCCGTGCCTTTTGATACATTTGGCTTCCTAGCATCGGAAGCTACCCGTTTCTTGTTTATATGTATCAAATATCTACGCATATTGTATGTTCCTAAATATATATTGGTATTTATTTTGCCACGTCATTTCAAAAAAAAACCATTTACTTACTTTATATTATGCATATCAACACATATTATACACTTTTAAATATGTGTAGGTATTTATTTTTCCATGTCATTTTCAATAAATAAAATAAAATTTTATCTACTTAGTTTACCTACATATTTATCTTAGATTATTATGTGTTGGTAAAGATAATCATTTACCTATACATATATTAGTTGTTTACATATCTGTAGATAATTTATCTACACATAACAAAATTGTATCACATTTGTAGGTAGTTTAATATTGAATTGATAATCAATTGTTAGGAGAATTTCCCCATCAATGGGAAAGTGTAGGTAAAACGTATTACCAACACATATTAAGTGTTAGTTAGTACTAAGTATAAATCATCAACAATTACCCACACATGTACAAAAATGTGTAGATATTTACCTACACATTTAGATGTGTAGGTAAATTATGTGTGGGTAAACACCTTAATTTCTTGTAGTATCAAGGAAATTGTGACTAGGCATGGTGTGCCTGTCTCAATCATTTCCGACCGTGACAGTCGATTCACTTCCCGATTCTGGCAAATGCTTATGGATGCTCTAGGCACTCGTTTGGACATGAGTACAGCCTATCACCCTCAAACCGATTGCCAGAGCGAGCGGACTATCCAAAACCTAGAAGGACATGCTCCGTGCTTGCGTAATCGATTTTGGTGGAAATTGGGATTCTCATTTACCTTTAATTGAATTCTCCTACAACAACTACCATACCAGCATCAAGGCTGCCCCATTTGAACCCTTATATGGACGTAAGGGTAGATATGCTTTGTGTTGGGCGGAAGTTGGAGACAAATATTTGACTATCCCCGAGCTAATTCAAGAAACAACCGATAAGATATTTCAGATCTATGATCGTTTGAAAACTGCTCGAGATCGCCAAAAGAGCAATGCAGATCACCGTCGCAAACCACTCGACTTTTAGGTTGGCGATAAGGTACTCTTAAAAGTCTCACCATGGAAAGGTGTATCACGGTTCGACAAACATGGAAAGCTTAACCCCCGATACATAGGTTCTTTCGAAATACTTGCTAGGATTGGTCCCGTGCATACAAGCTCAAGTTACCCGAAGAGCTCAGTGGTGTTCATGACATGTTTCACGTATCCTACATGAAGAAGTGTTTGTCTGATGAATCTTTGATTGTTCCTCCCGAAGAAATTCTCATCGATGATCAACTCCACTTCATTGAGGAGCTGTTAGAGGATGATTTTAAACCGAAACAGGATTATATGATCATACAAGTTACAAAATCAGGTGCGGAAACCCTAGCTTTGAACAAACTGATATAAACTCAAATCAAAACACAATCAAAGTCATTTTCAAAGGTTTTCATAGATTAACTTTTGCATAAACTTGATTACAATGAGTTTTAGGTTAATCTAGAACACACACAAACACTCTCAATCTATTCTGGAACCTGACCTCAAAACACACACAACTAATAACTCCCTATACATTGCATAAACACAAAATCTATATATAGACTCTGCACGTTCGCCCAGTTGATATGGTCGAATGTGGAACACTTTCCACATTCGCCCATTTCTAAGGTACGAATGTGGAATCTTTCCACATTCGCCCAAACTGATTCTACATTCGCCCAGTTGGTTCCACATTCGCCCACTTTTTCTGTGTAATTTCCACGTTCGCCCATTACTTCCACTTTCAACCCATCAGCAAAACTTTTAACACATGTTAACTTTGTAGATCCAATCACTAGTCGCACTTCGTGCATCTACAAACTCCCCCTCGACTATTGATTGGATTGTCTTCGTGTTTAAGTCTTGGTCGTTTTCTGATTATCTGAACCTTCGACATTCTGTACCGGATCACTAGCTAGGGACATACATGAATAGTGCACTAACAATCTCCCCCTTGGACCTAGCTAGTGATGCACCAAAGCAGAAAGTTACCAATTCTTCAAGTCTTGATTGAAAACTTTCCATCTTCATGCACGTTTGTGTCGAAGTTCCTGTCTATCTCTCAAGTAAGCTTTGAAATCTCAGACAGACTCAAGAAATCTTGGCTTTGTCATTTTGTTGATCCAGAGATGAAGATAGACGATAATCTTGATTTCTTCAATCTTCATCATTTCTTTAACCTCTAGCTAACTTCTGTTGTTCTGGTAATCTTGATGTTCAGGTTTGGGTCTTGTTCGGTTACACTCTTTGTCGATGAGTCATGAGTAGTGCACCTGTTGTATTTGATTCTGCAGAAAAATTTACTAAAAACTGCACAAACTACAACCGGCGTTAGACACAACAAAAAAACTCGGAAGTACTCTTGATATTCCTTTTGACCCTTAATAGTTCTCCCCCTGAACTATTAAACATTGTCAATGTATACCAGAAACTTGAAAATTTAAAATCTTTTTCAACTTTTAAGTATCTGAGTCTTCTCATCTAGTATCCCAACATCGGTATCAAAAATAAAACTGAAACAAAACATTTTGATTTTTCAAAGTTTATGCTAAAACACACCAAAAATCTTTTTGAATTTTCAAATGTAAATGCATAAAAGTAAATTCAACATATTTTTTGTGAATTTTCCGGTAAGAGGATCATATCAGTATTGAAACAGTCAGTCATAACTCTTTTTGATTAATTTTCTGTTTTTGTCATTGAGCATCCTACAACCATTACCAGTATGTTTGTCCACTTAAACTCAAAATCATTATTTATTGCTCAGCACTTTAGATACGTTATGGTAATATTAGATACTGAGTAATCTATGGTCCCCGCATTCGCGACACATTCCCGTATCAAGAATTGCGCAAAGCTTCATCGTAACGCGTGATTATATTGAAGTTATCCGTTAGTTACAAGGTATGAGGCACAGTGGTGACAGGTCAGCAAATTAATGCTTCAAAGCGACTTGTGCACTCTACCAGGGTGAGGACTAATATCATACATGACTTTCATCATTGTATTGATATGATGCATTAGATAATCATTGATTATCATCACACATGTTAAGTTCCTCATTCGGTAACTTATGGTTTTGTCATTAAAGATCTTTTAATAAGATACCCTGACTGAATCTAGGTCTGTAAATCAATACAGCAAAAGATCAGTTAGGCCATCCCCAGATAACTTTCAATATAACGACCCGAAACCTCTGATTTTGGCAATCTATCAAACGAAATTTCGGTACTAAGACCATATGCCAGCGATACGTTGATCCACATGATTATCAGTTATTGATTTTAGGTTTATATCACCATGCTGAACTTTAAACTTTGATTTCAAGCCTACCAATATATAATTGTAGTGGCTACTCAATGTTTATCAATTAATTTTTGTTTTTAGAGTAATCTGACAGTCCACTGATGTACTATCATCTCCTCTTTTTCTCCAGGAAAACTCATTTTTGATTTTCTATTTTTTTTATTTTGATTTTTCTGAAATTTTCTCCCCCTAAAAATCTAAAAATAAGCATATTTTTGAATTTTTAAACTTTTGAAGAAAAACAAAATAAAATGATATCCGATGCGGTTTACTCATTGTTTTTCAAAAACCATTTTCCACTCAGATTGCTTGACTCACTTGTATCTTTCAATTAGTAAAAACCATTAACCAAGATAAAAGAGTTTAGAATAAACCATTCTGTCGTATCTGTTGTTGAAATCCAACACCTGAGAGCAATTGCATGAGATTGCAATGTTTTCCGGCTTCACAGGTTGGAAACAGACTACAAACACTCTCCTCTCTGTTGAAATATTGTTTTCCTTCTTCAATATCCCTTCCTTGACCTTCACCTCTCCAATAAATAGTGTGTATACAGATGCTCCACTATCAACTATCAAAGAATAGCTAATAGGTCTGTCTGGAACAATCTGCACACTTATTAAACAATTAGCATGAGAGAGGTACCCATCCCTTCACAATGATGGGTCGTCCAAGGTCATCAATTCTTGGAACATCAATCCATTCTCCTTTTGAAAAATCAATTGGTTTTTCAATGGATTGATTTGAAGTAGAAATTGCTATTGATTTAGAAAGTGCTTTGGGTTTCCAAATACGTTCAGAGTTTATTTTGGATTTTGTTGAAATTGTTTTAATTTTTGACTTTTCAGATTTCTTATTTGAAACCTGCTTCTGAACGTTGTTTGGAATCTTCTCAGACTTAACTGATGAAGACCCAGGTTTAGAGTTATTCTTAGGCTTAGCCTTAGAACTCCTCCTTACCTCAGCAACCCGTCCACAATCTCCATTTTTATTCAAGGCAATTTTGTTACGATTGTCATACACAACCTGTTTCCCCTTTTGCTTCTTGATTGGTTTTGGGGATACAGGCTTTCTAACATTGCCTGAATTTCTAGCAAATTTCACTTCGGTCCTTTTCTGTTTAACATACGGACAGGAAGCAACTAAATGCCCACACTCTCCGCAGTTATAACAAGACCTATACTCCTCAAAATTACATGCATACCCATCATCCCAATACCAATAGGGACAATGAGCTGCAATATGACCAACTTCACCACATTCAAAGTAGTTTCTCCATTCAACATAACCATGAGAATACTGTGGTGAGTTGTTTCCCTAGTAACCATCAAATCGAGAGTTATATGAATAATCATAATAGTCATATGATCTAGATGAAAAATTTCTTGAATTCTTTTGATAAGAATTTTTCATCTGATCATTTCCTTTCGATTTGTTTGGTTTTGGTCCTTTTACTTTAGAATCCTTTTTATTTTCAACATTTTTCTTTTGATCCTCTTTATTCTCATGTTGGTTAGGACTGAGTTCAAAATGAAGATGATCAAATTGATTTCTAAACTGATTTAACAAATCGATATTATCAACAAAAATACATTTAAGTAGAGATTGTTCGATATTCTCAATTAGAAAATCTTTGTTAAAAATCAATTTGTCATGACCTTCCAACAAGTAGGATCCTTCAACTCCTTCAAGAAAACTGAATATGGGTTTTTCTTCAGATTCAGATTCTGAAGTTGTTTCAACATTTTCAGTTTTCTGTTCAAACTTTGGTTTCACTTCACAATCAGGATTAGCAACACAAGGTATTGTGATTTCCAACTCTGATGTGGAAGTATTCTTTGAAACACTTTTATTCATTTCTAACATTTCTTTCTTTAAAGATTCAATTTTATTTAACAAATCTTTTTCATTCTTTTCAAAAACTTTAATTTGGTTTTTACAATTTTCTAGTTCATTTGCTAGTTTATGTTTGTTCTCAATAAGTGTCATCAATTCACAATTCAACTTGACACATTTAGAACAACTAGCACTTACCTCATCATCTGATTTATTACCATTATCAGATTTTGCATCACCATTTGAGATATCACTCTGTTCTGATTTACTCTGTTCTGAACTCGTATCAGAACTCAAATCTCTTTTTGACAATTCACCGGAATCATCATGTCTCATTTGTTTGACTAAACACACAACATTCCTATGAACACCTTCTCTGTTAACACACTTGTTAACATGTACCATTTCATCATTTGGTTTTGGTGTCATTGGAAATCCCCAACAGTTATCAACTTGAGAATTTTGTCTCTGTAATTGTTGTCGCTTTCTTTCAGCTACTACTAGAGCTCTGATATCCTCTTCCGTTCTTGATACCCAATTATTCCACATTTTTCCAACAAAAATATTTCAAAAATTTTCTAAAATCAGGTTTTCGAAATTTTTTAGGCCCTAAATTCTACGTTCGCCCCTGGTAAGTCTACTTTCGCCCAAAATAGTTTACCCGAAGGTAGAATTTTAACCAGAATGTAAAATATCCAGACACAAGTTCTAGGTTCGCCCGTTAGCTTTTCACTTTCGTCCCTTTCTGATGCAGGTTCGCCCAAACAGTATCACTCGAAGGTAGAATCTCACCAGAATGTAAAAACACACTAACACAAATCCACGTTCGCCCAGAAAATTTCAGGTTCGACCGTTTCTATTCTACGTTCGCCCGCCCGATCAATCTGATGTGGAAAATGTGACCCGAAAGTGAAAAATTCAAACAAAAACTTTCCAGGTTCGCCCAAAAGTACCTAGGTTCGACCAGAAATGACTCAGGTTCGACCAAAAATGACTCAGGTTCGACCAAAAATGACTCAGGTTCGACCAAAAATGTTCAGGTTTGAAAAACGGTTACACTTTGAAAAACGGTTATTTTGATCTCTGATTTTCAAAAGTTTGTGGATTTGAATGATCTTAATCAGGTTTTGATTCGGAATTGATTTGGAACAACTTTAATTCTTGGAATTTTGAATTTTAATCACAAAATCAACTTCAAATCACTCAAAAACACTCATAAACCATTTTCATTCAAAAACAGATGTATTTTGATCAAAATTAGATCCAAATCAGCTCTGAGTTTATCAAATTTGTTGTTGTATGATCCTCTATGCTCTGATACCACTTTGTGAGCGAAAGATTTTAAACCGAAACAGGATTAATTGATCATACAAGTTACAAAACCAGGTGCGGAAACCCTAGCTTTGAACAAACTGATAAAAACTCAAATCAAAACACAATCAATATCATTTTCAAAGGTTTTCATAGATTAACTTTTGCATAAACTTGTTTACAATGACAATACGGTTAATCTAGATCAAACACAGACTCTCTCAAACAAACCAGGAACCTGACCTCAAAACACACACAACTAATAACTCCCTATACATTGCATAAACACAAAATCTATATATAGACTCTGCACGTTCGCCCAGTTGATATGGTCGAATGTGGAACACTTTCCACATTCGCCCAAACTGATTCTACATTCGCCCAGTTGGTTCCACATTCGCCCACTTTTTCTGTGTAATTTCCACGTTCGCCCATTACTTCCACTTTCAACCCATCAGCAAAACTTTTAACACATGTTAACTTTGTAGATCCAATCACTAGTCGCACTTCGTGCATCTACAAACTCCCCCTCGACTATTGATTGGATTGTCTTCGTGTTTAAGTCTTGGTCGTTTTCTGATTATCTGAACCTTCGACATTCTGTACCGGATCACTAGCTAGGGACATACATGAATAGTGCACTAACAGGAGCCAATCGAAGTGACAAATTAGAACGTCCAGAAATTGAGAAGGGGCCGTGCAAAACTTGTCAAAGTCAGATGGAATGCAAAACGCGGACCCGAATTTACATGGGAACGTGAAGACTAGATGAAACGAAAGTATACTCGCACTTTCCAAAGACAGTTGAGACCCGTAAGTCAACTCGATTTAGCGGACGAAATTCCAAAAACAAGGGGAGAATGTGACACCAGTCAGCGATCCGGGTCAACATCCGAACGCATTTTGCTTTTAATTTTCATTTCATGTGCATGATTAGACATTTTTGCACACATTGTACCCCCTAGTCTGGTAAAGCACGAGTTGTTGAGGAAACTCAATAAATTACTCGTTTATGCACACAACACCCGGACAGTACAAGACAATTGGCATTGAGCACTCAAGCCAATCACACACTCAACAGAGAGCAACCGGATTCCTGATCACCACTCATATACAAAATAACAATACACGTGATAATGCCCAAGTGGAAAGTTACACAATCCACTCAAACCTGAACAATAACAAAGTCTTTTATGAGGTAATTACCCACACAAAACAAAGAACACTCCCAACGAACAAACATGTGTTATCACTAGATATTAACACTCCATAACACATGATAACTCCTCACTAACACATGTATATAAATCACAAACATTATCATGTGTTCATAACTTGTGGGAATTAATACATGTTAATATCGTCATCAAACCTCTTAAATCCACACTTTCACCAACCCAGCTTTGCACACATAAACTTCCACATTTGTGGATACACAATCGGCCAAAGTGTAGAAACAAGGAAACATCACCATCATCATTATCTATATGAAATGTCACTATCTTAACCAAAATAGGAAATGTACTACCTTGATCACATCCTCTAAGTGAGATCTCATGCCTTTTTATGATGATACACTTCGGCCGAAGCATTACATAAGGGTGATGATGATGATGATGATGATCGACTAACAAGGATAACACCAACCTTAACTTGATAGGGACTTGACATAGAGACATACCAATGACACCTTGTACATCCACACATCTACATATGCACACACACTCACGAAACACTAAGAAATCGACCTAGTATGAAAGGTGTACTCATATTCGGACTAGTTGTGTGTATAAAGCTTTGTGTTTTAACAAAGATTCGAGTTTTGAAACGAACATGACAAGTATATATACACTGCCACATAACTCAACATTTATACCAAAGACACATAACTTTGAAAAAATGACGTACACCTACATGCTCATAAGTCCACTCAAGAGCACATGGGAGTCTAATGATCGATCACTAGTCACGAAATTGGAACTAAATGTTGTTATAATTTTCGGCTATATATACATAACGCATGTTAAAATGGCAATAACATATGTTAATACTACCTTTTGACATTAAAAGATATAAACGTATGTTAAACACTCCTTTCTTTTCATAAAACAAACACACATGTGAAGGTTGGGAATATTCTACACCCATGATGATGTGTGGGGCCAATTTTATACGTTTTCACAATAGATAGCCCAGAATTTCTGAAACCGTACATTATACAAAATACATATGGATCAACTGATAATTGTCACGTGCACAAAACATGGCCCACATTTAACTATCACAAGGGTCCACAAGTCGGGTGAACAACTTGTATAATAAACGACAAGACCGTGTAACTTATTATGCCCATAATGATCATAGGGTATCATTTGTCGAGACGATAGCTCTTTCATTTTCCTTCTTTACCAGACCTTATCCTCAGTTATCAGGTGAGTTTCACGACCCCATTTTACATTTTTCCACTTTTGGGGGATAAACATGTTGCATTTCTAGTACATTACATTTTGTGTGTTATTCTATCGTGACTACTATGTGGAACATAAGGCATTTGGTTCATGAGCTCAATAGTACTCGTACTTACATTTACACCGTAACCATTAACTATCGAAAGCCATGGAACAATTTCTATTGGGTTGACACCCCACTCTTGGTTAGTCCCTCTAACCGGTTACATACAAAAGAGTGTTAGTATTATACTATACATGCGTTGTCTTTATTGTACAATGCACGAGGCACAACAGTCAAGAGGTTGGTTATAGGACTCATGATTTGCACAATAATCATTCGCTTAGCTAGCCTATGATTAGTCATACACGAATTTCATGAGCACTTTACATAGTACATTAAGACCTGTGAACTCACCGAAATTATTGTTGACAAATCTTTTATGCATGTTTTTCAGGTAACTAATCATGCGGGGCAGAGACTAGAGAGTTGGGTTTAAGCTTACACTCAGTGGTACCATCAGTGGTTGGGTCATGTCAGTCGTATTTTGTCTTGGTAATTGAATCATGAGATTTCAGACAATATTTTAGTTTTCAGACAATGTGATGTTATTTTAATAATTTATGACTACATATGCCTTTTGGATGTATCTATTTACTATACATCTTGTGTATTGCTCGAACCTTGTGCTTGAACACCTTTCGAATCACATCCACGTGTTTTCGCCTTGGCGTGGTGTGACACCTAGAACTTGATGCTGGATTAGCCTTGGATTTATATTCTTTAATAATAAAAGTTTGTTTTCGTTGCAAATGTTTGGGAGTTGCCTGAACACTTCTTTGTGGTGACCCATTTCTGTGGTTGTTATTGTTTTCTGGGTTGCTCTACTTCCTTTGCCTTTGTGTTTTCTCAAATAGGGACAATTGGAGTACAAAACCTTGCCACACCCAAAACACGACCTCCTTTCAACATATGGTTGAGGTTCGTATTGTGACTGTCTAGAACTATTATGAAAAAATCTAAAATGTCATACCTGAACAGACCGGATTGTTCATATTCATGAGATCGTAGTGCATTATGTCTTTGATAATGAAATACTTTGTTTAAATAATTTTGTTCATAAGGCCCCGGATCTGTCCTTTCACGTTTAACAAACTTCATCGGCTTAGAATTATCCTTGTTCTTTTGATAATGTTGCTTGTTCTAATTGTGCTGGTTGTGTTGGTGTGCATGTTTACCCTTAGCTTGAGATACTTGGCCATCTCGCGGTTGAATTTGTTTATTTGGGGTGGGTTTAACCTGTTCAATAACTAATATTCCATCACCCTTTTCAGAAATGATACTAGGTGTAGGTTGAAAACACTTTGTAATTAATGATGGTTTAACATTCTTAATTGGAAATTATTTATCCAAAAATATTTTATTAGATCTCACCATTGTATAGAACATATTAATCCCTTTAGGAATCTAAATAGGCTTGTCTTTTGAATCTAAATCACACAAGAAGTGATTTTTAGCTGGAATCTATAGACCCAGGCCCAGCTTTTCTGATTCTTGGGATTCATCATCTGAATTCTCACATTCAGACCCAATCTTTAACACCACATTTCATCAACAGATCGAGTCTTTGGTTCTACCTCATTTGGGTTAGTAACCAAAGGGTTGTGATACAAATTTGGTAGTGTTTATCTCCTCTGAAATTCTTTCAAAGTTGTGAGTATCATGTCTTATAGGAGGAGGAAACATGTTATAACCAATTCTGATGTCTCTTTTAAGGTCTTTGATTTATCATTGATATGATCCAAGACATATTGAGATGCCTTGTAACTATCAATATTCATGTTTCTGGTTTCACAATCGCACTTGACCATGCCAAATCCGTTTTAGTTTGTTCCCAGGATGTGATGTAATTATTAATGGCATTTTGTTTGTTAGCTATGGTCTTAGACAATTCTGAAACATCTTTCTTTAAGTTCTCAATTGCTTTCTTAAAATTTGTTTCATTTTGTTTCAAAATTGTGGTAGTTGCTTGACATTTACACAGATCGATGTCAAGTTGCGATTATGAACAGTTAACTTTTCTACCCTAGATCTAGATTTACTCACTTTGAACAGCTAGAGTTAGAAGAAGTAGAACTTACACATGTTCGCTCCTGAAAAATAGCTATAAAGGCGAATGAGAAGCAGATCCATCACTAGAAAAGACTTTGAATAGTCGATGGTTAATTCTACTATCTCTACAACCAGGAAAGATTTCTGGCTCTTTAGGAAATCAGCCTCTGTAAGCAACTGATCAACATCTTCATCTAAACTCTTAGAATTAAAATCAGATTCACTACCAGAGTTTCCAGAATGACTATCGAAAAAAGATTAAGTATTTTCTTCATCACTTGAACTTTCTTCGCTTCCCAACTCTGATTCAACTCTTTGAACATCTTTGATTATTTCTGCATAACAAGCTGCACCTCCCTGCCCGTTGTCTTTGCCAAATTGAATATTCCTGTTGAAACCTTCGTCTTCTTGAACTATCGGTGCCCTGCGTGTATTATTGTTAGCAAGGGCAACATGGTTTTGATTGTTTAGAGGAACTATCGCATGTTTAGTGTTGGGTGTGGGTGCTTGAGCAGGAGTAGCAATGTGTCGTTGTCTTTGAAATTCTAATTCTGAATTTGATTTCTAAAAGGATACTAATTTCCACGTTGTCTTGGTCTATCACATTCTCTTGCAAAATGTCATTTGACTCTACAATTGAAGCACGTCACATTGTCTTTGTTGAACCAAAACTGTGTGTCCTTGGATGTAGTCCAATAAGTTCTTTCAGTAAGTTTTGAGCTCATCTCACAACACTAGCAAATGCCCACTGCATGTCCATGAGCTCCATTTCATCTTTGTCAATCTAGGCATAATCTTCATTAGTCAGATTGGAGTTCCTGATCTAATAGACTACTAAACCATTATAAGATGGGCTACAACTTGAAATATTCAACTGAACTGAACTGGAGGCGACGTTTGATGTGTTTGAGGTATTAGGAAGGTTTTCAGTGAATGAATTTTGAGGGTGAAATTGAGGTTGTGTTGCACTTTGACTAAGATAACCATAAGGATTTTTGCAGGATTAAAGTTTGGATCAATGACAGGTGCGGGTGTTGGGACAATTGGGAAAATGAATGGAGACTCTGGAACTGTTGCTGTTACAAATGTGGTTTAGGGTCTTGATCTGGTTGAGGCTTGAGTTATTGTGTTGACATTACCATGATAAATCTCTAGATTTTGCGGTAATGGTTATCTTAGAGCCTTTCTCCTCTCTTCGGTTTCTTTGTTATCAAGCTTCAAAAGAGATTCATTGATGGTCATTCGATCATAAGATCTCATCTCCTTTATCAATTCCATGTAATAACTCCAATGTGATGGAAGAACATCTACATAACGTTCAATGAATCAACATTAGTATAAATCAAACCGTGCTTGAAAACCTCGTTCATCAGATGATAGTATCGAGTAGTCATCTCTTTCAACAACTCATTCCCGATGTGGAAAAACGCTCCAAACTCCTTCTTGAGTTGGTCTTGCTTCGTCTTCTTTGCCATATCATCTCCCTCACATCGAATCCTGAGAGCATTCCACAAGTCAAAAGTCAAAGTACACTGCTAAAATTGATGAAGAATATTTTTTGGAAGAGCCTGAGTGAGTATTGAAAAGACTTCCCTTTCTTGATCGTACTTCTTTCAATCTTCATCTCCCAAATTACATACTTCTTGTGGAATATTGGAGTTTTCTTGAAGTGGCCTCACATAGGGTTCTTTTACTCTTATCTATATAATTGTATCGATAGCCTCATTGTGTCTTTGTATATGAACCTTCCACGAGTAGTATTCATCCAAACAATTCAATTTGGGTGCTTTATTGTTGCTACCCGTTTCATTGTCACTTAACAATATACTTTGGACACTTTGGGACTGATTTGCTGCAGTTGTGAGGGCCAATGGGATGGCTGCCGGGACTAACTGTTGTTGGATAACTTGAGGACTTGAACTTTGTCTATAAACCGGCCTAGGGCCTTAACTATTGTCTATTGAATTTGTTATGTGTTCACAACAGTAGCCATTGCCCACACATTGGTGACATAGGGCTGTGGGTTTTATGGCCGTTGTTGTGGTTGTTGTTGAGGAGGAATCGCCCGCAGATTGGTTACGTAAGGACCTATTGGATGTGCCATTTACCTGAAGCACAACTCAACAAATGATTAAAAACGTTATGGATATGTAAAAGTCAACTCCAAAGTCAACTGTGGTTAACACGTGGTCAACAATACGTAAAATATCCTAAAACAACAAGTTAGATCAAAACAGGAAGGATCTGGGCCGATTGAATCCTAATGGGTCGTATGAACACAATTGGACCTGACTGAAATTTAACTTAGGCTGTTAGTAGATGCTTGAGGCCGACTGTGGTAACCGACTGTGGGCCACCACCGTCTCAAGGTTCTATCCCACTAAAGATTAACCGACTTAACTTGAACCTCGAATGAGGATAGAATAAGGATAACCGAATGTGTCTTCGAACCATTTGAGGGATGACTAACTAAGCTTCGAGACCGAGTGATGACATGACCTAATGAGCAAGTAACCGATTGTGGATCCGAATCAGAACAACTGGACTGCCTAAAGACACAGACTAACCGATAAGGCTTTATACGCTCCGATTAAGTTGATCAAAGAATGTATAGTCTGGTCGACTGTGTCACTCTCAGTTGGCTTGAAGATCTTCTCACGGGTTGAAGGTGTTGATGTGTGGGTTTTTGATGAAAATCACTTCTTTGACCTAAAAACTCAATCTAAGGCTATTTTTAACAAACTTTTATATATGATTGATTGGAAAACATGTTTTGAATCTATTTACGCACTCAAAAACAACATTTGAACGTGGTTTCTGATCCAAAATATCAAAAAATTAAGAAAAAGTTCACAAAAACCAATATTAATAAAAAAAACTCCTCAAGTTTTCAACCAAACTTGTATCTGTAACAAAGATATCTAACAAAAGACCACATAAACCCATGAATCGAGCATCGGCTTTGATACCACTTGTAGGATCGTTTTCTTATCTAACAAGAAAGAGATTCAACAAGTTTTTTCAAACATAAAGGCGGAAATCAATATGTTTAAGTGTGGTAGATTACAGAAGATGATATAGAACAATAAAAGCAAGGAATAACACATGGTTTTGCTATCAAATCACTCGGATTGACAGTTCATGCGGAGCAAAATGGTTGCACCAAAAAACACACACACCTAAGGAGACTCTAAATTAACTAGCTAGTTATGAGGTGGAGAGGCTGAGGTATGCATACTCTTCCTCAGTCTCCCTCCTCAATCTCCATGTCCTAGGGAGACTTGTGGCCTCAGTATGCTTCGGAAAATATTCACAGTTTCGCCCTCGAGCATACAAAATATTAAATAAACAACCATATTAACTAAATATTCAAAAGCGACACTATCCTAGGGACATATATGCACTATCAAGTTGGTACTTTGTCGCTAGGAGACACCATTCGTTTTGTTGGGTACATATTTGGTTGTATGTCCTTGTGGTTGCTCTATTTTACTTTTGGTAGTTAGTGAGGTACCTCGTGAATATATTAATTGTTCCTTAGTATCTAATAAAACCAAAAGTATTTACTCAAATTCAAAAATAGAGTTACATAAATAAGGACAAAATGGACAACGAAAGGCATGTTTTCCGGCTCAAACTAAAAGTCACATTGTTCAAAGTATGTTAAGAGAAATATGGGCGTATTGTTCTCAAGGTGAAGAGTTAGGTTGCACGTGGATACCGTTTCTTGATCTAAAATGAGAAATATTCCCTAAGTAAGCATCTTCGTGCAAAGCAATATTTCTTGTCGTGACACTATTAAGGCCATGAGATACTTCTTGGACCGGTACTCGAGAAACCCTAGTTGGTGCTTCGTCGCTAGGTGTTGGGTGCGTAAATGGGTGCATTTCCTTGTGGTTGCTCTATCTTACTTTTGGTAGTTAGTGAGGTACCTCGTGAGTACATTAATTGTTTCTCAGTACTCTCATTTGTTGTGACTTGTTAAAACTTATTGGATGTCTAGGTGGTTTGAAGAAAGGCTAATTTGTCTAGTCATTTTTTAGTAATTAGTTAATTTAACATATAGACACTTCACTATCCATGGTAGCGAACTCATGCTAAAGCTAATAAAATTGTTTTGAGTTTACTTGTTAGACGAGCAAACTCCTTCTGCCTTTCCAAAGTTTCCACGTACAACAATTTTGCATTCTCACAGGACTTTGAGTTTGATGAACTTGCTTACCATACTAGCGAACTCTAACAATCCAATGTCAGCTTTTGCATAAGTATGCTACCCGTGGTTATGAACAGCCTATTTGTACAAATAATTTCAGAAAATATCTAGCAATACTTAACCATCTAAGAAATCCACAAACTTCCAACTTGTCCCTAAGGCTTGCTTATGACTATAATTTCTTGTAATGGGTTTAACTAGACGATGGTATAAGTGTTATACATAAGCTACTAATGTTGAAAACTGCTAAAAGAATTAGTATTCATTCATATCGTAGGAAACTATATGATAACTCAATCATTTAGACGAGTTGGTCCACTGTGTAAAGCTGAAGGAGCTTGTGGTACCAAGAACAAATATGTGAAGATATGAGAAGGAAAAGAAACTGTCAGAAATGGAAAGATTTGGCCCCCACAAATATCAATAATATATCTATCATTGCAATGTGTTCAATCAAACAACAAGACGTGGGTACGATTGTGCACAAAATCACACAATATTGTACTTGTTTTTCAATATAGTTTTCTATTAATCAGTTTTTAACCAAATCTTATGTTAAAACTAAAGCATATAGGAATCTCAAGTTGATATATATTTTCTTAACAAACTCCTTTACAACATCTTTAAAATTACTATGGTATATCAAAGTTTCCTTCTCCACATTTATATTGTCTTCATTAAAATTTCTTTTTATCATTTTATTAAGACTATTTTAAGCATATGGGAATTTCATTTTGATATATATTTTCTTCTTAAAACTACTTTTTAATATCTGTAAAATTAATGTGGTATGTCAAAAGTCAAAATATCCTTCTTGACATAGTGTCTTCATTAAAATTTCTTTCTAACATTTCTTTTCACATAAAAAAACCTTTGTTATGGGCTCCTCGTCTTGATGTCGCTTTTGGTTGGTTGAATGAAACTTAACGTTAAAAAAATTATGTTATTTCAATATTTCAATATCGCAACTGATATTATTTTCCTGTAACACTATTTTCTGAACTTCTAATAAAACCCTCTCAAAACATTTTTCAAATTTTCATTTTAAAACCTTTTGGTAACATATTCAAAACGATAATGTAATAAAAAAAATCATGATGTTGCGTTGATATTGTTGTTATTTATTCAACTTGATAATGATGTAATGAAATAAGATTATCAAAGTGTTTGATGTTGATGACATTAGTACTGATGTTATTAATGATCCCACTAGCTAACTGAGTGATTCAAGTAATGCACACACTTAGTGCTGATGATGGGTTAAATAGAACACTGCTGTTGATAGAATTGTAGCCATTGGAATTTCATTACTATTGTTATAACTGTTTAATTCAAATTTGCTTAATTAGCGTATATAAAACATTTTGAAACAAAGGAATAAATACACGACATACCCTTTTGTTTCAACAAATAAAAGGACATGTTGATTCAAGTAAATATATCAATTACAGAGATGACCTTTAAAGAATCTCCTCTTTTGCTTCTTTACTTCTTTTATAAAGTAAAGTTATAGAAAATATGAGCGGGTACAAAGTACAATATCATTTTATTATACGTTTGCAAATACTTAGTTTGATGAATGTCTTAAGTACCTAGAAGTAAAGGTAATATCATTTCTTTCAAGTAGCTAAGAAATTCAACCAAAAATTACATTTTACCATCTTATCATCATCATTACTATCGGTGTCAATCATTTAAGCCCCAATTACACCACCTATAATGACCCCATAACCGCAACACAATCGCCGCTCTCGTCATCATCACCACCCTCTATGATCGCCGCACCACCATCGACACCAACACAACCATGATCGCAACCATGACCATTGTTGTAGCCACCACCGCCATCGGTTCGTTTATATTCTATTCCCATTACAAATTTCAGTTCTAAGGTAGCGTTTGGTATGCTGGAATGGAATGCGGAATGGAATGGACCATTACGATATAATTAAAGATTGTGTGTTTGGTTGGTCAATGAAATGGAATCACCCATTCCATAAGGCATTTCATTCCCTCAAAATCATTCCATCAATCCCCCATGTTTTTTTTCCATTCAATCCCCTCTTTCATCCTTCATTAACAACACCAAAACCCAACACCACAACCAACACCGCCGCCGCCACCCACCACCACCACCGCCGCCGTTGCCACCAATCGCCGCCACCCATTGCCGTCGCCAACCACCATCGTCACCCAACTACCGCCGCCACCACCTACAACCCTTCACTCCTGTCGCCACCCACCATCGTCACCCAACCACCGGCGCCACCACCTACAACCCTTCACTCCCGCCGCCACCCACCACCGTCACCTACTCACCACTAGTGCCATCCAACTCATCGCCACCACCGCCATCCATCACCACTCACCGTCGCTGCTACTATTTATCGCTGCCACCTACCACCGCCACCACCCACCACAGAGGCCATCCACCTCCACCTACCACATTCGTCGCCACGCACTACCCACAACCGTCACCCACCCACCATCACCGCCATCAACCACCATCATCACCCACCATCACCGTCTCTAACCACCGGCTACCACCGCCGCCATCTACCACCACTAGTGCAACCACCCACCATGGTCACCTGCTCACCATCGCTGCCATCACCGCCACTAACAACCACATATCGCTATCCACCATCACCGCCACTAACCACCACCCACCACTGCCACTCACCACAGGGATTATTCTTTCGTCTTGCCAGCCAAACAATATAAAGTAATTTTTTTGTTTCCTTCCCACATGGCAACCAAACATAACATGAAATGATAATGATTCATTCCATTCTCTCATCCATTGCATTTATACCCCCATACCATACCAAAGAGACCCTAAAAGTTTTCTTCATTGAACCAAAATCCACTTTATATTTAGAATAGTTGATTTTATGTCATATGGCGTAATAATCTATTTAAAAACAGAAAAGCAAGACATTTAAACATAAAACAATTTTAAAAATTGGACTTTTTTTTAGTCGTCGCGATCGCTTGATGCAATGTTATCCTGTTATAGACAATACACATGAACTTCATAAATGATAATTTTCGTAGAAGTCACCAATAATTACAAGGCTATGAGTTGTACGTATCATTTCATGAATGTGAAGAGTGGACCCATTTGCATAATCTTTTTATGCTCTTTTTAAAAGAGCAACAGATGCATCAAAAGGTGCAATGAGTATCATAAATACTTAAGATTTATCCAATGCATATTATGGGAGAGATAACATGTAAATTGTACAAAATTCTCAATCTAATTGCAGTGCACTAATATCAATTCATTTTTTGGGTAAAAGGTTTATGGACGTAAATAATGTAAACGAAAAAATGGGCGTCTTGGACAAGATGATCACCTAGTCATTGTAGCTTAGGCTCGAAGAAGCAACAACAACGTTGGTTGACAAAAGCTTGAAGATAAACCACCCACCATGAAGAGCAAGGTGAGAACAATTATATGACAAAATACGATGCCTGACGTTGTATTTAGAAATTTCAATAGGCCATGATGCTAGGGAACATGTCCTTCTCGAGCAATAGTGAGGCAAGTTGCCAATCAACATTGTAGATGCAACGTTACATGGTGTATCGGTTATATGTCATCATATTTCATTGTTGGCAAAAACAAATGTTAACTTTAGAGAGAGGAATTAGAGAAACTAGGGTTTGGGTATATTGGAAGTGAAGAAGGGTAGAATATCGAAATATTGTTTCTTATTGTCGCCGCTAAAGGGTGTCGCCGCTAAAGGTCCTTTTCCTTGTAGTGATGATTTTTAATTTATTTATATGGTTTTTGTGGTTCTTAGCTGAATATTGACAACCCCCCCCCCCCCCCCCCCAATAACCCCCAATTTTTTTATCTCTTCTACTTACATCGATCATCTTACTACAATTCAAATCATTTCCTTTCGTAAGCCTACATCCTTACGCCCTACATCCTCTTAACAAAACATAACACCTACCACCCTCAGTTATCACTAACATGCTCATGTTAAACAACCTAACATGAATTAAACGAGCTTTAATTTAGACAAAATTACACAGATTGTCCTTTATTTATTACCCAAATTGCACCTTCTGGCATTTGTCTTTCATTTGTACTCATTCTGTCCTTTATTTTCTTAATTTGCTACACACTCTGTCCTTTAGCCTAACGTAGTTAAAAAAGTTGGTTAACTTTATTTTCTAACTTTACACTTTTAGCCCTTGTAGTTTTGATCGAACCCTAACCCTTGAACCCATTTTGATTGACTCGAATTCGACCACGTTAATTAACGAAATCATAGGGCTATTATAGAACAACAAATTCCGATCAAAACCATATATAACATGATACTTACTTGTTTGTTTTAGAGGTGTGATCGACCGATTAAAGTTGCGACTGGGTTGTTCTTGTTCTTCAAATTGTGAACGATTTAGTGGATGTTTTTTTATATGTTTTTGCACAGAACTGATCGATTATGAAGCATGAATCTATACAAGGTTCCAATTTATAGTATAATCGACTGGTTTTACAAGTGGGTTCGTTAAAGTTTTAAATTCGGGAATTTTTGTCGCGTGATTTTGCAGATGTTAGTGCGGATTTCCAGATGTTAGTGTGATTTGGATCCAGAAACAGGTGGGTGTGCTCAGATCTGAGTTTGGGTGCGATTTAAATGAGTAGGATCTGTTTTTGTTAACGCGGGTCAAGTTTGGTTCGGGTTTTGTGTAACACCCCGACACATTTTGACCCGTTTTTCGATCTGGTTTGTATCGGTTGGATTCGATATAAGTTTTTAACAAGTTTTGGTTAGGTACTTAGGTTTCATGTTTGTCGGGTTATGTTTGATGTGAATTCGCTTAACTTCGGTTATATATATGTGTATGTTTATATATAAAATGAATTTTTGTAAAAACAATATATGTTTTTCATCAATCGTTTTACTTCAAAATTGTGGTTTTGATCGGAATTTTATGTAGTTTAAAAGCCCTATGATTTCGTTTCATGTCGTGCCTTAGTTTCGTCGTTTTATTTGGAGTTAAGGCTTAGGAAAACTACAGGTGCTAAAAGTGTAAATTTTGAAAATAAAGTTAACTTAGTTAGGCTAAAGGACATAGGGTGTAACAACTTGAGAAAATAAAGGACAGAATGAGTACAAATGAAAGACGAAGGACAGAAGGTGCAATTTGAGTAATAAATAAAGAACCATCTTTGTAATTTTGTCTTTAATTGATCTTTCATCAAAATAAACCACCCTTGTCATCCCCTTTAGTACCCCATATCCTTCTTTTACCTAAACTTTATTTTATTTATACGATTTCGACTAGTTCGGTAGTCTAATTAATTTTGTGATTTGGACAAAGAATTACACGAACTTTTTATGGTAGTGTATTAACATGTGATAACCAGAGTGAATAGTGATTGGGATTTTTACTTCCGATGGAGACAAGGTTTTTACGTTTGCTTAAAAAGTAGTTGCTACAAAAGACATAACATAAATATCAAGGAAAATGTACAGTTTAATACAAAAAACATGGTTTCTATGTTTGCTTAGAAAGTAGTTGGTACAAAAAACATGATAAAAAATATTAAGGAAAGTTTAATATAAACACATTACACATGATATAAACATGACAAGGTGTCTATGTTTGCTTAAAAAGTAGTTGCTTACAAAAGGATTTTATGGGTTAAAATATTGAGGAAAATTAAAAGTTTAATTTAAAACTATTAAGACAAAAGGTGAAACAATATTAACTAAGTTAATTTATGTTTTCACTTAAGTTGTCGGGATCAACAAAGCTAGTTTCTAATCTAAACCGTTACTTCATAAAATTCTTAGTATAATATGATATGATTCTCTTTGTATTTCAAAAGAAGATAAAGCATTCGAACATAGATACGCTAACTTGGAAACTTTTAAAGTGAAATTTTCATGTTCCACATGTAGGACACCAATTTAGGAGAAACGGCATAAAGTCATAAAAGTTGCTTTAATAAAGCCCGTTAGACCACTTGAAAACTTCAAATTTTCTTGAAATTATAACCATCTCAATGATTCAATGATGAAGATCATAACATGGCAATAATGTAGAACGAGTCTCAACTATGAGTCACTAGAATCTATCCATACTGGATTGCCCATAATGAAGAAACTAGAAGGTTTACCCGCGCGTTGCAGCGGGATCAACAAATGGGTTGCAATACAACATGATGATACTTAGGTTTTTTTGCCGCAAGTTACGCAAAAAGAATAGAAATGTGCACACTATGTTTTAACAAGTATTCATAGAAAGAAAAGAAATGTGCACCACCACTTATAACTAATTGCAGCTCACCACAAAAACCATGTACTCGTTTTTGAACAAATCTTAATAAACCAAAGGTATGTTACTGTAACGGACCAATATGAACATAAACATCACTCTTGTGTAAGTTGTCCGGTCATTGCCTATCTACATAACCGTGCCATTGAAGACACCTTGCCAAATGATAAAGTTCATTTACATAACAAAAGCATGTAGTAATAATATGATATTGTATACTATCATATGAAGGTCATTATCCATTTAGAAATTAAAAGTTGTGATTTGTAAGTTTGTAATAGACTTGCCCAACTTGATCCAGCAACTAAAAAATTGCCCAATGTAGCCAGTGAGTCGAACCATCTCGTTCACTTTGCCGCTGGGTAGACGTATATATATGAAAAGGATTTATAATATAAGTATTGTTATGGCAAGGTTTTAAACTTCATACAAGTTTAACTGAGATAAGATTATTCATTGTGGTAACATAATTATTATATTTCATCGCCATTATTTGAAATTTGTTAAAAAAATATTGTTATCCCGTGTGTTTATTTAGTTTGGGTGAGTTCCATTTCCATATAAAAGTTAATTATCTTCTAGGGGCATGCATTTAAGGAAAAAAAGTGGTAAAATTTTGAAATTTGTAAACAAATCCTTGGTATGTCATCTTAACTTTGGACAATTTTGACATATTTACCCATGCCTCCCCTTTATAATGTAGTATAGATAATATGGAGATTTAAGATACTTATATGTGTGATTTTATTGATCTAAATTTTAGTCAGGGTCTATTTGAATTTGTATAATTCATAAAAAGAAAAAAAATGCTCCGGGAGTTAGAAGCGCACGGTTACCCGCCTGTAGATGGGAATCTATTTTGATTGGAAACTATATTAACATTACAACATTATTTTAGGGTTTAGTATGTAGATACATATGATATGATAAACTGTTTGATATATGTGATAGTAGCAGACAAACCAACTTATTTAAAGCATCATAACTAGTCTCCTTTTTAAACTGCATCTTGATTCCTGCTACCCAATAAAAAAAAGTCAATGAAAGTAAAACTTGGTCAACAAAGTCAACCCTGGTCAACAAAAGTCAACTTTGATCAAAGACAGTCAACTTTAATCAAAGAAAGTTAACTTGGTCAAAGAAAGTCAATCGGGTGTATGAGTACCAGGTGTATAAGTCTCCTACATCTGATAGTCTCTCCTGCATCTGATAGCCTTTCCTACTCCTGATAGTCCTACATAGTCTCTCCTACGTCTAATAGTCTTTCCTACTCCTAATAGTCCTAAGCCTGATAGTCTCTCCAACGCCTGAACTGTTGTTCTTGTTTTTGACGAAAATGAGGGTATTCAAAGCTTGAAAAACAAGTTTTTTATCTGGACTTGTTTTTAACAATCAACTTATCAAGTTTTGTGCGGAAACACTTTCTATATTATCAAAAACATCATTTAACACCTAGATCTAACCCAAAAATGAATAAGTTTTCAAGAACATTCAAAGTAGGTTTTAACATTTTCACCAAGTTTCTCATATTTTGTTGTTTTGATATATATATATATATATATATATATATATATATATATATATATATATATATATAGGATCTGGATCAAATGAGAACTCATGTGAGTTGTGAGAACTAGAGAACTCATCTAGACCAATCACCAAGTGACACACCTTCATCTTTGTAATGTTTTTAATATTTTAATTAGAGGTAAGAAAGTCTTTGTACACAATTATTTATGGGGTTTTTAGTAATTTTCACATGTAATGATTACTCCCACTAAATAATAATAATAATAATAATAATAATAATAATAATAATAATAATAATAATAACACCCCACCCCACCCCACCCCCACTCCAAGTTACCTTTTAAAATAATGTTTTTTTAAATCATAATCATCTCACATCTCTCTCTCACATACACCCGGCTCTCTCTATCTATCTATCTCTCTAAAAAACAGAAGAACTGATCTGTTCTTGGATCGATGGCTGTGGTTGGTCGATGGTGGAGGTGGGTCGATGGCTGTGGTGGGTCGTATGGTGGAGGTGGTTCGATGGCTGATGGTGGAGGGATCTGTTGGTGGTGGTTGATGGCTGTGGTGGGTCGATGGTGGAGGTGGGTCGTATGGTGGAGGTGGGTCGATGGATGTCGATGGTTGTGCTGGTGGGTCGTTAGTGGAGGTGGTTCATACGGTGGAGGTGGGTCGATGGCTGTCGATGGCTGTGGTGGGTCGTATGGTGGAGGTGGTTCGACGTATGGTGGAGGGATCTGTTGGTGGTGGTTCGATGGCTGATGGTGGGTCGATGGCGGAGGTGGTTCGATGGCTGATGATGGATCGATGGTGGAGGTGGTTCAATGGCCGATGGTGGTCCGATGATGGTGACGATGGTGATCTGGTATAATTATTATTATTTTATTATTGTTATTATTATTATTATTGTTATTATTATTCTTATTATAAGATTTTTCATGGTTTTTTTATGTGAAGATGTTGATGTTTTTATTTGAAGGAGATGATGATAATGTGAAGATGATGATGATGATGATGATGATGATAATGGGTTTTTTTTATATAATGTATGTAAACACTTGTGTAATTCATTTTTTTTTTTTTGGTTTTTATAGATTTTTGGTTTTTTTACAATGATGTAATTCGAATAATATAAGTAAACACCAGCGTAAATACGAATGTATAGATGTTTTGGTGGTTATTTACACCAGCGTAATACGAATGATATTACTAAAATTATAGATGTTGGTTTATATAGATGTAAGTAAACACTGGTGTAAATAATTAGGGTTATTACACCAGTGTAAATACGGATGTATAGATGTTTGGTGGTTATTTTTACACCAGCGTAATACGAACGTATAGATGTTTTGTTAGTTATTTTACACTAGCGTAATTTTTTGATTTGAGTAAACACTGGCGTAAATAATTACACCAGAGTAAATCATACACAAAATTATAGATGTTTGGTTTAAATAGATGTAAGTAAATACTGGTCACCAGTGTAAAAACGAGAGAGAGAGAGAGATGACAGAATGCAAATATTTGATTTTTTGTTTTAAAAAAGTAAATTAATTAAAAAAAATAAAATAAAGTTTAAAAATATGAATATTTCAATAATGAAATAAAAAATTAACATGATATTTTATTAATTTTTTCTCTCCCATGATTTTTTTACCCAAATACCCCTTAATGTACTTTATTATATTAAAAAAAATACTAATTAAGCATGTCAAGACAAAAAGTCACATCCTTTGATTTCAACCATTGGATCATCAAGATCAATGGTCCAGATGAGTTCTCTAGTTCTCACAACTCCCATGAGTTCTCATTTTATCCAATCCCTATATATATATGGTAGAGATCCTACAAGAACACTAAGCTAATTGAGATCTGTGAAACCATTCTGGACCACTCATTTCTTTAAGACAATTTTTTTTGTGCTAAATCGCATCTTTTCCTGCAAGGACAACTTTTTTTATTTATACATATGTGTATATTATCAATTTTCATTTATATGTATGTGTATACTAGATTATATCTCGGGAGCTTCCCGAGATAGACAAATCTAATATGAAGTGACAAAATGTGTGTTACGATGTAGAATAGAAATTAATGTACTATAATATGAGAAAACAATATTTTAATCATGAGGCGGTGGTTTTTAAGGTGTAGCTTTTTTTAGAAACGACTTATTTTAACCGATTCTGCCTTAGATGAAAACAAAACTCCCATTTACAATTTCATTTAGTGTAAATAATTCATTAAAAGTTGTGTATCACATGGGTTATAACATTTTTTCGTTGGTTTTATTTATTATTAGGTTAGAAAACTTAATATTACACGAGGTAGGCTCAAAAAAGATATTAAATGGTTTTTAGTAAGCGGAAATATAATAAAATTAGTTAAGAAAATAAATATTAAACAAATAAGAGATAAATGTGAAATTATGATTTAATAATATTATTTCATATGAGAGTGAATTGAGATAATCATAAGATTTTATTTATTATATAGTGATGAAATAATAAAGATAAAGATTAAAATTATAAATTAATAAATGTTGGTTTAATTTGGGTTATTCTTTAGTGTATGAACAAAAAACCCAATAAATACTCGTTTTTTTATAGTTTTTTTGGTGTAGTACTATGGTAGTTGTTGGAACGCTCGTTAAATTGATGTGTGTCATTTAGAGGAAATAAAGGGGAGGAACGTCTCACCTAGTGTTATGTGTCACTCAAGGGGTGATGGCCTAACCTAATTTCATGTGTTAGTCAAGGGGTGTGAGGGCCTAATGTAATGCCATGTGTCACACCATACTTACATTATATATATATATATATATATATATATATATATATATATATATATATATGCACACACACACATAGAGAGAGTGAGAGAGAGAGAGAGAAAGATTGTAAACATATATGTATGATGTTTATTTTTCAATTGAAACACATATATACATTACCAAAACATGTATGTACATACATGTACAATATTTATTTTGTAGTTTTAGACACGTATTGTAAGTACACTTCGTGTATGTCCCCATCTAGTGATATTTCTATGTTAGTCGTAGGCATGTTTATAATGTTTAGGCAGGGAGTCTCCTACGCTTGATACCCACCAGGCTCATCAGCCCACCCTATAAAAGGGTGACTTAGGTTCTGCTATACATCCTCCTTGCATTTATGCCGTAGACGTCGCCGGTGCTATGAGCTTTGGCTTCATTTTGTAACTTTTGCTTCTAGATTAAATGCACGTCGAATTTCCACCGAATCTTCTTGTTATTGCTATCTTTTGTTGTTTATCATTTCCTTATCATTTACACGACTAATAATGACCCGTTTCATTGAATTCCGCATTTGAATCGGGTTTTACGCGCGTAATCAATTCCTGTTTGACAAGAAATCAGTCCTACATGTGGTATCAGAGCTTTGGCTCCATTACACGTGTTGTTAGTGTTTTAATAGTAATCATATCTGGATTTTATAGTAAAAAGTTCAAGTTTTGTTGAAAACCCCACTTTGAAGCTTTAAAATGGGTTTTGGTGATTTTTGATTGATCTGTTGTTTCGAGGTTTATTTTGACTCCACAAACATGTTTACAAAGTGTTTATATATATATATATATATATATATATATATATATATATATATATATAGGGTTGGGTTAAAATGAGAACTAGGTTGAGTTGAGAAAACTAAGGAACTCACTTTATAACCACACACTTATTTTATTATCTAATGAATTTGTAATTGTAATTAAACCATTATAAAATATAGAATAAAATATTAATTTAGTTACATAGGTGTAGTCGTTTTGTTACACCGATGTAAAAAACGTCGTAAATAAATTTTTTTCATTTTTTTTACGGAGGGGTTAGTTGTTGTACATCAATGTGTAAAAATAATTAAATTCACATTTTACGTCGGAGTTCTCACGGTTCTTACAACTCAACATGTTTCTCATTAGAACCGAATCCTGTATATATATATATATATATGTGTGTGTGTGTGTGTGTGGTTAGGTTAAAATGAGAACTACGTTGAGTTGAGAGAACTAAGGAACTCACTTTATAACCACACACTTATTTTATTATATAATGAATTTGTGGTTGTATTTAAACCACAATAAAATTTAAATAAAATAGTAATTTAGTTACACAGGTGTAGTCATTTTGTTACACCGGTGTAAAAACGTCGTAAATAAATTTTTATTTTTTCAATTTTTTTACGGTAGGGTTAGCCGTTTTTACATTAGTATGTGAAAAAGAAATTTTAAATTCACAGTTTACGTCCGAGTTCTCGCGGTTCTCATAACTCAACATGGTTCTCATTAGAACCGAATCCTATATATATAAACCAAAAATAAGTAATTTATAATTTTATGAACTTAATGTATTGATTAATTAATTATTAAAATTTATATATATGTTGTAAAGGTTCGGGTGCAAAGACCATATTTCTTGAGAAGTGTGAGAAGGATTAAGAATCGACATGTACACATCATGTTTTGGATTTAGGTATGATGTTTTGGGTTGATTTTGTTAGAAAAAACACCAAACACAACAATTTAAAACACAATGAAATATATTATAGCCATAGAATTTAAAGCATAGCCAAAACACACAGCTGAAACACAACAATTTAAAACACATATGCTTGGCATGGTGTATTAGGTTTTTAAGCCTAAAATAAATTGTTTTGTGTTTTTAATTGTTATGTTTGGTGTTATTTTAGCCTAAACAATCCAAAACATCATGACTAGGGTTAGGTTCAAATACACGGTAAAAGAAAAATAGGGAGTCGTAGGAAGGGTATCAAACGGATTCCGATTGAACTCATTCAAGCGGCATTGGAACCGTCTCATCGAACCCTACGATCTTAGTTTTTATGTTATCGCTTTTTTGGGGGTTTTTTCTTGTAGTTTTTAGAATTTACGTTATATCATTGTGTCTTTTATATAGCATTGTGTCTTTTTCTTATTTTCATCATTCTGTCATTTTTGTGATTTATTGTTTTTTTTCTTTAGCATTATGTTATATTTGTTGGTATTGTGTAACATTTTGTGGCTCATTGTGTCATATTTCATGATCAAATGTGTTTTCTATCCTTCTCATTTTTGTTACACTGTGTAGGATAACTTGACTGAGTAAAAAAAAATGATGTCTATATATCAATTCTTAATCATTTTTCACACTTCTCACAAAATATGAATTTTATATATTTAGTGAGACTTAAAAGTAAAAGAAAATATATAAAATGGGATAGAAAAGATTGTAAAAGCCTAAAAATTTGTTCTTTAGGTGTAAGGACAAAATGGTTAATTTTGTAAAAAGTTAATAGAATATTTAACACCGGTTAATGGAAAAAAAGACATAATCTGTTACAAATTTTTGAAGAGTTAATATCCGAAATCGTCCCTGAGGTTTGGTCACTTTTGCTACTTCAGTTCAAAACCGAAACCTTTTACATCTGGGTCCTTCAGTTTTACATTTTTTGCCAAATTCGTCCCTGACACTAACCCAGTTAACTTATCTCGTTAAGTTGAGGGGTATTTCAGACTTTTTACCTACCCATTTATTTTTTAATATATTTATCTAATAAGTGGGACCCACCTCCTCCCTGCCTTCTTCTACCTCTACACCATCACCTCCTTACCCCATAAGCCTTTCACAGCCACCTCACCGGAACAAGAACAGATAACCGGAACAAGCTTTCAATCCTAAACCCAAATTATCTAACATTCACCTTTGAAAATATATCTTCATAAACCACCGTTCACCACCACCTCCTCCGCTTCCACCTCCTATTCAGCCACCAAACACAAAACCCACAAATGCTCAGATAATAAAAACCCTAAAAAACCAACATATGTTTCTTCAATTCACTCTTTCTTGATGACAAAGTTGCGGACAACCTGGGTAATCAATCAAACCCTCCACTGCAACCATTGTCGACCACCACCCAACTTCTTTCACCACCAACGAACACCAAATCCACCAAATCCAACTTCTTCCACCACCAAATCCACAAGCCACGACCGTCAATACTAAAACCCCTACCTCTACCACCGTTCCAATAACCAGGTTCATCTCCTGAACCGTACCCAACACCTTCTCCGCCGCACCATCACACACCACCTTCACCAGTGTCGTCGTCCTCCTCTGTCATACGCCGCCGTGTCAAGTGGTGGTGGAGGCACCTTTTTCTTCTTTGCTCTCTTTCTCTCTATCTCAGCTCCCCCCCCCCCCCCCCCCCCCCCCCCCGGTCTCTCTCTCTCTCTCTACAGAGTTGTGTGTGTGCGTGTTTTTATAATAAAATGTTTTTTTTAATTTAAAGGCTAAAACAGAAATACAAAATTTAAAATAAAATAAAGTATGCAAAATGTCCAAAATGCCCTCGATTTCCTAGGTAAAAAGACAAAAATACCCCTCAACTTGACGAGATAAGTTAACTGGGTTAGTGTCAGGGACTAATTCGGCAAAAAACGTAAAACTGAAGGAGCCAGATGTAAAAGGTTTTGGTTTTGGACTAAAGTGGCAAAAGTGACCAAACATCAGGGACGATTTTAGCTATTAACTCAATTTTTAAACGAAGAACGTGTTTTGTAACGAGCTTAGTTTAAGGATACGCTGTGCAAATCGGTTATACCTATTGGATGAAACATGTAATTTACTTTTGAAAGGCTAACTTCATTAAACGAACACCAAAGGCGGTCTATTACCAAGACAGAAATAGACCTCCAATACAAACAAAACTATATCAATTCGAAATTACACCAACCCTTCCAATCTATTGTTCCCCTTTAAAATCTACTCCTATACCAAAGGAAACCAATTGCTTTTACATCCGACACAATGTCAACCACATTTCTTTTCTTGCTATTAAACACATAATCGTTCCTAGCCTTTCATATCCGTCAACGAGTAAAAAAAACAATACCATGAAAAATCTTTTTTTAGGTGAAACATGTAATTAAGTTACTCTTTATTAAAAAGATAAAAGGTTTTTAGTATCTTATTTTAAGTTAGTTATATATCTGTAATTTAAACTTTCAAAAAAAAAAGTATGTATGACATCATTTGGTTTGTAAACCTGGTTTGACAGATATAATCAACCCAGTCAATATACCAACCAATAGTAGGCGGCCTAGCAGCCTATTTAAGTAAGGTGTAGTCATAAAAAGATTGTTTATTTGTTAGTATTAGTGGAAATTAAGTCAAAAGGGATAAACATTCACACCATATTAGTGGAAACCGAGTTTAGCAAAAGACATATGTAGGGCAAACCATAAGTGTCGTATATTCCTTAAAGAAATGGTTTATCAGTTTAATTTAAGAGTGAATAGCCAAAATCGTCCCTAAGGTTTGGTCACTTTTGCCACTTCAGTCCAAAACCCAAACCTTTTACATCTGGGTCCTCAGTTATATTATTTTTGTTAAATTCGTCCCTGAAAAAAGTTTGGGTTTTGCTAAATTCGTCCCTGAGGTTTGGTCACTTTTGCCACTTCAGTCCACAACTTAAACGTTGTCAGGGACGAATTTGGCAAGAAACATAAAACTTAAGGACCCAGATGTAAAAGGTTTGGGTTTTGGACTGAAGTGGCAAAAGTGACCAAACCTCAGGGACGATTTTGGCTATTAACTCTTAATTTAACTTAAAGCAAGAAAGCTTGAATTTTGTCTGTAGTGTATAAACCAACTTTCGAATTTTCTTTTTATATATTTTGGTTGCCAAAAAATGTGATTTTTAACGTCAAATTGTTGGTTAACCAAAATAGAATAAAATTAAAGTTTCTACCTTAATGTTCATTTTTAAAGTTGTAAATTCTGTCTATTTTACTTTAAATAGCTAAATACCTCACATATGTAGGTTTTTGAAATGGATCGATTAAAAGACTGATCAGATCTATTAAGGTGCGGAATCCTTTGATAGATGTAAATGCAATAACAAGTCAATAAACTAGAACACGAAGAATACTGTTAAACGCTTGGTATCTTTGATTAACGATCAAACTTATTACAATCAATAATACCACAAAGAAATTTAACCAACAACCTTAGCCTACTACCCCATGCAAGGTATTTATACTTGCATGGGCCGCCCAGCATTAGCAGACTTGGGCTTCTAGCGAAGATCATCTTCGCTAGCTGGGTATGTTCGCTAGGGAAAAAAACAACTACCATACTTGTTATTATAACACTAACAAGCATGTTAAAATTATCCTATCAACTACAAAACCAATTACTAATCTAGAGTTGCATTTGTCACGAGATGCATCAACAAACTCCCCCTTGACGAATGCTCTCTAGATCTTCGATACCTGCATCCTTAATCATCCAAGTAATGCCAACGACTGCTAGTATGCAACCTTTTCTTCACACACAAATCAACAACATCCTAATAACGGTATCCGTGGTGTCTCCAATCATCTCTATAGTAGATCTGCTGCTTGTACAGTTTCTTCAAGTCAGCTCTTGACAGATTAGCAAGATGCAGCGGGTCATAGACTATCAGCAGACATTTCTTGTTCTGATATTCCATGACTGCTTCAGCGGTATCACTATCTACATACCACCACTTCAAATCACCCAGAATATTCTGAGGTAACTTCTTCAGAGGAACCCTCTTCAAGACCTTGACCGGTTTGTCATACATCGTAACCTAAGGCTTATTAGTTCTTGGATCAATGCGCGTTTCGTCAAACACACGCTTCCACTTCAGTGGCTTGAAATACTCGACTCTAACCTCATACCCCCAGTATCCTCTCAAGTAAATTTGCCCTGCCATCATGACCTGGATTAATCAAATCTCTTTTAGCCAAGTCTCTCAATTCCAATGAAGTCAGCGAATGAAAAGACTTGATCTTCTGTGGCAAATACTGAAGTCCATCATATCTCTTTATAACAAAGAGCTTCAATTCATAATCGAAGAACCAGCTAATAATTCCACTAACAAAATTTCTTGAGTTAGAAGCATCATAGTCTTGCAAAAACTTGAGTGGCTTCGGCAGTTTCTTATGCCACAACTCTTTCATCTTCTTCCAGTACACTTTCTTTGCATCCTCTGGATTCCTCTTTGTATCTGAAACCTGCTCAGTGTTTTCTTCATTCAAATTCTTTCTCATCTCTTCCAAATCTTCTTCCACAGCTTTATCATAGCCTTCGATCACAGATTCAGTGAAAGGTTGCTTTGGTATCACAACCTCACTGACACCTTCACCAATCTCCACCTAAGCTTCTCCCTCTATCGGGTTCCAATCTTGAAAACTATTAGGAATAAATTCACCTTCTTCCATGTCAAAAACTTTTTCATAGTCTTATTCTTCTAACGAAAAATACATTTCCTTTGACAATTATAGATATTCTTGTTTATCAAGTAGAGTGTTAAACCGAAACTCTGACTCTGGAAAAATATCATCAAAGGTTGGAAAAGATGAGTCTGCTGGTCTCTTTCCTTTGTCTTTCTTAGATGGCCATGCTGCAGTACCAGACTCCCCTTGAGTTATAGCAGTTATTCCAAGTGTTGTTGAACCACTTGGTGGCTCACTATCCCACGAACGGTTGGGATCATTGTCTGGATAATCTTCACGCCTCTTTGTTCTCAATTCATCTCCCTTACATGATGTCTCCCCCCGAGCCATCAATTGCTTCATCAACTCTGCCTTCTGCTGCAAGAGAGACTGAATTAATGCACGATCATGAGCTTGTAGTCGTTGTTGTAACTCATTGTACTCCACAAGCTTGGTGATTGTCTCATTACCCATCATCACCTGAGCATTTAACCCTGCTACTCTGCGTTCCAACTGTGTAATTCTTTCCCTGTCTGGTAAAGATGAATGAAATGAAAAATCAAGGTTAGAAATATCAAACTCCACAGTAGCTGGCTGAGCTGTGGTAGCAACAGTAGTAGTCATAGGCACTGTAGCTAATGGCTATGGTGTGACCATTGTAGATTCAACAAACATGGAAATCACTTAGTAAGTTGCTAGAGAACTTGGAGGTGCAAAGACCCCAAGTGAAGATTCACCAGCTTGCCCAACGTATGGCACCATGGTTGTGAATGGAATAACCGTAGTGGCTAAGGAAAAAGCAACTATAACTGATGGTGTGGCTACAACTGTAGTGTGTGTGGTTGCTGATGTTGCTGCTATTGTTACCGATAAGACCTGTGAACTAGCCCGAACAGGTTCATAAACTAGCGGTTCATGAATAACTATCCCTCTGTGTGGAGCATGTCTCTACTTCTTCTTAGGTCGAACTAGAGGTGTCTCGTCATCATCATCATCATTCGATTCATTAGGTTGATAGTCTTTGTCCAAGTCTTTATCATCTTTCTTTCTTTTTTCACTCACTGGTTCAGTAGGAGGAACTGACCCCAGTGGTGACTCAGGTACGATAATATCACCCTCTGACTCTGTATCTTCATCATCTTCCGAACTAGAGCTCGGAATATCAAAATCCTCCGAAGACCTTTCACCTTCATGAGATGTTCCCGAAGGACCTGGTCCTTCCAAAGTAGTATCAAGTTGAGACATAAACAAGTCTTCCACATTATGTGGTTTAGCAGCTGGAGCTCGTACATCATCTGGAATAATATTGACATGCAGCTGAACAAGTTGTTCAACAACAGGCTCCTCAACTTGTACCTGTATCTGTGGTTGCTCTTGGACTTGTTCTTGTTGTACAACAGGAGCTTGCACTTGAACTTGAGTAGCAGCTTGGTGTTCCTATGCAACACCCTATGCTTGAGGCGGGTCAAACCATTCGTCATTGAAAGGAGGTTGGTATGCTGGATTGATAATCTCTCCAAACAAAGTTGTCTCCTGAGGTCACTCATTCTCTGGGCGTCGCAAACTATTGGTGCGACAGTCAGAGAGAGTTCATCTACCAATAGTGCCAGCCTGAACGAATGGTTGTATATCTGGAAAATCTGGAATAAGATGCTTAATGTTCAGCGTAAGAAACCTTAGGTAAAGCAAGAAATGTAGCTTCCCAGCTGCCCGAGTCTGCTTCTCTAGAGAATACATGACCATCTGAGAGAAACTGAAAGTGATGTTGTAACCAAGGAGAGCATAGTAGACTGTATACTTGCGCCCATTGCATCGACGCCACATTTACGAGCAGAAAAGCAAACAATCACAACATGCATTAACAATCGCCATTGCCCGAACACATAACTCTTCACTAGCTGATCTCTCTGTATGTTCCCTGAATAACCCATACAAAGAAAAGCTCCCATTCTCATAATAGCAAGAAACTCTGTTGGACCATTTTCTTGATCTACTGTCCCAAGCCGTGAAGTCAGGCGAATCACATCAACATTAAACTCGATAACTTGATTGTTAACTATTGCTCGCATCATCGGAGGTTCAAGACGACAATCATACTCAGCGATGTCCCAAAACTAGCGAATGTACATTAAACATATAGTGGGAGACGCCGTTAGAGCATAATTGATACGACAACGCTGAAGAAACTGCAAAATTTCATCAAAGTAAGCAATGTTGGCTTCCCCTGGTGCAATCCCAAAAGTGCAATTATGTGTGCTATGAAACACACATGGTGCTTGTGCCATGACCTACAAACAAAACAAAAGCATCATAAGTACTGAGTGTGTAAGAACAGATGATATGCCTTCGGCAAACAACTAAATCCAAAAAACAGCAAGCCTAGCGAAGATGCCACTGAGCGTAGATTCTCAGTAACGTAAATGGTTATCCAGCGAAGATGCCAAATAGCGTAGATACTGGCATCTTCGCTCGTATCTTATCTTCGCTATGTACCTATGTTCGCCTATTGAACACCTAAAACAACGAATCTTAGTTTAATGTTTTTAACACAATCAGATCATCATAAAACACCCTAAATGGTCCGACTAAGCCATTAAATGTAAGAAATTTAGGTTTTGGACGTCGTTTGATGGTTTATTGTTCAAGTTATTACCCGAACCCAAAACCCAAATCAAAATCAAGGTTTTAACGGACCAAATCGGTGTTTTATGGTTCAATGGATTCGTTTTTCAAAATAGAATAAGAATCCAAGTTCAAAAGGACGATCCCGTGTTTTGGTGTTTAAGATCGATGAAAACCGAAAGATAAAGGTGGGGGTATCTTCGCTGTTAAAGACGGCGGGTATAAGTGTCTTAAAAATTTTTAACTGTTTGACTGGCTTATGTACCCTAACCCTAACGAAGATGCCCTTTAGCGAAGATGCTAGAAGAATGGCCATCTTCGCTTATGACCATGTTCGTTCAATTTTTAGGCCGAACCAAGTTTGGGCCTACTTTATCCAATTTAATTTAAATCAAGAAACAAGCAACTTGGCATTTTAAGAAAACATGTTGGATCGAGAATGAGATGTTTTCCCGAACTGAATGAGTACTCCCATTGAATAATCATTTCCCATGAATTAAGACCTGAAGGTAAAACAGAAAACATTTTTATCATTTTTGAATTTTTATAAATAAAGAAAATAAACAAAAACACTTGAAAAGTGAAAATAAAAATACACAAAATATATTCAAAAGACAAACACTTAAATATAAACAGTCACAGTCTAAGGCGATTACCAGTTTGTGGATTCACATAAACAAATTGACACTTGCGTCTTCAAAGACTCACTTTTCTAATACGATTGAAGTGTGTCATACTGTGGATACTGCGTGTCCCGCAACATGACATACCCCCACGATCAAGGTATGCACAAAGCTTCATCGTAACAGGTGAGTATATCGTTGCCATCTATATAATTTATAAGGTACAAGTCACACTAGTGTACAAGTCAGCATATTTCTGGATGCAGCAAAGTGACCAATGTGAACTCAACCAGGGTTTGGACAAATACCATTAGGTACGTATTTTAGCTTGAGGCATTGTGGAGTTAGCCTTGCAAGATATAAGGTTTTGGCATTCTCCTTTTTCTTTTTGCTCTTTTTTAATATATTTTGGTTGTGCCTAGGTCAGCATATGTCTGGATGCAGTAGAAGGACAGCCAGGTTACCCCCTGGATAATTCAACAATATATAGACCTTAAACTCTGATTTTTGAAATCTGTCAGCGCAAAATTTAAGACCATAAAATCATACGCTGATGTTATGTTACCCACATGTAACGAAGTCTGTTATGTTAGTATAATATTATGGGTTGAGTACCCATTGTAAGTTTGCCTACTGGTATATCACATGATAGAGTTGTAGTCGCACTTGTTAGTTTAAGTTCTTTGCTCTGTTTTTAAGTGCGACAGACAAGCAGCTGATGCACTATCATATCCTTTCTTTTACACATTGACGGCTTGTTTTTTTATAAAAAAATAAATGTACTAAACCCTCAGATACTTATAGGAAATGTAAAATTATTTAAGATTCCTCATCTCGTTCAGTTGTACCAACAGTTCAAAATGAGCCCTATCAAATGCTTTGGTGTAAAGATCAACCAAATTCTCTTTTGTATCAACCTTTTCTAAATGATTAATTTTTAGAAAAGTTTGTGGGATTTTTAGTGACCGAAATGGCAGCTTTGTTAACAATCATAATAGGGGTATTTAGAAAATTCAAACCGTAATCCCGCATTTGTTGCTTTATCACAAAACCTGTGAACAGCAACTACTCGTTACAACATATTCAACGTCTCATGAGGTGACTGCTACAAAGGTTTGCTTCTTGCACTGCCAGGATACTAATCTCCCCCCGCCCCCCAAGTAGTTAACATCCGCTAATCGTCGACTTTCTGTTTTGGTTGCATCCTCCATAGTTCGAATCAGTGTAGGAAACGAGATCCAATCCACCATCAGATGGATACCAGAGATCCAGTTTGGATTTCCCCTTAAGATATCTCATGATCCGCTTCACTGCAATCATGTGCGACTCTTTTGGATCAGCCTGAAACCTGGCACAAAGACCAACTTGAATCAGGTCTAGAAGCAATTAAATACATAAGTGAACCGATAATGACCCTGTACGATTTACGGGGAGAGGAATGGCATAATGTGTACAATCATTCATCTATAAGCGAGTCAAGATGTCATAAACATACTTAGTTTGATGGATAAACATCCCATCTTCCTTCTGATCAACCTGTAGACCTAGAAAGAACTTCAACTCCCCCATTGCGCTCATCTCGAACTTTCTCTTCATGACCTTTTCAAAATCTTTACACGTGTCTTCATTTGGTGACCCGAAGATAATATCATCAACGTACACCTGAACCAGTAGAAAATCTTCACCTTTTCTTCGAATGAACAATGTACAATCTAGTTTCCCTCCCTCGAAGCCATTATCTAGGAGATAGGTTGACAAATGTCTCATACCATGCCCTAGGAGCCTGATGAAGTCTATAAAGAGCCTTATCAAGTTTGTAGACTCAATTTAGATTTTTTGGATCAGTGAACCCTGGCGGTTGAAAGACATACAACAGCTCTTGGACCTTGTCGTATAGAAAGGCGCTTTTGATGGCTAACTGATACATTTTGAATCCTTTAGAGGCGGTAAAGGCTAGAAAGAGCCGAATTGTCTCCAGCCTTGCTACTGGTGCCAATTTCCTACGCACCCTTAGGAAGATCGACTAACTCCCAGACCTTGAGCTTCCTAAACTAAGCGAGTTCTTCTTGCATTGCCTCGACCCATGAGTTGTCATGAAGAGCCAATTGATAAGTCTTCGGTTCAACCTACGAGATAAAGCACTTTAAGCACCGATTAATCACTCCCAAGTCTCTCATCTTGCATAGAGACAAGTAGCATTCGAAAAACTTCTACTTGTCTAAATACCCGCATTTGGATCTCCCAGTACAAAGTTAACCGGGTGATTCCTGTTTGTACAGGTGGTGACAACAGCGTCTACCAGTAGTTCATCATCCAAATTTGAATTAACTTCACCAATAGCCTCATCATCTGAAGTATTTTCTGATGTGAATGGATTCATAAAAGGTTCCTCTTCAGTTTCTGTGGTTACTTGTGTGGATGACGAACAGTTATTTCCCGAGGTGCTTTCATTTGAATATGTGTTTCCCTTTCTTGTAGAAGTTGGAATAATTGACCTTGGTGTGATAGTGTCGTCATCATCATCGTCAACTATTATATTATCTTCATCTGTTGGATCTGCATTAAAGGTATGAGGAACATTAAAAGACTTAAATACAGCATCATAATTGAACATCCAACTAGGTTCCTATGCACTATCCATAGGGGAGTAACTTGTTATTTCAATGTTATAAACTATTTCTACTACTCCCTTAGATTTATTAAAAACTCGTTTATTTGGTGAACTGAGGACATAGCCAAGGAAAAATCCCTCGTCAGCCACCTCACCGAACTTAGGTTGGTTTTTAGTTTTGAGAATAGTGCACGGCGTCCCGAAGGGTTCAAAATCTTTAATATTAGGTTTTTAACCGTTTAATAGTTCATAACACATTTTATTGTATTTCTTGACAGTCAAAACCCTATCCAAAACATAGCAGGCTGTATTCACCGCCTCCCCCCAAAAATGGACGGGAAGCTTTGAGTCAGCCAACATTGTACACGCTGCTGCTATTAAAGTCCTATTTTTCCTCTCCGCGACCCCATTTTGTTGTGGCTCATATGGAGCACTAAATTGATGTTCAATTCCTTTGCGAATACACTGTTCTTGAACTTTGAGACATTGTCGCTTCGGATCCTCTTGTTATGGTGTTGAAAAGATTCTCTGCTTGAAAAATAAAATTCATCAAGATTTCTCCTGTTTCATCCTTCGTACCTAAGAAAAACACCCAAGAAAATCTAGAAAAATCATCAGTAATAACCAAGAAATAGAATTTTCCGCCAATTCTCCTCACGTTCACCGGACCAAAAGGATCCAAGTGAATTAGCTAAAAAGGATCAGAGATGGAGTTGAAACCTTTTGTCTTATGAGGCTTCTTATGTTGCTTTCTTTTTTTGCAAGGGACACATTTGTCCTATAGACCAAAACTTTATAAAGGAACACCAATAACCAAACCATTCTTGATGACAGAATTCATCTTTCTAAATGTATGTGTCCCATTCTTCTATGCCACAAGATTGAATCTGATGTAGACGCTTGTGAAAGTAAGCATATAGACTCCCCTTTTGAATTGTCTTGGACACTCATGTCCATGACATATGTGTCATTTCTTCTTGGAGCCATCATGATAATCCACTCTGCGGGAATAATAACTCCTGGTTTTAACACTAAAGCTTCAGACTTTGTGAAGTGAAATCAATGCCCTTTGTCACAAATTTGAGACACGCTCATGAGATTGTGCTTCAACTCTTCAACATAGCTAACTCCGTCTAGAGTGATCTTGCTATTTGTGACCTTCCTCTTTCCTAAAATGCGACCACTTTGGCGTCTGCAAAATTAACATATCCTCCATCACATTTTACAAACTCAATTAGTAGCTTCATTTCCCTTTTCATATGCCTGGAGCAGCCACTATCAACATACAACCAGTTGATAATCCTCCTAAGCAGCTTTTTCAGTCACAAAGAAAATTAGTCAGAGTAAGAGACCCAAGTTGTCAAAGTCTTGGGTCATCCCTTTTCATCAATAAAAGAAAATTCTCTCCGGTATCCATCACTCCTCTCTGGAATCCAGGATCTCTGGGGACTATTTGTTGTAGTTGGTTGTAATGGTTGTGAGGCCTCTGATTCGTAGAGTTGTAGTAACCCCTCTGATTCACTGGCCCTAAAAAGTGATTTTGAGGATAACTCCCCCTGTTGGAGTATCCCTGATTATTATAACTTCTTGAAAAAATTTGATTATTTGAAAATTTTCCATCCTTATAATCATTATGAAAATTATTATTATTAATATTAACAACACGATTATTGTTTTACTTGATTATCACCGTGTGGACTTTACTGACGTTGTTGCTTGTGTGATGGTTGATACTTGTTGGTAGGTGCAGGTGTAACCTATTTAGACGATGAAACACCATATGTGCTTTCCTTACCAACAGTTACCTGTCTAGGGACAAACCATGGTTTTTCAAATTTTGGATTTTCAGGATGTTTAGAAGGATCCCTAGACCCACCATCAGCTTCTTTCTCCAACTGTTTTCCAGCAAATTCTTTTTTGCAGAGTTACTCATTTCCTTCATGTTCTTAGATTTAACATTGAGATTTCTCTCTTTTCTTCTCAGTCGATGCAGATGCTTCTGCCTTCTTGAGAGTGCACATGCTCGCCACATGCCCTTTCGGGTGGCACTTGAAGCATGATCGCTTCTCAAGGGGCTTTTTGTGTTGCCCCTTAGAGTTTGATCCTTCATCATCAACTGACTTAGGTGAAGATGACCCAGAACACTAGACTCCTCCTTATTTAGTTTCTTGATTCTTAGTTACTCCTGTTTGAACATTTTTTGGATTTTTCAAAATCATTTTAGGAGTTGACTTGTCATTTTCAGCTTTAGAAACTATGGGTTTAGTGTTTTTATCAAAAACAGAGTCTATTTTGTCAGGGTGAACAACATATATTGGGAAATATGAATTAGCATATACCAAGTCAGATCCCTTTAGTTTGTAAAACTTTTCAGTTTCACCAGATTTACCCCTTAAACCCTTAGTGTTCTGGATCACCTCACTATTCTTCTCACTCTTGGCAGCACTAGTTGACTCGCAACTTTCGACCTTTTTACTCTCCTCATTCTTCTTATCACTAGACTTAACTCTTTCCTCTACTAGTCTGGGACCATACATCTCATCATTGACCTTCTCACTAGGTAAGAAAGTGTAATTACCATTTGTAGGAGGTGGAACATCCTATAGCCTATGCCTGATGTCTCATGGTTCTCTTTTCTACTGTCTAGCATCACATTGTAGAGATACTTAGTGCTACGGCATTGATCAACCTGTCTATTTAGATCGGTTACCTTAAGTTTCAACTTATCTTTTTCTATGTTATTCTCTGCAATTATAGATTGTTTATCAGCAATAGCGAGATGTGCTAAGTTCAAAAAAATCTATCTTTTCCTTAAGCACATAGTTCATATCCTTAAGGTCCTTCTAAGTTTCTTTAAGCTTAGTTTTTAGACCACTTTCCCTAATCTTATTGCTTAAATTAATCTACTTCCCCTACTCTAATAGAACAACTAAAATTGTGTTATGTTTAGATATCTGGTCATTTCAATATGCTATATTTAGTAGATTTGGTTTGTGAGAGGAATGACACTATTGCAACATGTACAACTGTAATGAAGGTATTATGTAAAACCCTTTAATGCATTGTTCTACTTCCGACACGCATTCCAAAAAAAATTGAGTGTGGCATTTTCGTATTTATTAAGATGCCTTCTCTTTCTCTCTCTGACCCGTTCCCTCTCTCTATTTCTCGCCTAATATCTCTGTCTTTTCTCTGTTCTTCTTCTTCTCTGTAAACCAAAGTTCTAACACCACTCCAGTCGTTGGTTTTCTTGAGTGGTGAAAATATCTATATTATGATACCCCGCAATTTCAGGTTCTCACTTTAACTAAACTCTAGTTACGTGTACTTACATTCGTTGCATTTTACTTAACTAGGGTTAGCTAGATGAGACACACATTGCACAGTTATAGATTAATAACTGCATGAAGTGGTAATTCGGGGAATTACCAAACTATGTACATGAGTAGTAAACCCCGGACGTTGGTGAATTGTGAAATTAGATAATTGTGAATTAATTGATTGAGATTGATTGCAATTACGTGTTTATGTGAAACTATGTGCAAACTGCAAGTGATTACGTGAACTAAAACCGAACATGTTATTAAAAAACGTAATCGATGAACCGTTTGGATGGATGGGGTCTTAACACATGGGGTTGCACTTAATATGGTCCAAAATAGCGAAAATGTCGATGAAAACACGCAATAAACTTAACCCTAATCGCCCCTACTGCCTATTTATGAAAACATTAACCCCAAACACCTACTAAGGCTCAAGAACAGCATTCGGGAAGCTTGAAGAACAATCGGTTGGTGATCTTGAAGTGCGTTTGGTATAACATTCAATCTCTTGTGTTTTAATCTTCTTTAATATGTTTTTAAACATCATAACAAAGTTTTTCCAGGTCTGAAACGTTTTCATAAAGATTAAAACTTGTTGTTCATAAAGATTAATGGGGTTAAATATGATGTTATGCGATGATTATTGTATGTATTGCATGATATTGCATGTTCTTGATGTTTTAGACTTCTAGGGTTTATGATTGATGATGATTGATAATGTTATATGGTGTTTGACGAGTATTGATGATCGTTTATATGCAAAGATAGTGATGATAACTAGGGCTTATGCATGATTTAGAATCTGGACAGAATGATTAGGTTGACTTGAAGAGGCTGTAACGTGATGTTAAATTGTTTGTTTTGATCATTATTTTGCATGAGAATATCGTACATGGTCTTAGCTTTTCATAATGGGCAAAATCATATGTTTTGGACGTTGTTTGATAGGTTTTTGGAATTTTCTTTGGTTAACGGTCATATCAGATTTTCGGACTAGTAAACTAGGTTAACTTTAAACAATCATAACTTGATTTTTACAAAGAGTTTGATTATGAAATTTGGACAATAGGTCGACATTGGTGAAATTTGGCTTTTCCAAGTGGGTTCATCTCGTTTGGATGAATACACAATTTTTGGGGATTTTTCTACTAATCTGATCTGTTGTGAGTATTTTCTTGACATAGTTGTATTGTATGATTTTTCATAATTTTTATGCATGGTTTTGTCATAAAATAAAAACATGGACTTGTCTGGTAGAATCCCTGGAATATTTAGTAAAATTTTTGGAGTCTAATTCGTTGGATAAGTATTTTAAATAAATTGGTTTTCAAAGCGCATAATATGTCCTAAAAACGCAAATTATGTAATGTACCCTTATGTGGCTATTTGGAGTCTTGTATGACTTGTAATTGACATGAACTTGTATGAGCACGTATATGAGGTGCATAACTGATGTTAAAAATTGTGTTCACCAACGGGTCCGTAGGGTCTACTTGTGCATTTAGAATCATTAGGTGTCACTTACACGGTTTTGAACTTTTAAACGTCTTGGACAAACGGCTCATTTGGTGTAATGATATTACACATATACTCACTTAGTGACACATGTAATAGGAGTCGGTAGTACGTCCTATTTATGGAGTTTGGATTATTTGCTTGCAACCTAAGGTGAGTTTCACTACTCTTTTCTCAAAAGCATGTGTCTCGGGGAGACAACTTACTTAATCTTTCTAGTCCAGGTTTGGGACTACTGTTTTCATCCCGGGTTTTGGGGATGGGTTGATTCCTTGGAGGAATCAAGTTTTGCTAGTTTCACACTCTGTGTCCTTGATGAACTAAACTGCGTTCTATCACGGAAGTCCTTCACTATTTATCGAATGAGTTGTCGGGTGGCAAGCGGGTTATTAGTTGATAGCGCTATTAGGTTTGACAAACCTCACACCGTGCTGGGAGCCGGGCGTGAACTACGACCTTAGATTTTATCATTGTTGATAGGCAATGATGGGAGGCAAAAACCAACTCGCGGGGCGAGTGCATCGTTTGAATAGGAATTCGGTATATCATCGTTTAGTTATCTTGAATGGGTAAGCTACCCTTGGCATACGCTGAACTAATGGTTTTTGGTTTTGGTTATTGGTAACTATTTTTGGGTTTGGGAAACCTAAATGTTGTTCTTGGTTTGGAAACCTACACTTTTACTTACCGTACTTTGTGAACTCACCAACTTTATGTTGACACACGATATACATGCTTTTGCAGGTAGTTAGCTTCCGGTGTTACGATTAGGAAGCACTGCACGTTTCACTACATTTGGGGTCTTGGGCATACACTTAAATTACATATCATGCTTTTACGTTCTCTTTCATATGGTTTTAATTTGGGCGCGTTGTTTTGCGCATGGTTTTAAAATGATTTAATTTGGTTTACACTTTCGCAGCTTAAGTAAACTTGATTTTTGAAAACGAACTAAATGGTTTGGGCATTTAGTGTTCGTTCATATGACTTATGGCTATGGGATCCTGGTATGTCATGCGCCTCGCGGTATAAACCCCGCAGTGGAAATTTGAGGGTGTGACATATATGTTATTAACGGTTCCCAAAGTCCCCTTCCATTCTCTCTTGCTCTCGCTTTCTAGGGTTCCATGAGCGACAGTCATTCCGGTGACGAAGGCTAGAGTTTCGACAAATGTCTGGTAAGCTTTGGGCTTCGTATTAAGGTTTTTTTTCCTATTTTCTCTGATGATGTGTATGGTTATTGTCGTTTTGCTACAACTTAGGTTTATTGCTAGGGCTTGATATAACCATTTTCAGTTACCACCATTAAGTCAGCTTCATAATTCCTTTACACCAACACAAACTAAATAATTAATATAACAATTAAACACAAACCCAACAATATTTTACAAAAATCAAACACCTGTGCAAAGGAAGCTGTCTTGGAAATTGAACAGGGTGTGTACCCATTTGAGTTAGCAGCAGACACAAGAGTCTTGAAACTGGTATTGGGGTGTAGGTTGTTTAACGTAATAGAGGTTTTGTTGATCTGGGTTATTGGTAGAGAAGTGGTGGAATAGATGATGTGGGAAATGGGTTCTGGAATCTAAAGGTTGTCATTGATGTTGGATTGCAATGCAGTAGTACTTGAAAATTGAAATTAAAATGAAGTTATATATTGTTATGACAGTGATCCGTGTGTTGGATGTTGATGATATGTCTTACTGTCTTATCCTTAGAAATTTGTTTCTATGCTCTGAGAGATCTGTTTGTTCTTTGTGTCTCCGCTTTCAATGGTGGTTTCAGGTTGCCATGTCTAACCTTTCTGTGATGATATTCTATGTTGGGCGCACTGACTGTGATGGAAGTTTCAGCTTGCAACCGATTAGCGTGCCCTTTTCCCGAGCCTCTGTTTCATGGCGAGGTAGCCGAAAGGTTGGTTTCTTGATCATACAATCGGACAAGATTATATCGTCTGCGGGAACGCTTGCTCTACAGTTGAATAATATCATCTTCATCAGCAGTCTAAAACCCATGTTTACTTAGGCGCATTTGTTGTTGGTGCCCAATCTGGCGATGATGGCCTTCTGTGTTGCGCATGCCGATTGCGATGGCAGTTTGAGTCTGCAACCAGTTGGTGTGCCCTTGGTCTAAGCCTATTATCTATATATACAACTATCAAATTTCGTTGTCCAAGGGGTGTTACTGTTTCGCTTAATACAACCCATTGAAGAACTGTCTCTGTGGTGTACAGGTCTTTAATGCGATTGAGCCGGGACATGTGTTGGTATGTATGTCTTTTTTTTAATGCGTCGCTCAACTTTTGGCTTTGTGGTGTCAAAGTACATTTGCAATAGCTTTGAGACTATATGTGGACGATGATATTTAAATGGCAATGATGATATTTTGTGTTTTGCGTGCTGATTGCGATGGCAGTATTTCCCTGCAACCAATCGGCGCGCCCTTTGTCTAAGCCTATCTTTCTTTGGTCAGTGAACTCGTGATAATAAAATTGATCAAACATAAGCACAATTATAGCAATGTGTTCAGCAGGTATGTCATGTCTACCAAACTTTCCTATCATATGCAATTCATATAGTGTTATAAATTATACACAAGTTCCTTCCTCATTTCAGGGAACATTGGTGCCATTCTGCTGCTAATAGTCCCTGTAATTTGTACTCACAGTGGCTGTCCTTTTGCAAATAATATACAACAGGTTTATGGATTCTATTTTCTAATGCTTTTTATATAGGCTATTTGAATCTATATTTGTATTTAATTTATACACCGCAGAAAACCATGACCTTTGACGAAAACGTGATACTACAGAAAAAGACGACGGATGATTCCTTTGATCACCACTGATAGGAAGGTATTAACGTAGTAAATCAGGATTTACGTCACCGCATTAGGTTTGCAGAGTTTTACCATGCATGGGAAGGTAAGTTGGTTTCTTATACATACAAATATTTATAGTTATGTGGAGGAAAAAAAGCATTGTTAGTGTAAAAGGTCGAAACAGCTGATTTTTTTCCGCATTGAGACGGGTCGGGTTGGGTTGGCATATAATACTATTTGTCGGAGTTGTTTTTTTAGCTGAGTAAAAAGTATCAAATTTGTCGAGAAAAGTTAAAGTGTTTTGAAACAAACGATTTACGAGGTTTTGAATTTTTTTTTTTTCACATTAGAAAAGTTAACCGGTTGAATAACATGTTTCATTTCATGATATGTTTTGCTTTTCCAAGTTAGAGATAAAGATTTAACTTACACTAGGCTCTTGAAATAGGTTTAACTTGCCACCCCTTCATGGCCCAAATCGGCCTACTAGATAATTTTAGGCAAGTCATTCACCTAAGACAATTTCCCCACTAACAATTTATTGATTAGTAGATAATAATTTCCAATTGGGCTCCTATATGGTCTTCTAAGGACCAACTGCCAATATGTTGTTGTGCTTTAGGGAAAAAAATCTAGACATTGGACTTTGCTATAATGTTCTCTTCTAACCTTTGATAACCGATTTCGGTTACATTGTTCATGGCCGGTGAAGAAGGTTAACCCTCGCTTTTACCTTTCCCTGCTTAATCAGTTTCTTTCTATCCCCCAATTTGTTATGGTACTTACGACACAATCTACAAAGAATTGTACAAAATTTATATGTGAGCGTATAACAAAGTCATATACTAATGTCATCGTCGTAGTGCATGTAACATAGTCGCAAACACTAGGTTGTCGCAGCAACGAGCGACACGGGTAAAATACTAGTTCTCATTAATTAGTAAAGCTAGTCTTTCTGCATAATCTACGCATTTATTACTAGCCTCAATAACTAAAAAAGTGGAAGTATTACCTTTTTGGCCTCTGAATTCTTATATGCCATGTAAGAAATAAACTCTGTGGTTGACATCCCTTAGATATCGGTTTTCCATAATAAACTCCTGGATCTTAAACCTGATCATAACCAGCATATTTTCTCTGCATATCAAGATTATAAGCTCTCAGTTTCCCAAACCATAGTTAGGGCAGTCAAACCAACTCTCATAGAATCGGAATTGATCGATATATTTATCGAAACAAAAAAAAGGAAACGAAAGAGCTGACGACAGCCATGCACCACCTGTGTCTGCGTTCCCGAAGGCACCCCTCTCTTTCAAGAGGATTCGCGGCATGTCAAGCCCTGGTAAGGTTCTTCGCTTTGCATCGAATTAAACCACATGCTCCACCGCTTTTGCGGGCCCCCGTCAATTCCTTTGAGTTTAATTCTTGCGAACGTACTCCCAAGGAGGGATACTTAACGCGTTAGATACAACATTGCACAGATCGATATGCAGAGCAACTAGTATCCATCGTTTACGGCTAGGACTGTTGGGGTATCTAATCCCATTCACTCCCCTAGCTTTCGTCTCTTAGTGTCAAATTTTCGCAAAAAAAAAAACTAGATATTTTTTTACTTTATTCACCACCTTATCCAATGTGGATTTTTCAAAATCAGTATTCTTTTTAATCAAGAGAGTGTAGACTTCCCATTTGGCTGGCAGAGCATCTAAAATCTTGTTGCTCAATTCTAACTCGGTGTACTCAATTATTTTATTCCCCAACTCGGTAACCAAATGGTAAAACCTGGTGATTGTTTCCTCTAATCCTTCACCCTTCATGTGTCTAAACACAACAAATTCCTTTTTCACAAGAGCTTCCCACAAGTCTTTAGCATCTTTATATTTCTAAAAGTGTGTAGGATCTCTTGAGGAAGACTCATAGTGATTGCAGCATGAGCCTTGTTTTCAGCTTCAAACATCAACTTATCTTCTTCTCCCATGTCCTTGAAAGCAATGGTTATTGTCCTACCTTCAATGGTTCTAGTAGGTTTAGCATAACCATCTCCAATACAAACCCACAAAAGCATGTTATAAAACCTTGCCTACTCTTCAAACCTATCTTTCCACCAATAGTAATTGTCAACTGATATCATTTTAGGTGGCGAGTTAGATTTTCCGACCTCATGGTCCATTTCAACGAGTTTATTTAAAGTCGACATGTATTGTTATTGTTTAATAATGTTTAAGTTCAATTAAATTGTCCAAGTCCAAAAAAACTCCAAAGCAAAGGCAATAAAATCTGTCTGGGTACTGTTACTAGCGAAGATGCTGAATAAACGAAGATGCTGAACTCACGAAGAAGCACTCAGACGAAGATCCAATAACCACGAAGATGTTGTCAAGCGAAGATACCAGTATCTTCGCTTGATACCTAACTTCGCTGGTCGATCAGATACGAACCCTAATTCTGGTTTTTGGCCGAAAACACCACACAAACCCTGAAAACTTGTTGGAATCGATTAGGAATGATGGTCCTTGGAATGGATCGATTACAAGACTGATCAGATCTATCAAGGTGCGAAATCCCTTGATAGATGTTTATGCCATAACAAATCGATAAATTAGGACACGAAGAATATTGTTAAATGCGTGGTATATCTTTGATTAACGATCAAACTGATTACAATCAATAATACCACAAAGAAACTTAACCAACAACCCTAGCCTACTACCCCATGCAAGGTATTTATACTTGCATGGGCCGCCCAACATTAGTGGACTTGGACTTCTAGCGAAGATGCTGAGCATCTTTGCTAATTACCTATCTTCGCTAGCTGGGTATGTTCGCTAGGGACAAAAGCAACTACCATACTTGTTATTATAACACTAACAAGCATGTTACAATTATCCTATCAACCACAAAATCAAAACTAATCTAGAGCTGCATTTGTCACACCGAGATGTATCAACAACCTGAAAATGTTTATTCAACACACAATAATTTAAAATCAAATGCTATTAATTTAATTGTTATAAATACTTCAAATACTACCATATGAATATAAAGTTTTTACATGACATAAATCTAACATGAAGTTCAAGAATTTGGATTTAATTTAAAGGGTTGTTTGTCAACCTCTGACTGAGTAATTACTGAATTAGTAAGATGTTTGAATTGGTAAAAGACTCTGGACCAATAAATGTTGAACCAATAAGTTATGTTTGGTTGGACCTCTAATAACTGTGCATAATAACTATTTTACCCCTGAACTAGTATCTTCAACATAATCACATAGCATCATCTTTAATTCCACAAATATGGTACATAATCCTAACAGTAGCATTTTACATCATCTTCAACATAATCACAACACATAAAACCTTAATATTTATCTACTAATACAAGAAGCAGACCTCACTAAAACAATACAATACAACTTCCATCTATGTTACCTTCACAGAGCCAACCGGGGTGAGAGAGGGTTGGGGGCTGCATCAAATGGCAATGAAGGTGGAGTAATTGGGGTGGTCGTCGGACAGAGATGGAGGGGGAGGGATTGGGTGGTCGGACGGTGATGGAGGAGGAAGGCTTCTCTGCCAGTGGTGGAGGCAGAAAGGAGGGTTGGGTTACCGTGAGAAATAGCAAAGTAGAGGAGTTTGGGATAGGGCTGAAACACAACAGAGAAGTGTCGCTGGGTTATTAGAGAAAGGGGTAAAGTGGTCTTATTTTCCACTTAGATTGTTTTCAGAACTTAATAATTCAGAGCCTAAATGAACCATTAAGAGATATCATTTTACTGAATAAAACACTCATACCTCTATCCGATTAAGAGGTAGTCTTTTAATGGAATCATTAAGAGGCTACAAAACAGCCCCTAAATTTATTTAGGTCCAACTCATGGACATGTTTAGTTGATCTCGTCTTGTTCATATCAACCCAAAGAGTGTGCTTGTTAACTATTTTATATTTGTAAATTTCAAAATTATGTTTTATCTCGTCAATTAAATTGGTTGGGTATTTCATGCAGGTCCTTGATGATAAAGAGATACAGACATAATGAACTTTTATACAGATCTATTTTTGTTATAATTTTGTAATATTATAATATTAATATGCAAGAAAAAAAATATTACGCTGAGCATGTCATGTTAATCTCAACTAAATTCATGTTGTGTTCGAGCACATCTGCATGACATCATTTTCATGTTCATGTTCATGTTCATGTCGTATTAGATTCGACCCACCAACTCACAAACACAACCTCGTTAACACCCCCAACTATTGTTTGTAATATATAATATATAATTCATCATGTCAAATACATCCAACAACTATATGTACGAAGTTAAGGAGATTGTTATGATTACTATCTACCATTGAATTGGAACGTTTGCAAATTCAAAATATAATGTAACACCTCATAAAATAAGGGTCAAATTCTCATCTTGACTAGCAACAAAGTTGCATAGAAATTCACATGTGATTAATTAACCTAAATCAACTTTTATAGCAAATGGATCTGGCCAATTAACCATATACAATACATTTTACAAGCTCAATAACATTCTTTAAGCCCATTAATTACTGAATTAAGTCCAATACACTCTATTAAAGCCCAATGAAATTACAAGCCTATTATGATATACTTAGCAACCTGAATTACATATCATGAATTTATACAAATAATTCACTAACAAATATATGTGCATAACTGGATCATTTGAGAACTCTAGTGAGTTAAGAGAACTTGAGAACTCCAATGGACCAATCAACAAGTGCCACATTATCAGATTTTTATTCTTCTGCATTTGTTTAATCAAGGGCAAGAAAGTCTTTATACACAAGAAATTAGGGGTATTTTAGTAATAATAACACCACACCCCACCCCACCCCACACCACCTCACCCCACCCCACCCCACCCAAATACCCTTTTAAATAATAATAATAACAATAATAATAATCAGATGTAACCTCTCTCACACACAAACACACACACACACCTCTCTCTCTCTCTCTCTCTCTCTCTCTCTAAAATAAACAACAGGTCTGGAAAATGGGAAGACGGAGGCGACGGTCCGACGAAAGGGGAGGAGCTGTGGTGGTGGTGTTCGATTGACGAAGGGGGCAGGTGGTGGTCGTTGGGGAGGAGCAGTGGTGGTTCGTTTTGACGAAGGGAGGATCTGTGGATGGTGGTGGATCTGACGTGAAACAGGGGGGGACGATGGTGGTGGTGGTTTCTTGCAGAGGACGACGGTGACGGTGGAGGAGGCGGTGGAGATGAGGCTGTGAAGATGATGACGGTGGAGGACGACGTTCCGATAGTGTATGGTGGTGGATCTGATGGTGTGAGGTGGTGGGACTGTGGTGGTTGAAGGGTGGTTCGACGGAGGGAGAGGGGTGGATCCAATGATGGTGACGGTGGGGAGGTGGTGGTTGCTGGTTCAACCGGTGATGGGGGTTGCAGACGGAGGTATGTTTTTTTTATTATTATTATTATTATTCTGTTTTTTTTATTACTATTATTATTATTATTTTCTATTTCTGTTATTATTATTATTTTCTGTTATTATTAGTATTATTTTTATTTTTATTTTTATATTTTCTGTTATTATTATTTTTATTATTTTTCTGTTATTATTTTTTATTTTTATTTTTCTTTTTTCTGTTATTATTATTATTATTATTCTGTTATTATTATTATTATTATTTTCTTTTATTATTATTATTATTTTTATTTTTTATTTATTATTATTATTATTATTATTATTATTATTATTATTATTATTATTATTATTATTATTATTATTATTATTATTATTAATGATGTTTAGGGTGAAAAGATAGTGTTTTTTATGTTGAAAGTTTTGGGGGTTTTTTGTCAGGAGACGATGCTTCGAAGAAGATGATGTTTTGCGTTTTTTAAGGACCCGATGTTGTGGGACACGATGATGAATGGTGTAGTATCTTTTTTGTAAGAAAACACTGGTGTAAACATCAGTTTTACACAAGCGTAAATATGATTGTATAGACGTTTTTGATGTAACAAAACGCCGGTGTAAAACAAACACTAGTGTAAACATTTGGGTTTTTCACGAGTGTTTTAATGTATAGTCGTTTTGATGTAAGAAATGTGATATGATTGTATAGACGTTTTTGATGTAACAAAACGCCGATGTAAAACAAACACTAGTGTAAACATTGGTTTTTCACCAATGTTTGAATGTATAGTCGTTTTGATGTAAAACAAACACTAGCGTAAACATGATTGTATAGACGTTTTGATGTAACAAAACGCCGATGTAAAACAAACACTAGTGTAAACATAGTGTATTTTTGTAGAAGTTTGTGTATGGCAGATTACACTAGTGTAAATAATCTTCATTATATGTTTTAAAAGTTTGTGTATGGGAGATTTACACTAGTGTAAAAAAATAAACCAGTGTAAAAAACGAGAGTGATATTACAGAAGATTTAATCTGATTTTTTGTTTTAAAAATTAAATTAATTAAAAAATAAAATTAAGTGTTAAAATAAAGTTTAAATAAATATGATTGTTTTTAATAAAACAATAAATAAAGTTTAATAACATTTAATAACATAATATTATATTTATATCTTTCTCTCTCATAGGCTTTTTACTAAAATGCCCCCAAGTGTACTTCAACATAATAAAAAATTACTTATTAATCAAATAAAGACAAAAATCACTAACTTTTAATCTTAACCATTAGATGATCAAGATCAATGGTCCACAAGAGTTCTCGAGTTCTCTCAACTCAATGGAGTTCTCAACGGATCCATGCCCTAACTATATATACATACATGTAATATTTTTTGCAATAAAAAATAAAAGTAATTATACATAAATCACAACTTGGGAATTCACCTAGGGGAGAGAAATACAAAATTTGAAAAATAAAAACAGGGGAGAGAGCATTGTGAAACACTCAAATGATCTAGTTTACATGCTTAAACATCTCTCTTTTTTCTCTCAAGTCTTTGTAAGAACCTTTTGTCCTTCACCATCCATAATCGGCCTAGACCAGGTGTTCATCAACACTTGATGATAACATCTAGTTTAATCCATCTTGATGCAAAGAAGCTTCATGAAGAAATTGTCTTTTCAATCCTTCAAACATTCAGTGAGAAAGCCCCGATCTTCTTGATTTTAATTCTTTATGGTATAAACCCTCATCTTTTCATCCATACACTTTTAGGTGTTATATGGGCGTGTTTGACAAGTCCAAGTCGAGCCTACAAAGTATCTTCAAGGTATAACTACTCGAAGCCCATTGGTCAAACACGTTAAATAGGTGTTTGATAGCTATAAATAAACGTTGAGTTGTTGGCGTGTCAATGATCGTAACACGCGTAAACTGAATGAATTGTAAAACACTTCTAGTCATTTAGGCATATATTAATAGGATATTTTAATATGTATATATATATAGGGTGGGGTTAACATACAATAAGTGTGTTTTGTGAGAAAGGTAAGAAAGAAGTGTGTCCATTGGATCAAGTTATTGGATGGTTGAGATTAGATAGGGACCAAATTTGTAAATTGTGTTTTAAAATTATCTAATATATTAATGGTTCAAGGGCAGAATAGTAAAAACACACATACGAATTTAAACCACCCCACTCCACCTTTCTGATCATTACGTTCCTTCCAAAAAAACGCGAGAAAAATTCGGAGTTGATCAGTGTGTTTATCGAAAATAATGGAAACCAAATCAACGATTAATGTGGATGAAGATAAGAGTGTTTACATTTTATTAAAAACACATAAAAAATGATAATAGAATGTCGGACAACACGACGAGCACTTTACATTTTATTTTAAACACATAAAACATTGAATAAAAAACCACACAGAAAACACATAAAAGTTGATAAAAATAAACACACCTGTAAACAGCAAAAAACACATAACATAATGAAAAAAAAGCTTGCCTAATAAATGTTACACCTTTGTATTAATAAAATTTTTAACACACTTCGACTTAAACATAGTTCTTGTAAACTGATAAAACGCTTAATCTTTTATTTGAATTTAAAACACATCACATGTAAAACTTAGTTATTATAATGTTAACCGCTGATTCCTGTATTTGAATTTAAAACACATCACGTCTAACACAGTGGTATATAAAACACATCACGTCTAACACATAACACAAATTGAAAAAAAATTTACCTTCGATATTGTCAGCCATGGTATTATTCATTTTGATTGGCGATGCACGTAAAACACAGTGGTATATATTCAGGCTATCTCTTTTACCAATTCGAATATATGAAACTCAAAAGAACACAACTAATTTGCTGAATTTTAGAAAGATAATATACTTATTTCGGATGAAATCTTTAAAATAAAATCAATATTAATTGTTGAGATTCGGTTATGTTAAAAACCACCGAAAAATTTGAAAAAATAAGTCCTATAATCACTCTGGATTAAACTGCCGAAAAATAAATTAATTATTTTATTAATTGGTTAAAATTACATATTTGTCCTTCTTGCTAGTGACACATGTCACTATGACATCCTTTCTTACCCTTCTCACAAAATAGAGTTTTTGTATAGTAACCCTTACCTATATATATATATATATATATATATATATATATATATTGAATTGTAAAACTTATTGGTTACCTAGGTAAGCCTTTACGCAATTACGCATAAAAACAAAAAAAAAACCATTTGGTGCAACGATTACATACGCGTATTAGAACGAGCCAAATAGGCCCAATAACTGAACCAAACCATTTGGATCATAGTTATACGTGTTAAACCTTTCCTAGAAATATAACTAGGTTAGAGTCCCGGGTGTACACCCGGTACATCTCCGAGTCAGATGAGAAAATTATTTTATAAAGATTGTAGTATGCAAATTTTATTTATTGAAACTTACGTAAGACAACTCGTATGGATTTTCGTTGCATGCAAAATATCATAAAAATGTTTAATCTTACTCAATAATGAATATATGAATCGACAAATGTTTGATTGGGTGTGATTTAAAAACAAATAATGAAATGAATAATAACATATTTATCATAACAGGATGCAAATGAATATTAAAATTCAAAGTAAATAAATATAGTTTAACAAAACATACAACTAAAAAATTATAAATAAAAATTAAACGATTTATACAAAATATGATTTGTTACACTTGTAGAACAAAGGATAAATAAAAAGTGATGAAATATGTAAATAGAACAAAATAACTTCATCGGATTTAATTAGTACATTAAAACATATCATGAATCAAAATATCACATGACGAAGTAAACGGTAATTATGAAAGAAAAGAAAGTAAAAACATAATTCACTTCATAAAATATCTACAACTAACATCAAATGAAAACATTACAAACTCATTATTAATACAATATGTGAAACCAATATAAACCATTACTTTAAAGGTATCAGGATTCAAACCAAACAAAAATTACAAAATCACTATCCATATTATACTCCAAACCAACTATACAAACAAAAAAAAAATGGCATACCCAACCATAACATGTCATATTTGGAAATAATCTATAAATATTATAGAGATTTTTATTGTTATAAGTTATCCCTTTTACTATAACGCCATATTATGTTTTATGAAACGTAAATTATAAAAAATCCACCTACACATTAAATGTTAATATACCAATGTATTGTATAACCACAAACGTTGTGTAATAAATTAAATTTTATGTTTATTGAAGCTAAATTAATAAATTATATTTTATGTTTATTTAAATTTTAATGCAAATCAACATAAACATCAAATTAAACATTAAATATAAATAATATTATAATATAGAGATATTCAAACAATAAATTTATTCATACGAAAATCACGCCATGATTCCTTTAATCGTGTAATTGACAACTGATATTAGGAAAGTCGTAAAAATAGTAATATCAATAATCAATAAATTAGATTAAAATCTTAATTAATAACATCAAAATCATAATAAATAAAATTAAAAATCTTAATAAGTTACCGTAATAAATAAGACTAAAAATCGATTCAAACAATAAATTTATTCATACGAAAATCACGCCATGATTCCTTTAATTGTGTAATTGACAACTAATTTTAGGAGTAAAGAATCCATTAATATAATCTACGACTATATGTATATATATATATATATATATATTCAACAGTGTAAAGTAAATAAAGAAATACTAAAATAGAATGTTAGTAAAAAAATATGGATTTGGGAATTACATTCTCGTCAATTAGTATCATCTCAATTGAGTAAACATCGTTAGGATTGCGACGATTAGGTTGACGCCAAAGCCGAATAATCTTTAGCTTCAAAGCAAAATCATTTTGGTTGACATCAATTTCGTTAACCATGGTAAACTTTTGTGCTTGTGCGGCGGCCATTGTTCTCTTTGGGTGTACACAAGATTATACTAAAATTAGGAATGAATAAAAGTGTTGAAAATAAAAGATAATTAATACGAAAATTGACATTATGAAAAAATGAATATTCATACACATGGAACGAATCCGCTTTCAAACACATCTGAAAGCAATAATAATTTAGTCGATTTTTTCATTATTAATTCAAGTCCTTATTCAATTGTAGGAAATGAGTATTCATAAAAAGTCACGAAACTTAAAACATCATATTTCTCAAAAATGAATTATAAATAAATTATATCTATATCATAACATAACAATAACATAACATAACAAAATAATATAAACGTCGTAAAGGTATACTTATAAGTTGGAATGCTATTCCACGATTGGATTATTGTGTGTACATCAATTGTGATTGATGTGGATCAATGTAATTAAATAGATGAAGTATAAAAATGGAAGTATTGGAATTAGACGTAAATCAATGATAAATGCTTAAAATTACCAAACTAATTGCAATCAACTTTTGATGATCATTAATGATAAATTATGAAACGTAAATTTATAACAAATTAACCTATACAATAATTGTTAATACACGGATGTTTTAATTGTAAATTATATGAAGTAAATAACATTAATATATAAGTCAATTATATTAATCCTAAATTTCGGGTCAAATTGATTCATAATCAATCATTCATCCAAAAAATAAATGAGAGCTATTATGGTAAACCATAAATTTGATCAATTATACGAAATCAATTTAATCAATTATAATTTAATCAATATTATCATTCGTATAATTTAATCAATTATACGAAATCAGAGATTAAAAAATCTCGTATTAATTTAATCAATTCGTATAAGTTAATCAATTTAATCAATTTCGTATAGTAATATAAATTAATGAGATTAAAAAATCGTAATAAATAATATTAAATTCTGTCAATTATAGTAATCCTAAATTTCGGGAATGATTTATTCATAATCAATCATTCATACAAAAAAATTAATACGTTTTATTATGCTAAACCATAAATTTGATCAATTATACAACATCAATTTAATAAACTATAATTTAATCGTTATTAGCATTCGTATAATTTAATCAATTATACGAAAGCAGAGATTAAAAAAACTCGTATTAATTTAATCAATTCGTATAATTTAATCAATTTCGTATTAATAGTATATTAATTAATGAGATTAAAAAATCATAATAAATAACATTAAATTCGGTCAATTATGGTAATCCTAAATTTCGGGTCAAATTGGTTCATAATCAATCATTCATACAAAAAAATTAATACGTTTTAATATGGTAAACCATATATTTGATCAATTATACGAAATCAATTTAATCAATTATAATTTAATCAATATTATCATTCCTATAATTTAATCAATTATACGAAATTAGAGATTAAAAAATCTCTTATTAATTTAATCAATGCTTATAATTTAATCAATTTCGTATTAATAGTAATATAAATTAGTGAGATTAAAAAATCATAATAAATAACATTAAATCCGGTCAATTATGGTAATCCTAAATTTCGGGTCAAATTGATTCATGATCAATCATTCATACAAAAAAATTAATACGTTTTAATATGGTAAACCATATATTTGATCAATTATGCGAAATCAATTTGATCAATTATAATTTAATCAATATTATCATTCATATAATTTAATTAATTATACGAAATTAGAGATTAAAAAATCTCGTATTAATTTAACCAATTCTTATAATTTAATCAATTTCGTATTAATAATATTATAAATTAGTGAGATTAAAAAATCATAATAAATAACATTAAATCCGGTCAATTATGGTAATTCTAAATTTTGGGTCAAATTGATTCATGATCAATCATTCATACAAAAAAATTAATACGTTTTATTATGGTAAACCATAAATTTGATCAATTATGCGAAATCAATTTAATTAATATTATTATTCGTATAATTTAATCAATTATACGAAATTAGAGATTAAAATTCTCGTATTAGTTTAATCAATTCTTATAATTTAATCAATTTCGTATTAATAGTAATATAAATTAATCAGACTAAAAAATTGTAATAAATAACATTAAATTCGGTCAATTATGGTAATCCTAAATTTTGGGTCAATTATTATTAATGATAATAAATAATATTAGTTATGATTTATTCTTTATTGTCCGTTAAACCATAAATTTGATCAAGTATACGAAATCAATTTAATCAATTATAATTTAATCAATATTATCATTCGTATAATTTAATCAATTATACAAAATAAGAGATTAAATAATCTCGTATTAATTTAATCTATTCGTATAATTAAATCAATTTAATCGATTGGTAATCCATTTTAGTAATGATTGATTGATAATTTAATTTCTGAAATGGTTAATTTAAATTTGTTTCCTAAGTTAAGTTTAGGAAGGGAAAACTTTTTTAAGTTATCAGTTGCTGAGCATTGTTCGGTACGTTTTTGTATGGCATGTTTGGTGAATCCGGGTAAAAGAGAGACGTTGGGCATAATTGGGCCAGTTTAATTGGAATGGGTTTTGCATTTTTTGGGTTCAAAGGGTGCGTTAAATTTTATTAGTGGTTTTAATTTGTTATTTTTTTTGTATTTGTATAAACAATGTATAACAAAATTGTGTTTACGGTTATTAAATATCTTTAATTGAACTTAATAATGTTATTATTATTAATTTAAATACGATATATATTTTAGGTAATTGTTGACTAAAGTTAAATTTAATTTACATATGCTGTATATATTAGGTAATTTTCAACTTTATTTCAATCAAATTTAAATACATAGGTAATTGTCGCTAGGTTTGTCAACTTTATGCTTATATTTATCCTGAAATATATTTTTGTAAATAGCTTTAAATGATTACCGAAAATATTCATTTATTTTTATACAAAATTTACAAAAATAATATAATTAACCTCTATATAATAAATAAGGCTTATTATGGTAAACTTAAATTCGTATTAATGTTAATATAAATTCGGTCAATTATTAAAAGATAGTAATAAATAAGATTAAATTGGGTCAAAATATATTAATGTAAATTGGTAACAATCATTAAGATTTAAATTTCAGATTAAATGACATTAAATTCGGTCAACTTTATTAATGTAAATAAATAACAATAATTCAGAATTAATGAAATTAAAATTGGTCTAATATTATCAGCTGAATATGGAATGTAGGATTGAATACTAATGAAACCGACTTCTTAAGCATTTAATCGGATTCGCTATTTGAAAACCTGCATTCCATATTTGGCTGATAATATTAGACCAATTTTAATTTCATTAATTCTGAATTATTGTTATTTATTTACATTAATAAAGTTGACCGAATTTAATGTCATTTAATCTGAAATTTGAATCTTAATGATTGTTATCAATTTACATTAATAATATTTTGACCCAATTTAATCTTATTTATTACTATCTTTTAATAATTAACCGAATTTATATTAACATTAATACGAATTTAAGTTTACCATAAAAGGATTTAGTCAACAAATAAACAAAACCTAAAATATAGATACATAGCTGGAGCTCCATATACCTACCTGGATCCTAGAAATTGTGTCTTCGGATCAAATCTTGTTTTTTAAATGTTAAAACATAGCATTAGTAAAACCGATTGAATAGTAATAAAATTAACAAAAATCCGAATGAAAAAAATCCTTATTATCCCTTTAAAAAAATTCTGATCGAATATTTGTATATTACAAATCCCTTTATCACAATCAGATTGAATATGTGTTTAGCACAAATCCGGTTATAACAAATCTGAATATAAAAATCCGTTTCTTTAGAATATGTGCTTAAGAAGAATGATCTCCATTTAAACTAATAAGAAAGTTCATTAGTATCTTTGTTATTACTTTATAATAAACCTGATTTAATATGTGTTTATCACGATTCCGTTTAATCTGTTTTTAAAAATCTGAATGAAAATATGCTTTTAAAAAATACGGTTTCAAATGATTTCAAATGAATGAAAATACGCTTCAAATGATTTCAAATGAATGAAAATATGTTTTTAAAAAAAATTCCGATTGAATACATGGGTATATTACACATCGGTTTAAAACAATCCAATTGATAATGTGTTTAGTACAAATCCGGTTATCACAAATCTGAATGAAAATATGCTTTTAAAAAATATGCTTTCAAATGAATCAAAGTGCGCTTCAAATGAATGAAAATCTGCTTTTAAAAAAATCCGATTGAATATTTCTATATTACAAATCTGTTTATAATAATCCGATTGAATATGTGTGGATAATCAACATTAGAAGAGTAGTAAGGATGTTTACCTTTAATCAGTTGTGGATAATCAAGAAATGATGCAAGATGAAGAAGAAAGCCTCTAAGATTTGTTAGGAATTAGATTCGGAGCTTTGATATTGAGTAGTATCAATTGGAATTAGAAGAGTAGTATGAGAGTTTTGATATGGAGAATGAAAAATAAAATAAAAGAAGAGGTTTTTATAGTGAGGAATTGAGAGTGTGATGGAAGAATGTAGATAATTAAAATAAGAAAAGAGTATTTATAGTGAGTAAGTTGGAGCTCCATATTCAATATGGATACCTCAAACTCTCTCTAAGGGCTTCATTCAACCCAAGTTAACCTCAATTATTATATAGATAGATAATTGTACTAAAAAAACTTACGTGTCAATTTTAAGTTTAGTGGATCGTTAACACGCCTTAGAGCCTAACCGGCCTAACAGGACAATGCACTTGACATGGACTACTAAACCCAACTAATTCCTCATAGTTACATTGGATTGGTAAAACCTTTAACGAGCAATTAACCGGGCTACTTCGGAACAAAGTTTTCAAGTTAGGAACTAGATCAAGAGTACTAGTATTCCCTTTTTATTTAAATGTTTTGGGACTATACATGCTCATTGATATTAAAACCGTGCATTACACACTTTTGAACTATTATCAACACTCATGTTTGTGGATTTGTCACATACATGAGTAGTATTACTTGACGGCAGGTTCTCCCACTCTGCCACACGCTCACACGGGATGAGAGCGAATTGACTAGTTTAGACCTGTTTAGTACACGGCCAAAATGGCATCATATGTGTAGACGGACTACGAGTTAGTCTAGGGTTGGAGTGATTGTATCTTGAGATCTTTTCTTGCTCCCACATGAGTACTGTCATATGGAAGTATGCCTTAGTGTTTGATTGAGTTCATGTTTTACTTGACCAGTTTGGTAGTTGTTATGCACGTAATGTCGTATTTATTATGCCTTAGTGACAAACTTACCTGCTCTCACATATATGTTTTTAGCATGTACGTATCATTAGATTTTTTACTAGGAAGCTAAGGGGGATCTTAGTTTCCCTTGATTCCTTAAAATGATTTTTCAAAAACAATGTCATGTACTTGTTTAGGACAATTTCTATTTGTTTATTTAACAAGTTGACGCCAACCCGCGCGTTGCAGCGGGATGTTGATTATGAATGACCTAGTATCATTAGTTGCGGAAATTTTTATGTTTTTTTGCGAAACATTCTATTCATTTTGTTTCCATAATGCTTAGTGTACTTATCTTGGTATACATACTATCAAAGTTAGCCCAATAATAACCGTTATCAGTATGAAAATCACATTTCGAGTATCAAAAGTAGAAACATTCTCAGATTCAAACCGAACCGTGCAGGAAACATTTTATAAACACAATAACACATATTATTATAAATAATGAAAAAACCTAATAAAAACTGAATCAGCTGATTTGCAATATAATTTTCTTAACGGCAATAGTTTTAAAATATTTATTTACATTTACAGCCAGCCACACTCTTATTCAACCATCTTCTTATTCTGCAAATTCCCCTTAAACCTTTAAAAAACCACTTCATTTACTTACTAATTAAATTCAAACGAAACCCAGCAACCACTACCAAAGAGAACACATCCCAATATCCATCAAAGAACACACAAGCGGTTGCAAGTTATATCCCGCAACCGTTTTACTCACTTTCTCTGAATCACAAGCAATCAAGACTAACACAACCTTCCCAACAATATGAGGAATTGCGCCAACAAATGCAGGCTTTCCGGCAGGCGAAGCATGGATGGCAAGTGAGCGCCTCATGAAGGTGTTCTTACCCATACTCCCAATGGCTCCCAAGGCAGAAAGGAAGGCAATCTACCTCCAAAGAAAAAAAATCAATCTGATTAAACTCAAATTAGAAATACATGATAAATGGCATGATTGGAACCCTTCTTAAATCTGCCAATCCTCGCCCAAAAAATGTGTCCTGTTAATTGATCCGACCCGTCAATGGTAAAAACGCATCGTTTTTCTCTACATCTAGCAATCCGCATATTACTACATCATTATAAAGGAATTATTTGTATGCTAAATCTAAAAATGATTGTACAAGGTGCTTTCATATGATGTGGCTTTTTCAAAGTGAAACCAAATTGAAGCCTTCTTAAATATGCCAAACCTCACCCGAGACCAATATGACCTGTTACTCAACACGACCCATCAGTTTTTCTAGGCATAAGTTCAGATAAAACATAAACTTTTTTTGCAAACCAAGTTGAATAGATCTAGCAATCTGCATATTACTACATTTATGTTAAGATATTATTAATATGCTTCATCTTAAAATGATGGTTCAAGATGTCAGAATATGATGTAGCTTTTCAAAAGACAAACCAAATTGAAGCCTTCTTGAATATGCTAATCATCATCCGAGAGAAATATGACCAGTTACAATACCCGACCCATCAGTTTTGGTAGGCGTAGATTGATATGTCCATAGAATACATATATATGCAGAACACATCTTTTGCAAATTTCAAATTACACTCATGGATAGTATAATTCTTTGATTAACAATAAACATGTCAATACTATAACAACAACAAAACTTAATCAAATAAACACAAAGGCTAACATGGAAGGGAATTACAAAACACAATCAAATCAACATATTGAAAGGAGAATATATAGTAAACAATATTTTGGAATGAAACAAATTTCAATCACAGATCCGAATAAATTACCAGTGGTCGCGATTTGAAACTTTGATTCGTAATAGAATCAATTTGATGCTTAGAAATTCGCAGAGATCAATTTCAGTAGCAATTGCAGAGTGTACAGATGTGACTTTGCTTGAAATGCAATAAGATGAATCGATTATACACGACAAAAATTGGATGTTGATAATCTGTTTATACCTAGAGCGCCGATTGATTAATTTCGTTGGTTTCAAGTATATCAATAATAGTAAACAAACTTTGAGATGATATTTCGAATTTGTTACCCTAATGATTGCGCTTCAAGAAGGGGAGAAAACATGTGAACATGGAGGAGGCAAATTGCTTGAATCGATTGAACGTGGCGGCTAGTGCCTGGATTTTAACATAGAGTTTGGAGGATTGAGAATGATTTGGGGATGTTAATGGAATTGGGGATTTGGTTTTGGATGAAGCGGTTGTTGAGGGGTGATTCATATGATGATGTGTAGATGAAGTGCGGGTGGCGACGGTTTCAAACATTCTTGAAAGCCAACTGACGGAGAAATGGTTGGGCATAACGCCGGTATATCATTTAATTGAAGTTAACGGAGGTTAGGGTTGCCGTCAAGTTGGTATCTATAACTTATAATAAAAGAATTGAACTTTGATGATGTGGTATTCAATGGAGGTCTTAACCCCTCCTTGAATGTGCCACGTGTCATCATGTAGGATTTTTTAATTTTTGAATTTTTTAATAAATCTATATATATTATAATTATTTTAGGAAAAGATAAGAATTTAAAAACAAAATTAAATTTTCTCTCTAATGTTTCCTCCCATAACTTTTGAACGTTAGTATCTTTTATATACGAGATTTTTTAAAGAAAAAAATTACACCAAATTAACGAGCGTTTTATTATCTTTCCAACGAGTACCATAGTGCTATATAAAAAACGGAGAAAAAAAACAACTATTTTTGTAGGGTTTTGTTTTCAAATATATGTTACTCTACTAATAAATCACAAACGATAAACATAACTTCATAGGCAGGGATTCCTTTTTTTATATTTGAATATGATAACTTATGGCAGAAATTTGTTTAAAATAAATAATAATAATAATATTATTCATTAATCATGTATTGGCAAATCATTAATTATGTTATCATATTAGATATTTTATTATGTTATATTAGATATTTCAACCCCGGGACACTCCCGGGATAAAAGCTAGTTTGTATAATATATAATTTGGGTTTAGATGATAAATGTTGTTTTGGTTGATACTGATGTAAATGGTCTGCTTTTCTTTAGTAACACCCGGCAATATATTTTTTTTTTAGCCAATAAACCTTTCATTAATATAATTTTACTTTAAATAAAATGCTTTTTATGTTTACTTCTTCGTTTAGTCTATAAATAGTAATTGAGGTGAAACTATAAGAAAACGGCAAATTTAAATAGCGTTATAAGCTAGTTAGAACGGCAAATTTAAATAGCGTTATAAGCTAGTTAGAAGGTTAATAGATGCCTCGATCCCGTCGCTAGTTCATGGGTGGTTTTACAAGCTTAAGTTTGGCTTGTTTAATATTTATTAACTAATAACTAACTAGTATTTTGTCTGCAAGCGTTGCACCGCGAGCCAGTGTGTAAAACATAGAAAAAGATAACCAAGTCAAAAGTAAAATGAAAAATTTACGAAAGATGAAAAATATGAGCAACCAAAGTCAAAGGTAAAAAAGCGTTTGGTAAAACTGCAAAAGATGTAAAGCTTTAGGTTAAAAAAATCAAAGCGCTTAAATTGCAAAAGATGAAAATTTTAAAGTTAGAAGTGAAAAATCAAATTACTCAAAAGGGTTGGCCTTGGTTTCATATTCAGGAGTATAATAAGGGTATGTTTGGCAAGGAGCTTTTAAGAGCTTTTAGGAGCTTCAAGCTTCAAGCTTTTAAGAAAAAGCTCTACTAGCTACAAGCTTTTAATTATTAAATGACACAAATACTCATTCTATTTTAAAAATAAAATAAAAACCTTCTTTACAAGCTTTTGATTATGCCCATTTTGGTCATTTTATACATTTTATTAAAAGCTCCAGCTACTCTCCCAAACACCAAAATATATTTAAAAAGCTTCCAGCTATCAGCTTCCAGCTAACAGCTTGCAGCTACCAGCTAACAGCTTCCAGCTACCAGCCACCAGCTAATTTTGTCAAACATACCCTAAGTCAATTTATAATATGTATCACCAGCTTTGAATCCAACACTTACTTGTCAAAGACTGAAACTTCGACAAAAGTTACAACTCTAGAGCAAGGAAGAAAAAGACATTTTTAATTAAAAAAACAAAACTAAGAGTACCACTAAAATAAGCATAAACCAACTTGCTAATCATAGTTTGAAGAATTTATATACCCTTATAATTTTATTATAGTTTTATATATGACATAATATATATTATTTAGTTATTTCTATCGTAATTTTAAATATAAGCTCGTGAGCTAGTTCGAGCTCGATAAGTGAAGCTCGGACTCATTTACTAAGCAAGATTATTTTTAGTCTTGAGTTTGGCTCGACTCGAGCTTTTAGCGAGCCCATGTCGTGGAGAAAATTGTGGCAATGGTAGATAGATAGTGGCGATGGTCATGCATGTGGTTGTGGTGGTGAGTTAGTGACGATTGTGATACATGACGCTTATGATTTTGAGGGATACAACGGCAAAAACACTAAGGTAGTGACTTAGTGGAGGTTGTGTTATTATTTGGTATACTAGCCACCCATAATCTTTCCCTAAACCTCATTTCTTATCCTATTCTAACGTTTTATACCTACACATATACCTCAACATCCTCATCTTTATTACTTCTAACTTACACGCTTGTGTTTTCTTGAGGGCAAAACATTTTGTTTTGTATAACATAGTTGGTCTAACTACAATCCTATAAAAGTTTAAGCTCCCTCTTTAATGTGTAGATTAGAACCTCTTGTCGCACTAAGGGGTTGTTTGTTTGAGTCTGACTGGGTGCACGTTTGACTCGGTCAGACGTTGGGCTGTTTGGCTGGGATCATCTTAACTAAAAAAATGTATGACCATAGCTCTGAACGGGTCAGATTTGAAGGTGACTCTGACTGAATCAGAGCCTCGGAAACGTGCCTGTGTGCTCGTCAAAACCCACGACCGTTTTAACCAAGACCAAGACCATCTTCACCAAAACCCATGACCTCTACAGCCTTGAATCCCTGGCTCCGATCACTGCCGCTACCCCCACCCTTCCTTCTCTCGTCTCCTGCTCCGATCACATACCACTCCCATCTCTCGAGCTTTGTGTTTTGTGTGGGTGTGTGGTGTCAAGTGTGTGTGTGTGTGTGTGTGTTTATGTGTGTTTAAGAAAAAGAAAGAAAAGAAAAGGAATTTGGGAGAGAACAGAGAAGATAATGTTTATGTGGTGAGTGTGTGTGGGTTAAAGAGAGAAGATAACCTTTGTGTGGTGAGTGTGTTTGTGTCGTGTATTTTCTTTTTTTTTCTTTTTTATTTTTTTTATAAAAAGGATATAAAGATTTTATTCAGAGGTTTAACCAAACACCACATACTGATTCAGCACTTAACCATTCAGAACCTCCTAATCATTCAGACCTCTTACTGGGTCAGCACTTACCCATTCAAAAGTTTCCAAATGGCCCTTAAACCCCAAATGTTGCTCTCCATCTACACTAGCCAATTTAGATTCGGTGGATTACATCACTATTTCTCTCCACATCCCATTGTACAAACAATCCTATATACTTGAACTTAGTTGATTGCGGAACCGTTTGGCCCTCAATAGTGATCTAAGTGTCGCCATTGTCGCCTCAACCACTAAAATCACAAAACATGGGTACTCTGATTACTGCGACTAACTCTTTAAAACTTCCCTATAAAACAATTCTTCACTCCTCTTACCAACTTTCTAATAAATGAGACATAAATTCTGGAAGTAATTTATATAAAAATAAATTGGTTAGAAGTCATACTTTATTTTACAAATGAAACATTCAAGAAATCGTTACACCGAACATGAGAAAAATTTACAAATTGAGGGAGTTTGAAATGATTTATCAAAAGCAAACTTACATGTTTTTTTAAAAGTTATCAAGCAAGATAAGGTCGTTTCAAAACTAGGCTTAAATAAACCAACAATGGAGAAACAACAAGCTTATTGGTCACAAAAAAAAATCTCAACATTACATGGTCAAATAAGCATTTGAAAGAAATCTTGGTAAAGATTTACAACTTTTAAGAATAACTTATGAAGATGGGTATAAATCTTGATCTCCACTTGGATATTTTATTATAGGGTTGACAATGTGGTGGGTTCCAATGGGTGGAGTTCCAAGTCACATCCAATTATACATTTCCATCCATCATGCAAAGGAGTGGTAAAATGGCATATATATCTAAATTTGTAGGTATAGCATTATGGTGCTATATCCAAACACATGTCTACTTACATTCAATTATTTAGGCACAGTACTTCTACAAATGCAAGGAACCCACCCATGTGTGTTACATTTCTGTTTTATTAAATGATTTGATTTGATTGGTTGATGTAAAAGTAAAATAATAGTGTCTGTAACTATTTATGGAATTTTATCTTAAAAAATGTTTGATAACAATTGAGATGCTATGAAGATAGTGACTTGTTTTTCTAAGGGGCTCTTTGTTTTTTCTCAAAAGCATTTCTGATTTTTTTTTGTCTACGTCGCGCAGACGCCCGCAGATGTTTGGGGTCTGCAGATTGTTTGTTTTCTGGAAGACCTTTCACTCAAAAAGGTCTTCCTGACCTCTTCTTAGTGCAGACTTGTTCCAAGGTCTTCTCCTCTTCTCTTCTCCTTACCCGCCACCATCGTCCACCACCACCCACCACCGTCCACCACCACCACGGTCCACCACCACCCACCCACCACCACCACCGTCCACCACCACAACCACCGTCCACCACCACCACCGTCCATCACCACCACCGTCCACCCACCACCGTCCACCACCACCACCGACACCACAGTCCACCGTCCACCACCACCATCCACCACCACCACCGTCCACCACCACCGTCTACCACTACCACCAACCACCACCACCACCACCCACCACCACCACCACCACCATCTACCACCAGACTGCTGTAAAAAAACAGTTTATTTAAAATTAGTTTATTTTAGCAGTCCGCATAAGTTAACAAACAAACAGTCTTTTTCTTGCAGACTGCAAACCTTTGGTCCACCTCTTCTCCTGTAGATGTGGTCCGCAGACTACAGACTTTTTCCTGCAGAACAAACAAACAGCACCTAAGACTTTTTTAATAGTTTATACGATATAGATTTTGTTTTCAAGCCTTGTTTGTAATGCCATATAAATCTTCGAATTTATGTTGGTGAAATTATCTTGTATTTGATGTAATAAACCGGATCTTTAGTTTGAATAATCTTAGTAGTCTAGTTTGAAGATTGAACACGAACCAGAAGGAGGGATGATCAACTCCGCAAATATTGATCGAAACTTGAACCCTTGTATGGGTATGCAATTGAAGAAAGCACAACAATTGAAATGGGGCAGTACGTATTGGTATCAGAGCTATTCCCATGTTCCAATCTTTCCATTTTTTTACCCATTTCTTGGGTAAAGTCTCCCAACTATATTTGAAAATGAATTGGTTATTCGTAAAGATAAAAAAGGCTTTCTTGTAGTTTCGCTTCTTGCTCTGAAAATGATGAAAGACCTGTCAGAAATACTTGGCTTGGTGAGCGGGGAGGTAAACAAAAGTGTGTGATCTTAGTCTAATGTGCCATGAATTATGTCATTTGTTTACTACAGTGATGTGCAATAGACCCAATTTCAATAAGAAATGCCATCACCAAATTCCTTAAGTAGGCGTACGGCTAGATTAAAAAATTTTGGGATGAAATAAATCAAATAATGATCGGCTCATTTTATGTACTAGTATTTACATGTTACTTACTTAGTAAACATACGAGTTTTGATATAAACTAGGGGAAATGGAATTTAATAATCCAAACTTTGAGGGGTTGAAAGGCAACAGTCCCAACTTGAAAGTTGTACTATAGCAGTCCCAACTTGTCAACATTTTTATTCTAATGGTCCCAAACTAACCTCAGTTAGTTTTCTCTGTTAAGTGTCACGTGGCAGTCCTACGTGGCATAAAGTGTTATATCTGTCAAAAAAAAGGTGGGCCCGGATTGCACATGTGTAAAATAAACTTAATTTAATGTTTTAAAAATAAAGGTGGGACCCACAATCAAATAATAATAATAACACCCACCACCACCTTCCTTCTTCCTCCATCATCTTCATCATGTTCACCACCACCACCTGCCACCACCGTTGGTTTTATACCAATCTATATACACTTTATACCAATCTATATTGACACATATAAACACACACAGAGAGAGAGAGAGGAGGAGGAGGAGCCTGTCGTCTTCTCCACCACCGCCACCACCCGCCAACACCGCCGGTCGTCTTCTCCAACACCGTGGAGCCTGTCGTCTTCTCCAAAATTAGGGCTTTTTTCCCAAAATTTAGGGTTCATTGTTTCTATTTACGTTTTCGCTAATAATCGTTGTTTCTGTTTCTGTTTTCGTTTTCCCAAAATTTAGGCTATCGTCTTCTTCAACTTATGATGTTAGGGTAAGAACTAAGAACCCTAAATTTTGGGGAAAAGCCCTAATTTTACAGGTGGTTGGTGGGGGTGAATGGTAGAGTGGTGATTATGGGGTGGAGGTTGAGGGGAATGATGGTGATGGATGGTTACAAAGGTGTAGAGCGGTGGGTGGGCTTTGGTTGGTGGTGGCGGGTTGGTGCAAGTTGTGGGTGTCGTCGGAGTGAGGGAAAACAGAGGAGGATGAGGAGGAGGAGGAGGAGGGAGGGTAGACAGAGGGTAGAGTGATGGTAGTGGGTGTCGTCGGAGATGTCGTCGGAGATGGTGGTGGTTGACGGTGGTGGCAGGTGGTTGTTGTTGTGGTGAAGATGATGAAGATGTAGGGGTGTGTGTATATATATATATATATATATATAAATTCTTTTTTATTATTATTTAAAGATTTTTTTAAATATTAAAAGATTTTTTTAATTGAAAACAAGTGGGACCCACGTTTTTTTTCCAACCGGACAGATTTTGCCACATGGGATGCCTACGTGGCACTTAACAGAGAAAACTAACTGAGGTTAGTCTGGGACTATTAAAATAAAAAGGTTCACAAGTTGACTGCTGTGTTACAACTTTCAAGTTGGGACTGCTGCCTTCCAACCCCTCAAAGTTGGGATTATTAAATTCCATTTCCCCTATAAACTATAGCAATTTACTTCGTCTTTAATATTGTAACGGGTCAATGAGTTGAGGTGATTTAAAAAAGAGTTAATAGCCAAATCCGTCCCTGGGGTTTGACCAATATTGCTAGATCCATCCATTTTGAGAATTTATGACATCTGAGCCACTAAGGTTTGTAGTTTAGTGCTAAATCCGTCCAATTTGCAAACTCTGTTAAATACTAACGTTAAATCAGGGGCATTTTGGTCATTTCCTATTTCTTTATTGCAAATTCGTCCCTGAAGTTTGTTCCAAATTGCTAGATCAGTCCAAAAAAAAACATTAATCAACACAATTAAGGGTTATCATTATTAAAAAAAAATCATTATTCAAGTCCATTTTTCCAATTTTTTTAATCTGATTAGCATTCAAGTCCATTGAATGGTTAGTTTTATCACATTGTTATGACTATTTGTCATGTTACTAAAGTGTGTCATATATCTATTAGCGAGTACGTATGCGTACGTATGCTTGGCTTAATAAATGCTAAACTAAGAAACAGAGTAAACACTTATTGTCCATTTTAAATTTCTTTTAAGTGGTCATTGTGTTAATTATTGTTACAGTACAATAGTGTAATTAGCTGAATACTTAAACAAAATTAAAGAAGGGTTGTATTTGTATGTGTTAAAAATAGATACTAGATTTCTTTAACTTGTTCGTATAAAGAAAAAAAACAACGCAAATTGACCATAACAGATTCGTATGCATTAAATGCAAACATTCTTAACACATGAAGTGTTTTGACTATAATAACTTGGATTCCAATTTTGAATCTTCACTTTCATGCTTGCTAAAGAACAGCTTTTCATTCTGATGATTTTCTTTCTAGGGGAAAAGGATCCTGAAGTTAAATTCCTCTCAATAGGAGTCGTATACCGGTCAAAGAAAATCAAAGTGGTCGTCCCCTCTTTACACTTAGGGAAGGAGTTCCGTATAGGCTTAAGCTAACATTCACTGTTCTGCACAACATTGTTTCTGGTCTCACGTGCGTCAATACTGCTAATCAGATTAAAAAAATTGGAAAAATGGACTTGAATAATGATTTTTTTTTGAATAATGATAACCCTTAATTGTGTTGATTAATGTTTTTTTTTGGACTGATCTAGCAATTTGGAACAAACCTCAGGGACGAATTTGCAATAAAGAAATAGGAAATGACCAAAATGCCCCTGATTTAACGTTAGTATTTAACAGAGTTTGCAAATTGGACGGATTTAGCACTAAACTTCAAACCTTAGTGACTCAGATGTCATAAATTCTCAAAATGGATGGATCTAGCAATATTGGTCAAACCCCAGGGACGGATTTGGCTATTAACTCTTTAAAAAAATTAGCAATTGATTGAAAAGAAACTAAATCATGTTGGCAAAGGAATTAATGAACGTAACACAAATATAAAATTATTTGTGTTATGAATATTCAAGTGAGATAGGAAAGAGGGACGTAGGATTACATGAGAATTTCATGAACGCATGTCGACCCTTCGAATATTGATGCGATCAAGAGATGGGAAGCACCAATGTCTCCAGTTAAGGGTATGTTTTGTAATAAGCTTTTATGAGCTTCATGTTTTTAAGAAAAAGTTCATACTCAATAAAAAGTCTTGTTTTGTTAAAGGAAAAAACTCAATATTGAAAAGCTACCAGTACTAGCGTTTAAGAAAAAACTCCTACTAACTACAAGCTTTTAATGGGTAAATGACACAAATACTCATTTTATCATAAAAAAATTATAAAAAACATGCATACAAGCTTTTAGTTAATGCTCATTTTGGTCATTTTATACATTTTATTAAAAACTCCAGCTACTCTACTAAAAAACAAAATATATTTAAAAAGGTACAGCTACCAACTTCCAGTTAACCGTCATCGGCTAGTTCTCCTAACAGCCAATGTGCTAAGAGTTGTATTAATTTAGTAGTTAAATTACAATTGGGCCGAGTATAAAAGCATTTGGGCTGGAACTTGTGTTTTGGGGGATTCTGGATACGGGTCGAAGGAATTGTAGCAAGCTAAGCCCAAGTTTTAATTAACCTATGTATCGTAGAAGGGAGTTTGTTTGGATGAAAATGTTATATTGTTATGTGTAGGTAGAGGTGTTCAAAACTGGTTTTTTTTTTTCGAATCGGTTTCGGTTTCAAACCGGTTTGGTTTTGGGCCGATTTCGTCTGTTCGTAAGACCGGTTTCGTTTCGGTTTCGGCTTGTTTCAGTTTCGGTTCTTAATCGGTTATTTTGCGCACAACTAGAAAAAATATATATATAGTCCGATAAGAAAAAAAAACATAAAACTTTGACATTTATTATTTTTTTCGGTTTTCGAAATAAGAAACTAGGAAAATGAAATACACACAAACATAATTCAAAATATTACAATCAATTTTTTTGTTAAGCTTCGTACGAACTACTTTGGCGCAACGAAGCATCGTATGCGAGTTTTTCGTCCGATAGGGGTTCACTTAGTCCTTCTTCCACCTCTTCGTCATGTATTCTTCGTTCAAGTTCGGTTTGGTCTTCAAGAGATGTTTTATGTTGTACTCGATCCACTGCGTCCAAGTGATCTTTTAAGCATATGCACATCTCCAATGGTTCGAGATTTAATTTTGTTCTTCTTATCGATAGCACTCTGCCACTAAGAGAAAAAGCCGATTCCGAAGCTACCGTAGAAGCTTGGACACTTAGTAGATCACGGGCTAGAGCGGAAAGGATAGGAAATTCGGATTGTTTTTCTTTCCACCAAGCCAAGATATCAAAATTTCAAATTCGGTGGAGGTGAAAGACGCCGTAAAATTCGAGCCTTTATACCTTGCAAGCTCGCTATTTGGGGCCTCACCCCTTTGTCTTTTAGCCGTTTGGTCTTTGACAATATTAAACAAATTAATTTTAAGGTTACCCCGGCTCGAGCTACTACGACTTCCTTCCCCTCCCATTGATCCCATTTGCATTTGCAAGTTGGGACCATATTTTTCTAAACAAGTATCATACAATGCTTGAAAATCATTATCAAAAGTATTTTTCATGTGTGTTGCCCAATTTAGTTTTGAAATATAAAAACGTAACGCCATATTTATTTCATCGATTATAGTATAAACCCCCGTAGCATTTAAGCACGGGTTTAAAGCCAATGCACACATAAAAACATGTGGTATTTCTTCAAAATTTTTTAGAAAATTTTCAACCATTTGGGGTATCATTTTCTCAAACAATTCATTTTTTCATCAAAATCATATATTGTTTGAACCATTAAATATAATCCTTGCAATGCTTCATTACTAGTTGGATAATAAACCCCCGATAGTTTTGTAGTAGCATTTTTAAAAACCTCAGGAAATTCCGTAAGTTGTTCAATACAATCTCAACCCTCATTAGGAAATTCCGTAACTTGACCATGACTAGCAAGCCTATTATGAAAATGTTGTAAAGTTTGTTTTTGTTTCAAAGCACTTTCGAACATTGTAAAAGTCGAATTCCACTTAGTCGGCACGTCCCAATTAGGACCTAAGAAGGGAAGGTTCGTATCTTTACAATATTTTTTATATTTTCTATATCATTCGCGACTTGTTTTAAAAACTTCATGAAACATAAAGCGAAAACTTTTTTTGAAATCTTCTACAATGGGAATTCCAAGCCCATCTTGCACACATAAGTTAATAATGTGTGCAACACATCGTGTATGGAAAAAAAATACCATTGCAAATCGGATTATATTTTAATTTTAATTTATCAACCGTGACATTATTGTTTGACGCATTGTCGAACGACATTGAAAATATTTTGTTTTCTAAGTGAAAAGTTTGTATTACATGGTCTAAAACATAAAATATATTTTTGCCGGTGTGTGCATACACAAATAAGTCAAACGCAATCGTACGTTTCATCATTTGCCACGTCAAGGGATCGATCCAATGAGCGGTGACGCAAAAGTACGATTCCGGTAAACCGTGAGGAGCCGACCAAACATCGGTGATTAAGTTCACACAGGTTTCTAAGTTTGAAAAAAATACAATTAAATCTTTTTTAGCTTGTTCCCATAATTTCAAACAATAACGTTTTAGAGTATGTCGACTTACGTGTTTGTAACGAGGTTGGAGCGTGTCACGAATCAAGCTTGTCAACTCGGGTTCGTCGAAGTGGTTGAAAGGTAAAGCTTTTTGAATAACAAACTTCGCCATTTGGTCTTGAACCTTGTTAAAGTCGTAAAGAAAAATCCCACCTTGAGTATCAATAGTCGTTTGAGAACTTTCGAGCGGATTTTCTTTAACGATCTTGCAATACTTAGCTTTATGACTTCTCAAGGTAGAGTTTGCATTTAGTTGGAGAAGGATACCACACTTTCTACAACGTGCCTTTTTTTCGCCATTCGACAAAAGACACTAGTCGAAAAAACCGGTTTCTTGGCCAAATAATGCGGCGTTTCGTGTCGTTTCAAGAATACGAACAATGGTGGGTTGGTTTGAGGAATCGGTTTGGGATAGGTTTGATGAATCCATGGAAGATGTTAGAAAGAAGCAAAGCGGAAAAAAACGAGCTAATACGGTTGCGTTTTTTGGTTTTTCGGGTTCGTTTTTGCGTTTTTGAGTGTTGTGATCAACCCAAACCATCTAAAACCTATTTATACTAAGTTGGGGTGGCAAATGGTGAATTTGGGCCAAAATAACGGTCATATAACGGCTATATCGAAGGCAACGGTCGTTTTTTTCGATTTTCAAGGCCCAACGGTCATGACCCGGTTTGAACCGGTTTCTGAATCGATTTGGGGAAAAACCGGTTCGGGTCGGTTTTTGGAGTGGGGATGGAGAACCGGTGGGGAACCATCGGTTTGAAATACGAACCAGACCGGTTTGGGGAAAAACCGGTTCTCGTTCGGGTCGGTTTATACGGTTTTGGTTGGGGAACCGGTTTCTTTGAACACCTCTATGTGTAAGTATACAATTTTGTTTGCAATTTTTTTTCAGTAAATGAATGTGTTCTTGTTATTTTGGATGAAAGTTTTAGATTTATCTACTTTTATAATTAAATAGTTATTATGATCATAAGTGAGGCATGCTTGCCTTGGCAGCTCTATAAAAGGAGACATTCACTCTTTATTTTGGTATCTCATTCCAACCGATTCTCTCCCACGTTTATGCTATTGTAGGGTGTTGTAAGTGACTTTTGAAACTTGGAATCACTCCATAAACACTTAGATTAAGTGAGCTTTGAGAGAAACCACATACAAATCACCCAAATACTTTTCAAATCCTCTATTAACCCTCACCAAGATTTCACACAAAATCAACCTTAGTGAGATTGTTGTAATGCCATTACTTGGCTATGATTCTTATAGTGCTGCTAGGGTGAAGACTATCTTGGTATGGATTTGTATAATTTATGTTTATTTTGAGTGATGTTTTGTGTTCTTATTAATTCTTTATACTCTATCTTTATTTGACGAATTAACTAATCAATCAACTAGTATTTGATCTTGTGGGTGTTTTGATAGGAAGTGAAGGGACTTATAAGTGTACCCGTGGCATATAAAAACTCCCGCACTTGTAAGCTAACCTAACTCCACGTATAGAGATTGGCCCATTTGTGTTTGGAAACATTCATACTTTGAGGCTTGATCCTCAACTATCAAAATCCCTCTTAGGGTCAGTACGGTCTATATACTTGGTCTTAGTGATAAGCCAAAACTTGGTTGAGTGACTTAGCTTGATGGTCTATTTGTTAGCTTTGATGCAAACCAAGAATTAGTGAACCCGTGTTGGAAGCAAACAGTCTATATTGTCCTTTATTGTCGCATAATTAGTAATAGGTTAATCAGTTTTTGAAAAATTAATTAATTCAAGTAGGGGATGAGCGTAAGCAGGAGGTTGCGTCCCCTCTGCCATGTCAAGTGGTAGCTTGTTCGGCCATGCTCCGGCCGCCGGCAAGTTATTCATAAAAGAGTAGAGTCGCTAGATGTCAATTCGCAATTGTAAAGGGTGGGTTCTTCGGGGTTGGGTATACACAATCTAAGTGATCCTCCCCTCACAGTTGAGAGGTGATCCTAGCGGAGTAAGAAGGCCCTCACAATAACAACTGAGAACATAAATCGTTTTTAAAGTTATCGCGGTTATGCATGACTTGGAACACATCACTCAATTAAGCATTTACTATTAATCTATACCAAGACAAGTTGGATCCCGACGCAACACTCCTATTTGGTTATTGGTTATCTTCTCGGTCACTTTCTTTATCCATTACTTCTCTTTTTCTTTAGTTTAAATTTAGCAACTTAAAGCTGAGTAGTAAAAATCGTGTCCTTGGAATCGATACTTGGTACTTGCTTATTTCTATATTACGCTCGATAGGTACACTTGCCTGTTGTGTGAATTTTATAATATTAAGAAACTATCGTTTTATTTTATAAATTTAAAACTTGAAAGTGCAACACACTAAAGTTTTTGACTTAAATCTTTTCTTTATCAAGTTTTTGGCGCATCCGCCAGGAACCTGTTTCTTTAAAAAGAAAAGTATCTTAAGTCACTAAAACCACATGCTATCAACTGGTGTGGATGATGGGGCACAAGTCCCCTCTAGCTTCTGTTGTTTCACTGGGAGAGAGCTTGTTGGAGGGGTTGGCGCTGCAAGGAAACAATGTTATATTTATTAGCAACAGCGATATAAATGGTGCATGGATACATTGTTGCTGTGAGTTAGTACCTAGCCTTTATGGTTGATAATGTAGTGTGCAAGAGCGAGTGAAAGTTCTAGAACTCTTGTCAACAAAAAGAAGCGATAACACATAGCACAACATAATATATATTTTTAAGCCTCATCAATAACGAATTTGGTATATTTAAGCCGTTAAAAAAAAGATTATTAACGCAACCAAAGATAGACAAGTACAGCATAAAGATAACACACGGTGTCTTTCATTCTTGAAACTAATGCCTCCCATTGTTAATAAAAGGTTTGAAAATCGCAAAGCTTCATAATTTGTTAAGCATCAAAGCCGTTGGACATCAGGCGGAGAATCAAATTGATAATCGGTTTGCGAATGGCAAAATCCTTATATATTAGAATAATAAGGAATTATAAATATTTAGAAAGAAATCATTAGTAATGAGCATAAAATTTACTTACTTTTTACAAGAAATATAGGAAGAAATGATTATAACAGAATTCTTCATCATATGCCACTGAACTTGCTGGAACAACAAAGAATACTTAAATATTTCAATATTTAAGCACAAAAAGCCACTGATATCCATATTCTTCATCAAATATAAAAGTAACAAAGCTACCAATCTAAGCCACCATTTCCCTCAACATATATGTAATTGTTTGGTTCCGACAATCCTAAAAATGGTGTAACTTAAAAGTTGAGGCAACGCTATTAGTAAGAAATGTCATTTCATACGATCAAAGACTCTGATAATAAATGAACACCAAATAATTTCTCCTATTTCAAAGATGGCCAGGTGTTCATACCTCTTAAAAAACTTGTTTATTCAAGGCCTCGTGTCTCACATTTGACATGCTTCCATACAACCAATTACATATTTTTGGTGTTATAAATTAGCAATAAGAAGCATATGAAAAGTATATTTTGAGTCCGAATTTACAATATACTACAAATAACATTATTCATTTCACACAACCATCTAAGGGTTCCCCAAAGTTCATCGCGTCAAGTTTGTCGTGTCGTTACTCGTTACCCGAGTTGGTTCGGTCCAATAAAGTTCGTATATAACACAAGTGTCAGATGATAATTATTTACAATAAAATGATATTTTCAGATTCTAAAATGAGTTCAAGTCATCAGTCGAATGATGTTTTAAATGACATAATGAAATCTCAAGAACCTGGGAATGGGATGGCTGTTAATCTCATTTTCCATATGAATCCTATTATCTGTAACGCTCCATCTTCTGGATTAATTTTTAATCCTATAATATTTGATTCTTAACAAATGAATTATGGTGCCATGAGCAACCTTTTAGCTTAGCAACAATTTATATCAGCAAAGAGTAACTTGCGAACCCAAAATCCAAGTGCAAACAATGCTTCTGGAACTCATATTGGGGCGTCAAGTTCAGCTTTTCCAGGTATAATTAATCCAAGCATTGCAATCAAAACTCCTAGTTTAATGACGAACAACTCAAAGAAAAAGGATACAAAAGCTTTTGATTTCATATCAGTAAGCTCGCTCGCTCGCGCTCTCTCTCCCCATCTCTCTCTCTCACACACACACCCTATCTAAGTTTGAACTATAAGAAATATATCACATCTAAAAAATGTGTTGTTGTCACTGGTCTCTTGTCCCTCTTATCTTCTGTATAAATGTTTAATCCTGCAATATTTGCTTCTCAACAAATGTGTTGTTTTCTAATTTCCTATTTCGTATTCGCCTCTAAACACTGCATTTATAATAGCGAAGAATAGCTGGACAATTTATACTAACCTAAAGATAATCAATTCCATATCGAAACAAAGACTATGTGGAGGTAACATTTATCACAGAATGTGTTTGCATTTAGTCAACAGATATAGCAATAACCATGGAAGTAATTTACTGTGTATGAAGTTGTTATTACTTTCAGTTTAACCAATAGGTTGAAATTGTGTAGCATTAGTTGTAGTAGAAATATAATTAAAAATAATAATGAATTTATAGAGATAACATATGACATTTGATAAATAATATTTAGAAAAGAACCCTAAAAATAGTTAATTAAATTCTTATCACTTACTTAGATGAGATCCTCTTTGTCTGGATTTATGTTTAACAACTTTATAAACATAACCATCTCTCTCACTAAATGGTCGTTTTAGTACCATCAAACACCAAACAAATGATTAACAATTAACAACCTTAAGATCAACTACCAATATGAACTTTCAGTATACTGTACTCATTGAGGACTTTTATCAAGCAATTGGTGTTCATCAAGAAAAACAAAGATGCATTATCAATTTTGTAAATCCATTCTCAAATAATAATAATTCAAACCAAAATGTACATACAAATTCCATATTCTATAATCGAATCAAACAAGTCAGCCAAACTCAACAACCTAATTAGGAAAACACAAATAAATTAATAAATCATCTAATCAAATCCAAAATCTATATGCGTACAAGGCTAAATTCACTTGATCAAATGAACCGAAATCCATGGAATCCACTAGCGTCGGCTGTTACCAGAAAAAACCTATAACTGGAGTCGATTGATGATGCGAATTGAATTCATCAGGTTGACGAATTAAAGATGCTAATTGAAGAAATGAGAGAATGAGGAGTGGCGCTTATTCAAAGGTACCTGAAATGATATAAGAAGTAAGAAAGGTGTAAAACAAGAATTTGGCAAATCAAATATGTAAAACAAATGAATTAAAACCAATATTGATAAATCTTTAATTGAAGAACAGGAACTTGAAAATTGATTCACATAGCAAAACCCTACAAAAATAACATTAAGATAAGGGATGGTTTCTTTACCTTTAAAAAATCCGTTATGTTTGGGAAAATTCTTCTACCTACCATCACAAAATAAAAAAATACCAAATCATTAAATCTTGTGAAACCGTACCATCTGCTATGGAATCCTCAAAGTATATGCATAAAAATGAAACTGAATGATTACATATGTACACAAAATTATTGGATAAACGAAGGGAATGATTACATTGAACGGGGGATGACAAATTGAAGGGGATTATTAATTGGTATTGAAGACGATGGATCCAATCCTTCGCAAGCCGTCTATTCTGAACAAATCAAAGGCAGGGTAGGGGTATAAACGGAAGGAAACTGGTAAACTTTAGGGGTTTAAGCTTGTGGTTGTTCATCTGCCATGGATGCAATAACTGAATGTAAGAGGGAAGAACAACTTGAAACCTAGTGATTCAGGGCAAACAATCCCCCCCTGCAGATAGAATTGAACAAAAGAGTTGAAACCTTGTTGTTTATATACTCCTTTGGATTATAAACACCAGGGATTTGAAACCAAAATCCAATTGAATTCTTGAACCAGTATTGAAGATATTGAAATTGAATTGAAGAAATTTAATTCTTGTCAATTAATTTGTAGGAGCAGGTAGTGTATGCATAAGTGGGTTTAAGGGCAATATAGGAAACTTTTTCATGACATTTAGGTTTTATGCATAAAACTTTTGATATGTCATCTCAAAAATGAGGTGAGTTTACTATCCTAGCTATCTTTGGCTCTCTTTATGATGTATATAAATATAAATATAATATCTATATTTATATATCTATATACCTTATTAAAGAAACTCGATGGATAGGATTGTAATTTTGTCACACTTTAAAAATGGCATATCAAAAGGCACAAGTATACATCTGTATATTTCACCCCTTTTCTTCCTTTTATGCCTCTATAGTACAACTTTTGATGATTAGAACTAACTTGAATTGTTTGTTTGAATATTATGTGTAATAGAATGGCTAATGTTGGTGAGCAAAGCGAAGTGATGATGGATATCGAAGAAGGAGAAATTCCAAACCAAGAAGTTGTAATGGAAAACGGTGCACAAGAAATCCCGAGTACCGAAGAGTTGATAAACGAAATACCGGGGTTGGAGTGGATTAATAATGGGTTGGAATTAAACCTTGGGACAATCGGCATTATTGGGCCACTACCCGAGCCGATTTATGCCCCATCCGAACCCATCCACCCGTACCCATATGTTGAGCCGACACCCCACTATTATCCCGACCCGGCCTTTGGTGATTTTCTTAGCTCCTCTAGTAACCTTTCGTTGGAAGAATCAAGCCAAACTAACCCCTACCTTTCGGCCTATTACCCCACTTATCCCACGGTTCCTCCCATGACTCCCGTTATCGATCCTTACCTAGAAGCAACCATAGTTAACCGTACCAACATAACACTACAACCTCATGACTATGTGAGCCGACAAGAGTATGTAGCCTTGGTGGAAAGTTATTATAAAATGAAAGCTCAACGTGACCAAGCATTAGACATGGTGGAGGAACACAAGAAGTTGATTAGGAGATTTGGGTATCAAACCAAGCAAATCATGGAAGAATCAAAGTATCCCTTGGTGTTGTAAGGGAATGGGCCGAAAAGGGGTGGAAGGTGGCAAGTGGTAGAAGAAGTTGCATGTAGGAAGTTTGAAATAATATTATGTAGGTGTGGTAGTTATGTGGTTATCCAAGAAGTATGTGTATGTATTAATTAGTAGTGTATGTGGTAGTAATGTGATCTAGTCTATCTAGTAGTTGTAAGGTAATCAAAATGGTGTGAAAACCGGATGTAACATCTAGACGTTTTGTTGTAATATTATTTTTAAACAAAATGTTTAAATAGAAACTAAATATAATAGATTACTAATTAAATTAAATTTGTATTTATAGAAAGATGCCTCGTGGAAAGACTAGTCCTAGACGATCAGAAAGAAAAGCAAAAACAACGCCAAAAGTTTTAAATTACTTACGATCTAAACAGAAAAATAATGCTTCTTCGTCTAAACCAACCGAACCTATTGAAGAGCCGATCATAGAAGAAAATCCCACCTCAAAAGAAACGACCGAACTAGAAAAAAAAATGAGAAAATTGGTATTAGACGGAATGCATGATTCTATACCCTCTTTAATGGACATGCTAGGGATAGAAAAACAAGCTATCTCAAAAACCCCCGTTGTCAATAGAGAGGAAGAATATGTTAATTTAGAAAACAATTCAGGAAAAACTTGTGATTATAAATCCTTCATGGCATGTAAACCCGAGTCTTTTGATGGTAGTACAGGGGCCACCAGAGCCACTAGATGGCTAGAGGAAATGGAAACAATCTTAGAAATAAGTAACTGTGCACCCCGTGATCAAGTAAAATTTGCTACCCACTCATTAAAAGCTGAGGCTTTAAATTGGTGGAACATGATTAGATAAGTAAGAGGAAAAAGTGTTGTGGCAAATATGACCTGGGTAGAATTTAGAACCCTGATAACTGAAAAATATTGTCCTATAAATGAAATAGAGAAAATGGAAATGGAATTTTTAGGACTGGAGATGAAAGGTTTAGACTGTATAAGCTACATCAACAAGTTCAATCAACTTGCTCGTTTAGTACAACATCAGATAACACCCGAACCTAAACGAATAAGGAGATTTATTTGGGGTTTAAATCCACAAATCCAGGGAATGGTTAGGGGTGCCAAACCAATTACGTTTGATGTTGCATGTGAGCTAGCATTAAGTTTAACCGATGATATCATTCGACATCGAGAAAAAGATAAGGTCCAAGTAGGTAATAAGAGAGGTTGGAGTGAAACCTTCTGTCCTACCAATTATAATACTTCAGGAAAAAGTCAAGAAAATTCCCGAGAGGAAGGAAACCCAGAAAAGAGACCTTATAGGGAAAGCAACCCGTTCTGCCAGAAGTGTAAATTCTACCATACAGGTGATTGTAAGAAAAGATGCAACCGATGTGGACGAGTTCATTTTGGCGAATGCAGGGGACCACACTGTCAGAAATGCAACAAAGTCGGACATCTGACCAAAGAGTGTAGGTTCAACCCTAATCGTCTGTCACACCCCGACCCGGGAGGGCCTGGACGAAATCACAGATTGATATAACATTCAAGTAATGCAAGCAACAGCGGAAGCAGTATAAAAATAACTGTCTTTTATTTATATAATTTGTTTACATAATACATTCGTATATCGAATCTCCTATCACACAAGTTCGGGTGGTTTCTATGGTTTCTTGTTTGTCCGTCTGGTTCGTCCGTCGGTGTGACTCCGAGTCGTACTGTATATTCCTTGTTTCTCCAGAGCAGGTACCTGAACACATGCTTAAAATAGTTTGGGTCAACAATAATGTTGGTGAGTTCGTGTGTTTGGTTAACTAGGCGCCCGAAGTTTAGTTTATCAAATGGTTTTAGTAATCAAACAAGTTTACTGGTTTTTGTTATGGCGTTACAGTAATATAAGCTGGCCACTCAACCCTGCATCTAGTGTCATGCCTAACCATGCCTAGATGTAACAGTAGAAGCTATACCCGTTATTGTTATAGGTTCTAACCTATGCTCTGCAACATAGGTTCCCATGGCAAAATATATGCCGCAACGACCCGTCGGTCTCAGTGGGGGTTTCCGTGTAGGCCGGACCACTGTGCGTGAGGGATTCCCCAAGTAGTACTACCCATATATTAAGTCGGCTCTATCCTAGAGTTAATGAGTGCCTGGTATGGTAATCATGCAGATGGTAAACACGCTTATAAACTAACACCATAAGTTATCAAATAAATGGAAGCATGCGTCACCCCAAAGCAGTTAAAAGTAAAAGAGGGGAGTTCACGAAACTCACCTGGTAGCATAGCACAATTATAAAACAGGGTGCTTGGTATTGCTTCCTGGTATTCTCCTGGTTGGGCCCTATGTCGACAATCATTGTTAGAGTTTGGTTTTGTTTGTAAAAGTTACACGTGGGGACGAGTTAGAGCGCATGGTTTCTATATTATACTTTTAGCGTTATACAAACAAATGGTGTAGCTCGTATTAACTAAGGTTCGTAATCTAGGTGTGGTTTGAATATACATGGTTGTATATTTCTAAGTCTTTCATCTTGATTATTAGTTATAATATTTAATTATGACGTTTCTAGTCTTCTTGTGTCGAGTCCTCTGGTTCTAGTCATTCAATGTTTACAAATTGTTTACGTGTCTCTATAATCTTATTTCTTGTCCATTGACTTCATCGTGCCTATTATTTAGATACTGTACATGTCCATGGTCCAAGTATGGTATACATAGGTTTAAGTTACTCAAGGCGTGCACTTGTAACATTAGTCTAGTTTACAATCTAACACTTTATAATCATTTGTATAAGTTGTTAAAAATGATTTATACTATCTACGTATCCTTTCATCTTATTTGTCCGAATCTTAGTCGTCAAGCCCCTATCATATGTGTCAAATGTTCAGGTGAATGTCCAATGGTCCAAGTCTTGTATTCCAATATTATGTTCAATGATCCGAGTTATTAGTAATAATGTTTTAAGGCTCTATGTGTTCTTGTGTTTATGTTCATGTGTCCAGAGCATCGAGTCTAAGGTGTCCAATGTTTATGGTTCGCATCTAGTCCATGTCGGTTATATAAGTTTATAACTATGTCCGAACCATTGGTCAAATATCCAAGCCCAAATGTTATGTTTAAGGTAGTAACTAATGTCCGATTCATATATTTAGTCCTAAGTGTCCGAATCCATATGGTTTTATTATGTTGAACTTGTATATTCGGTTGGTCCATAATGCTCAAGTCCCACACGCATAAGTTTATATAGTATGTGATAATTTGGGTGCGGTTATACCTCAAGTTCAAGACACGGTTTATGCTGACCGGGTTGACCGGTTGACCATGTTGACTAGTCCAGTTGACTTGGTCAACCTTTGTTGACCGAGAGTTGACTGTGTTGACTTCTAAATGACCAAGGTTTGACCCGCCTCTTTGACCCGAACCTTGACATCACCATCATCATCATCATCTAATCCATACTTCAACACCACCGTTTCCACCACAACCATCTCCACCGTACCGACACTATAACTCGCCGCTGACATTTCTTATAACTACCACTACAACCGTCGCTCGAATCATTACACGATCCCACCTTCATCCGATTATTATTAAGAACAATAGAGGTGGGTTTGGGATTTTACCTTTGTGGTCAGATCTCAAGTCACTGGAGAAAACACCACCACGATCTGTCTTCGTCTTCGTCTTCGTCTCCGTCATCGGAGCAGATCCGGCCGACCAGAGGCCACGGTTGAAGCCCCTTCTTCTCCGGTTCCTCTTTCCCCTCTCCGCGTCTCTCTCTCTCTCTCCGCTGCTCCTTCTCTCTCTAAGTCTCTCTACTTCTCCATCTCAGTCACTTTCTTTCTCTCCCTTCGATAATATTTACAGAAGTGTGGTGTGAGTTATAGATAGAGTGCAGATGTGTTTGTATGTGTTATGATAAGAAGGATTGGGTCTTTATAAAATGTATGGGTGTGTGTGTAGATACGTTGTCAATTAAAAGATGGGAGCAAGTGTCCCCCTCAAAAGCTGATACATACCCCCCATGTGATGACTAGTCACTAGGTCTCGGGATGGGTTCGTTAACGGTATTAGTTTGGTCTTGTGACGTGTTTTATCAAGTAAACATTTATATATATTGGTTCAGTTTTTTAGTTTCGGACATAACCGTCTCGCTTAATATTTATTTTGGTTAATTATTTATTATAACATAGTAATAGGATATGAAAAAAAATTTGGGGGTCTGAACCGGGTTGTTACATCGTCCTCGGCTCTGTTATGAGTGCAAAGAACCCGGCCACTACAAAGTTGACTGTCCAAAACTCAAAAATCCTCTAAAAATTGAGCAAGGACGTGGTAGAGCTTTTGTCATAAATGCAGAAGAAGCACGTGATGAACCGGATCTAGTCACGGGTATGTTTTATCTTGATCAATTACCCGTTTATGCTTTATTTGACACCGGGGCTAATCTTAGTTTCATTTCAAAAACTTTTATAGAAAAGATAAATGTTCTCCCAAAATCCTTAAACAAACCATATGAAATTGAAATAGCTGATGGTAAAATTTTAAGAGCTACTGAAGTATTTAAAAATTTTACATTAACTATCTAAACCTGGGAATTCAAAATTAACCTTATACCTATGATTTAGGAGAATTTGATATTGTCATAGGAATGGATTGGTTAGCATCAAATCAAGCTGAAATAGTTTGTAAGGAAAAGTTGGTAAAAATTCCGTTACCTAACCAAGAAATCTTAACCATTTACGGAGAAAAACCCAAGGGAGCGTTAAACCTAATTCCTAGTGCTAAAATGATGAAATATTTGAAAAAAGGGGCATCAAGCCTTTTTAGTACATGTGAATTTAGGAAATGAAGATAAAGGATTAGAAATAGACAAAATCAAAGTTGTCTCGGAATTTAGAGATGTGTTCCCAAACGAGTTACCAGGTTTACCCCCACCTCGACAAGTAGAATTCTAGATTAACCTAATTCCTGGAGCCGCACCCATTGCCAGAGCTCCCTATAGGTCACAACCGAATTGAAAGAATTAATAAATCAATTAGAGGAACTCATAGAAAGAGGATTAATTAGACCGAATACATCCCCTTGGGGAGCACCTGTGCTCTTTGTTAAGAAGAAAGATGGGTCTATGAGAATGTGTATAGACTATCGGGAAGTAAACAAGTTAACCATTAAGAACCGATATCCGTTACCTACGATAGACGATCTTTTTGATCAATTGCATGGGTCAAAATATTTTTCAAAAATTGATCTTAGATCAGGCTGTCATCAATTAAAAATAAGAGATGAAGATGTTCCAAAAACTGCTTTCAGAACTAGGTACGGACATTATGAGTTTTTAGTAATGCCTTTTGGATTAACTAATGCTCCTGCAGCATTTATGGATTTGATGAATAGAATTTGCCGACCTTATTTGGATAAATGTGTAATTGTGTTTTTGGATGACATTCTAATTTATTCGAAATCTGAGGAAGAACATGAGCAACATTTAAGAAAAATTCTAGAAACATTAAGAAAAGAAAAGCTTTACGCCAAGTTTACCAAATGTGAATTTTGGGTAAAAGAAATTAAGTTTCTAGGACATGTCATCAATAAAGATGGAATTCAGGTAGATCCTGCAAAAATAGAAGCCATCCAAAAATGGGAAACTCCCAAAAATCCTACAGAAATTAGACAGTTTCTAGGATTAGCAGGATATTATAGAAGATTCATAGGAAATTTTGCTAGATTAGCACTACCTCTCACAACCTTAACCAGAAAAGCTTCTAAGTTTCAAAACAAGAACAAGCATTTCAGAGTCTGAAAGAAAAACTATGTAAAGCCCCAGTGTTAACCTTACCCGAAGAAGGAAAAGCATTCACAGTATACTGTGATGCTTCCCTACAAGGATTAGGTTGTGTATTAATGCAAGAAAACCAAGTTATCGCATATGCTTCCCGACAGTTAAAAAGACACGAGCAAAATTATGTCATTCATGATTTAGAAATGGGAGCTATAATATTTGCATTAAAAATATGGAGACGCTATTTATATAGGACCAAGTGTACCATTTACACGGACCATAAGGGTCCCCGACATATTTTTGATCAAAAACTTTTAAATATCCGACAAAGAAGATGGGTAGAAATTCTAAGCGATTATGAATGTGATATAAAATACCATCCGGGAAAGGCAAATATTGTAGCAAATGCCCTAAGTGGAAAACATAAAACTCTAGGAGCAAAGGTTTACAAAATTTCCATAATTAACGACTTTTTATCACAATTAAGAAACTTTCAAAGAAAAGCATTAGAACCTACCCTCATAGAAGCCGAGTTACTAAACAAAGAAGAAGGAAGATTAATAGAAGGGACAGACGAAATATTGAGGCACAACCAAAGAATTTGGATACCGAGGAAAATTAAATCCCCGTTTTATAGGGCCTTACCGAGTGAAGGATAGAACCAGTAGCCTATAGATTGGAGTTACCCCCAGAATTAAGCGAAATTCGTGATGTCTTCCATGTTTCTAATCTTAGAAAATGCGTAATAGATGCACAAGCTATTATTTCTTTAGATCATGTCAAGGTAAACCCTCAACTTCACTTTACTTAAGAACCCATAGAAATATGTCACGACAAGAAAGGAAGTTAAGAAGAGGGAAAATCCCTATAGTACATGTCAAATGGAATGCCAGACAAGGACCTAAGATTATATTTGAAAGAGAAGACGTTATGAAAACAAATTACCCTCACTTATTTGAAAACCAGGTATAGTTACTTAAAAATTTCGGGGACAAAATTGCCTAAGGGGGAGAGTTTAACGACTTCAAAAATTAATCACGTTTAAAGTTAATAATACAAAATTAATAGAATAGTATTGGGCCACCTAGGGGTGTTGCCCAATAACCTTACCCGGATAATGGACCAAGCCCGATAGTGGTAAACCGGCCCAATAGTTAGTAGACATAGGCTCAATAGACGGAGCACTTTTAAAAGCCCGAAAAGAACAAATGGGCCATAACTTGGGCCGAATAGGGATAAGGCCCAAACTAAACCCTTATTTATTATTTGGGCCCGATTAAGCGATAGTAAAGAAAAACTCAGGGCCCATTCTCCTATAATGATAAACCTACACTTAAAACCAAAGCCCAAGTAGATTAGTAAAATGAAAGGCCCATTACTTCCTAAAAATTATAATCGGCCATTATGAGTGTATATATGTGCCGCCATTTTTATAAAGTTCCACCAAAGCCTCTAAAGATTCCCCAATGAACACACTCAAAGCCTTAAATCACTTCCACCTTCACTCTAGGATGTTAGATGTACTTATTACATGCATGAACTCACAATCCCTTTTGGTTAATAAATAACCATCGCCCACTTTATCTCACTTAAAACCACCCTTTTCAAAATCCTTTAACACTTCATTTCTTCTCTTTAAAACATGCAGATCATAAACGCTCAACCTTCACCATTCACCATGATAAACAATCCCCCATAATTAAAACCTTCACTAGCTTAAACCTATAACAATAATATTAGTATAGGAACCCACGGCCAAAGTTATAACCGGCCGGTTCTATTATCTAGTCCTCGACACATCCGGGTAAGTATTCTACTCGAAACTAGTAGGAACACGAGTTCCTAAGCTGTAATGGCCAGCTTTAGCTTAGTTATTTATACGCCTAAGCTGTAACGGCCATCTATACTATACTATATATATGTAAATAATCGTTATTATCATGTAACAGGAAAGCGGAGCACCTCGAATCCCTTCGAAAAGTGATAGAAATCAATCGGAAATAATAGATGTGAGGGTGTGTACCCCATAATTTCTTTTAACATTTTCGGGGTAAATGCATGTTGGTCGAGTATGTGTTTTAACTTGCATTGTGTCATGATCATGAGAAAACCATAGAATTCGGTCAAATAGAAACAACGAGAGTGGATCCATTCGGTATTAAAATGAATGTATTCCGATCACCTAGAGGATCGGACCATTAAACATATGTCAAAATGTTCCATCGATATACATTCTACCTTAGAAAAGATCGAACCATACGAAAGTTGCATGTTTTATAAATAAGAAGTGTTAATCGGTCATTTTTGGCACCACTCACTAGTTTAGCTAACGTATTTTCGACATGCATTTCAGGATCATGAATGAAACGGTGGAACCCGAGCTCAAAGTAGTCCAAAAATGTCGACACAACGTTTATAAATAACCGGCCCAGTGGGCCGGATTTGTGTCCAAAAGTGGCTACGGCCATGTTGTTTTATGTTGTTGTTGGTTTGGTTAAAAACTTTGTGGTTGTGTAACTTGAACAAGAATGATGGATGTTTTTGTAATATATGAAGTGGTTATGTTTTCTTAATAAAATGTGTTTAGTAGAAATTGATTGTCATGATTACCAATCCGTAATGACTCGGTAAATTCTGGGTCATTACATTTCATAAGATACATCAGTAAGAAATGTGCTCCCTCACTCTCTCATTCTTCTCTTTATATTGTTAATAGACTTATATAAGTCATGGAGTTATACATTAGGGCAATTGATAAATTGAAGTTCAATGTAGGTTTGTTAATCTCTTTCATTATGTTGATATATTATGTAGTATTTGAAGACTATTTAAGTCCATTAATGTGCTGCAAAATATATCACATGACAATTATACAAGAATATGAGAAATGGTGCATTGAATTGTTTCGGTCCTTGTTGTCATGAATGAGATATTTTCAATTGTATGGAATTGTAGAATGTAGATATGTTTTAACATTTACTCTTACTGTCACAACTTTGAGATATTAAAGCAATATTATTTTACTCTAAGCAAAGTTATTCTAGAATAAGTATAGTTTCAACATTTGCTAGCTATCATAAGAATGTTTTTACTAAGCAAATCCAAGTTACCCGTTTGGAGCGAACCAATTATTTTGTTAGTTATGTATAATGTGTTTCTTGCGTTATTATTGTCATATCTTTTTATTACCTTTTTTGTTTTAATGCTTAATTGCTTACTTAGTTTATTTGCAGGTGTTAACATTCAAAGTAGTGAAGAAGTTGTTATGAAGCTGATATGGTCTTCTTATGTTTTTAAGGAAATAGAAGTTTCTAATTGTCTTATTACTTTAATGATATACTGATCAAACCATGTTTTATTTGAATACATGGACATAGTCAGATAAATAATGTGTAGTTCTTCACGTTTACACTCAGTCATCAGTTGCTTAGTTTGTTTGCGTACTCTAATAATGTTGTTTATTAAATTGGGCTTCGCATTTTGACCTTCTTTACTTGACTTTCATGCTTACGGATTTTGTAATTAAGGGATGCACTCATGTCTGTTTGCAAATTGAAATCCTCCTTTTTTGATTTGTAGGTTTCTATTGACAATACAATTTACACTCTTTTATGTAATTGTAGTTTTTGACTTCTATTTTCACTATCCATATGTTAATATGTTGAAGCAATATTGTTTTATTTAATATATCTAAGCAAGTTTTTTCTTGATCTACATAAAGTTCATACACATGTATGTTTGTTCTTCATTTATTATAATATTTCATTGGTTTTTCTTACAATGTCAATCAAATAAGCAGATATCCAACTAAGGAAAACGTATTAAAGATTCATAAAATTAATCCCAAGGCCCAAGGGTGATCTGATATATGTTTAAACGCAGCTAAAATTTCAGTAAACAAGTCTTATTTGTAAATGAATGATGAAATAACTTTGAGCATGCTTTAAGATATGGTGAGAATTACATATTAAACACTTCACATTTGATTTTACTCTATTAATACATGTAAAATCGTGTGCATATTAGATAAGAAATGATAAGTTTGTCCAATCAACTTCGAGCCTTTGAGTATAAATTTCAGAAGGACTATTTCAAAAGCCCAACATTTGTACAATTAAATCAACAATTTTAAGTTTTATACAACATCATGATGTTGTATTGCAATCCTTTTTTAAATCCCGCTGCAACGCACGGGAAAACCCACTAGTATAATATATAATGTATGATGTAGTATAGATAAAAAAAAGTCTATTACAAACTTACAAATCACAACTTTTAATTTCTAAATGAACAATGACCATATGATAGTGTATACAATATCATATTATTACTGCATGCTTTTGTCATGTAAATGAACTTTATCATTTAGCAAGGTGTCTTCAATGGCACAGTTATGTAGATATGCAATGACCGGACAACTTACACAAGAGTGATGTTTATGTTCATATTGGTCTGTTGCAGTAACATACATTTGGTTTATTAAGATTTGTTCAATAATGAGTACATGGTTTTTGTGGTGAACTGCAATCAGTTGTAAGTGGCGGTGCACATTTCTTTTCTTTTCTTTCTACGAATACTTGTTAAAACATAGTGTGCACATTTCTATTCTTTTTGCTTAACTTGCAAAAAAAAACCTAAGTATCATAATGTTGTATTGCAACCTATTTGTGAATCCCGCTGCAACGCGTGAGTAAACCGTAAACCCACTAGTAATATATAATAATGTACTAGTAGCAATGCCCGCGCGTTGCCGCGGGTATCGAAGCGATAGTGATTGGAGTTTACCCACCACCAGATTTTGCATAAACCAAAATTCTTATTGGCCTCTAAAACAACGGAATATGAACCATATGCAGGGCCAAGAGTTGATGGTACAACTACCATGCCATTGGTTTTATTTTCTAGTATATATAATCGGGTGTTGCGGCTGAGCCAAAATCTGCTTTTGAAACTAAGAAATGTTGTTTCGTCTATAGAGCCATAACCCCTCAAAACCAAATGGCTAAACCAATCAATTGCTTCTAAACTGAACTTTTGTAAACCAAAAAGTAAAACCTCCAATAGGGCAAATGTATTGCTGTTGTGAGATAGTGGTACAAGACGGATAAAATCAATTGAGAACGACATCACCCAATTGAACTACTAATGTTTGCAAGATTGTAATTAAACTTTTCATATATTACATCAAGTTTATACATGTTGCCGTTGCCTATCCCAAACATATTTACCCAAAAATTTTACCGAAAAGTTTCACCCAAAAAAACGTGTGATTAGAATCTATTGATGTTGAGGTTTTTTTATCCGGATTTCATGGTAGACGTCTCACCCTGTTTTCAACAAAATGAAATCATCATGAATAGCCAAAATGGAAACAATAATGTTGAGGGATTAGAATAGTGTAAAGAAACAATGTATGAAAGCTCACCAACCAAAAATATGCCAATAACTTGGTATATTGGCTAAATGGAATGAAACCTTAACAAAATGCAATGAAATCCTAAGTGTCGAAATAGTAGGATCCATAAATCATTTAGCTATATTAAACTAAGTTAATAGTAGTCAACTTTTTAGGTAAAATAAGGAAGGTTAAAACTTATGTACTCCTAATTTTAATTTGCTAAAAACAAACATCTGCTTTTATCAATTGTTATGGCAACAGATTCTAATTTTCAAGCATGCATATTGTTATTCCACTCTTCATATTTTGCGCTTATTGTAAAGCAATTTGGTCAAGAAACAAATACTAACAAGTAAATAATGAAAGTACAGGTGGCATAATGAGTCACGTGGGGTTGCTAGGTTGGTTGATTCGAGCCTAACATTTTTTGTACAAATTCTTTAACAAAGTCACTTCCAATTGATGGGAAGATGACGATGATATTGAAGACCCAAGCAAGAATGATCTACCTTCACCATTTTATGCTTTAAATACGTAATAGAATCGTCAATTTTATGTTTAGATTATCATTGTCATAGAACCATTTTTGTTAGCAGAAATTATTATAAATATTTGATAAAATCGCCAAAATATTTTGCAAGTAATATAAACTGGTCAGGTGGGTTGGATAAAAACACCACCTTAAAGTAATATAAAATGACTCACTGCTGTAGCAAATTCAACAGGCGGTCGACCTTTGACTTTGACAGCAGTTGGTTCTTAAACACAGTTGCTCTTGCTGGTTTTTCTCTTATCGCTGATTATTTGATCCATCCTTATTTATCCAAGGTGAATGCAACCCCTTGCCCCTGCACAAAATATCCTATAGACCCCATCAAAATAACACGCATGACCATACGAGTCAGATTCAAACCAGAACATATAACTAAATTTCTGAAGATAAAAATGATAAATACATGAAAATAAAAAATGGAGTGATTTTTTAGGTGTTAAAGTGGGTCTGTCATACGGGTTCTATACAACTTAAGCACTAATATAGGAATAGAAGTAAATTAATAGTATCTTACGGGTTAGCGGGTCGTTAAACCATGAATATGCCTGTAGTGTTATAGTTCATGTACTGTGTCAAGTAAAAAGGTTGTTTCTCACTCAAATTTGACAATCGCCGGATTGGTTGATCGGCCTTCTATTGTACAAATCCATATACACGTCGTACAACTGAATAGTGCTTTCATCTTTTCATACCATTACATACTAAATTTCTAATTTCAATCCTACATCATTTGGCAATTACCTCATTTTCATGCCTGCAACTGCAAGAACAAAAGTCTTTTGGTTTCTGCAATCACAAATGTGAACGGCATATTTTGAGTAGTTAAAACCAAATGCATAATGATTTAAGCCCAAATCTTACCACCCAAGGAGTTCTTTGATGACCACTCAACACCTTTTTACATTTTCCAGTTTGGCAATCGATAATTTTAACAGTATGATCACCACTATAATTCAAAATTAAAACAACTTCAGTGATTATAATATCTATAAGATGCAAAGAACAAAACAAAGACTACTGAAAGCTTACTGAGTAGAAGCAAGAAATTTCCTATCTGCACTAAACGCAGCAGCAATTGTTGATCTTGGAGAAGGCTCCAAAGGCCAATATGTGGCTGATAAACACCATAATGACTCAGCCTTCGCCCTGGAACCAAACAACAGGTATAATATTATGGCTAAACTTTACTTCTTTACTTCAAATGCATCAAAATTACTACAAATATAACAGAAGTACCATGAAAGAAGTTCACTTTTGGAATTCCTCACTCTTTCATTTTGAGAGAAAATATCATAAACACAAGCATATTAGTAACTGTATTTACAAGTCAACTCAACATGTAGCGAGGTTGGTTACCCATTAGACCCGTTACCCAACCCGACCCATTTACCCACATAAATTTGTAACTCCGTCATTAGCCTAAGCACCAACAATATCATGTTTGACACACCATTTGAAACAATTTTTTTAACCAACCCAGTTTAACCAAACTATACAAAAAAATATAGTTTTGACCCAACACATTTAATATCACTCAATCAACTTGCCTTGCCACATACTACAAATAGCGCGCACACAAATAAAACAACTTACTCAGTTCAACCCATCCACTCTCTAAACACTCTTTTTCATGTTTAAAAAAGTATTTATATGCAAAATTTTAGAAGGGTCATACCTATAATTCTAGGGTTGCAGAATCAACATCAACCTAATATGTTTCTCAAGTCAATATCATGATCCCTTCTCATGATTGCCAACTGCATACCTGGTCAGTATGCTCAAACTATAAGCCAATTGACTATTTTGTTCATATATAACTTCTAACATACACACGCATGCAAAAAGTGAGGAACGAATAACATACCCTGTACTGAACAAAATGCTTGGCTTGACAATCGTCATATTATATTTATATAAATAGAAAATAATATATTACCGGAAAAGTAAAAAGTCGTACATGACACCCCCCATCTGTTCGGCAACCCAACCTGCATGATTTAGCTTTGCATTTAGCCTTGCAGCTGCAAGAACATGACCACTATCCCTTAATTGATTCTACAAAAATAAAAAACAAACCATGAAATGAAACCACTTAATAGAATTCGCTGTGATATAACTAAAACTGTAGACAACTTCAATAAATACCTCTAATTTAGCTTTGCTTTACGAGACAAGCCGCTTGAAACACTTTTGATTTGTGAATTTGGCTTCTTTTAAAACACAGGTTATCTACAAAAAAATAGATCTATAAACTCTTTATACTTTTATGCACTCCACAGAATATGAGGGGTTTAGAAGCGACAAACTTTAGAACATATTTCTTTATTGTCCAATGCTATGCCTTGGAGAATAAAAAAAGTAGCAAGTGCAGAATACTAAACTAACATTGAGCATAATAACAATGAGAGTGATAATATTAATAAAAAAAAATTGAGAATAGATAGTTACCAATATTTGGAATGCTTGAACAAAATTTGCGAGAGCAGCCTACGACCAGCCAAATTAAGATTAGTGCTACTACTACTGGATATGCGATTATTGAAGAAAAGCTTGGGCGAGTGTGGTGGACGGCTCTGGAGGAAGAAAGATGAGTATCCAGAACTGAAGGTTTCATACATTAATTGAAAGGTTTCATACACATAACACAATTAAAGACGGAATTGAAATCGATTGATGATTTCTCATATAACTGAAGAATGTGAAAGGAGAGCAGAGAATATGAAAGGAGGGGAGGGGCAAGAGGGGAAATCTTTTTCCATATTGTAAAGAAGTTGGTGGGTCAAATGTCTAAAATACTCCTCTAAGTGTCTTAATTGTCACAATTATTCCCATAATACCCTTAAATTTCTTGCTTAAATATGTTGTACATGTTGCTTCTTAAGTTGTACGGAGGTGAAAATGACCATGTTGGCCATCACTCCTCCTTAATAAGATAAGATAAGATAAAATATAGATAATGTAGTATAGTTAAAAAAATAAAATAAAATAAAATAATCGTTCATCGTTGATGGATATCCTTGTCCTCAAGCCCAACCCATCCTCAAAGGTCCTGTAGCCCAATAACAAACCCTAAATTCACTAATCACATCAGCCAACTTAATCGGACGGCCATAAATCATCTCCATAGCATTACAGAACTCAATAAAACCCTAACTAAAGGCAGTCTATCTGCGCCTCTCTTCCCACATCTCTCTGTCTCAATTCAATTCCAAGGTATGGTTTTCTGAATTATCCCATTGAATTTATATTAATCTGTCCCTTTTATTCTTCTTTATCTTATCTTATTTTATTATTCTCATTTGTATTATTATGTAATGGATCTTGTTCTTGATGGTTCTAAATTCTAATTGGGTTTGATTATGCTGTAGTTCTTACTCTACAGGATTGTTTATATGATAAGAACATACAGTTTTATTAGTGTAGATCTACTGTTATATTTTATTTAATATGTTTAGGTTACTAATCTAATTATGTTCTTAATTTTTAGTTGATGTATTCAGACTATATGATTCATAGCTCATATACTGTTTTTTTAGTTACAGTTTTACATATTTTTTATTTATTTTAATTAATTTTAGGCATTTTTTTTTAATTTAACTGATTTCATAAAAAACAAAACTTGTTTTTTATGGTATTTTCTTGCAATGATGTATTTATTATCTGTTTTGTTTTATTGTATTTTCTATATTTTTATTGTTTTAAGATGACAAATAGAAGTTTAATGGTTTCATGGTTTAGATCTAGTGTTTCTAAGACTTTTGATTGATTTATATGTGCTTGTTATGATTTTTTTCTTTATATTAGACACTTATGTAGTTATGTTCTTGATTCATGTTTTATGTATTAATACTCCATGATTCATATTTATTAACTCAGATTTTTTTATAATTTTATAACTTTTTTCTTATTTATTATATTTTTAATTTAATGAATTTATATAATTTCACTTGATTTGTTTAAAAAATAATTTGTTTGTTTTCAATGGTATTTTTTTGAAATATTGTATTTATTATATTTTTGTTGATTGTATCTTCTATATTTTTTTTGTTTTAAGATGACAAATAGAACTTGATATTGTTAGCATGTTGGTGGTGGTTCACTTGTGTATGGTGGATAAAATGGTCTCCTAAAACATATAATTAATCAAGGCTTGAGTCTCAAAGGGCTTGTCTGCCAAATCACAATGTGGTTTTGGTAAGAAACACTAATGAGCCTGAGAATTGGCAATACTATTTTGTCATAGGCCTATGGTATTGGAGCATTTTATTTATCATTACATGATGTGGTCATTACCATGTGCTGCACAGTCAATGGTCTCTATTTGCTGTCATCATCTAAATTTTAAGCATTTTCTGTGTTTTCTGATTATATGTATATATATATATATTTTTTTATTAAGTTGTACCGTTTTGTGTTTTTATTGTGATTTTTCTATGTTTTGTGATTATTTGCTATTGCTATGTGCTGTAAGTCAATTTTATTAGAGATATCCTATCAACACATTCAATTAATCAACAATCTATGTAATGTTAAAACCTTATTTAATTTTTTTTAATGTAGTCAATAGGTAGTCATAGACTCCTTATATTTTTATTTGTATTATCTCTCAGCCAACGATGTGTCGAAATTCAAGTTCAAAACCCATGTCAAGCTCTTTATGATATTCATGCTAGTCTGAATAAATTGATCCACCTACTGTTTCTCATTAATATTTAGTTTTATTACACTAAGCCATCACACCTGCTATACTTTCTATTTCTCATTCCAAACAGTTGATGCACATACTTTCTATTTTCCAGCTCTTTAAATTGATTTCAGTTTTGTTCAGCTTACTGACTACCTTGGCAACCACTAGTAATTCAATTACCACCATCGTAGAACTCACTGCAAATAAATACTTTCCTATTAAGATCACCACAAAATTTCTCCGTTTGGAACAAACAGATTCTATTCTCGGCCTCTTGTATTCACTATACTCGGCCTGGACCGATGACAAGTTCTATTTTAGGCATCTGAATTGACACAAGGCAGCCTATTGATTCATTGGCTAAAACCTCCCAACAGGCCTTGGAACGCTTGAACATGATCTATGTTTTTCTTCGTCTGATATTTATTTTACTTTTACGATCTTTTTTTATTCTCTTATGGATTTATTACTATTAAGACTACTATTACTAATTGTTTTTAGATTTTTGCTATTCTAAGCAAATTTTAATTTACTCATGTGCATAAAACATGTTACAAATACTACATGTATATAAAATTAACTTCATTAAATAATTGTTACATATACAATTATATAAATTTATTGATGATAACTTAATAAGTAACTTCATTAGTTATGATATGTTTTTCATTGTATATGTGTTAGGAACCAGAAATTCTATTGTTTAAAACAAAAAAGAACATGATAGTCTGATTCGAGATAGGTTAATCTCCTATTACAAACATGGGCTTGCTAGTTTAGGTAAACAAATAACAAGACAAACAAAATGAAACAGGAACACAACATAATAAACGTAGAATCCAACAGTAACTTCCCCATTTTCCAGCCACACTCACCCACTATTTCCTTTACCAATCTCTTTCTAAAATTACCCTCCTGAATGTTTTATCGTTTGGCGCCATTGTCTATAAATTTTCTCCCAGCTGCTGATAAGTATACCTGGCCCGTTCTGATTCGGGTCAGTTATCATATCAGTATGATTTAACATTATCAAACGTTACATAAAGTTCTTTTATTCACTTATATATCCTGGTCATTTAAAAGGATAATGTGTTAGAACAGATGCACATATAACGAGACCTTGTAGTCTCTATCTAATTCTATTACACATTCTAGTCTGCTTTTTCGACTGTTTAATATTGCATTTAAATTCTAGTTATCTGGAAATAAAGTTTTTAAGTTTTGCAGATCTAAAACAAGCTAGATATCATGTCTCACCGTAAATTTGAGCACCCAAGACATGGATCCCTGGGGTTTCTTCCAAGGAAAAGGGCTGCTCGTCACAGAGGAAAAGGTTTATATATGCTTATTTAATTTACGCGTGTTTAGTTTTGTCAAAATCTTATTGTTTTAGTAATGCCCAAATGCATATATTTAATTTTTTTTTTAAAGTTTTGCACTGTTAGTTTCTAAAAACTGTTGCACACTTCTGTTTAACAGACTGTTTTTACCAACGATTTGTAGATATATCATGTATTTTAGAATCATGCTATTTCTAAATATGTAATTTAATATGTTCTGTTTTAATATATGAACAATGATAGCTTATGTTGTAGCTAATTTTGTCTTGCAGTGAAGGCGTTCCCCAAAGATGACCCTACTAAACCGTGCAGACTAACTGCCTTCTTGGGTTACAAAGCTGGAATGACCCACATTGTTAGAGAAGTTGAGAAACCTGGGTCAAGTGAGTTAATTTCAAATCTGTGCCACATGTTTTTCTATATAAGAATATTCGAGTTATTTTGTTCTTCATGTTTATTATGACTGAATGTTGGCTATTATTCCTCAGAACTCCACAAGAAAGAAACATGTGAGGCAGTGACAATCATCGAGACACCCCCAATGGTGGTCGTTGGGCTTGTGGGCTATGTCAAGACCCCACGTGGGCTTCGCAGTCTGAACACTGTCTGGGCTCAACATCTTAGCGAGGATGTTAAAAGGAGGTTCTACAAGAACTGGTGCAAGTCAAAGAAGAAGGCTTTTACCAAATACGCATTGAAGTATGAGAACGACTCAGGGAAGAAGGAGATTCAATCACAGTTGGAAAAGATGAAGAAGTATTGCAATGTTATCCGTGTGCTGGCACACACTCAGGTATTTTAGTAACCGTAGATGGCAGCATAGGTTCGACGTGATATGTTAAATAAACTTTTGATTTTGATTTTCAGATCCGAAAGATGAAGGGACTGAAGCAGAAGAAGGCTCACTTGATGGAGATTCAGGTGAATGGTGGTAGCGTTGCCCAGAAGGTTGATTTTGGATACAGCTTCTTTGAGAAGCAGATTCCAATTGATGCGGTGTTCCAGAAAGATGAAATGATTGACATAATAGGTGTGACCAAGGGTAAGGGTTACGAAGGTGTTGTGACCCGTTGGGGTGTGACCCGTTTGCCCCGTAAGACTCATCGTGGTCTGCGTAAGGTTGCTTGTATCGGTGCTTGGCATCCGGCCAGAGTTTCATTCACTGTTGCAAGAGCTGGACAGAACGGGTATCATCACCGAACCGAAATGAATAAGAAGATTTACAAGCTTGGGAAGACTGGCCAGGAATCTCATTCTGCGCTCACTGAATTTGACAGGTTTTACTCGCCATCCAGTTTTTACGTTTTATTTGGATAACATTATTTAGTTTCTAAAAGTTGTTTGTTGTTTATATGATAGGACTGAAAAGGAGATAAACCCGATGGGCGGTTTCCCACACTATGGTGTGGTGAAAGACGATTTTCTGATGATCAAGGGGTGCTGTGTGGGACCGAAGAAACGTGTGGTGACTTTGAGACAATCCTTGTTGGCCCAGACGTCTCGGCTTGCTTTAGAGGAGATTAAGCTCAAGTTCATAGACACGTCTTCCAAGTTTGGACATGGTCGTTTCCAGACCGCTGATGAGAAGGCCAAGTTCTATGGACGAACCAAAGCTTAAGGATTCGAATACAAGCCTGGTACTTTTGGGAAAGAACTTTGATGCGTTGTTTATGCAGTTTGTTTTTGGTTTTTATTGAGGATTTGGTCGGTTTTTTTTTTTTTTTTTTTTGAGGATTTGATTGAAGGGATTCAAATTTTGAAGTCATAAGTGTGTTTTAATTATTTATTGATGCAAAATCTGCTAGTCGGGTTGAGCATGCTAGCACGGCAGAGTGGGTTTGAGTTGCAACGAGCTATTTAAAAAATTATCGTCAAACGGTGTCTGTAACAAAGAAGACAATCGTTTGATGATATTTTTAACATGAAAAATAACGCCGTTCGACACTAACATGGGTTTTTAAATCTTAGTGAGGAAAATTTCGCTGTTCAAAAAGATTGCTGTATGACTTGTGATCTGGAAGAGAAAGCAGTGGATGGAACATACGGGTTCAGATAAAATGAGTGAGAAGCGTAAAAATTCCCATATGTATGACTTACGCTTCAAAAAGATTGCTGTATGACTAAGGGGTTGTTTGGTTGATTAAGATATCTGAATGATTAAATGTTGAATCATTAAGTATGATTTCTTTAATAGTTAGTTTTCTTGTCTCACATTGGTAGGAGAGACTTATTAAGTTTCAAACTAGTTCAGTGTTTAATTGTTTAGTTATATCCCAAGTCTTAATGGTTCAGCCTTGACTATTTCATTTAGAAGCTGAAACAAACGCACTGAATGCTGAATTATTTAAGAGGCTTACCAAACAGCCCATAGGACTTGTATAACTTAAAAAAAATAATCTAACTCGTATAAATTGACCGCCATATAGGGGCTGCTTGGTAAGCCTCTTAATGAGGTTCTGAACCATTCAGCGCTGAATGATTCAGCATTCAGCGGTTTTGTTTCAGCTTCTGAATGAAATGGTTAAGGCTTAACTATTAAGATTTGGGATGTTGCTGAACCATTAAGCACTGAACCATTAAGCATTGAACTAGGCTGAACCTTAATAACACTCTCCTACCAATGTGGGACAAGAAAACTTACCATTAAGAGGTCCAACTTAATAATTCAGCACTTAACCATTCATGTCTCTTAACAATTCAGGCCTCTTAATGATTTAACACTTAATCAACCAAACAACCCATAGTAAACTAAGTCGTCAACAAAAGAGATAACTCATAAATCTTACTTTATAAAAATAATATTCCGGATTGACACTTGTATGAATCTTACACCCACCCTTCTCCTGAATTGATCAAAGAATCTTTATGCTAAAAATTTGATAAAATACATTTAAGTAATCCTAATAGTATACACGACGTGGGGCGTGAAAGGGGATGTGATCCCCCTCTACGTCATCAACACCATCTCATATGTAGCATGGAAGGTGGTGTGGGCAGGTTGGGTGGAGATTTCCACGGGCGTGGGGGTAAAAGGTATGGGTGAGGTGATGATTGTGATTGGTTCTTGGGTTATGGATGATTTTTGATTGGTTAGTTGATTAAAAAAAACATTCACGCCACTACCAACCCGTGGTTTTTTGAGGGTTGGAGGGGAATTGATGTGGCTGTCACATGTCGTTCCATGCCCCCTTTACCTCACGACCACACCGTGTAGTCTTATAGGAGGATTAAGTTAAAATAATAATAATAATAAAGGGTTAGAAAGAAGATAATTTTGTAATAAACTAGCTTAGTTATGGCAGGATGGAGAAAAAACAATGTAATGGAGGAGCATGGGCAAATATGTTCAAATTGTTCAAAGTTAAAATGGTATACCAAGGGGCTGTTTGGTAGCCTCTTAATCAACCTCTTAACCATTCAGGTCTGAATCATTCAGCATTCAGACTGTTTGTTTCAGTATCTGAATGGAATGATTAAGTGCTGAACCATTAAGCTAATAAGGGATGCTGAATGATTCAGCTCCTAACCATTCAGAGTCTCTTAACCATTCAGACCATCTTAATGATTCAGCACTTAATCAACCAAACAACCCCCAAGGGTCCTTTACAAATCTCTAACTTTTTGTCATTTTCTTCCTTTTATGCTCTCATGTATAACCTTTAAAGTGGTTAAAAATATAATATATGAATATTTGGTAAAATGGTGGCCCTTTGTGTTAATGCATAAGTGCATTCACATCCCCTCTACCATTTTATACCCTATAATATAACAAAAAATCACATTTTTCAAAATTTATCTCTCATTTTAAAAAACCTTCCACATCCCATCCACCATATTTACCTTTATCTTACTCACAAACACTATTTAATTATATTCCTCGTTAAAATACACTCACAATAATTTGATGGGGGATGAATAGTAACTTTTTATATATAAAAAGCTAAGAAGATGGATTTTTCAAAATATAAAGATGGGGTATAAAATGGTGGATGGGATGTAGGTGTCTTTAATAAGTTTTTTTTTCTAAATTTTAGAGATGAGGGGAGGTTTGATGGAGGGGATGTGAATGCTCTAAGACCAAAAGAAGAATACATCAAGTATTCATGGTCTGACTTGAATACTTTTTTTTTATTATTTTGTTGTTGGAATATCATAACAATTTCTTGTATATATTCTTTTAGTTCAAGTTGTAATAAAGCTGTTTGTTACATTACTTATGTTGGGAAGCAATGAAACATTGATCTACGCATTATATAACATCCCTAATTTGCATTATGTGTTGGTTGGTTTCACTTAAATTTACAAATTTAAATTTGTTGATTTTGTGTGAATACCAGTTTAAATTACTAGATTTGTGTGATTGCCACCCATCACCACCACCTACCCATTACCATCGACACGACCATGACCTCACCAGTTACACATCGTTGTTGCAACTAGCCACTATAAAAAGAAATAAGAAATGTAGCGGGAGAACACTATTTTTGAAACATCTTTATCATTCCTAAGACTGACCACTTTGTAAAAATTGTACTCTACATGTATCATGACCACTTTACAAATACTGTTTTCAGACATAGCAATTAATGACTATCATGGTTTGAACATTGGAATAATTATAATGTTTTTTTTTTCTACATGTAATGTAGGACAACAAAAGAACAAAGTACAACCAATAGAAAATTTTGATGGGCAAAAGGAAGTACTAATAATGGAAGTGCCCGCACTTTTGCTTGATTAACCGAAAGAGAAAACAAGAATCTTGAATCAAATATATTGATTGGTGAAGGTTCTATTGGAAGGGTTTGCCAATGATAGTGAAGAAAAGTGGTGTTTACCTAAAAAGACGTCCATGAAATTTTATTCTATGTAATGTACTTGTAAGATGATTTCTTTCCTCTATTGTTTCTCTTGACAAAAATTTTGTGATTTCATATAACTAGGCATGCTAGCTATATTCATTTAAGTGAATTAGGGTATTGGCTTATTTCCATGTCACATGCTTTCACCTATTATGATCCATTCATGGTAAGCCGACAGTCTATATGGTTTGAGACTTTGAGATAACGGTACGGATTTAGCAATTTCAATGTTCGGTCAACAGTTTATAACCTGGATCGAGGTTGTGTAAAGTGTAAACGCCCGTTTGTTTTTATACATATTCTTTTTGAAATGTGGTTATGTTTAGAATTCACCCACAAACCCCACCTACGTGTCACAAACCCCAACAACTAGAAGGCAACAAAACAGATGGACCCGCTACAACGCACGAGCATTCGGTAGTTACTAAAGATCTATGACCATGTCTTGTTACAGTCCTTATATAGTTATATCTACAATACTAACTAAACTTATTTTGATGAATACATTTCCCAAGGTTTGATTTGTCAATGCTAGAGGCATTTACAATCTTTCATATACTTTTTTCTATGCTAACAAATTATTTATTTATACTCACCAAAATTTTGGCATATAAACTTCCACATTTAGCGCATCGTTTTCTATCATATAAATAGAATTTATTAACATTTGTTTTGTTTCAATTCGATATTGTACAATTCTTATTGTGTATAGTTTATTGAGATATAATGAGCTTCAATTTTTATGTATGTTTTTTGGTTCATAAGGATTCTAATTTTTAAGATGTTCAATTTGGAAGTCATAATAATATTATATCTCTCAAAGTCTTTATCACTTTTTAAGCATTCAACCGCTTTATGAAGCTACACCAAGAGTTCCACATATATTCATGTTATCAATGCACACAATGATAATGGATTAAGATTCAAATTTGCATATAAGGGTGGTTGGGGCACTTTCGGCAAGGGTGATGAGCCCTCCCCACCAACCCCACCTTGCCACGTCCGTTGCCGACCGGGTATTTGTTGCCGAGTGGTAAAGTTTTTGAGGCTTGCCGAGTAGGTGGCGGTTGTGTTGCCGACCGGCAACGGTACCCGAAAGGCCGAAAGAGAGTAGACGTTGAGTGCCCTGTCTCCCCTAACAATTATAGTGTCCTTCCGAACTTTACATGATTTTAAAACTTTAATTCCTCAACGACATGCGAGCCACATAGTTTAGGTTATCACACATCCATTAGGTTTTGGGCCCATCTTCTTTTGTATTGCCAGAATGCTTGACTAATTGCATTCACTAATCAAGAATATGTGTCCACATAGTCAATTCGAAGTCATTGTAAATATCTTTGTGCCACAAATTGTTTCTTATATAGTCAAGTAAAAGATGGATAATTTGTGGGATTCGAAATCCATGTGCATACATCTATGTGAAAAGTTGTAATTGTATAGTTGCTGTATTCAACACTTTAAGTTTTGGGTTCAACTTGAAATGAACCAAATATTGAGTCAATATAATGGATAGATGACTATTAGAGTTAGCTATGTATATAGCCATGATAACATAACATATTCATAACATTTAAATGTAACTTTTATACTATTTTTTATACATAAGAATCGTCCTAAAAAGAAAATACTATTTGTTATTTAAAGAAAGAAAGTGATTAATAAGTAAAATCTTGGTGTTATTGGAGCAGCCTTAACTTTGTGTCTTTATGGCAGCTTTCACTTGTATTAGTGGGATGATTATGTATTATGCTCCCATCTTCCTTTTAATTTCTCACACATATTACTCGGGTCGGGTCATGTTCTAATGATATTTCTTATTTTATTTTTATTTTTTATTTTTTATAACTAAAGTAACTATTTTCATTTTTTAAAACTTGCCAAGTTACATAAAAATAGAAGGTAGACGGGCAACAAGTTACGTCATCACCCCTGCCAAGCTACATCAATCTGAATTGCAACCATAATCTACTAAATACAAACCCTTGCCACCTTCCCTTGGAGATGAACTATTGCTGTGGATAACCCATTGAACCATGGTCATGAAAAGAATAGCTTCTGGTGTTAAGGAGCCAAAGGTATTAAAGGCCAAGGGGATAAAGACATGTTGGTTCTCTGCACATGTTTTAGCGTGCTTATCCACTTTCTTCCATTCCGCTTTTTTTTAGACTTATCCAGCTACAAACCCATTTTCCCTTAACCCATCCAAAGTATGTTATTGGTACTTCACTTGTGCATTGGTGTAATTTTCTTAGAAGCACTATTGTTTTGATTGTCAAAATCCTTATCTTTGAAAGATAAATAGGAATCAAACCCGTCGGATACGGGTCGACCCGAAGGAGAACCACTCATCTCTATTGTTAAATGAAAAAGGGAAGATTGCATCGCTTTTAAAAAGAACCAATTGGATACTCTTCTTGTGGTACTCCACATCCAAAAGTCTTATTTATTTCGATATTATTTATTAATAAATTAAATCTAAAAACTTATACATATAAAGGAGTATGTTCAATGTGAAACCAATTTTAATTAGAGACCTTCATGAATCGTGTAAGCACTTACACATTTTGCTTTAAATATAACAAAAGTGTAATACACATACATCACTGTCTTTTAAAAAACTCGCAGTATACAATTAGTATACAATTGTGTATTAGATAGACCTGACAATTTCAACCCATATAGTTAAATTTGGGTTAATTTGGGTTTAAAATTTGACCTTGTGGGTTGAAATGGGTTTAGTATAATTGAAGAAACAATAAGTATCTCGGAGATTACAAGTAATCTACGTGGGGTTAATACTTATGTTCGTCAGGATTAATCCTTTACCCAAACCGTATGGTTAAACCCCGGTGGCGGTGGTGAGTGTGGGTGTGTGGTGAAAGCAACTAAGAACACAAGATGTAAGTGGTTCGGTCAAGTAATGACCTACGTCCACTGAAAGTAGCTGGAGTATTATTAATATAAGAATGCAAAGAGTTACAAGAGAGAATGTTCTAGGCTACAAGTAATTATTTTTTGGATCCTTTGGCAAGGAGAAGTCTTCTTGTATTTATAGGAGAACTCATGGGCTTAATCGAGGAGCCCATGGGGAGCCATTCTTCGTTGGGCTTGGTCCAGGCCCAAGTCCAATGTGTTCCCTAGAATTGGCGGGAAAATACTGGTACTGTTCATGACGTCATTTGGCAGCATGGTTGTTGCTCGAGGCGGACACGTGGCACACTGTGACTGGCGGACGGCGTCCCTGTCCTTGCTACAGTCGTTGACCATGCTTCTGTCAGTAAGGGATGTCTGCTGTCACTGTAGACGCTGGTATGGTGGAAGCATGGCTACAGTGATGCTGCTGTCCTTGTCAGTAGTTGTTGGACCACTTCTGCCACCTGTCGCTTGGTTATTGGCGCGTACACTGTCAACGATCCTTGTGAATCTTCCTTTTGTTGTCTTCTGTACCTCGTACAAAAGGAGCTGAAGGAAGATTCCGCGCGTGACGGTACGCGCTTATCAGGTGCTGTTATTGCTTATCAGTTGTTGTCTTTGCGCGCTCCCCTGCATATGTTGCAAGCTGCGCGCTAACGGTTCCTTGCGCCACTGATTGGCGCGTGGAAACTGACTTATGGGGATAGGGACGTCTTATCCGCTTGGATTAGGCTCCCTATCTCTTCAATAATTTTCAAGGGGGTTAGGATGGGTAATTTTAATTGTAAGAAATAAGTAAGCGGGTTAGGATGGGTATGTCAAAAAAACAAGTGGGTTAGGATGGGTATGTCAAAAAAACAAATGGGTCAGGATGAGTATTTTTAGATAACCATACAAATTTAAATTAAAACTCACCCAACACAAAAAGCGTTGATGCCTCATGGAACTAAAAATCATTAAAAACAAAAAAATATATCTTTTCCATTTGTTGATAACCCCGGTCAGTTCGAAACCGTTCGGGTCGTTAACGGACGACTAGGTCGAAATAACATGGGTCGTTAACGAGACCGATCTCATTGAAACGGTTCAAGTCGTTAGCGGGCTTGAATGAGTCGAAACGGTCTGGGATGTTTACCGGCCTATTCGGGTCGACATGGTCTGATCGTTGACGGGCCCGGTCGGATCAAAACGGTCCAGGTTGCTAACGGGATCAGTCAGGCCGAAACGGTCCGGGTCGTTACCGGGTCAAGTCGGGTAGAAACAGTGCGGGTCGTTACGGGACGGGTCAGGTTGAAACGATCTGGGTCGTTACCGGGCCCGGTCGGGTAGAAACGGTCTGGGTCGCTACCGGGCTCGTTCGGGTCGAAACGGTCCGGGTCCCTACGGGACGGGTCAGGTTGAAACGGTCTGGGTCGTTACCGGGCCCGGTCGGGTAGAAACGGTCCGGGACGCTACCGGGCCCGGTCGGGTCGAAACGGTCCGGGTCACTACGGTACGAGTCAGGTTGAAACGGTCTGGGTCGCTACCGGGCCCGTTCGGGTTGAAACGGTCTGGGTCCCTACGGGAAGGGTCAGTTTGAAACGGTCTGGTTTGTTACCGGGCCCGGTCGGGTAGAAAGGGTCTGGTTTGTTACCAGGCCCGGTCGGGTAGAAACGGTCCAGGTCGCTATCGGGCCCAGTCGGGTCGAAACAGTCCGGGTCACTACGGGACGAGTCAGGTTGAAATGGTCTCGGTCGTTACCGGGCCGGATCGGGTCAAAACGGTCCGGGTCGCTACTGGGCCTGGCTGGGTCGAAACAGTCCGGGTCGCTACGGGACGAGTCAGGTTGAAATGGTTTGGGTCGTTACCAGCCCGGTCGGGTCGAAACAGTCGGTTCGGGTCCCTACGAGACGGGTCAGGTTGAAACAGTCTGGGTCGCTAACGGGCCCGGCTCGGTCGAAACAGTCCGGGTCAGGTTGAAATGGTCTGGGTCGTTACCGGCCCGGTCGGGTCGAAACGGTCCGGGTCGCTACCGGGCCCGGTCGGGTCGAAACGGTCCGGGTCACTACGATACGAGTTAGGTTGAAACGGTCCGGGTCGCTACCGGGCCCGTTCGGGTTGAAAAGGTCTGGGTCCCTACGGGACGGTTCAGGTTGAAACGGTTTGGGTTGTTACCGGGCCCGGTCGGGTAGAAACGGTTCGGGTCGCTACCGGGCCCAGTCGGGTCGAAACAGTCCGGGTCACTACGGGACGAGTCAGGTTGAAACGGTCTGGGTCGTTACCGAGCCGGATCGGGTAAAAACGGTCTGGGTCGCTACCGGTCCTGGCTGGGTCGAAACAGTCCGGGTCGCTACGGGACGAGTCAGGTTGAAATGGTTTGGGTCGTTACCAGCCCAGTCGGGTCGAAACGGTCCAGGTCGCTACCGGGCCCGGCTGGTTTGAAACAGTCCGGGTCCCTACGAGACGGGTCAGGTTGAAACGGTCTGGGTCGCTACCGGGCCCGGCTGGGTCGAAACACTCCGGGTCGCTACGGGACGGGTCAGGTTGAAATGGTCTGAGTCGTTACCGGGCCAGGTCGGGTCGAAACGGTCCAGGTCGCTACCGGGCCCGGCTGGTTTGAAACAGTCCAGGTCGCTACGGGACGGGTCAGGTTGAAATGGTCTGGGTCATTACCGGGCCCAGTCGGGTTGAAACAGTCCGAGTCGCTACCGGGCTCGGCCGGTTCAAAATGGCCCGGTCGTTGACGAGTCCGATCGGGTCGAAACAGTCTGGATCGCTAACGGACTCGGCTATGTCGAAACGATTCCGGTCACTAACGGGCCCAGCCGGGTTGAAACGATCATGGTCGCTAACGGATCCAGTAAGGTCGAAACGGTTCGGGTCGCTAACGGGCCCGGTTGGGTCGAAATACTCCTGGTCGTTACCGGTCCCGATCCGGATTGACAACGGGTCAGTCCGGTCGATTTTTTTTTTACTTTTTAAATTTTTTATTTTTTATTGTTATTTTAGTATTTTAAAAAAAATTAATCTATTTTGATGTGAACCTATCCTAATCCAAACCCAAACCCAAACCCAAACCCATCCTGACCCAACCCATCCTAACCCATTTTTTTAATCTACCCATCTTGACCCAAACCCATTCTAACCTAAACCCATCCTAACCCAACACCCAAACCAACCCAACCTACCCATTTTGCCACCCCTAGTATTAGAGCATCTCCAATGCATAATAACGGGATTGAGTCCCGGACGGACCAAAAAAGTGGAGTTGTAGCATTGGAGGAGTTGGAAAAAGATCGATCCGTACCGGACTGGTCCATTGAATATGAGGTGGGGCCCTATGGTGTACTTTAATATTAAATAAAAAAAAGTTAAATAAAAAAGGTTTTTTTTACGTGTAGGGTATAAATTAAATAAAAGAAAAAGTATCTGAGGTATAGGTTTGAAATGGTTTGTGGTTGGAGGAAAAAGTGAGGTTTTGTTTGGAATTGTTTGAAATGATATGGCATAATGTTGGGTCTGCTGACCTGGAGAAGAACAGATGATTGAAAAGCCAAAATATACTAAGTGTTGATCCATAAATAAAACAGTTGTTATAAAGAAGCTTCCCCCAAAAGTCTGTTGATTCGTAACTGCTGCTGCTTCAATCAACTGTTAAAGACAACTGCTGTTGATGAAAGGTCTGATGAACAAAGGTCCGAAGAATAAAAGTCTGATGAAGAACAACTGCTGATCAAAGAACTGAAGAACAAAGGTCTGTTGAACCAACAGCACTTTGGTTCAACAGATGATAGAAGACATCAGAGTTTTACTTTACAGAGTTTTGTATTATCAGTAGTTCAATGTAACAGTAGTTATAGCCTAGCAGATGTTAGAAGTTGTTAGTCAGTTAGAGGTCACTGTCTTAGGTGACGTCAGCACTGATCATCAGAGGTTTGAGTCTGTCTATAAATAGAACAGTACTTGCACTGTTCTATTCATCACTCGTCATTCTCTTTCAGACAAACATTCTCTGAGTGATCAGGCGGAGGGGGAGTTTATTTGTACGATTGTAATCTTTCAGTTTAATGAAAGCATTCGATTAAAAACAATTATTCTCCATGTTTTGATTTAGAGTTTATTCCTCTGCACTTTCCATTTATAATTCATTCCATTTATCCATATTTAATCAAACAAATCAAAACAACCAGAACTCAGATCCTAACAATTGGTATCAGAGCTTGGTCAATTAAATTCGATCTAATCAATCAATTTAATACACAGATCAGCTCATAATTATTGATATCGTTTGTTTGTCGGATTTAAAACAGAGTAATAGTTTATTTTCGATTCAACAGTTAGTAAACAGACTTTGTTTTTGAAAAATCAAGAGAATGACTTCACTCAATCAAGATCCACACAACACTGGCACAAGTAACAAGCCTCCGATGCTTGTCAGGTCAGAATACAACATCTGGCAGCGTCGGGTGGCTCATGTGTTAGCACAACAGAACACAGGGTGCTGGAAATCGGTAGTATTTGGACCACATGTTCCAATGGTACCGAGTGCCGAGGATCCAAAGATCCAAGTACCAAAGAGTGTTGAGAACTACTCAGAGCAAGATTTTCAAAAAATCGAGCTAGATGCCAAGGCTTTCAGCATAGTAGCCATGGCACTGCCGAATGATATCTATGCCTGACTCTTGCACTGCAATAGTGCTAAAGAACTGTGGGATGCTCTTAAAGAGCAGTTCGGGGGAACTGAAGATGTGATTGAAAACAACCGTGAAATACTTAACCAACAATATGAAACGTTTAGTCACATAAAAGGGGAGTCGTTAACACAACAGTTTGAAAGGTTTAATTGTCTTATTAGTGAACTAAAACTGGTCGGTCTAACTTTTCCTAATTCAACACTGAATCATAGGTTTCTTAGATCACTTCTGGACAAATGGGACACTATAGCTATAGTCATGAGAAACTCTATCGGATTCAAAGACCTGACCCTGACCCACCTTCATGGTAAGCTCCTGACTTATGAAAGGGAGCTTAACCAGAAAAAGAAGCTCCAGGACTCTGGCAAAGTGTCAGATGACTATGTATTTGGGAATACTGCACTGTTGGGTCAGGAGGAGGGTTCTGGAAGTAGTAAGGATCAGAGTTAAGATCATTACATTGACATAACCACTGGTTTTAACACTGATCCTTACTCATCACCAAGCAACTATGCTTTTACAGCTAGTGGTGATATCCAGGCTTCTGATAATTCATCTTTTGTGTACAATGACTTTCAATATATTGACCCTTTGGACTTAGAAGAAATGGACATCTTACATCAGGTTGCCCTACTCAGTATTAGAACCAATAACTTCTATAAGAAAACTGGCAGGAGGTACCCAGGTTTACATGGTGGGTCAAAGGTGGGGTTGGATAAATCAAAGATAAAGTGTTATAAGTGTCATAGAATGGGTCACTTTGCTAGGAAATGTAGGAGTCAAAATGGAGTTCCTATGATTACCTATCCAAACCAAAGATCACAGACCAACACTTATCAAACCATCCCTAATGTACCTAATGTGCAAAACACTGCTCACTTTGCACAAACCCAAACCACTGTTCCTGTGCACTATGTCCAAACCACTGTTCCTCAGTATCACTATGTCCAAACACCTGTTGCTCAGGCACCAGTGCCAATGACTGCGGTTCCATCCTCTGCTCCTGCAGAGACCAGTCAACCAAGTCAATAGAGTTTCTTTACTCAAGGCTTTGTTGATTGGAGCAGTCTACCAGATGAGATAACAGATGACAACATTGCTTTAGTTGCCAACTCTGAAAATGATTTTTGTTTTATGGCACTAGAGACAATTGTTGAAGAGACTGATTCTGAGGATGTGGTGTCTTTGTCTGAAAATGTGACTGATGGTGTTGTTGGTGAAGTTGTTTCAGCTGAAGAATCTGAAGTGGAGGTTGTGAATCTCTCAGACCCCTGGGGTAGTGATGATTGTGATTGCCAGTGTAACTGTGCCTTGATGGCTGTTGCTAAGGTATCTCCTCAAATCTTAAATGACTTATGCTCAGATAAATGTATTGTGACATTTGCTAAGATAAAAGAGGTGAATGAAAACTTTAGAAAGAAAATTTTGGATGATGAAATTCAGTTTGAAAAACTCACTAAAGAGTTAAAATAAAAAATAACTGAAAAAGAATCTGAAATCAGCAGCTTAAAACATGAAGCAAGTATAACCAAAGACCAGCTTCAGACTATGATAACAAAATATCATAGTTGTAAAAAGGAGCTTGAGTCCACCCAAGTTGAATGTCAGAAATGGGTGGAATCATCAAAAGGTTTTGAGATGATTGTCAACCAACAATCTAAAAGTCATGTGAAATTTGGGTTTGGCTTTCAAACCACTGCCCAAAGTTCACAAACCACTGACAAAAAGGAACCATAGTTGGTTGAAGTCATCCCTACCAATTCAAAAGGTCAAGAAATCAAGGTTACTGAACCCAATGGCAAGAAAATCATTCTTGAAAAATTGGAAGGTACACCCTCATTTGATGAAATTGAAAAATATCAATTCAAACCAACATGGTCAGATGAGTGTGAAGTCCTTGAAAATTTCAAACCAATGACCTTCAAAACCCCTGATGGTAAAATGGCACCACAGGCCAAAGTTATCCCTCTGAAAGATCTTCCAACAGATGATCAAACATCTGTTGAAAAGAAGAAAGAAAAAGGGAAAGCCAAAAACAACCTGTTTTGTGATTTTTGTGAAAAGAAGAACCATGTCACCAAAAACTGTTTTCTTCTAAAAGCATATGACATCAACAAAACAACAAGTTTAAATGATTCTAAAACAAAGGAATGCTCAATTTGTAAGAAAAAGAATCACAAAACAAAAGAGTGCATGTATCTCAAAAATTTTGATGAAAAGATAAAAGAGTACAAGGCTAAAAATCTTGAGAGTCAAGTGGTGAGTACTCCAAAAGGAAAACCCAAACAGACTTTTGAACCAGTCCAAACAGCTGTTACCAAAGGTCTGAACAAAAACTCTGCTCCCAGAGATGTTCAGGTAACAGATGTTCCACCAGCTACCAGATTACCAAGAGGATATGGACAACCGACTTGTCATCGTCTGCCACATGTTTATGAAGAGCCCAAAAGGCCTTCAAAATCAAAAGTGAACAGACATCCTCATGGTTTTCAGCATCTGACAGGAAATGATCAAACATCTGTTGGACCAAGTGTTGACATTCAAGCACTAGCAAATGGTTAATTACAACTGTTGAACTTAGTCCAAAAGCTAGTTCAAACCACTGATCATTCTCCTCAACTTAAGGCTGAGACATCCAAGAACCCATCCAAAGCCAATTTGGCTTTGGACACTCACCAAAACTAAAATCTTTACTGATGTGCAGGGAGCTTCTGCTTGCTTAGATAGTTTATGGTATGTAGATAGTGGAGGCTCCAGGCACATGACTGGATGTAGAGCCCTTCTTCTGGACTTTCTTGCACATGGAGGGGGTGATATATCCTTTGGTAATGATTCTAAAGGTAAAGTGTTGGGTTCTGGTACTGTCAAAGCAGGGAGGCTTAAGTTTGAAAATGTTAATCTGATAGACAATCTAAAATTTAATCTACTTAGTGTGTCTCAAATGAGTGACAAAGGATTTGGGTCATTTTTCACTAAGCAAACATGTAAGATTGTTGGCCCAGAGGCTATTGAAAAGATTAACACCATCATTGCTGAGAGCAAAGCACAACTTGTTGCTCATAGAAGTGGCAATGTCTATGTAGTTGATATGTTGAAGGATAACCCTATGGCAAATGTCTGTCTGTTCTCTGCTGCCTCTACCAAAGAGACAGAATTGTGGCATAGGAGACTTGGTCACACCAACCTCCAAACTATCAACTCACTCTCCAAACAAAACCTTGTCAGTGGTTTACCATCAAAAGAATTCAAATGTGATGAGCATTGTGTTTCCTGTCTAAAAGGAAAACAACATAAAAGCTCTTACAAATCAATTGATGAGTCCAAAACTAGTCAGTGCTTACAAATGTTGCACATGGACTTGTTTGGCCCAGTTAAAATCATGAGTCTAAGAAGAAAGAGATTTTGTCTTGTCATAGTTGATGATTTTTCTAGGTTTACATGGACTTACTTTTTACACTCTAAGGATGAGACTGCAGGTATTTTGAAGGACTTTGTCACCAAAGTTGAAAAACAATATGACTTGCCAGTAAAAGTCTTTAGAAGTGACAATGGAACAGAGTTTAAGAATAAGGAGTTGGATGAGTTCTGTGTTTCAAAAGGGATTGTAAGGCAGTACAGTATCCCAAGAACACCAGAGCAGAATGGGGTGGTTGAAAGAAAGAACAGGACTCTCATTGAGGCTGCAAGAACAATGCTAGCAGATTCTGGTTTGCCTCTGTCCTTTTGGGCAAAAGCTGTAAACACTGCTTGCTATGTTCAAAACAGAGTTTTAATCAACCCTAGACATCAAAAGACTGCTTATGAAATTCTGTTTAAAATCAAACCACTGATATTATTTTTCAAAGTCTTTGGCTGCCCATGTTTCATTTTAAATCTTAAAGATTCCATTTCAAAATTTGCAGCCAAAGTAGATTGTGGATATTTTCTGGGGTATTCTTCTACTGCCAAGGCCTATAAAGTATTTAACACAAGGACCAAGACAATAGAAGAAACTCTGAATGTGAAGTTCAATGAACTTTCATCTTTAAAAATCCCAGCAAACCCTGCTGAGTTGTTTGATTTGGATGAATTCAAATTTGAAGATATTACTGTCAAAACTAACCCTGCAGGTACTCCACAATCTCCACAACAAGACTACAGAATAGATGTTGTGATTCCAGATCATTACAAAGTCTATCCTGCATCAGAGGAACCAGTAGTTCCAAACAACTGTCAAAACTCTGTCATAGTTGAGTCAGCCACTGTTGGCCAGTCCTATCCCCAAACCACTGATTCACCCATCCAATCCACTGCTCAATCATCTGTTGACAAAAGTCAATCATTTGTTGACCATAGTCAAACAACTGTTGACAAAAGTCAGTTCAACTTTACACCACTTGGACCCATTCCTCCACCTCCATTTCAAACATCTGTTGACACTACAAAAGTGCAAACAGATGTTATGTCAACAGAGTCTCCAAACCTCTGTCCTTCACCACAAAATGCCATCATACCATATCAGGGAGATCTAATCTACCTAAGAGCTCATCCACCAGATCAAATCATTGGCAACATCAAAGAAGGTGTGCTTACAAGGAGCCAATCTTCAAATATCTGTCTTTTTGCAGGCTTTCTATCCCTTACACAACCTGTCAAGTACCAAGAGGCACTAAAAGACAACAGTTGGGTGGAAGCCATGCAAGAAGAACTCCTTCAGTTCAAAAGACAACAAGTATGGGAACTTGTACCACTGCCTAAGGATGTTTATCCAATTGGCACAAAGTGGGTCTTCAAAAACAAAACTGATGAAAGGGGTATAGTTGTCAAGAACAAGGCCAGGTTAGTGGTTCAAGGCTTCAGACAAGAAGAAGGAATAGACTATGATGAAACCTTTGCCCCTGTAGCAAGGTTAGAAGCTATCAGACTGTTCCTAGCCTTTGCTGTCAACCACAATATCAAGGTGTATCAGATGGACATCAAACGTGCCTTCCTATATGGCAAAATTCAGGAGGAGGTCTATGTATGTCAACCACCTGGTTTTGAAGACACATTCCATCCTGATCATGTCGACAAGCTTAACAAAGCATTGTATGGACTGAAACAAGCACCAAGAGCCTGGTATGAAACTCTCTCCACTTTTCTCTTATCCATTGGTTTCACAAGAGGTAAAATTGATAAAACCTTGTTTTTAAAATGGAAAGGAAAAGATTTAATGATTGTTCAAATATATGTGGATGACATCATTTTTGGATCCACATGTAACAAAATGTGTGAAGAGTTTAGGGAACTCATGACAGCAGAGTTTGAAATGAGTGCTCTGGGTGAACTTCAGTGCTTCCTTGGTCTCCAAGTGAAGCAACTGCAAAATGGCACATTCATTCATCAAAACAAATATGTGAAAAACTTATTAACAAAATTTGAGATGAATGATTGTAAGCCATGTAGTACACCCATGAGCACTGTCAAGCCACTCACTGATGATGACAAGGATGAACTGGTTGATCAAACACATTATAGATGCATGATTGGGCCTTTATTGTACTTAACAGCATCCAGGCCAGACATTATGTTTGCAACCTGTGTGTGTGCAAGATCCCAGGCTTCACCTAGAAAGTCAAACCTTATTGCTGTGAAAAGGATATTCAGATACCTAAAAGGTGCTCCCACACTTGGTATCTGGTATCCTGCTAATGGAAACATTGAGCTTTCAGGTTATTCAGATAGTGATTTTGCTGGCTGTCACACCACAAGGAAGTCCACATCTGGAGGGTGCCAGTTTCTAGGGAATGCCTTAGTCTCCTGGCAAAGCAAAAAGCAAGCAGCTGTTTTAACATCCACAGCTGAGGCTGAGTACATTGCTGCTGCAAGCTGTACAGCCCAACTCATGTGGCTTCAAAATCAACTACTGGATTTTAGGATAACTGCACTAAGGACTCCACTCATGTTGGATAGTCAAGCTGCTGAAAATATCATCAAGAATCCAGTCTCTCATTCCACCACAAAGCACATAGATATCAGGCATCATTTTGTCAGAGATAGCTATGAAAAAGGTTTGATTACTCTGCACCATGTTCCAACAGAGGATCACTTGGCAGATGTGTTGACAAAAGCTTTAGACACATCTACCTTCACAAATCTGATCTCTCGAATTGGTATGTTAAACATGGATTAAACAACAAAAATGTTTTAAATAAAAACATTAAAATGTTTCATAAAATCAAGTTTTGCTTAAAAATGACACTTTGGTTGAAAAATCTGTTTTAAACCACTGATCAGATAAAACAACCACTGCTAGTTGAAAAATTTGTTTCAAACATCTGATCAGATAAAACAACTGTTTTTCATCAGTCTTTTGGTTTAACAACAGAGGTTGGCAACAGATGTGTAACAAAACAGCTGTATGCCACCAGATGTTTAAACCATCAGATGTTTGCCACGTCTGCTCTCAAAAGCAGAGTTTTGCCACATCAGCGGTTTCACCAGAGGCTATAAAACCCTGTTTTTCCCCCAACAGCAGTTTTACTGTTTCATTGTATTCAAAATACTAAAACCGCCTTCGTCTTCCTCAAAACCCTTCATCCAAGTTCAGTACTTTCATACTCGAAATCCATTACAATGGATCTTCAAACAAAAGCCACCCACAATTTCCTTCCATATTTGGTTAAAACCGAAGACAATGTCCCATTCCACTCCACAATCGACATAATAACCAACTCAAAATATAAAAACATCCTCATTGCTGATGCTCCCATTTACCTTGAAACACTCCAAGAATTTTGGGCAAGTGCTGAAGTCTTGTATCAAGACAAAAAGCCCACTTTCATAATTTCAAAAATTGGAGCCACTAGTATTGCCATAACCCCTGAAATCATATCCACAACCTTCTCACTGAATGACTTGTCAGGTATGGAATCCTTTCCTAAAACAGAGCTTCACACAGAGTTTCAGGAAAGAGGGTATGATGCACAAATGACTGGATCAACCTTATACAAAAAGTTTTTTCCTCCAATCATGAAAATTTTCTTCCATACCCTTCTTCTCTGTGCCTCGGCCAAGACCACATCCTTCAATGAAATCCCATTGAGGATTCAATACTTGGGATATGCTATGTTGTCAGACTCTGACTTCAATCTTTCCCAGGGATTGTTTTTGGACTTGGTTTCAAATGTGAAAGCCATAAAATCTGGCTCAAACAATGCTTTTCTACTCTACCCTAGAATCTTAAGTGTAATTCTACAAAAGATTTTACCAGAAAATAATTTTTAAAAGGGAGAGTCCTTTAAAATGAAAAGTTTAACTGATGAAACTTTCACAAGAATGCTGGGTTCTTCAACCCAAGAAAAAGTGTCAAAAGTGACAAAAGTTTCTAAAACACAACCAAAGAGGACAAAAACAACAACTGTTGTTGAAACCTCTGTTGGTGAGCCCACTGCTCCTGGTGATCATGGCACTTCATCCAGTGTTGTGAAACCCACACCAGCCACCAAAAGAAAACGTCCATCCTCCAAAACCACCTCTACACCCAAAAAGGGACTTCTGGAAGATGAGATACCAGAAGCTAACCCTGTTGCATCACCAAAGCAACATGAAACCACTGTTGTTACTTCCTCACAACAATTGGAGATATCTCAACCCAAACAAACTCCTCAAGAATCCTCACAAAAGGATCTTGTTGTAAGCCAAAGGGAACCTCATACTGAGGCATATGAGTCACTTGACCATATGCTTACAAGTCCATCTCCCAGGGCTAATCAGCTTCTTACTCCACATACATCACCACCACATGTTCCACAAACCATGCAACCTCTGTTTGAGGCAATTGACAAAACTCAGGAGAACCCCAATTCCTCTCCTTCACCTGTCACAGAGAGTATACCTCCACAAGTGACTGGGTCTGAGAAAAGTCAATATGCTATCCCACAAACAAAAGAGGAGGCTACACTCCCAGAGTTCAATGTAACTCTTGGTGAGGTTTCAAGAGAAGCAGCCACTACTGTTGTAGAGACCATTGTCTCACAACAGGACAGTAGTTCCATAGATAAGACTTCCTTGAAGGCAACAACTGATGAGGCCACCATTGTGTCCCCAAAATCAGTTGGAAGTCCCCGGAACCAAGACAAAGGGGCATCTGGTTCTCATTCCATGGATTCACCTCCTAGGACTGAACCAGTTAAAACTACCACTGGTAAAGATTCAGATGATCCTATTAACTTAGGTGATGAATCAAAACTACAAGAATTGACGGCTAAAGTTCAAAACCTTGAAACCTCTGTTGCTGACATCAAAACTGATGTCAAGTCAATATTGGAAACATTGGGCAACTTTACAAAAAGTCAACCTTCCACCTCTGATATTGCTAATGAGCTATGGAAATTTGTTTCCCCCATCATCATAGCTCACCGAAAATTAGCAGATCAGACACAAGAGACCTATATGACATTGATCAGAAACATGGTGGATGCCAGATTTAATGACACAAAGGCTGACATCAAGGTGATCAAGGACCATCTGCTGAAGACTACTGGCTCTGCCCCTACCACCATTCTCAGAGATGAAAATGATGATGAATTCACTGCTGATGATGCCAAAAAGGGGGAGAGTGGCAGAGATAGGCTACCAAAGCTAAATCCATTTGGTGCACCACCCTCTTAAAAGGGTAAGCCAGCTGCTGACATACCAGAGTCTACAAAATCAGCACCACAACAACAACAACCAAGTGTTCAAACCCCTGTTGCTGAACCAGCCAAAACCAGCAAGGCAAAGGAAGTTGATACCTCTGCCAATGAAAAGGCTGATAAAGCTGCTGAAGATAAACTGAAAAGGGCTGACACATTGGAAGCTAAAGCAGAGTTGTTGGTTCAGCTCAAAAAGGAACAACAACAAGAAGTGGAAGATGTGAGTTCCTCAAAAAGAAAGAAAATGTCAGCAAAACATACAAGGAAACCACCATCCAAGCTATCTTCTGAAACCTCTGCTGAAACACCTGTTACCACAACCACTGCTACTAAAACCACTGAAACCACAACCACTGCCACCAAAACCAAAACCACTGCCACCAAAACACCTGTTCAAACCAAACCTACCACAACACAAACAACAACCAAACCTACCACAACACAACCAAAAACCCAAACAACTGCTTCATCCTCACCTTCACCAAAAATCTTGTATAGCAGAAAAAGGAAATCCACCTTTGTTATACAAGATGAAAACATTCACATCACACCACCTAACACCCCAATCACACAATCCACACCTGTCCCAGCCATTCCACTTTCATCATACTCACCTCACACATCACAATTCAAATCCCACAGACCACCACCAACCATCACACCATTGGCTGAGAAGTATCCTCTTGAGCTGGATTTACTCAAGGGGGAACTTCAATCCTTCTATAATACTGATCAGCCATCAGATAGATCCTTCCCTTCTCTTAAAGGCTTCCCTGTTCCTCTCAACATTGATACTTATCTAAAATACAAGAGTGAACAGGAAGATGCTGTCAACAAAGAGAAGTGTAAAGGGAAGGATGACAGGACTGTTCAGGGCATCCATTCAGCAGAACTTAGCAAACTAAGAAGGATTGAAGATTTTGCTAAGACCCTGAGCAACTCCATGTCTGCCATACCTCTCAGCAAAGATGTGGAGATGGAGGTTAGGGATTCCTTACTAGAACAGATCTTGGCCACCAAGCCTTACAAAGCAAACAAAAACCAATTCACAGGCTGGACCACACATGCTCTTAGAGAAGAACTTATAAGAATTGAGAGCATGGCCAAGAATCCTCCTACAAAGGCCTCTGCCCCTGATTTCAGTAAAGGGAGAGATCAAGCTAGAGCTTTAAAATTCAAAAGAATGAGACAAGAGCTTGTTGCTGCCAAGTATGGAGAGATGAGATCTGTTACTAGATGGTCTGAAATCCGACTGATAGAAACTTACAAGAAGTTGGAAGAAGAAAGAAAGACTAACCCTAACCTTCCAAGAAAACCTATCTATGATGATGCTCCAAAAAGACCTCTACAGGCCTTTACACTTGACAGTTTGCTGGAAACCTCTGATCTCTCCATTGCTGCTAGAAGACAGTTCAAGAAGCAGAAGGAGATGACAGAAGAGGAACAAAAATAGTTTGCTGACACATTTGTAAAAGAGGGTCTTATAAACCAAATCAGATCTTTCACTGATCCTGTGTCAGACAGACTCAGGGAACTCATTGGCAGACCTCCATCACCCAACTCATCAAAAATAAGGATGCATCCCAGTCACTCCTCTGATTCTAAAATTCTAAAATGGAAGTCAAACAAAGACACCCATGAATTGACATTGCTCAGATCAGATGGTAGTATTCAGAAGTTGAGCATGGATGATGCACCTGGCCTATGTGCTGAAGACCTCCAAACACTTCTGAATTTGACACTGGAAAGAGATGCTGAAGACCTTTACTCTTTGAACTTTGAGTTACAACTCAAAGGCCAAATAAGAGAAAATCTGATGAGAAATAAAGATCAATAATAAAGCAGAGTTTTGGCATCATCTGTTCCAGAGGGAGATTGTTGGGTCTGCTGACCTGGAGAAGAACAGATGATTGAAAAGCCAAAATATACTAAGTGTTGATCCATAAATAAAACAGTTGTTATAAAGAAGCTTCCCCCAAAAGTCTGTTGATTCCTAACTGCTGCTGCTTCAATCAACTGTTAAAGACAACTGCTGTTGATGAAAGGTCTGATGAACAAAGGTCTGAAGAATAAAAGTCTGATGAAGAACAACTGCTGATCAAAGAACTGAAGAACAAAGGTCTGTTGAACCAACAGCACTTTGGTTCAACAGATGATAGAAGACATCAGAGTTTTACTTTACAGAGTTTTGTATTATCAGTAGTTCAATGTAACAGTAGTTATAGCCTAGCAGATGTTAGAAGTTGTTAGTCAGTTAGAGGTCACTGTCTTAGGTGACGTCAGCACTGATCATCAGAGGTTTGAGTCTGTCTATAAATAGAACAGTACTTGCACTGTTCTATTCATCACTCGTCATTCTCTTTCAGACAAACATTCTCTGAGTGATCAGGCTGAGGGGGAGTTTATTTGTACGATTGTAATCTTTCAGTTTAATGAAAGCATTCGATTAAAAACAATTATTCTCCATTTATAATTCATTCCATTTATCCATATTTAATCAAACAAATCAAAACAACCAGAAGTCAAATCCTAACACATAATAACGTGACGGTTTGGAGTTTTCTATTTAGTGTCATGAAATCACAATAAAAATAATTTATTTCAAGTAAAATAACAATCCAAATTACTCATGAAGAAACTTATATATTTTTAACTAACCTAAAGTTGAATATAATTGTTTAAACACATTTATTTTTCTAAAATATTATATAGTTATTTTCTTTTAGCCAAATCCGATGTGATGTAATAATAGTTTATATCTAAAAGTTGTGTACTTTTTGTATGGTTTTTCATAGTGAAGTTAAGCATCTAATCCAATATATTGTAAACATAGTGCTACCCTATAAACCCCCCAACCACACATCCCCCTCTTTGCTCTCTAGAGAGATTTGGAGAAGTTTGACACAATCATGGACGAGTTCGATACTAAAAGATCGAACTACGTAAACTTGCACGCGACACCACAAAACGTCGTTGGTGAAGGCTGGTGGAAGTCCTATGGGACGTCGATTTCTCTAGGATTTCTAGCAACCGCAATCTTCATATCCATGTTCATAATCATGGCGATTATAGAATACTTCTTCAAACCAAATGCTTCATTTCACTTCACCGTTCAACAAACCCGCCACCCACCCAATGACCCAAGACAAATGCACAAGCTCATGGATTCACAACCACATGTAAGTCACTTGTGATAAGTAAAGTTGTATTGTTTCGAATCTAGGTGTGATACAAGCCATTAAAGCATCGCGTTTGTTATAGGTACAAGTGGGAAATGCATCGGATTTATCGGTATTGATGCCAGGACAAAAATATCCAACCTACATTGCACATCCAACACCTCTACCTTGTTCAAGGGAAGGAGTGTATTGGCCTTCACATTAGTAACATGATATGTCCATCTATCTTTACAACTAAGCATAATGTTATTAGTTTATGCATCATATGATTTTACCCGTTTTGCACAAATTATTTTAATGGTGTATCGACGTGAACTACTTGGTCAAAATTTTGTATACCAAAGCGTGCATTTATGCGAGGAATATTTATTAGGCGTTCTAAGTAACTTAGCCGGATCGACATGAATCCAACATGCAATCTTATGTTATTTTAGTTGGCTTGATTGGAATGAGAAAATGAAGCGACATGGACACATGGTTGGTTACTTTCATCACCTGACATTCCGCTTTATAAGTAAAAGTGTTCGCATTTTGTTTTCCATCATCAAATTAGTATATAAACTTTAAACATAAGTACACATCGCTCATCGCTCTAATAGTTGATTAAAGTTTCACGTTAAACTGTCACAATGCAATCTTATATTCATGTAACAATATGATTCATTTAGTAATTAGTAAAGTAGGTATAACTTGTGTAAGACGAACATAATTATGCGGCATTTGATTGTACAATAATCATATTAACTTGTATAAATCGTTAGAAGTAAAAGCAAATAATAAATAATAAATATGCCTAAAACAGGAGAGTAGAATATTCCCAGTTAATAAAGTAACCTTAGTATAGTGTAATGTAGGTTTAAAAAATAATGAACCTGACGTGAATCGAACACGCAACCTTCTGATCTGGAGTCAGACGCGCTACCATTGCGCCACAGATCCTTTGGTGTTCTTTCCTTCTATTCATACTATATATAACATGACAACTGATTTACAAGTCAACCGTCAAACTCATGAACTTGTAACAATTGAAAACAACTTGTTTTCCTACTCTAATGGTGTGGGGCAGATACGTGAAAAGTGTTTCTTTTGAACTTTTTCATGTAGATGTTGCAGGTGCGGAGTCTGGTTTGATTGCTAACCATTGCCTTTTTTTCGTGTAGGACAGTGAAAACACAATAATTTGTTTTACTGAGTCATAATTTAGTAGGTCTTCTTATGTCTATCAAGAGGTTATTTTATTCGGTCGGGTCAGTGTAGTATTTTTACCGTACCAAGTCAGGTCATCAAATAACCTCACTTCAAGAAATATACAAGAAATTTGCAATGTAAGTGTTTGAGATACATGGCAGCTAATCAGCTATATATCTATGGGAGGCATAATAGAAGGAAGCCAGAGAGGTAACTGGGATAAACACATGAGGCAATTGCGAGAGTTCACAATATAATGGGCCTAATTGAAGAAAACCCAATAATGAAATGTAACGACTTATTAAAACGGGCTAGGTGTTTTGTTTTTGTTTTTTAAGGCATCAATATGGGCTAGTTAATAAAAGGGAAATATGTAAAAAAATCCTTAATAAAAATATACTACCTAGAGAAAAACCGAGTCACCATTTCATTACTAGTGGGTATACCCGCGCGTTGCAGCGGGGACCCAAAGAAATTTTGTATTACAACAACGTGATTATGTACAAATTGAAAAACGGAAGTTTAATAATACACACAATGTTGTGTTTCGAATAAACCCGTATGCACAGGACATATGGACGCATCTTTTTTCATATTGAAACTGGAGTGATTAGTTTCTCATTGTGGTATTAGACAAAAACTGCATAAAAATTTATATATACATCGGGAAGTTGGCTAAAAATATTGAAGATAAAAAGGAATTGTGACACAGATCATCCAAATTTTTGTTGCTTTGTCCGGTTAATGCAATAATTAAGATGGTGAACTTTTCCAATAGATATTTTATACATAGTACAGAACAATAAATCCATGAAAACATGAACTTTATTAAAACCTTCATGATGAGAACCTAATGGAAAATAATAGTGGGTTATTAAGATCCCAAAACAGAGTATGCATCATTTCATTAATTTCAAGGTATTTAATATAGAATTAGAGTATTAATATATGGTGATAATTATAGTTTGTTTCGTTAGCTAGTCACACTAAATACAAATATAAACATACTAAAACCCAAAAGAAGAGAGAAATTCTAACCTCGTATGCAAAACGGATGCCTTTGAACACCTCGCTAGCTTGTGAATCCTTGCTAACGTCTGCACGATACTGACATGCGAAATTTATTATTAATATTACTTATCATTGTACACACTACACAACATTATGATTGGATATTACTTATCGTTGTACACCATATACACATTTGAATATAAGTTTGAGTTAGTTCCAACCTTTGTTTTTTTTACATCACATAGTAGATCCTTATCATGTCCTTACAAACCTATCAATCATCACCAGTTAAGCATGGAAGTTAGAAACACTGGAATAAGGTTAATCCCAATCCATTCATCCATCAAAAGTCAGACCATTATTTACTTTAAGAAAGCAAATTATATGTACTATATGTAAAGTTCAAATGTTTCGTTTCAAGGAAAGAGTTCTTATATAAATGAAATCATTACAACCATTTAAGAGTTACAACCAAAAAATCTCATTCGAGTATATTAACAAACCATTTAACGAAGTAAAGCACGAACTTGAAATGAAAAGGGTTGGTCTTAACTTAACATTTCTCAGGTGAGTGGTATGGTATAATAACAAATCAAGTGTGATAAATGCTATAGGGATTTTAACAAATCAATTGTGATAGACTATCTCTGTCTAGTTTCTTAACAACTACAATGATACCAAAATGCCCTTTAATGCTTCCGGTCTTTTCTTGAAAAATCTCGTACAGAAAAGTAAAAATATGTAGACCATTAACATAAACAGGTTTTCACATAAAGACCATCTAAAGAGTGTTGGGAAAATGACACTAAATTACCGTTTCATAAAAGTTGGCTTTAAACTTCCTGTCACAATGACCTGTCCTGGTAACGACAAATGCATCCTGGCCACCCTTAAGTAGGGATGAGCTCGGTACCGGCAACGAATATACCCAAAAAAATGGGTACCGAAAAAGATTCAGTATGAGAATTTGGGTATCGGTACGGTACCAGTTTAATACGGTACCATTTGCTTATCCCCAAGCACCACCTGTAAAGTTTCATATAATTTATATAAATATATGTTGGATAGCGAGTCCTTAGGTAATTATCAAACACCCAAAACGCATATTACTAAGGCAAAAGAAATAAATTTTGTGAACCACAACCAATATCACAATTGTCTTATAACGGTTGCTAATCGGTATGAAGATAAATCTGAATTGAAGTATCACCATAAAAAGAATGTCATAATTTATAAAATAAAAAAAGACCCAACATAGAAGCGTGGCAAAACTTTTAGGCCTGAGAGGGTATACATATTTTTTTTAGGTATCGGCAGGCGACATAACATTATTATGACTGAAACGGTCACAGAGTTCACTAACTCTGAAAAGTTCCATTTTTCTCTTCAATAACTGTTTCCTAAACATTAGTGGCTCATTCGGCCATTTACACTAAATATTAAATAATCGAATAGTTAAAACCTAAGACGATATCACCATAAACAGAATGTCATGATTTCTAAAGAAAACAACCCAACATAGAAGCGTGGCAAAACTTTTAGGCCTAAGAGAGTATACATATCTTTTTTAGTTATCGACTGGCCACATAACATTACTATGATTGAGACGGTCATAAAGTTCACTAACTCTGAAAAGTTCCATTTTTTTTCTTCAATAATTGTTTCCTAAAGATTAGTGACTCATTCGGCCATTGACACTAAATATTAGATAATCAAATAGTTAAAACTTATGACGATGATGAAACTTATATTGCTAGTCAATCCCAAAATGAAGTTACGTCAGTCAAAATCTACAAAAATATGTGTAATATGTATCTAGAACTTACTGACAATCTATCAAGACCCCAATGTTTTTTAAAGTTCCTACAATTGGAAGACAAGTTGATTAGCATTTTCAAGGCTTAACATAGAATATAAGCACAATCATGAACATGATAAGGTGTACCAATTTGTAATATACACAACAGACTACAATATATAACATAAATAAAGATAAAATCATGAACATATAAAGAGAAAAAAAATGAACTCTCAAGGACAAGATATCATGGTTAGATACACCAGTTCACATATAGAGAGCACGCTGCAACATATATCTTGAATATCATAGATTATCCGGAGTATCTATTCAACTTACATGGTTAAGAAGTGGAGACATCGCAACAACATTGACTGGGCGCTCAGTAATGCATGTCTTAATCAATGTCAATGATCTGTTGTCCCAAAGCTATTTTTTTGAAAGGAAATGCAACAATAATAAGAAGATATTGGCTTAACAGCACTACCAGAACATACTTGCGAAAGTTGGGTACATAGTACAGACATGTTACCTTCGTCGACTTATCTAGGGACTCGGTGAGAAACTGTGAAGAATCACTTGATTCTGCAAGCGATGTAACTGTCCTTTTGTGACCAAGTTCTTAGTCATTTTCTTGTAGCAACTTTCCAGTATGCCAGTTATTTGAAGAAAAAAAAAGAGCATAAGAATAATGAAAGTGAAACTAAAGATAACATAAAAGCCAACCTGAATAAAAATGGAAGGAAAAAAGACTACAAATTTTAAAAGTAAGTTGACAATGTGCAATTATTAAGACTTTCTACCAAACATGGTATTTCATACTCAACCTAAAAGTAATATTTCATAATTATGAGACTAAAACAATTTGAACTTAAAGCTAATCATAAAACTTAACCAAATTCCTTTTGTGCTCATAGTACTTCCTTCCCTTGAGTAAATAAACAGTAATTAAGGGAATACACCATGCCGATATAGAGAATTCATATAGAAGAAGCAACTTTTTTAACTCAAGATCATTACTAATAGTCTATATATGCAAAGAGAACATCAAAGAGTAAAGTACATATATATATATATATATATCATCAATGATTATGAGAAGAAGCCTATTATTTATACAACTAATTAACAAAAATGATGTCAAAAACTACAATCAATTTGAAATACGATATATTTTTTACAATCTCTCAAAACAAAATATCATATAACTTCAGTGAAAATGCTAAAAAAATTGTCCAAACCCCATAAGAATACCAAATTTCTCAATCACAGATAAGTAAAATTATTGATATGTGAAGAAGCTTGTGGCTAAATTCAGCACACTTATGCCTGCATAAATTCCAATTTTCATGAGTATTGATCAACTTTTCAGCTTCTGCGAGCATTGCTCTACATACTAAGAAGATAGCCACATAAATGTGAAAAACATACCTCTGTATCCCAAACATGAATCACAACATCTTCACCAGCACTAATAATTGTCTTGTTCAATGTTCCAAGAACTGCTATATTGATATTTCCTTGAGGACCCTCAAGTACAAGTACAGAATCATCAACCTCTAAAAAGTTACACCAATTAGAATGTAAGATGCTTACATTGTCATTTTATAGCATAAGTCAATGCACTGTCCTGTACAAAAGGAATAAGGCAACTTCTCAAGTTTACTTGCATTATGTATTTGTTTAACAAATAACATTCTGATTAAAATTGTGAAAACAACTCCATCCAATCAGAAAAACAAAATCACATTACCATTCAACCACAAAACAGTAGAATATCAATGTTCAAGATCAATGGTAAGGACTAAGAAGATGTTAAGGCAATGGTACACAACTACCAAATCTTTTATGAAAGCTTTCCATTTGATGATACAAATTGCTTTTAGTAATTGAAAATTAACAGAGTAAATACCTGGTTTACAAAAGTGAGGAATAACGATTAGGGGATGAACACTTCCAGATAACCCATCTTTCAAAACCCTACATCCGCTGTCGTCTCAACTCACGGCTTCCACCGCCTTTGGATGTCGATGATGGTGTGTCTTCTCCGTCGTGCGAGGGGTGTGTGAATGAATATCGGAAAAAGAATGGGTTTTATGACAGACTATGGCAATGATTAAAGCTTTTGCATTCAATTTGTAACTGATGCTGATGTTTCACTAAACCTTGAATTGATGCTGAATTGATGATTATTAAAACTTCTTAAAACTTGTATTGATGAATACTGATGAATCGATATGGAAGAAGGCAAAGCATCGTTTGGTTGGTTTGTAAGAAGGAGGGTAGTATTGTAAATTTGCTTTGATATTGTAAAGGAGGGGATAAGTGAAATGTCTACACTACCCTCCTAAGTGTCTTAATTGTCACAATTATGCCTATAATACCCTTAAATTTCTAGCTTAAATATGTTGTACATGTTGCTTGTTAAGTTGTATGAAAGTGCAAATTACTAAATGGTACATACATCACTCCTCCTTAATAAGATAATTTCATTATTATTTCAATGAAAGAACATGATTATTAGTTTAACTATATGTATTTACATATCACTCAATTTTCAACATTAAAAATTAAATGTATACACATGTGCGCACACACACGTGCTTCGCCCTTGATCAAGGGCCTCGTACCCACATCAACCGTTATAAAGGCATGTAGTTAGATTTAGTTCTCATAATATTGACATGTTTGAGATTTATCATAATCCAAATCAACTCGTTCATAACATCTTGATAAAGTTTGAAGTTATAATAATGGCTGTTTATATATGTTTACCCAATTCCAGGAATCTCTTAATAGCCATTGCCTAACCTTTTATGTACATATGGACCGCATCTTTTCCATATTGACACCAACAATTTCTAACACAATGTGAAACACGACATGAATATAATAAGGTTTTGGATTTTCAAATCTAACCCGTGTATAAATAAAATTGGTCGTTTTCTAGTTGGTTTCATAAATGGACCGTGGTCGGGTTGACATGTTAATTAAATTGGTCAAACTTTGACATATTTTCAGTCTGTGCTTCAGCTTCCACCATCCTCACAAAATTCACCAAAACCAAAATTTAAGCACACACACGCTTTGTCTCCACTTCTACGGATGTCTTAAAACCTCTTCATTCAAGATCAAACCACTATTAGCAAACATGACTCATGACTATGAATAAGATGGAGTCACACAAGTACAGCATTACTTTTTTTTCTTTTGGAACGGTGACAATCAAGATACCACCCATTTGGTGGTTGAGACTGGGCAACCATAGACAAGACTGTGAGGCCGGCCTCGGATTGGAACCCATCAGGTTTGTTCACGGAAGAGCATAACATCGGCTTACGGGAGTGAAACTGTTAAGCAAACAATAGATTCATATACCACGTAATGTAGTAATTCACAACATTCATTTTATAGGATTAATTAAATTCTTGATATACATAAATAAAAATAAACACAAAACTAACAATTTCAATTTTCCTATCACATGTCTATAGTTTTTATTTTTAATTATGTTTAAATTTACACAATTGACTAAAGAAAAAAAAAACAATACTTCCGTGATTATCTCTATCAATATAAACATTTGACTTGTTCCCATATAAACCTTTTAGTTTCACATACTTTGACCAACAAAAAACAACTCATAACCCAAATAGTCTCATTTAGCGTTTAACAACACCATTAAAAGATCTTGAATATACATACCAAAGACCAACAATCCAACATACCTTTTTTCTTAAACTCATGAAAATAATAATATAGCTAGCCAATTAACATCATTTTAATTTCAACAAATTTGATCATTCAGTTTTCATCACAAGTCATCAAAAGAGAGAGAGAGAGAGAGAGAGAGAGAGAGAGAGAGAGAGAGAATGAAAGGGTATTCAAAGATGAACAACAAAAGAAGCAACAACTCCAGATCCATGGATTTTTCTTATCATGAATCCAAATCTTATGATGAAGAAGAAGAAGAAGAAGATAGCAAGCTGCAAACTACAGTGAAAAGGGCTTTCTCCATGAGATCTTCATCTGTTTCTGAAAAATATCGTAGGATTCATGATCAGACTGTAGGCACTGTTCCGAATAACCCGTTTGATGGTAACAAAGAAGATGAAGATCAAAAGTTGCAAGTTGCAGGATCTGCAAACATGGAGAAGAAGAAGAAAATGAAAAGTGTGCTTGAAGTGTGTAAGCGCATTTTGAGACTTTGAATTTAAAGATGAATGTTATGAACTCAAGTATCATACATAAAGATGATCCATATTTTAAATTTATAAATTTTGAACACAAGATTCATTTAAGAAACATGTTATGAAAAGAAAAAAAAAATCAGACTTCATATGACTGCCGACAAGTCTTTATTATTTTTAGATGAAGAGATATGAGACCGCACAAGCGTACGGGCCCACATCTCAACATATGCCAGCACAGTAGGCCTACGTGGGCTTCTAGAAAGCGGCGCGGGACACCTCGTAACATGACAGCTAATAACCGACAAGAAAGGGATGTCCAGCCAATCAGAGGCGTTCATTCCCTGCTCCATGATCGCCTGCAGGTACGAGGTACAGAATAGTACGAGAAAGGACAGACACGAGACACGTGGACCAATAGCGAAGGAACAGCGCAACGAGTGACAACGGCCCAATCGTACAGCCAGCTGTCATTCTCCTCTCGTCCAATCACAGAAGACCTCGGATGGTCTATAAATACCCTATGAGGTCAGACGAGGAAAAGGATGAACAATCATAGAACGAGAGCTAAACATAGTTATGAGAAATAGATTATAGTCGAAGCGCTGTAACAATTGCTATTCTAGTCCTGTAACGATCATTGAATCATTAATAAGAATCGTGTCCTTACTTGTGCTTATATTTTGGTATATTGTTATATTGGTGTTTCTTCATTGGCGCCATCCGTCTATTTGAGCATCTAAGAACACTAAAAACTTCTATTTCTCAAACACAATAACTATGTCTCTCATACCTCTGTTGCCGAACTTCACCAATGCTAACTCAGACACCGACGCTGCCCAGGGAAGCACCGGCCAGTCTGGGAACACAGCAGAGGTTCAGCAACAAGCAACAAACACGGGTCCGGTTGTTACCCCATCTTCGGGGACAAGACAGACCCCCTCTTTCCAGTTTATCACCGAAACGAATCAGGCTTCCCCAACTGAAAATGCCGCGCCGATGGTTAGTCCGGAGGTATGGTATGCTCAGCAAAAGGAAGCCTTGAAACGTATCTACTTGCAAAAAATGAAAGAGCAACAACTTAGAGAGACCGCCCGCACGCTTTCCTACAGCGAAGGACCATCCAACGCCACAAGGAACAACGGCGGAAGTAACCACGAAACAGACCCCACATGGAGAGAAGACTCGGACGAGTCCCAGAGTCGTTTCACTCGCGACATAAGCCAGCCCCTGAGCAACACCGTTGTACGAGGGCACTTTATGACCGGTGACGACGACCTGACCAAACCTTATTATCCTCCGTCCTTCATGGAAAAGTCAAAATTCACTCCGCGCATTGCGCTGGCCCCCTACCACCGAAGACAAAAATCCCAAGTACTCTGGGTAAATTCGATGGGACAGGGGACCCAGATGACCACTTGCGAACGTTTGAAGTCGCAGGAAAATGCGCACAGTGGAGCTTGCCAGCATGGTGTCACATGTTCGCGCAGACACTCACAGGCGCTGCGCGGGTATGGTTTGACAGTCTGCCGAATGGAAAGATAGACAACATCAAGGAATTGACTGATAAGTTCTCAGACCACTTAAGCCAAAACAAGCGCATAGAGCGCGACTCAACGGACATCCTACAAGTCAGACGGCGCGATAATGAGTCAATCGAAGATTACATCACTCGGTTCAATAGGGAGGCTTTACAAATTGGGCCCATTGGTTTCGAACTTATGAAAGCAGCCTTCACACAAGGGGTGCGGTGCGATTCCCTCATCCGAACCTTAGCCGGCTGCACCGGAATGCCCAACACATGGGATGAGATCATGAAAGGAGCCAAGACTTACGCAAAAACAGAAAGAGAACTCTCTGTCTGGAACCGAGTACAAGCACCACAGTACACATATGTACAAGCGCAAGCTGCGCGTTCAAGGCATGGCCGACAGGACAGAAGGGGAAGAGGTTCTGTTTGGAACAGACTCCAAGGAGGCGCCCAAACAGAAACCAAACCCACTGAGGTTCTGGACCACAAAGGAAACACCCAACACGATCACAGGTCAGGGAGGAGGAGTCACAACAACTGGACTCCACTCACAAAAACTCCAGCGCAAGTGCTGGCAACAGAAAACGTAACTTTCCCAGAGCCCAAGGTAATCAAAAGGCGAGACAACCTGGACCCAGGAAAGTTCTGCGCATATCACCAGGATATCGGGCATGACACAGACAAATGCTACCAATTGAAACAAGCAATCGAAGAGGCCCTGAAATCAGGAAAACTCGGACATCTACTAAGAAATGTCGAGCGCAAACAGCAAGAGGGGCCACCTCAAAAGAAGATAAAAAATGTCAGCCTGATGATACACTCCGACAGACGAAAACAGACAAAGAGAAAGCGTGACCAAGTGGCGGAATGGAGGGAACAGCGAGTACAGTTCCCAACAGTCAAGGGTGGACCCTCATCCACCCGCGCATTGGTTATCACAGCCATTTTTGACCATTATCGGACTACCCGTGCGCTGGTTGACACGGGGAGTAACTCTGATATCATGTACGAGCAATGCTTTAACCTCCTTGACGAGGAAGACAAGCAACGCCTGCGCCCAGTTAACTCACCAATCATGGGTTTCTCAAATGAGCTCATATCCCCGCTGGGAGAAATTTCTTTCCGCCTAACAATGGGAGACAAGACACATTCAAGAACAGAAGACGTCACCTTCCTCGTCGTTCCGACGAAATCTAGCTATGACATCATTCTGGGGCGCGAAGCAATGGCTGCCTACAACATGGTCCCATCAACAGTACACGGGGCCATTGGGTTCCCAACCCTGACAGGTGTAGCAATCATATGGGCCAACAGAGAATGCGCCATGACAGAGGAGCCACACCCTTCCAAAATGTTAAAGGCCACCCCGCGCACAGAACCAGAAAAGTGGATCCTTAACCCCAAATTCCCAGAACAGACCGTGACGCTAGGGGCAGCCATCTCTGAAAACACCCGGGAGCACCTAAAACAGCTCCTGCGAAAGAACATGGACGTCTTTGCGTGGCAACCATCAGACATGGTGGGGGTCCCGCGAGAACTTGCCCAACATAAGCTCAATACATATCGTTCAGTTGAGCCGATTGCACAAAAGCGCAGGAGCATGGGCGCCGAGAACGCCAAAGCAATGAATGACCAAGTCAACGAGCTACTGAAGGCAGGAATCCTGCGAGAAACAAGATATCAAACCTGGGTCGCAAACCCAGTCATGGTTAAAAAAAGCAACGGAAGCTGGAGAATGTGTGTGGACTACACTGATCTCAACAAAGCTTGTCCAAAAGATTGCTATCCACTACCAGAAATAGATTTGAAAATCGATTCCCTCGCGCCATTCAGGTTCAAATACTTCTTGGACGCCTATAAAGGCTATCACCAAATCCAAATGGCGCCGGAGGACGAAGATAAAACCGCTTTTCGAACAGATAAAGGTGTCTTCTGCTACACGAAAATGCCGTTCGGACTCAAGAATGCAGGAGCAACTTATCAACGGTTGATGGACCGCGCATTTGCGCTGCAAATTGGCAAAAGCCTCGAAGTTTACGTGGATGACTTAGTCATCAAAAGCAAAGAAGAGGATCAGATGTTGAAAGACATTGAGGAAACCTTCAAACACCTGAAAGAAATCCACATGAAGCTCAACCCGAGTAAGTGTGCCTTCGGAATGGAAGAAGGGAAATTCTTCGGAGTAATTGTCACCAAAGATGGTTTCCGACCCAACCCGGAAAAAATCCAAGCCATAGCGCAAATGCCATCTCCGTCAACACTGAAGGAAGTCCAGACCCTGAACGGACGCTTGGTCGCAATCAACAGATTCCTCTCTAACCACGCAACCAAGTCCATTCCGTTCATCGAAACACTAAAAAGCTGCCTTAAAAAGAATCAGTTCAAGTGGACCAGCGAAGCAGAGAAGGCATTTCAGGACATGAAGGCCTGCCTAATGGACCTCCCAACACTCACGGCGCCATTACCAAGAGAGCCCCTGACAATGTACCTCTGCGCTACAGAACGGGCTGTAAGTGCGGTGCTGATGGTCGACCGCAAACTGGTCCAAACGCCAATCTATTATATCAGCAGAGTCCTGACAGACGCAGAAACAAGGTACACCACCATGGAGAAATTGGTACTGGCACTAGTGCATGCTTCGCGCAGACTGCGCCGATATTTCCACGGTCACCCAATCAATGTGCTAAGTGATTACAAGCTGAACAACGTACTCTCCAAACCAGAACTGTCAGGAAGACTAGCCAAGTGGGCCATCGAACTAAGCGAGCACACCATCTTCTACAAATCCAGACCAGCAATCAAAGGGCAGATCCTAGCAGACTTTATCGCTGAAGTACCACAAGAAAAAATATAAGAGTGTAGAGCAGAGCAAGGCCCACAACAACAATGTGAAGACAAGGCAATTTGGAACCTGTATACCGACGGAGCTTCAAACGATGATGGCGCAGGCGCGGGAATTAGGCTCGTCCACCCTGACGGGGCAGAATTCACCTACGCAATCAGGCTAGAGTTCAAAACAACAAACAACGAGGCCGAGTATGAAGCTTTCCTTGCAGGGCTACGCATCGCGCAAAAGCTAGGTGCCAAGCATGTCTTCGCACACGTAGACTCTATGCTAGTAGCAGGGCAAATCACCGGGAAGTACGACGCCAAAGACCCATCCATGGCAACGTACCTCCGGTATGCAAAAGAGCTGATGAGTAAATTCTCAAGTTGCACCATCGACCACATCAGTCGCAGTCAAAACAAGCCGGCAGACGCTCTAAGCAAAATGGCATCCACAAATTTTGGCCATTTAGCAAAAGAGGTCCGCGTTGAAGTGCTAGCCGAACCATCGGTCCCGCCCAAAGAGGTCCATGTAATTCAAACTGGTATTGACAGCTGGATGACCCCCATCATCTCTTATCTCACCACAGGCGCACTACCAAATCAGCGCGCAGAAGCCAAGAAAATACAACACAAGGCGCTGCAGTACCAAATGCAAGATGGAGTGCTGTATCGAAAATCGTACTTGGGGCCATTGCTGAAGTGTGTCGATGGAACAGATGCAGATTATCTCGTTAGGGAGATACACGAGGGAATATGTGGCATACATGCGGGGCCGCGCATGGTCGTGGCAAAAATCATGAACGCTGGCTACTACTGGCCTGGGATGCATCTGGACGCGCTCGAAATCATACGACGATGCGACTCTTGCCAGCGCCACGCGCCAAACACCATGCGCCCCAAAAATGACCTAATACCAGTGACATCTTCCTGGCCATTCCATAAATGGGCCATCGACTTGGTAGGGCCATTCCCCATGACCACAGGCAAGCGAAGATACCTGATCGTCGCAATTGATTACTTCACAAAGTGGATAGAGGCCAAACCACTGGCGGAGATCAACGCGAGCCAAGTAAAAAAGTTCATCTGGGAATTTCTCATCTGCCGTTTTGGGTTGCCTATGGAAATTGTTACGGACAACGGAACCCAGTTCGCAGACAAAGGACTCCTAAAGTGGTACGCAGACTTGCACATCAAGCCCATCTTCACATCGGTCGCCCACCCACAGGGCAATGGGCAAGTAGAGCGCGCCAATAGGAGCATTGTTGAAGGAATCAAGGCACGCCTAGGGACAAAAGGAAAGGCTTGGGCAGAGGAGCTACCGAGCGTGCTATGGGCTAATCGAACGCTAACAAAAACGAGCACCGGCGAGACTCCATTCAGCCCAACCTATGGTTCCGAAGCAGTCATCCCAACCGAAATAGGGTGCCCTTCTGCAAGAGTCCTCTCAGCAAGCCACACTGACAATGAAAAAGAGCTGCGCACCAACCTAGACTTGCTCGAAGAACGCCGGGACCTGGCGGCGATAAAAGAAGCCAACTACAAAAAGCAGTTGGAAAGGTATTACAACGCCAAGGTCAAACTCAACACCTTCAAAACCGGAGACTTTGTCTTCAGAAACAATGAAGCAAGCGGGGCGCTACCACCGGGCAAACTCACTCCCACCTGGGAGGGCCCATACCGCATCACCGAAGTGCTGGGAAAAGGAGCATACAAGCTGTCGACACTAGAAGACAAGCTGATCCCACGCACGTGGAACGCAGCGCAACTAAGAAAGTGTTATATGTAATCGCCACACGTATTGTAATGAAGGCTATTTAGCCATTTAATATGACGATCGTTTTTCTTTCCCTAACCCAAACATCTACTCTGTTAATCATCATTTCGTTATATATGTAACCATGCAACTTCTTAAACAGGCGCGCCATATGGCTAAGATATCGCGCGCCACCTAAACATTGCATGGCTAAGATGCAATGTCTAAAACTAAAAAATTGCAAGGATAACTTGCAACTTCTTAAACAGGCGCGCCATATGGCTAAGATATCGCGCGCCACCTAAACATTGCATGGCTAAGATGCAATGTCTAAAACTAAAAAATTGCAAGGATAACTTACAACTTCTTAAACAGGCGCGCCATATGGCTAAGATATCGCGCGCCACCTAAACATTGCATGGCTAAGATGCAATGTCTAAAACTAAAAAATTGCAAGGATAACTTGCAACTTCTTAAACAGGCGCCCCATATGGCTAAGATATCGCGCGCCACCTAAACATTGCATGGCTAAGATGCAATGTCTAAAACTAAAAAATTGCAAGGATAACTTACAACTTCTTAAACAGGCGCGCCATATGGCTAAGATATCGCGCGCCACCTAAACATTGCATGGCTAAGATGCAATGTCTAAAACTAAAAAATTGCAAGGATAACTTGCAACTTCTTTAACAGGCGCGCCATATGGCTAAGATATCGCGCGCCACCTAAACATTGCATGGCTAAGATGCAATGTCTAAAACTAAAAAATTGCAAGGATAACTTGAAACTTCTTAAACAGGCGCGCCATATGGCTAAGATATCGCGCGCCACCTAAACATTGCATGGCTAAGATGCAATGTCTAACACTAAAAAAATTGCAAGGATAACTTGCAATCTCTTAAAACAGGCGCGCCATATGGCCAAGACATCGCGCGCCACCTAAACATTGCATGGCTAAGATGCAATTTCTAACACTAAAAAATGGCAACGATAACTTGCAATCTCCTAAACAGGCGCGCCATATGGCTAAGATATCGCGCGCCACCTAAACATTGCATGACAACCAAAAACACAAGGCATACAAATGGCATAGCAAAACAATACATGAAACCAAAATTTTCATTAACACTCAAAGCCATAAACATATTGTTCATTAAGTCATTACAGGATTACGAAAAAGCAAAATACATATAATCTATGGCGCGGCACCCTCCTCAGAAGCATCACTGAACTCATCCTCAGAACCGGACAAGTCCAACTTCTCGCTAGGGCCAGGCGTTTCACCTTCAACTTGGGGACCCGCATCAGTCTTCCTCACGGCATACTTCCGCCTAGTATGCGTCAGACCCTGCTTCTCAAAGGATGATCGCAGGGTATGACACGTTGGCTGGTCTCGATGACTCACAACGAAGTCCACCAGCTCAACATTTAGACGGTCGTACTCCGCGGTCTTCCTCTCAAAAAGAGCATCCAGGTCCTTGTCATAGAGCGGGAACTCCTCCAATGCCTTCCCATCCTTAGCATGCTGGTATCCCTCAAGGAACCCAGCCTTGCGCCCCACCAGCTTGGCAGCAGCATTCACCGCAGCCACTGCCTGGCGCGCTTCGTCGCAGTTTTTAACATGATAAGCGACATGCGACAGACAGAAGAAACTTGTTAGTAACAAAGAAGGGGGGAGAACAAGAAACTAAAGAACATAAATAAAGGACAAACCTCGGGGACGCAGCAAGTCATAAGCCATTCCCGGTCCTCATGCGCCAAGCGCGCTTCATCTCGGACATCCAAGGCCTCCCCCTCAAGGTCGGCGTTTTGTTGTTCAAGCTTCAGATTGGCGTCCTCCAACTCCACCAATTTGCCATTCACCTCAGCAATTTTGGCGTCTTTCTCCCTAAGCAGCTCGCGAGCCTCAAGCAAGGCATCACGGCGTTGATCCAGTTTTTCATTTAACTCCAGGATCTTCCGCGACGCGTCAGCCCATAACCGTTCCGCTTCCTGCTGCTTCTGAGAAGCAATCTCTAGCGTCCTGTTGGTCTTCGTACACGCAGCAGCCCATTGCTGCTCGCGCTCAGATAGGTGCTTTTCAAGCTTGTCGCGCTCCTCACGGAACGTAACAGCATCCCATTTAGCACGCTTTAACCCATTGGCCAACCTGTCACGCTCTACACAGACCTCGCTAAACTTGCTGTCATATTCCTCGCGCTCATGTGCCAAAAAGCCCCATTGGCGGGCTATTTCTGCGGAGGTAGACAGCAGATTCGCCAGACTCATCATGTTGTCCTCCAACAACTCCTGGCGAGGACGCGTGGCTTGGTGCTCACGCTCTGCCGGAGGAACAACATTCCCTAACAACTCTCGGCAGCTGTTAACATCCACAAATCGAGCGCCTGTGGTCAGCTGCCAAGCAGGGATAAAAACATCCTCGGGGTTAAACTCCCCACTCTTAAGGCTGGCCCCCGAGAAACCAGCCTCAGACTCAGGTACTGGACGCTTCTCGTTAGAATCATCGTCCATAATCTGCACCCCCCGCATGTCACCTTCGCTGATATTTGGTGGCGACACGCGTTGGGTCTCCAACTCCAAACCAACCGGCGCATCAAGGTTTACCGGAATGGTTTGGACAGGAGGGTCATTGACGGGCGACGTCTGACGCGGAGGGGATGGTTGAGTAACACCTTGAGGAGGTGAAGGAGGAGGAGTCTTTGAAGAAAGAGGCTGAATGGGCCGGGTGACAACCCGCCTAACTGGAGAAGGAGTCTTCTCCGCTTCTGTCGGGTTCACCAGAAACCCTTCATGGACGGACGCCTCGGTAACGTGACCAGGCGCCCCTTCACCCATCAGGTCAGCTACACAAAACAAAGACAACACAAGTCAGGAAAGTGAAAAATACAAAAGCACAGTATCAACGCCATAACAATGGAAACATACCTAACAGGCTGTCCTCGGCGCTGTGCACCAGATCACCCAGCTTCATCTTCTTCCCAACAGGGGATAAGGAACCAGTAGCATCCGCTCCCTCAACAGAAGACTTCTGAGACCTACTCCGTCTAGAGCGCTTCTTCTTCTGAGGAGTCAGTTGAGGCGCAGGCTGGTTCAACACCGTTTCCACATTTACTGGCGCATGCAGAACAGCGCCTTCCGCCATATCTTTCAGCGAGGCGGTCCCCTCATCCGTGAACGCATCTGAAAGTTCAACGTAGCTTCGTTCAATAGGATTGTAATTTTGAAGATACCTGCTAATGACCTCATGGTCTAAAACAAAGGCAAAATCTTCACCTCGACTACCACCCTGCGCCACCCCCGTCCTTGGCTGCCTCACCCTACGGAGTACAAACTCTTCAGCCTCCGTCTCCTCTCCGCTGTCGTCCACAACGAATGTTGGCAGTACCTCCCTTTCGCTTCCGCCTGCGGACGACACACGCGGGGAAGAGGATGCGCCAGAGTCAGATGACTCGTCGCTTGATATAACAATAAAAGGATAACCCGTCTGCATGAACATGTTCACAGGAGAGGGGTTATCAAATAGAGCAAAGGGCTCACCTGTTTCGGTTATCCGCAAGGGCGCATTGACACCTTCCTGCGCCACAGTCTCCAACTCGGGACGAACAAGTGTGTCCCACGCTTTCTCCAACACGTAGAGTTCATCCTCTGCAAGCTCTTTGAAGGTGAAACCCATGTTGTCACCGCCCAGCAGCAAACTGTATAAGTTCTCAACATCTGCAAACAAACAAAACGGAGTCAGTATAATTGCGAAGGCTACGCTCCAGCAACAAACTGTTTAGGAGGCATACCTTTTCCATCCTCAGTCAAGTGAGGATTGCGCCCCTGAATGTCATACTTCAGGCTCATCCCTGCCATCACCAGCGCTGTCTCAGGGATTTCGCACAAGTCCACCGGGTGCGCAGTAAGGGTCTGGAACCAATCCTGGTCCTTATAATCAATCAACACTGCCTTCGCCACCCCATCATCCGGGTTCAATCGACCCATCGCTATGGGGATAACACCCTCGTTGATCCAAAAGAATTTGGGCTTCCAGTCACGGAAGCTCTTCATACCAGCTTTGGCACAAGGGGCTACCCCTGTGCGTGGTCGCCAAGATAACCAACTCTCCACGAAGCAGAGAGAATAAAAGACATAAAACATGTCAACCACTGGCTCAACCTTTTGGGCATGGCAGCAGAACTCGAAAAACATCAGCCGTGACATCAAACCAGGGTGAATCTGGTTAACATGTACACCGACGGTCTAAATGAACGTCCTTAAGAAACGGGTCACCGGAACCCTAAAGTTGCAATCTTTGAAGTATGTGGCGTATAGCCCAACCTTGCCCACTGGAGGCTCCAATATGGTTTTGTCTGGGGCAGGAGCCTCAACACCATAGCTGGAAGGAAACCCATACTCCTTCCTAAACTTCCGAAACTCCCCTTTCGCCCACACCGCCGTGACTTCGCCGGCGTGTGGTGGCCCTTTCTTAGAACCATCATCCTTCCTCTTAGAACCACCACGTTTCTTTTTTGGGACCTGAACGACGTTCTCCATCACGAAAGATTGAAGGTTTTTGGAAAAGAAACTTAACTCTTGAAAAATGCAAGGAGAAAAAATTTTGCTAAGTCTGAATTGAAAGTGTAAAAATGGAAGAAGGAAAGAGTGGCCTTTTATATGCAGGTCACGTGCCCACGGACGGTTACAGTCGTGTGGCACGACCCACCAATAGGAAAACGCCACGTCAGGAGAGAGAAAGCCAGGGAGCACGCGAAACGACAGGTTGGACCCACCACCCTCTGCAGCAGTACAACCGTCAGAGACTTTTCGGCTACCAACCTGTCCCATCCGCTCCGCGCCCTGACACATCTGATGTATGCATTAATTACTGACGTGCGCAGCAAACCCACTTGGAATACCACTGCGCAGCACGCAGTCAAACATAAACGAACAAAATAAGTAACAACAAACACACCAATTTTCTTTTCTCTTTTCTTTCCTTTTAGTGCAGCGCCCTGCATGCAACGCATACAGCACACTACACTGGGGGGACTTGAAGAGATATGAGACCGCGCAAGCGCACGGGCCCACATCTCAACATATGCCAGCACGGCAGGCCTACGTGGGCTTCTAGAAAGCGGCGCGGGACACCTCGTAACATGACAGCTAATAACCGACAAGAAAGGGATGTCCAGCCAATCAGAGGCGTTCATTCCCTGCTCCATGATCGCCTGCAGGTACGAGGTACAGAATAGTACGAGAAAGGACAGACACGAGACACGTGGACCAATAGCGAAGGAACAGCGCAACGAGTGACAACGGCCCAATCGTACAGCCAGCTGTCATTCTCCTCTCGTCCAATCACAGAAGACCTCGGATGGCCTATAAATACCCTATGAGGTCAGACGAGGAAAAGGATGAACAATCATAGAACGAGAGCTAAACATAGTTATGAGAAATAGATTATAGTCGAAGCGCTGTAACAATTGCTATTCTAGTCCTGTAACGATCATTGAATCATTAATAAGAATCGTGTCCTTACTTGTGCTTATATTTTGGTATATTGTTATATTGGTGTTTCTTCATTTGACAAAATTACAATTTTTGTCATTTATTTTGTCCAAAATTATAGAACAAGTCCTTTAAAAAGAATACTTTCAGTCTTTGTCCTTTATTTTAATGTTTGCTTACAACTTTTGTCCTTTACACTAACGTGGTTAGTTTTTCTCAATTAAATCCCTCGCATGCATTGCACGTGAGGGTATATTTGTAAATTCCTTCTCGTTTTAAGCTGATTAAAAACCCCCCTCCCTCCTTGTAAAATTATAATCGTTCTTCACTTCACTTTCCTCATTTCAATTTAGGGTTTCAAATCCAACGATAAAAACCTATCCTTCCTGAAAAGATGGTGTTTTGTTGGTGTGGTCAAGTAGTTTTTGTACGAACCTCGTGGACTGCAAGGAACCGTGGTCGACGTTTCTATGCTTGTCCTGTGGTTGGATCAAGATGCCGGTTCATTGGTTGGTTTGATCCACCAATGTGTGAAAGATCCATGGATGTCATCCCTGGTTTGCTGAGATCCCGTAATGAGATGGAAGAACAGCTAACAAAGAGTCGATTGACTGCTAAGGTTCTGAAGAAGCTGTTGATGGCTAGTTGGGTTGGGTTGTTTATCGTTGTTTTAGTAATGAAGATGTAATGAATGATTATTAGCTAAGAAAATCCCTAGTTCTTAAATTTTCCTAATTCCTTGGTACTATGTAATCAGTTTGTAAGAACTTTGTAATGGATAATGAAATGAAGTTAATATTTTGGTTGGTATGTTCAATGTGTGGTTTGTAATACTGATATTTATCAATGTGTGGTAAAGGGTTCAATATGGAAATGGGTCAAGATGGATGATATATGCAACCTGTTATTTATCAAATGTGTGGTAAATGGGTCAATATGGAAATGGATCAAGATGGATGATATATGCAATCTGTTATTTATCAATGGGGGGTAAATGGGTCAATATGGAAATGGGTCAAGATGGATGATATATGCAATCTTTTCTAAATGGGACAATGGGTCAAAATAAACTGCTCATCAAAAATACTATCGGAAACTGCTCATTTAACCATGCCATATTGCATACCATATTAACCATAACATATTAACCATAACAAGTCAAAGTAGTTTAAAAACATAGTGTTTAATGCTTTAACAAGCATGACACATCAAAATACATTAGAAGACCCATACCATATTATCCTCACACACATCAAAAGACTAACAAGTCAACCAAGTTTAAGACTAACAAAACATCAAATTATTGCCAACATGTCCAAGCTATTTGGTGCATGTCCTCTGTGTTGTTAAGATTGGGGATGAATGAGGGTTTCAATTGATAAAAGGGAGGGTTATAAAGGGGGGGGGGGGTAATCAGCTTAAAACGAGAAGGAATTAACAAATATACCCTCACGTGCAATGCATGTGAGGGATTTAACTGAGAAAAACTAACCACGTTAGTGTAAAGGACAAAAGTTGTAAGCAAACATTGAAATAAAGGACAAAGACTGAAAGTATTCTTTTTAAAGGACTTGTTCCATAATTTTAGACAAAATAAAGAACAAAAATTGTAATTGTCTTATTATTATTTTTTGTTTTGAAACATGCATGATTTCTTTTCAAAGGTGTGTTTTTTTAATAATTTGTAACAATTGGATATAGGACTTATAAAAGAAACTACGGATGTGTTTGGTTTGCTAAATGCTTTGGAATTATAATTGGAATTTGTGTAGGAATTGGAATAAGAAAGAATTGGATTTGGAATTTAAACATTCCAATAAGAATTGGAAATTGTTGCAATTGGAATCTCAATTCCATTATTGTTGTGTTTGGTTGATTAATAAATTGGAATCTATCACCCTTGCACCCACCACCCGCACCATTTCGACCTGTAGTGTTTTGACCCGTACCGGCCTGAACCGTTTCGGCTCGAAACGGTGCGCGTCAAAATGGTACGGGTTGAAACGGTTCGGGCCAGTATGGGTGGAAATGGTTCCGGTCGAAGCTGTACGGGTCGAAATGGTATGGGTGGAAATGGTTCCAATCGAAACTGTAGGGGTCGAAACAGTACAGGTCAAAACGGTGCGGGTCAAAATGGTACGAGTGAAATCGTACGATTTGAAAAGGTACGGGTCAAAAAGGAGCGGGTCGAATCGGTACGGGTCGAAACGGTTCGGGTCGAATCGGTACATGTTGAAACGGTTCAGGTCAAAACGACGTCAATCGATCGAAGATTCCAATAAATTTACTTGAATTCCTTCAAATGTTGGAAGGATTTTGAATTCCTTTAGTTATAGGAATTTTAAAGAAATTATACCCAATTCCAATTCCTTTGTCAATCAAACAAATGAAGATTGGAATTGAAATTTCAATTCTTTCAAATGTTGTGAACCAAACACCTTAAGAGTTGGAATTTAAATTTCAATTCCATTAAATTGTATTCAATTCATACGAACCAAACACACCCTACACCCTAGGATTTGTAATCACATTTGATTAGCAAAATAATATGTTGTAAATTTATTAAAAAGTCGAGATGTGATTCTTGCTGAACGTAAGCAGTTGCTACTTCACAAAATAATAGCTAATTCCTTCAAAAATATCAATTTTATTTATCGCTAGTGGTAATTAGTAAAGGCTGAAAAGCTCAAAATGTTACAACAACTTCACCATCTTTTACATTTACTTTTTAATACCAAATTATTTTTTCTAATAAACTACTATTTTTTTAATATCGTATTAATTATTATAAGTTATAAGAGATTGAAAAGTTTATAAAAAAACAAACGTAACTCGTTAAAGAAAAAAGGAAATTTACTAGAAAAAAGAAGCCTTAAGACTACACGGTGTGGAGCGTGAGAGGAGGGATGTGAAGCTTCTTTATTACGCCACCAACACCGCCCTCTATGTGGCGTGAAAGGGCCGTGGCCCTTGAGGGCTTGAAGATCTCCACCGGCGTGGTGGCAAAAGGTGAGGGTGAGGTGGATGGTTGATTTAAAAACCGCCCTCCTCCACACCATGGATAAGCATATAGTGCCGAATACCGATCCCGAACCGAGGGTTTTCGGTTTCGTTACCAACAATCTAAGAATTTCGGGATCGGTATTAGGCGGTATCGGGACGGGATGCTACCAAGCTCATCCCTACTCCACACCCCACCACCCCATGATTTATTGGGGGAAATTGGATTTTAACACACTGAACTGTTGATTATTAGCCGCTGACACACTGAACTACAAAATTGTTTACCACCACACTATACTTTCATTTTCTTAGCCTGTGGCACTCTCAGACTAACCATGGTTAGTTTTTTTTTTTGCTAACGTGGTCATTTTTGCTGAACCATGCCACGTCAGGCAAAATGGTCACATCACCATGCCACACCAGCAAAAAATAGCCACACCAACAAAAAGGGCCACGTCAGCAAAAAAACTAACCATGGTTAGTCCGAAAGTGACACAGGCCAAGAAGTTGAAAGTATAGTGTGGTGGTGAACAATTTTGTAGTTCAGTGTGTCAGCAGTCAATAATCAATTGTCCAGGGTGTTAAAATCCAACTTTCCTTTATTGGGCTTGAAGGGGAAATCCCCTTCTACTGACGTGGCTGCAACATATCGCTCCACGCCCCTTTCACCCCATGATCACACTGTATAGCCGGACCCGCGGCACCAGAAGAGTCGTTTGATCACATTCGCATGCAAAACTGAGGCCTCTACAATCAACCCGACAGGTAAAAAGGTCTACACACCTAAATATTTTCTCCCAACTTTTTAAAAGGAAAACTTAACGTACTTGTAACAAAGTCTTCCACGATTAGGGTTGTGCAAAGGGTCAGGAACCGACCCGACCTGATTGGACCCATCAGAACCATATACCCTTTTATTGTTAAAATTAGGAACCACGAACCGAACCTTAAAAGGATATGTGGTTCCAGGTCCTAAATGTTCTAATGGGTCGGGTAAAGGGTTTGACCATCTAGAACCTTTTAATGTAGTAGCCACTTTTAGAGGATTACATATTCCTATTCTTTTACCATGCTCTTAAAAGAATTCCTCCATATGGTTCTAACAATAGCCCATAAGTTTTCTTTTTTAAATCAATTTTCGTTTCTCGACTTATGTTTTTTATACAATTTTGCCATTCTTATCACTTGAAACATTATGTGAATCTGTTATGTATACATCATAAATACACACACACACACATCAGAGCGACATACATAAATATTTACTTCAAATTTGGATATAATATATATTATATAATATATCACATCTATGCATATACATCAAGCCGAAAAATATTTTAAGAAAAATACATTGTTATTCTTATAAATAATATTTTTAATAGTGTATTAACATTACATGAAATCGATTACAATAACACGTAAAAAGAATAGTGAAAAGACCAAACAAGGGTATTTTTTTCTTATTTTTTGCGTTAACAATACATATCTATTGGATCATTTTTATCATCAATCTCTTAAAAAGTTATGTTCTAATTAAAATGCAAACGGTTTTTGTGGTTCTTATATTATAGAACCATGGGTTTGGAACCGACCCGACCCGGAATCGATAATTCGTATAAATCTAGAACCGGAAGGTTCGGGTCCAAGGTTCTCACAGGTCAGGTTCAAAAATTTCATAAGTCCGAACCATGAAATGCTCACCCCTATCCACGTTATCACTAATCTTCAAATAGAAAAAAAAACAGAGCACAACATTAATTACAGTAAAATAAAAAAATCCATACATTTCAACATATTTATTTATTTAAATTTCACTTGTTAAAAATGACAATTTTTAAAGAAAATATTAAAAAAAAAAGGATCTTGTCGACGGTTATGAGTATTGTTCCGTTATATAGTTTTTTTATATTATTATTGTTACAAACACAAGATACAGTTATGAATTCAAATATATAAGAAACTAAAATCCTTGCAACATGTACAGTTTTCATCATCATCAAAGATCACGTAATCTCAATCATCAATTTCTTGTATAGATTTCATATACGTTACATATACATTACATACATATCTACAAAAAGATAACACATATGTCCAGACCCGAATCGGTGAAGTTTCTGTGCAGTCAGGGTGGCAACATTCTCCCTCGCCCTGCAGACGGCCGTCTCAGGTACACCGGTGGTGATACCCGCCTTATCTCCCTTCACCGCCACGTTACCTTCCATGGTATTCTTGTTTCCAACCCATAATTTTATGCAATAGCACATAATGCAAAATCTTGTTTTTCTATTAGTGTTTTAGTTACAATATTTGGGGAATAAGTTGTTAGTTATATGTAATTTCGCCTAGTTATCCATGAAATTGAAATGTCATGTGTCAGTAAGGGGTGACCTTTTGCCTATGGGTGTACCTGTGTGGTTGTGAATGTGGTCGGGCTTTGTTGGACGTTCAAAAAAATATGTAATTCCGGTATTAAATTATCAATATGTAATTTCTGTAGTAATTAGTGAATTAATGAATTTTAATTTCACTGGAATTATGGATTCATGCACAAATAGATTGAAGAACAACTGATTTAAATCGAATAAACTTTTTTTGTTTTTGTTTTATAAATGTGCTAACTTTGGATTTAAATTATAGAACTTATGAACAAGGTTACAAGCATGTCCAATGGTGAAATGATCCTCAAGTACCAGTTAACCCCAGAGGATTTCGAGATGTTGGTTACCGTAAAATCCGATGAAGATGTTCGCCACATGATTGACGAATGTGACCGCCATGAACACGTAGGAGGGCCGAGGCTACGTGCCTTCCTTTTCCCGGCTAACCCAATTGTTATGGGGACGGTGGATCGCCATTCGCTTGAACAAAGATACATCAATTCCATAAATGGTATTGTTGCTCAGCCATCACCTGTCATACCACTCCCCGTTAATGCTAGCTATACGACGTTCAGCATGGACTCTGCGTGTTCCTCGCCTAGAACACCGCCTGAAACCACCACCGATGCTAATAACACTGAATCCACCACTTGTCATGGTGGACCTAGTTCGCTAACCAGAGCGCGTAGTTCCTCTAGTTTGTGCAATCAAGTTGCAGCCGCGAGTCCAAGCTTGAGCCAAAACCACCATCACCATCACCAACAGTCACCACATCCACATCACTTACATCAGCAACCATACCAGCCTCCCAAACCACCGCTAGACGGCCACCCTCACAAGGCTGCAGGTCCCGAGCATCTTGGCAGGATGAGGTCAACAGGTGTAGCGGAATATTACAGGCAGCAAACGGATCATGCAACATCTCACAGCCATGGAACAAATAGAGGGGGACAAATGTACTATCAAAGAGGTCCAACTTATGATGCTTATTATGATGGGGATTGTAGATATGATCGGACCGATAGTCCTCCAAGCCCTGATGTTTCATCTTCGAGCCATAGCATGCGACCAGGACGATGATGATTCAAGAATGCAGATATGGTTTGATGTATAAGCAGAAATATGACTGTAGTAGTTAGTAATAACCTGCAGATGTAAATAGATTACTATTACTATGATGTATGTTGTGAAGATAATAATAAGTTGCATCATTTACAACCTTTCAACACACACTTGTGACCCCTTTTAACTCATTTATTGTAACCCGCCGACCCATCCATGACCCGTTTAACCTGTATCATTTACAACCTGCCGTGTGTTCGACTCGTTTAGATAAACAGAAATAGGCTGCACGTGTTTGGTTACATGATTATTAGGGTATACGTGTTGGGTTGGTGTGTATTCGACAACTGACACAGATATATATATACGGTGTATTGGGTTCATCATATCAACCCCTAATCAAAATCCAGCAATCCAACACGATTGACACTCTTACATACGAGCATACATGGAAACAAAATATAACGATGTTGATTGAAGTTTGTAATCAGGATCCTTAATCAAATTGGTACGCATAGTATTCAACGCGTTGGTATGATCTCTTAATGTCCACTAATGCAAACCCGCTTGTTAAGAATACAACACCAACGCGGTCATGATTAACTTATTTTTACTCGTAAATGTGCCAAAACCGAGGTCAGCCTCTTCCTCTTACACATACCTGAAAAAACAAAGCCTCAATATTATGAGGATTTTTGTTTCAAGGGAAGTGCTCTCCAACCAATATCTTTACGATAAAACCCGCCATCCCATTTGATTTCTTCAACGGCTCTGTAAGCTCGGTCTCTTGCTTCTTCAAGATCTTTTCCCTTTGCAGTGATACCCAAAACACGACCACCGTTTGCAACATAATCGCCATCTGCATCAACAGCTGTCCCTGCATGAAATATTTTAACACCAGGGGCTGCCGCCTCAGCCTCTTCTATGTTTTTAATCTTGGTCCCTTTTACATAGCTTCCAGGGTAGCCATTGCTAGCCATGACCACAACCATGGCTGAACCAGGGGCCCATTCCAGACTCACTGAGTTTAGTTCGCCTTTACACGCAGCAAGCAGGACTTGTGCTAGATCAGACTCCAAACGAACCATCAATACCTGTTTCACATACAATGTTTTCTTTAGTTATCTCTAAAACAGGGCGGGTTGGGCAATGGGTCAGAACGGCCGTTTAAAAAAAGTAACAATTTGGTTTATGTCAAAGCAGGACGTTTTAAAATAGTAACAATTTGGTTTAAGTTAAAACAGGCCATTTAAAAAAAGTTAAATTTTAGTTCTAGTCAAAGCGGGTTCTGACGAGAATGGACTCAAGATGAAATGAGTCGTTTTAGTAGAACTTATTATTTGACCCCAATACAGAGTAGAAGTAAAGCCTAGTTTACCTGGCATTCTGGATCTCCAAAACGCACATTGTACTCGATTAATTTTGGTAATCCCGATTTCTTCTCAATCATGAGTCCAGCATACAAAACTCCCACAAACTTGCAGCCCTCTTTTGCCATCCCAGCTACAGTGGGAAGAATTATCGAGCTCATAACCAATGATTGAAGTTCTTGTGTCAAAACAGGTGCGGGACAGTATGCACCCATCCCACCTGTGTTTGGACCAGTATCCCTATCACCGACCCGTTTATGGTCCTGTGCAGATTCTAAAGGTAGGGCGTTTACACCATCAACAAGTGCAAAAAATGATGCTTCTTCACCTTCCAAAAATTCCTCTACGATTATGGAAGAACCCGCTTTCCCAAACGAACCGTCAACAAGAATCGAGTCCACAGCTTCAAATGCTTCTTGTAGTGTCATAGCTACAATTACACCTTTTCCTGCAGCCAGCCCGTCTGCTTTAACGACAATGGGAGCCCCTTGTTCCTTGATATACTTCTTTGCAGCTAACGGGTCAGTAAATGTTTCATACTGCAATGATATAATATTAAAACCTTAACTGCATGAATATCTCTTGATCTCTAATGGTAAATCAGTTATGCTAAAAGATTTAACTGAGAAAGAAACAGGTCAAATCTGTAGTCAAAATGGCACAAGGCGCACACGCAAGGTGACTGTGCCTTACGTAGAAGCCAGGCGAGGACCTTGAACTAGGCGCAACAGAAGTGCAAAATGATGCATAGCTGCAACATAGATATAAGCAAAGTGGTCACCTAAGTGACTCGGGTGTGCACCTACTTGGACTTTTGTGCCTAAGCGGCAACAAACTCTTTGCGCCTTGCAACCTTGACCACTATGGGTCGAACAGGTTGGAAGTTTTTAAGTATACTCAACACTCAAGCAATTTATCCAAAAGTGAAAGTTTAGAGTAACAAAACAAGATAGTTTCTGGAATCGTATTTAGCACATCAACTATCTATAAAATTTAAAATATGGGTTAAAAGTGTTTTACAATGGCAGACCCGTTTTGACCGGTTACCCAACCAACCCAGCCCACACAATATGTAACAACGATGAGTAGTAAGTCACCTTAGCAGTTGGAATTCCATATTTATCACATATACTTTTCATGAAGTTCTTGGAACCTTCCAAAGCAGCAGCTTCTGATGAAGGACCAAAAGCATGTATGCCAGCTTTCAGAAGATCATTCGTAAGGCCCGAAACCAGAGGAGCTTCTGGACCCACCACGACAAGTCCAATTTCCCACTTACGGCAAAAGGCTATCACCGCTGAGCTGTCAAAGATATCAAGATCTTCAATACAGGTGGCATCACCGGCGTTGGAAATGCCAGGATTTCCAGGGGCACAAAAAACAGCATCACAGGATTGAGACCGTTTCAATGCATAACAAAGTGAATGTTCTCTTCCACCACCGCCAATCACCAATACGGAAATTCTTTCTTCTAGAACATCAAAAGAAAAATAATCAGAATACATTAAAACTTGAAGAAATTTTAGTGGCTTTTGTGTTGGTATCTCACCAGATATGCCATCTGAAGAAAGACTGTTGAAAATGGCTGTGTAGGATTGATAGCGGTTAAAACGGTTATATCTCTGGGAATCACAAAATTTTAATGATCTAAAGCTCTTGGGATGCAAGAACAAGAGTTGGGAAACTTTGTTTGGAAACTGCCTCTGATTGGCTACTGGCAGCTGACCAGTTTTCATTGGAGCTCCAAAACTATGTGAAATGCAAGCCATATTTTGGGTTTATTTAAAGATAATCTGTACAGAGGACGGAAAAATATTAGAGCAATACAGATGAACAAGGTTGCAAAAAGCGCCCTAGGCGGCCGCCTAGGCGCTGGGCGGTGGGTTTTATCGGAAATATGGCCTGGGCGGTGCATTAGGCTAAATTAGGATTAGGCGAGGCCTAGGCGGTCCTAGGCGGTGGTATTTTTTATTTTATTTTTATTTTTTTTATTAAATTTCTAAGTATTTCTAGGTATTTCTTAGTATTATGTGTATATATCTAAGTATTATGTGTATATATATAAAATACGTATAAAATACCAAAACGCCTAATTTTCGCCTAGTCCCGACTAGTCCCTAGGCTGGACCTCACCGCCTGCCTAGCGCCTAGCGCCTTTTGCAACCTTGCAGATGAATAACAAATGCAAACAGAGAAACTATTATAGGAATAACAAAACGAAACAAATAGTCAATATCCAACAGTGGGTTTCCAGACAATCTGAGCTGGCAAAACGTGTCGTATTCTGTTAAATGGGTCAACACGACACGACCCAATTAACAGGTCTAGTGAATCCGAACATGACACGTTTAAACTAAACGTGCCATTTTCTAGACACTAGCACGGACATGTTTAATTAGCTTACATGACATGACATGACATGACACGACACGTTAACACGATCAAATAAAAGTAGTTACATAACATGAGTGACGGCGGCCATAATAACGATTGAAGAACAACAAGATGCAATTAACACGATACATAAAAGTCCCCAAAAATTACAATCCATCTTTGATCATTTATAAAGCTATAAAACTATGTTGTCTTGATAAAAACATCTCATAAATGTGTCTTGCGGACCTATTAACCTATTACGACAGGTTAAACATGCTACACATGTCATAAACTGGTTAACCAGGTTGAACCTTTTTAGACACGTTTTATATCGTGTCACACGTGTATGACCCAAACCTGCTTACCCCAAACACTAACTCATTTAACTTCATGCCGTTTTAACGGGCTGTCTCATAATTTGACAGACCAGGATTTCCTATTGAGATCAAGGGCTCCAAATTTAATTTGCTAAATGACATTGGCATTCACAATTGATATGTGTAAATGGTTATACAACAATCCTAAAAGACCCAATATTTGAATTAGTAATATACATATGCAAGATTTTAACTGGCCATAGCAGACACAAAATGTATAACAACAAACACATGCTAACATTCAACAAGCACACAACTTTAACCATTAAAAAACCAACCCACCAACGAAGCAATTAGATGCATACACGCCACCACTCATAAAGAACCCAGGTCCAGGTTTTCACTTGGGCAAATAATCAAACACCTGGTGTGCAACATGAAACACTTGCAAAAAAAAAATAAAAAAAAAAGAGTTCTTACATTGTTTAGTAACAAGATTCGTGAACAGAATCGAACTTGTGTTGCACTAAAAGAAAGAACGACACAGAGAGATGATTACGAGATCATATAAAGGTTGTATGTTGTGCATATATGGTAGTACTGTAGGAGGAGGAGGCTTGATTCTTAAGGTTTTTGGGCCGTCATTTGTGTCGATTGTCGAATCCTTTCGTTTGTTTATTTTATTTTCACTATAAATCCTTAAACTTTTTAACATCTACAACTTTAGTCCTTTGTATATATAACTTTATTTTCATAAAACTTGGAAGTTTGGATGTGTTTCTAGGCCTGTGTGGCTGGGATCGTGTATGTGTAAGCATATGTGAAACTCGTTTATGATAACAAAAAAATTAGTATTTTATTTGACTAAATATAAACATTATAAAAAAGAAAATAAATATTTGCTTTTTATTGTTATCGGGTAGTCGAAGTGCGTAATTATATTCCGCTGAAGTTACTGATCCAGACACTTGCAATTAAATATAAACGCAAAACACAAAATTATAAAAATCTACTCATTGTTGTCAGGTAGTTGAAGCACGTAATCATGTTCCGTAGAATTTTTCAATTTAGGCACGCGCAAAAGTCGTTTACGATACAAGAAAATACTTTATTTTGAATACAACTTCATTTTTAATAAAATTTACATCTGAATGTTGACAAATAAAAGTTGATGATTTATGTCCAGAATCGATTGTGATGGAGACGGGCTCTTGGTAAATTTTTAACTCATGTTAAAATTCGAAAAGTTTCCTTTCCATATTCCTAGAACAACCAAACACAATTAGAAATAAACATTCAAGATTTCCCTCATTACTCCTCTCCCTCAGTTTCATTTTCAATTTCAAGCTGATTCGAGTTTTGTCGGTTTGTAAGCAGTCTTGACAGGTTTAGTTTGGGTTTAACCGGGTCCTTAGAACAACTCGGTTTGTAAGCAGTCTTGACAGGTTTAATTTGGGTTTAACCGGGTCCTTAGAACAACTCGGTTTGTAAGCAGTCTTGACAGGTTTAGTTTGGGTTTAACCGGGTCCATAGAACAAGAAACCACAGAATGTTAGCCCCATCTAACCATAAAACAAAAGGCTGCAGAAGGTTCAATCATTCAAACACTGCATACTATTTTTAGTCATCCAAACAGAAGTAAAAAATGCATAAACTAAAGTATTGCGCAGAGGCCGCGCGAACGCAGGCCTCCACTGCCACAAATTATGATGTAGGCTCGACCACTTGGGCCGACCTTAGGGTAGCACCCCTCCAAAGTGCAATGGAGGTCACTAACCTAGGCCATGGGTCTTCTTGATCGCCCATTGACCCCATCCAGGTAAGTACCTTTTCCATTGCCCTCTTTCTCCTTTTATTCAGTTCCCTTGGTCTTTACCTTACTTCTCACAACCGATGTGGGATACCTTTAAAATCTACATTTTCTTCTAAACATAAAACATCAAAGAAACCATTAAATTTGAAATCTGATTTGTTAACTCCTTTTATAGATGGGTATAATCCACAACAAAATACAAAAACCGACCTGCAACTCGACTTTGTTGGCAATTAGGATGACTTCTAACTTTTTGTCGATAGCGTTCACGTTCGAAACAAACGTGCAGCATACATTGTGTTTACGCGGTCCATCAAAATATATAAGCGTGTTTCTTTAAAGATTGATGAGTTAAGTCAGCAAACTTGATTACATTTAACAGTCCCGATCAACATTACAAAAACAAACCTCGATACACATCTTAAACCGATCATATGAGATAGGTGTGATCCCCTCCCAAACACTTGGCTAAATTTTATTTGGTTCTTAGTTTTAGATGTTCTCATAAACAGGATCCTGGGTCTGATAAAGCTCGAAACAAAAAAGACCGAAGTGTGTTTTCATTGGGACTGAACCGATGCCAAGTCAAAACCAAGCCTAACTAGATCATTCTATACAATCTGTTTCTATCATTGTATACAGATCTCAGTTTAGTGTTACCATTTCTTTACAAAGTATCATATAAAAGGAAAACAAAAGATAATAACTTATGAGCTTAGTGATTCAATTATATTCCTACAGCATCAAGGAGTTCATAGTGTTGAGAAACAGAAACCAGTGAATTAGCAACAATGGCACCACTAGCGGCAACAGCAGGGACTCCGATCCCTGGGAAAGTGGAATCTCCACAGCAATAAAGTTGCGGGATTGGTGTTGGGTGCCCGGGAAACGAGTCTTTTCCAGCTTCTATGGCAGGCCCGTATGTTCCTCTGTTTCGTCTAAGAAATCGTTGGTGTGTTAATGGTGTCCCGACTAATTTCACTTCACATTTATCTCGACTGAAACCTGGACCGAGTGATCGTTCCACTGCCTTCCACATTACCTGGTCCATGTTTTGTAAAATAGTTTTTAGAAAATGATCATAGTTAATGTATTTATTCTAGTGGTGCATTGCAGAAACTTCTATCTATTTACTTACGAATGGATCAAACCGGGCTATGATTTTTATCTCCAACAGTTCACACGTGTAAAACTTTAAAAAAAAATTGCTTTGAGGGAGCGGGTCAAATGAAAAGATGTAATCTTTGTTATCATATTTGACACAATGGTTATTCATAAAAAAAGGTTATTATTTTGACACATAGCCTGACCCGTTTTGACAACGCTAAAGTCACTTGTTTTAATCTATTTCAGCAACTTGTTTAGATGTTCTGACTTCTGTCTCATTAAAAAAATGTACTGAGTACACTCTTACCTCAGATCTCTCTGCTTTGAGTTGCTTGTATTGTGCGCTTTTACGATCAAGCCCTTCCCAAAGTTGAAACGGTTCGGTTCCCGGGGTGTAAGCATGCAAAACATGCTTTCCAGGTGGTGCAAGATCTGGACTAAGTACACTTGGTACAGATATCAGCACCACATTTTGATCAGCATCAACTCCGCGGTTCCAATCATTTACAACTATGTGATGAATTCCCAAGTCTTCTGGTATCCCCTAGTAATTGAATATCTAATTAGATGCATTCATAAACAGATTCCGGTTATTTTGAATTGTTTCTATTCATTGTTAACTTATTAGATGTTATATAACTTTTATAATCATAATTGACACATTAATACATAAAACATAAAAACATTGGAAAAAACATATTTTGGCTCAACCCACTTGTACCAAAATATTCCCCGTGCTGACCGGTTAGACAACTCATCCAACCCGTTCAATTTGCCATCTCTACTATCTCCCATCCCAAAAAGCGTCCACAAGAGTTTAAGGAAAAGTGTAATTGACGCACTATATGATTGTTAACGCAGCTACGTGAACGTGACAAAAGGATTATTTGTTTATTTATTTATTTATTTTCTTAGCATGAGAACCCATAAAGGAAAACTCTCAGGTCCCAACAATATCCTTATGACCTATGGGACCAGCCGACCAGATAAAGCATAACTTATGTTCTAGGGGTTAATGCTTTGGGACGGACTAAAATAGAAAGGTGGACACTTGTAGTGGGACGGAGGAAGTAACAAGTAAAAACTTTTTACACACTCACCTCTGCATCAAATCCCAAATGCAGATGCATAAACGACTCGCAATGCTTTGTATTTTCAACCCTTTCCTCGTAAGATTTTGGAACAGCCTCTTTAGGTAATAACTTTAAAGTGTCCCACATGGATGCATTGCTCACAACAGCATTCTTTGCACGCACAAACTGCGATATCAAATAAACATCAAATTAACGTCCCATGGATCATCAATGGTATCGAAGGTGGCCCACCAACCATTCATCCACGAGGTTGAAGGTTGAAGCTCCATAGAGACAAGTGTCTGTAAGTATTTATCGTCCAAAAAATAAAGATAACAATAAATCAAATCAAATAGTTTCGGATACTCACTTGACCACTTCTTAGCTTCACTCCAACTGCTCGGCCGTTTTCAACGACAATATTATCAACATGACTTTTTAAATAAATTTGGCCACCAAATTTTTTTAATCCCCGAACAAGAGCATCAACAACTGCTCCACTTCCACCAATAGGGTATTCTAAGCTACAACCAGGTTTATACCATTCTGCAAACATGTAAATCTGCAAATACGAGAATATAAGTACAAAGTCAGAAACGTACTTACGATAAATTATATGATCCTATTAACAGGGGCGGACCTAGTGTATAACTAGGTGCCGCATCCGTTGCTGCTCGACTTTGCGCGCGTAGTGGAAAATTAGTGGAAAATTTGGTTTTTTACGAAATTTGGAAAACGTTGCTACTAAAATGAAAAAAAATGAAAAACGTTACTACTGAAATTCATTTCTAGATCCGCCACTGATCCTATATTGTAATTTATGTACCATTTCTGCTGATAGTACACCATCCGATTTAACTCCAGCAAGCAAGAAAGACAAGAGATCAATCCAGTTCCTGATGAAGGGATCTTTAAGCCCCAGTGAATTAACAACTTCGGAAAACGGTCTCAAAAGCTTTGTAGCACCAAGAGCACCTTTGGGTCCCATTTGTGCAAATGATTTTAATAGTGAAAGCGCGTATCTGGCACCAGCAGTTGAAAGAACACCCAAGTCACCCCTGATAGATAAAGGAGGCAAAGCCATTGCGGCTGCAGATAATGGAAGTATCGCATCCTGTTTAAAATAAAGTTTGACTTAATTTGACCAATATTTGAAGAACAATATGATGTCCAACTTCACTATCAATATTGAAGTGAAATTAACCAAGATTTCCTGAAAGATGAAAGTAAATCTAACTTCTGAGTGCGAACAAGTGAAGAAGAAAACAAAGTTAAATGTCACTAACAAGAAGTTTTCGCCATTCCAGCACAGCATCTGGGCCAGCATACATCTCCAAGTCCTGACATGTTTTTAGAACCAATAGATTTAAAAAGCTTATACAACTAGAACAAATTTTTTTTTCATAATTAATAACATTCATTCCAGGACAAAGAAAATTACATCAAGATAACGGGTAGGCGGGCAACAAGTTGCGCCGCCACCCCTTTCTGAATAGCAAATCCTAATCTACTAAAAATGTAACCCTGCCCACCCGGAGCCGAGACACTATTATGAATAACCCGATGAACCCTGGTCAGGAACGGATAGCCTCCGGTGCCAATGAGTCAAAGGTATCAAAAGCCAAGGGTACAAAAACGTGTTGGTTCTCCTCGCAGGACCAAGGGTATAACCGTAAGTTCACATATTACAAACATCTTAAGAGTTTTGAAAAACTACCTTGAAAAATTCAGTAGGACCAATGCGTGAAAGAAACTCCCCTTCAGGTACATAAACCATCCATGAGTCATACTTGGCACATGGAATCGACTCACCTAATGCATCCAATACCTGTTAACCATGATAAGCATAAAAAATCAAATAGATACACAAATAAATAACTAAACAAATTATAACATATTCTGCATTTAGATGTTTCCTACCAAGCACATAAATTAGTGTATTTTTACAATATAAATTATAAATTTTAGGTTAAGCATCTTTGAATCAAGAGTATGAAAGACATAAAAAATACTTGTGCAAGGGGATTCGCCTGGAGACCTCTAGATTGAAACCCAGAAAACAAAGACGGGCCAGAGTCAAATTTGTAATCTTTTATCTCAAATGAATGTGCGGCCCCGCCAGGTAAATCGTGGCTTTCCAAAACTATAACATCTTTCCCATATCTAGCTAGAAGTCCAGCACAACATAGTCCACCAAGACCACTTCCTATAACAACAACATCTGCTTCTGCCTTCCCTGCATCATATCTTGCCATTGCGTTAAATGACTATTGTGCCTTCTATATTTATAATCAACGAAAAAAATGAAAAATGCACAAGTGTTGAGAGTAGAGTCGGAAACTAGAATACACTTTGACGACATATACAAATCACATTTACATCCTGTACTGCTTAAACCTTAAAACGGCATAAAGGAAGAGTATAAACTACAACTATATTCCCAAAATCCCAACCTCTTCTTTTCTAGATCATGAGATTAATTTAACAATGGAATACAATTTAACAAAATGTATAGATTACTTGTAATCCTTTCTGATGCAGTTTCGCACATGCAATCAAATGGCTCAAGATACTCAAAGGATTCAAAAGCTTAACAAAACCTCAAAGGGTTCTTTATTATCATCAAAACTCAAAACTCACAAACAATGAAATCCTAGACTCCTATTTATAAGCTAAAAGTCATTATTCAAATAAGAAACAAGAGATAAACTAGGAAATTAGAATTCAAATAAATATTAAAAGATAGTCTCCAATCAAACTTGTAGATCTCTGCATCATACTCCCCCTCTTCGAAAAAACTCGTCCTCGAGTTTTGCCTTCGAATCAAAACCACCTGGATCAAAAGGAACATCAACACGATCACCGTCACAAAGCCCATCAAACCCAAGATATCCAATCCAATTACTTTTAATAAGTTTTCTTTGTGGGTCATGTTGCAAGGAAGCCGATCCATGGGATTAATGAGGCCCATCCATATGTAAATTCGGTGATGGTGCATTAGGGTGAAAATTGTTTTCTACTAGAGTTCCACGTGGAACACTCATGCACTCCATATTGTTAGCTCCCAAGCGATTTTTGGCAGCACTGTTATTATTAGTGGGTGGGTATTTAATTTCAACCAAATCTTGACTATGAATCGGAGATTCCATATTATATCCCGAAATATTTGTCTCCTCATTCAAACCAAATGCAACCACCGGCGTGACTTTCGGGCTTTCTAAAGAAACTTGTTGTTCGTCGGTTCTACTCTGACCACCATGAACCAAAACTAAACCACTGGTGTTAATCAAATGTTCGTTCGATAAATCGATATTATTAGTTACTAACACCATTGCATACTCCGACATCCCCTTCATCAACGAGTTGCCATTCAAACCCATGGATTCATCCGAACTGCAACGATCCTGCCTCGACCAAAAACTAAAAGAATCAATATTTCTTTGTGGATATCATCATCTTCAACGGATCTTGACCCACACTAACAGATTCTTTATAATCTATTGACTCGACCTCTTGAACGTTAGTACCGCTAAGAGCTTTATACACAAACACGTATTCATCTTCATCGGGGCTAAGCCCATCCTCATCGTATCGGGGTTCTTCATCCGGTAGACAAGGTACGTTTTCACATATCGGTTCAAAGAACCGGTGATGGAAATAGCACGAAGGATGCTCCTTTTCCTCGTTCACAACGTCCCAGACGATGTTTCCCGATTCGGTTTCCTTAACGTGCCTCTCCCGTTGCAACTCAAGATCGCGGACTCTTTGGCGGAGTCGTCTAATCTCTTCAAGATCTTGGGCTCGTTGTCGGAGCCTTTCGATCTTAATAATATCTTGTGGATCGCGGTTTCCGATCTCGTTGCCTCGTCCGGCGGATCTACTGTCACGGTTGAATCGATCTCCACAAACACGTGAATCACCAATGTTTTTGTTGATGCCTCGGTCGGCGAATCTTCGAACAAGAAAACACTCGCCTTCACGTAGAGCCATTTGATAAACCAAGAGCTCTGATACCAACTGATGCAGTTTCGCACATGCAATCAAATGGCTCAAGATACTCAAAGGATTCAAAAGCTTAACAAAACCTCAAAGGGTTCTTTATTATCATCAAAACTCCCAAACAATGAAATCCTAGACTCCTATTTATAAGCTAAAAGTCATTATTCAAATAAGAAACAAGAGATAAACTAGGAAATTAGAATTCAAATAAATATTAAAAGATAGTCTCCAATCAAACTTGTAGATCTCTGCATCACTTTCATTCCTTAATACGACAAAAACCATGAATTGTTTTCTATTAAATTTCAAATAGGGTATAGAGAGTTATGTAACATTTGATCGCTCATAAGTCATACCAACAATATTGTCCATTTTGCTCAATGTTCGGTGCCCATCCTAGAACTACTCCCAGCCAAGCATGCTAGACTGTGTAGTTTTGTTCTCATCCATGCCAATGTGCCTAGAACACGTTAGTCGTACAAAAGGGGTTAAGATATCTCATGAACACGACATCTCTCCTCGATATGCCTAAGGTATTACAACTTCTTTTCAAATTTTATTTTTCTTTCAAAATGGGCATAGACAGTTTTAGTAACATCTGATCCCTCAAACCAACCAATATTGTCCGATTTGCTCATTGTTCATCACCCATACTAGACCTAATCCCACCCAAGCACGCTTAACTGTGGAATCCTGCTCTCAAATCTCATCCACAGCCAATGCGTCCAGAACGAGTTAGTGTTATTTAAGGAATGACACCGATGTCAGGGGCGAAGTATACTTGGGTCCAGGGTGGCCCTGCCCCCCCTGGTTTTTGGCGCAGTAGTGGAAATTTGCGATTTTCATAGGTAAATTGAGTCCGGGTTGAGTCCGGCCCCCGCCCCCCGCCGATTTTCCACTACCGATCGAAAAAAATTGAGTTCGGCCCCCGCCGATTCCGAAACCAACCTTCGCCACTAACCGATGTAGGATTCGCCTAACATATTACAGTTTTTTAAAATTTTTTCTCTTCTTTACATCTGTCATTCTATCATATACCTTCATCCCCGCTTACGGCTATGCGCATATAATGTATATATGTGTGGCCATCGGGGGGCAAAAGTAAAGTTGCACTAAATTTAAAAATGACGGAAGGTTAATCATGCGTCAGGTGGTGACGTTGATAGCCAAAAGACAAGGGGATACATGCACCAATCGGGTTTGTCCCGATGCTAAGTGTTATGTGCCTCATGTCAAAGGCTTGATACAGAACCACTCTTGAGCCGAGGGGGGGGGGGGGGCCTCATTGGAAGCAGCCTCCTTATTTCCACAGGGTAGAGGTAAGGTTGTCTATTTCTTACCTTCCTCATACCCTACCTTAGCTTTTGCTATTGGTGGATTAACTGAGTATGATTACGACGGTGATTTTATCATATACCTAACAAACAAAAGATAGGACCAACAAAAACCACACAAGTTATACTTCAATGTACACAATTGTTTTAACTTCATTTTAATTCCTTCGTACAATTTACCCTTAAAACTGAAAACAGAAATGCAGAATAATAATAATAATAATAATAATAATAATAATAATAATAATAATGGTGGTGATAGAATGAGACCTGAAAAGGATTTGGTTTGTGTAAAAGTGGAAGATGAAGATGAAGATGAAGATGAAGATGAAGCGGGTGCGTCTTGTTGAGTAAATGAATTACGTGGTTTGTATATTAATTTGTGTTTCTTCAAGGAGGAAGGAGTAGGTTTAAAGAAGGTTCCTAAAGTAACTACTGCACAAGAAGCAGCCATTAACAGACTACTGTAGAAGCAAAACAGATTAACACAAAAATGTATAATGATGAAATGGTAGTGATGTGATGATGCTTATTTTGTTGTTTCAAAATGGCCACGCAGCGCTCTCTGCACCTGTAACCATAATCTATATATATGTTTTATCTTTTTTATTTTTAATTCTAGTTTAACAATTTTAACGTTTTTACCCAATAGTTTGAAAATGGTCAAAATACTCATTACGGTTTTCATTTTATTGTCGGTTTGCTTCCTGACTCTAACCCAATCTAAAATTTCAGTTAAAAGTAAGGGTATAATAATGATTTTACGTACAAGTATTTAATTATTCATTATTACTCCTTAAATCTGTTTATCTTTATATTGATATTAGAAAAATATAAAAACTTAAGCATTTATCAATGTGTGGATATATATAGTGGAGAATTCAAATTAGATAAAATGTTTTGCAACAAGAAAAAAAATAATAACTAATAAGAATGTTCTATTTAAAAATTGTACTTAATGTTAAATAAATGGTTAATTTATTGTAACCCCTTAAGTTAGTTAAATAAATGAAACTTATAATTTATTTTCAAATATATTTTTCCAAAGCAAACCTAATTTATAGTGAATGATAAATTTCAATATGTGTAGGATAGATGTAGAATTTATTTCCATATGTGTAGGATAAACGTATGATAATTTTGATGTTGTAGGATAACGTACGATAATTTTGATGTATTTATGATAAATTTGATGTGTGTAGGATAAAATGTTTATGACTATATATATACACACACACTAGGTTATAACCCGTGAGCTTCACCAAATAAACAAACTTAAAATGCATTAATAAAAATTGTGTTATAATTTAGTATAATTATTTGATTTTAATTAATATTCTCTCTAATTTCCAATCACCTTCGTGATGTGTTCTTGTAGATGATCTTTGTTTTGTATCTTTGAGTCTTCATCCTTGGGCCATTTAGTAATTGTCACTGTAAGTTGGTTTAAATCAGGACATTTATCTTGCAAGAGCTTGAGATATCGTTCTAGTTACACTTGATATGTATATTAGGGTCATACATATATTGTTACATGCTTTTTAAAGAAATCCGACTGCAGTTGGTTAATTCAACCAATCTACAACTGCAAAAGTTTAGTGCAAGCAGTTTGATTTATTTAACTCTTTTTGCGAAGAACATGACAATGAAATGGGTTGCATTAACCCACAAAGTAAACACAAAGGACATTTTTGAGTTTTAACTGTTACGATATACAAGGGTTTGGAAACCATTTTAATAAGATAACATATGATTTACTATTTGCATGAGCCAAAATCGAGCTAGAGTTTTAAGCTCAACAGCGTAATCAAGCCAAGTCAGGTAACTATTTTCAAAGCTCGAGTCTAAACTAACAATGTCGGCACTCAAGCTTGGCCTGTGAAGATCCCTATATTTTTCAATTGCAAACTTAACATATTTGGTTGCAGCATCTGCAAGTTGCTCTCTTCAGCATTCATTTAAATCGCACATTTTGTCATCTTTGGAAACACAACCAATACGATTTTCATCATGATTCTAACAAGCTCATTGCATGACCCAATCATTGTGTGTTCTAACAAAACCAAAAAGAAAATAGGAAAGAACAAGGTCAACACCAATATCATCCTTTCCTTGTGGAACAAAATCCAAAGTCCAAACCGCAAGCCACAGTTACATAACACCATAGAACCATGGTCATATATCTCTATTCTATGTGCATATATCACGAGGCAACACACCATTTCAGGTTAGTTATTATGGTATGGTATATACAGTCACCCTTAAAAACCATAAAATTCAGCTATTTAACAAAGGCCACCAGCCAAGCCATGTGAACAACATTCATAGGATAACCACGGCTTTGCTGACAAGCAAGACACCCGATTAACGGGAACTTACTCTTTCATTCAAGAAAAAAACATGTCAACTTCTGTTTCTGTTCTGCTTCCTGTTCCTGTTTCGTTTGTAAGTAGGATAAAATGTCCACTCCACCCACAAAAAGGCCTGCTTTATTTCATGATCTTTTTTGCTTCTGCTTGGATCATGAATCTAGCAAAAATAAAACTTCCTGGGCTCCCACAACTCAATTACTTTTCTAAAAAATCAATGTCTTCACTCGACTGCAAATCACCAACATTAGTGTAATGGTCCGAATCAGACATGAAACGATAATATACCAAAATAAGATAGATTTATGATTACAATAATAATCTAAACCTTGGAATAAAACGCGTTTAAATGTGGCATGCATTAAATATAGATTATAGACCTCAGGTTACTTTCGACCCAATTAGCTTTTAGCTAAGTTTTCTATAGACCCATCTAAGATAAACACAATCCAAATCAACCAGTAAGAAATCGACACATCTACATCAGAGAATAATACAAAAAAACATAATGATATACAGTTACAACGATACTGTCTAATCTGTTACTTAGCTGTCATAAAAATAGAACATTTCCTTGGTGAGAATCCAATTCAAATTTATGTAGTTCATCATTAGCAGGCATTACAAGATATTGGGCACATGATTTTTGGTCCATAACTTATTTTAATTTATATATTCAATATTTAACTACTAGAAAATATTTGATAGTGTAGCACCTCTCTAATGACATGATCTATGATACGGGTTTGTGAAGACGTAGGATTAAGGTCAAGGACTTTTAAGGTAGTGGGTGTATATATGAAATGATCTAGGAAGATGAAAGACAATTTACCTTAACAAGACTAAGAACCAGAACTCGACTTCTGAACCCAGACCTGTTTCTGCATTACATTAAAATCTTATAAAAATTAGACATATCCTTGAAGAAAATGGAAATGCAGTCTGCAGACAACTATTTGGTCTCAAGCGAAAACACACCTCATGAGAACTATAGCCACCAGAAACTCCTCTTTTCAAAGGTTTTCCCTCACTTACATTTTGAGAGCTGTCTGCATCCTTAACATTGTGAGATGGTCCCCGCCTACCACCGTGTTTATAGGAGCCTACATATTTATCTAAAAATCACTTTCTTTTCATAAGGTAAAATGATTTCTTTTTATATTATATATAAGCACGTATGTGTGTTTCATCAAGTGTATAATATAATTGTCTTCCACTGGGGAAACCAACCGTTATCAACTGAGAAATGACCACCACGCCCACTTCCAATGGGTTTAGAATCCCCACTCCTTACAACTGACAGGTCATTCTTCACCTCTCCATGAGTTCCTGTGGAACCTTACCAAATTTCAGTATAATTATATGGTTAAACCAAAAGGTGGCAATTTTGACCCATTTAGTTATGGATAGTCCATTTGGGTGTGATTTTCAAAGGGCCAAATAAGAAAAAAAAATAGCTAAAAAGGAAACTGGTCAAATCAACAGATTAAAAAACAGCCAACGTCTACTATTAATGCATACAACCTCGTAAATTTTTTAAGAAAATTAGATGATTATTGTAAGAATATAGTTTTTGTAATCATAGTTAACCCTTAACTTAATGATTAAAATATTACAAATGAAACTAAACATGGCACGTATAGATCCTTACTATTAATTCCGCATTGCACGTCACATGCTGACGTTGAATATGTTATTACCATACCTTCTGCAGAATCTAGTGGTACTTGTGTAGATTGAAAGATAGAAGATGAAAGGGATTCATCAGAACGCTTAAGGGGAGTCCAAACGCCACGATCAGGCCTGTCCTTGTTCCTTGTGCTACGCTTGTCATTATTATCATCTGGCGAACCGTTGGAAAGCAGTGAAGGTCTAGGTGGTTGTCTTCTCTCCAAATTTGGTGGCTGGTTCTGTTGTTCAGATTGACTTTGTTTGTTCACAAGTATGCTTCTAATCATTCTTCCACTACCACCATCCCGTTGCTGGTTCTGTTTTAGACCACCAGAACTGTGCAAAAGTTTAACAGAAGATGCTAAGTTCTGCTGTGGAGACAACCCAGTGCCCATCTGGAATCCAAATCACATAAAAAAAACTATAAGAACTAATCAAACTCTTACAGAAAAAGAGAAAATATTTAACATTTACATGAGGAATTTCTTTCTCCTTTCCCTTCAAGAGCAGAATTTTCTTTTTCCCAATATCAGAAGAACCTGCAAAAAGTAATATACATAAACAGAGCAAGCAGTAATGCTGATTGGCACAACTAATTATAGACTGAAATAAACGCAGTGACAAACACATACCCTCCAGCACCACACTTCCAGATACAGAAGATGAACCAGCAGGCTTTTCAGAAAGCTGTTGATCATCACGGTTTTGGTTCTGAACATAGGTTGACTTTTCTTTACCACTTCTGCTTTTCCCAGTATCCCTTGGGACATACTGCCAATGAGGAAAATAACAAGATAATAAATAATGTTCACCATCAGCCATGCACATAAAAGAAACAAGAAAACCACACAAATCTGCAAAAGACATCCAAAGAGCATTAAAGGGCCAAATGTCAATTATCATGCAAATAAATTTGTTCTGTCTAATCATGTGACTTATAAGTTATAACTGTCGTATCACAATTTGTAGTTTCATACCATGGTGGTTGAGGTCCTCCTTTCAGAACCGCGTTTCAGTGCAGCAGAAGCTGAACTTGAAGAGGATGCACCACTAGTCCTTCTTGCCAATTTCCCATTAGGCAAGGCCCTCTGGCATAGGTCACAAAAACAAAGAAAGCATGAGCACATGTGACATGATATAATAACAATTACCATGTAAACTTTACACAAAAAAAAAGTGAAACTCGTGAGTCGTGAAGCAGCAAAAACTACAAGATATGTAAAAGAACTTTCACATGTTTTTTGCCCAAAAAAGGCAATAGCTTTTCCTATCTCACAACCAATAGCAACCTTATGCTTTCGGCTGTCCATTAAGCTATAGGATCTTATAGGCTGGAAAAAAAAACTGGACATGAAAGAATTATAGATCATACCCGCGGTACACCCTTGGCAGCTCTTTTCTGCCGAATAAATTCCATTAAAGGAGTAACTATAGGCGCTTCTTTAGCAGTACCTAAAAAACCAAAGTCATGAAAGAAGACAAAAGTTTGTTGACTCAATTCCATGTAAATTTGAATGTTTTAATAATCAATTCTATTTCCATTTAAGACTAACCAGCTCGCTCGGCTTCCTTTCTTTCCAATTGTATCTCTGCACTAGGAAGATTCTCGACAGGCTTTGCAAGTAGTTCGAGGAATTCAAGATATTGAGGATCTATATGTCCATCAAAAGTTAAGTATGAAAAGTTAAATGGCAATCAAGTATACAAGAGTGAGCATTTTAGTCATCTAAGATACCTTTGTCTATGGTCCCTTCACGTCCATCTTTCTTCGACCATTGCTTTGGAACACGTTGTGAAGGTGCATACTCAACAATAGTTTTAAATTGGGTACCTAAGACAAGTTAATAAGATTGTGAAAAATATTGTGATGAAACACATACTACAGTGAACGAATACACATCAAAAGTCAAAACTAAAAATCAATGAACAGTTGAACACATATACTCAAATCAACTAACATGTAAAAAACAGTTATGTAGATGATTAGTAATACCCTTCTCATTAACAAACACATGGCCGTCAAAGAACTCTGCAAACTCAATAACATCCTCTGGTCGTTTAAAGTCAATGTAGGCTCTTGAATAGGATTGACGCTTCTGACTGCAAGCATGTTCAATAGAAATTGTTAGAAGAAAACGCAAAAAAAAGGATGCTTTCAATAAACTATGGCACATTTGGAATTTGGAGAGAGTTCCACATTCTGAAGCAGGTAGAACTGTTGCAATGGTAGGAAGATATTAATTGTCAAAAGTGCGAAAAAACAAAAAGAGTCTTAGTAAAACTCTTCAACCCTGATAGAGGATTCGAGTTGCTTATTTACACACACTCCCAGTCCCATTTACAAATCAAATGCCACCTAAAGGTCTAATTAGACCATCACTCATCAGCAGATATGACATTTACCAAGGTACAACAACACTGAGAGGTTCCGTCTTCAATTACATGCATTCAAAGCGATAACGTAATATCAGTGTTGATGATGTCCTATGTCGTCTTGTTATGCAATGTGACATCAATTAAGGATCCAAGAGTCCATTCAAACCGTCTCTATATTATATTGTGATGTCATTTAAAAAACGAACACCAGCAAAATCAAGAGATGTCATTAGCCACAGGATAATCATGGGACCCTTGAGAACCAAGAAAGGAAATGAAATTAAAGAAGAGTCTCGACTAAAATTTTATTCCACAAAGAATTGGAAAATTAGATCCCCATATGCCTCATTTAAAAAATATTGATGATGTTCTGTGCAGTTATGCTAAACAAAATTATTGATCTAGTGTTTAGCATCGCAATCAAGGATAAGATATAACTACCAAAAATCAAGGATGCCGTACACCAGATGCCTTAATTAGCACAAAGATTTTGATTACATGAAATCAGGCCAAAGTTCACACAACCTAATTTAGCATTCAAGTACTATAAACCAGTGTTTTCGAAAACCCCCTAGGCGCAGCCCAGCCCACAAAATGTGTGGTACCCTAAAAGGTTAGCTTTCAGGTTCGCAGGACATTTTCTGGCGAAAAATGGTTAAAAAACTAAATAAGGCTGCAATCAACCTAGCTAAGCATGAAAGAAACCCACAAAAAGCCCAAATTAGCTCTAAACAAGCCTAAAACATGTCTAAAACCCCTAAAATGGTGTTTTCATACTATGCGCATAATCTCCGCCTCTCCAGGCCCGGCCTATGCGCCTTGAGTGCACCTTGGGCTTTTGACAACATAGCTATAAACCCATCTTTCACCACCAATCATATGTAACTAAATGCCGAACCGATAAAAAACTATAAACACAAAAATAGAGACAGACATAGCGGTCAATGCTCTCTTCACAAACTTAACATTCCATCTTCCATTTATCTAAGCTATCATGTCTCAACCTAAAACTTATCTTTCTTCTAATTCTACCCTCAACAAAAACCTATACCCCAAAACGTCCAACCTTTATAAAGACATTCAAAACAATCAATTCATTCAATTAACCTTAATTTCATACAATGTATTTAAACAGTAATCAATCAGAGCTATAATATCAAACAAAACATAAACACATAAAACCCTAACCTATTCTTTCCAGAACGGAAACAAAACCAGTTATACCGCCCCGAAAACCGAGCATCAATCTGTTCCACAAGCAGAGACTGAGACATATTAAACGGTAAGTGCCGAAGCACAACCTTGGTTCGACCCAATGCACCCTTCATCCGTACCACAAACAATAAAACAACACCAAACCCTAATAATAATAATAATAAAACAATTCAAACCCTAGGCGGACGTAATTGTCGTTAAATCTGTTAATGAATTACATCTTCTCTCTCTTAAAAGGATTGTGTTATCAACGATTGAAGTTGTTGGATCGTTGCCCTAATTGTTCGACTATTGAAACGTTAAAGAGAATTAGAGAGCAGATGTGTGTGCGGATATTGTGTATAGAGAGAGATGAAGAAGTTTGTTGGGAGTGTTTTCGTATTGGTTTGGTATTATTATTATACGTATATATGTGTTTGTATATATATATTGTGTGGAATTTGCAGAGAGGAAGAAAGGTCAAAATCCCCAAATTTGTAAATGAGACTTCAGACTTTATGTTATAGGTTTGATGACGTACATGATTTATATTTCTTTTTTTAAATTAAACACTCTATATTTAACTAAGTTACGATTGTGAGAGAAGTTTATGTATAAGTAGCCATTTAGATTATAGCCTAATTAATGGTAGAGAGGAAATCCTTTCTTGAGTGAGGTTGTGAGTTCAACTTCACAAGTGTGCAAAAAAAAGTGTAAAAAGGCGTAAGAAATTAGCCGTTCAAAAAAAAAAAAGTAGTCACACGCTTTTGAAAAAAAAAATTGAGCAACCTGTTAATTACGGTTATGCCATTGTATATTTTTTATGGTTTAACAAATTATTACTCGAATAGTTCCTACACTGAAAGGTTATTAGTTTTTTAGTTAAGTTGGTACAAAATGATTAAATTACCCTTGTATTTAAATAAACAATTAAAACATTAAAAGAAACTAGTGGTATCGATGGCCGCGCGATGCGCGTCTGGCACTTTTGTCATCAACAAAACACAAACCCGCTCTCTTCCATTCAACATACAACTCTTTCAACAGAAACATAGTCAAAAAACATAACATAAATTCGTGTAAGCAAAGAGCAGAGAAAACATAGACAAAACCATCATTGCAATAAATAAAAATAAGTGTTGTTACAACTTAATTAATAAAAAATACAAAACGTATTGTTACAACTCAATCCATAAAAAACACAAAAAAAAACATTTCTTATTAAATGACTAATGCAATCAAATGACGTCTTCACGCATCACCTGACACAAATCAACACTAAGCAACCCTCGTTGCAGCCATCATTGCTATTCAAATCTACATCAGCTAAGACGGATGAATAACTTAATTGGTTCAGAGTTTTGCTGAAGCATGGCTACAAGGCGGATTGAAGGTTAAGACCTGTCATTCAACGGTCTTGCCACGCCATCGTCATTAGTTGTCCAAAAGTATGTGTAACTCATCCTAACCAAGTTAAACAACTAATAACTGTACGTCTTATTTCAGTAAAGCAACATCAAAATTCATGCAATCCCTAAAAATGTAACAAAAATAAAGCAGATTTAGGAAAGACATGAAGAACAACGACAACTGACAGATTTAGCGAAGCCACATTGGTGTCCAGATCGTTGATTCATCACTCAAAGTTGTCAATGCAAGTCCTAACGTGTGAGCCAATTCTAGAGCTAGATACAGGTGTTAATAAAAAAATCAGTAACAATAGCAAACAACAGAACAAACACATAAACAACGGAACAAATAAAGTGATGTAAACGTGACACACAAACAGGGCCGGCTCAACCAATGTGGTGGACCAAAGCGAAAGCAAAAATCTTGGGCCTTTTTCAAAGGAAAAAAGAAAATGATAGTGCCAGGATTCAAGCATGAGTCTCCTGGGCTACAAGAGGAGCTGGTTACCATTACGCTACAGCATCAGTATGTTGATAATGCCCAGTTCCGATAATATATAATAAATACTAGTGGGTTTACCCGCGCGTTGCTGCGGGATTTAAATAAAACCTAACGATAAAATAAATTAAAGTAAAAATTACAGTTTAAGGTGATTGAAAAAATGAGACTCCACTAATTAAGAAATATCTAGCTCGGGCCACATCACTCGAGAAAAACATGCACACTTATAACAACCCGAAAATCAGAGCCTCTCGAACCGCCATCAGCACCACTACCAGGGCCTCTAAAAATAGAGCAAAAGCAAAACCGGCAACGCCGCGTCCATCAAACCAAATCTATCGTAAATAAAACTTCTCCCATGCAACATAGATGGATTAAATTCTATGAGAGATAGATGAAATCATGATGAAAAAACAAGAAAAAAAATAGAAAATAAGATTTACACACCATATGTTCATCTTCCTTATCATTGATTCTTCTTTTCACAACTAAACGCCCCATTCTTTTAATTCATGGAAAACAAAAAGACCGGTATTCGTTTTACAAAGGTACAAGCATTGCATGTAAGATATGATATTGATCAAGAAATAAAAGTCAAAACATATCAGCACTCACTGGTGTAAAAAGAACTTCTGGGCCTAAAACCATTCAGTACCAACTTTGATAACCCTTTCATCTGGCAGCTGATGCATTTTAGAATTATCTTTTTCTTTTTAAAGAAAAAAAAAGTATTTATCCAACCTTCCATCAAAGAAAATTAAAGAAAAGGACTAACAAGAGAACTTCCCATGTCTTTAGTTAGTTTTAAGGAAATTAATATGAGAATGGGTTTAGTACTTTAGTTATAGGGTGGAAAGGGATTTGGTATGAGATTTCAGTATAGTTGTTTGGTTTCATCATTTGTTTAGACAAATTTACTCCATCAGTCAAGTAATTTAAGAACTTCTTTTCTTCTTTTTTTTCCGCATTACCTCTGACAAAATAATAGAAACAAAAATCCAAATACCAAGCAAAAAATAATACATAAATACATGGAATGAATGTTAAAGGCCATCAAAGGGAGTCGGGTTAGAAAGCCATTATCTCATGGGTTTTTTTTATAAAACGTTAAAAGTTTAAAACCCATCTCCTTAAGACCGGTGGGTGTGGTGCCGCTCCGGCAAAGAAGACGGGCCGCCACAAGGTTTTTATTTTTTTAATTAATCTCGATTCCCAAGAAATTTGGACCGGCATCAACGGCAAGCAAATGCCTCCATTGCCGCTGCCGCCCCTATGCCGCCCCAGGGGGTGGTGTAGCGAGGCCCGGCATTTCATTGCCCACCCCTTGCCGCCCCCACACCTAGTAGTCTAATACCAACAGCAACTGTCACTTTCATTCCATTCCCCCATACTCAGATCTTTAAACCAAACACATCCCATGATCACACACTTGTTTATAATTGTTACCATCAAAACTTGCATATTTCAAATTACCAATAGCCCTACATCCTACAATAAAAACATGCACAAATTAGAGATAACTTACAGTATAATTCTTAACAAGAATGGTGGTCTCAAGTCCTAATTGATATCCCTTTTGTAATCATAACTGAATACAACAGAGAATAAAAAAGTTTCACATTGAGCATACAATGTTAAAACAACTTGTATCTGGATAAAGACACCAGCAAAGTTGTACTTCTCGAACATAGTCTCGACCTAAAATCAAGATTAATTCTAAATTAAGTTTGTTGACAAACAATACAATTCTTTGAAAACATTAAATTAAAAGCCATTTTTAGGATTATATTGTTTGTACAAACCATCTTTTTCCTGTTTCTTGAAGGATTAGGAGGCGGATCTGTAAGCAAAATGTTGCATTCTGATGGATCCACCTGCCAAAATAATCTATGAATAACATTGTCGCAACATCAAGTTCACCAACACACATCACAAGGCAGCAGTTACCTACCTTGAGTTCATTATAGAAGGCATGATCGCAAACATGACCCATATCATTCCATTTTTGCACAATGCCATTGGGATAGGATAAGATACATCTAGTTGATGCCTTAAGTTCAAACAGGTTTCACCAGCAACAATATCCTGTATGAACCACAAACAAAAGAAACATTCCATAATTAGAAATCAATTGAAATGATACACACTACAAAGGTCCAGACGATTAAAATAAAAACACCAAAACATGATACTGAACGAACTCACTCAACTCTTTTTATTATAAACCAAAGCACATGAATAACAATAGCGCTAACCATCTATTTATACAACCAAACATCTTGGAAAACAACTAAAAAGACATTTATGCCCCTGACCCGAAACTCCAAAAATATAACTGCATATATAAAAACTTCTTTAATGAACCCAAGTACAAAGACACTTATACCCCTGACCCGTTCGAATATTCTTGATTATGTTAACACAGCCGGTTAAGTCCAACACACTACACAGTCATGGCAGTGAAACAAGGCACTACAATTGACCTAATCAATGAAAGCACTTATATAATTATATACTCATCAGATAATTTAAAAGTATAACAAGTGATTTACTGCTCTGAATTGACCTGAAATTATTTAAAAAATATATGCATTCACCTTGAAATTTGTTTCTGAATGTAACCATCAAAATTCTAAAAAAAAATAAAAAATAAACAAAGTTAAAAACTGTAAACAAATATATCACATAACTCATAAAATATTCAAGCATACCTTCACATTAATTTGGCCCGTGAACGACTGAATGGGGCAGTCAATAACTTGCGAAGTCGCCTAAGACAAATCCCATAGTTTGATCATGGTATCAGTTGATGCTGATATAAGAGTCGACAAATCAAGAAACTTTACATAACTGACGGCTTTATTGTGCCACATTAGAGTAAAAAGTGGCACACCGGGGTTACGAAGATCATAATAATAAATTCTATGATCAGCTGAACCAAACACCTAAGTGTTTCCCGAATCTGATGGGAACTAAACACAACTGACATTTGCTTTTGTTTTAATGGTACCAACACTTGTTCCCTGCAGTAGCAACAATTGTAAGAAAAACAACTTATTATATATCAACATTTTCTATTATAAATCGCTTTTAGTTAAATACTCGCAGTACGCTTAGTTTCCAAAGCTGACATCCACCAGGTGCAAGAGTAAATTGCCTGATTGATATTCCAGAGCTTAACAGAACCGTCATAGGCTAGCCACCATTGTTGGATTTGACCAGGAAAAGTCAACCGACCAGATCCTTTTCTCATGCTCTTTCAGCTCTCCATATATTCCGCGTCACATCCCATATCTAAAAGTTTCAAAATATCTTTTAGTTAAAGATTTTTTGTTATTTAGAATTTAAAACTCTGAATTTGATAAAGAATAATATACCTATACCACACCTTCAAATTGCTTGAAGCAATCTGGACTTTGATGTAATTATTCCAACATATAATGCTTAGTTTAGATCTACAAGATATTTCAACAACAGGGTAATGTATGATGCGATTCTCGTTTAATATTGACTCGTATTCAAACACTTCGATTTTTTTATTTACACTCGTGGTTGAAAAGAATTCACCATCCCGATCAAACTCCAACAATAAGTAGGTGGATTGAAGTTTCGAGTCAACAGTTTGAGTGATGGTTTGAAAGCTCTGCCCCTGGTCAAAAAGTTGGTGGATTCAAGTTTCTTGAAGTTTTTTCATCAATCGGGAGCTTTACAAATGGCATTTTGTTGAAGCTCTGGTTCGCGACTATTGGATGTTTCTGTAATTCTGATTCGTTTTCTGGATCCCGAGCTTGTACCAGCATCATTCTTTGAATTCAATCCTTGTTGTTGCCTAATAGTACGTTTGTAATTTGCAACTTCTTGTAAATCAGAAGATACTAATGCAACGGGCCTGCGCAAGTTGTCTGCAGCCTCCTGTTTTCGTTGTTGCAGTTTTAGGAGAAACTCCAACGATAATTCTTGATCCTCAATCTTTTCTTTAAGCCTACAAAAACGCTTCACGCTCGATTAAGTCATCTCTTGGTTCATTTAGTAATTCACTTTTCAGCACTTCTCTGATAACAAATATGACATGGTTGTAATTAGAAAATTAGAATCATGAAACAGGGTGTTCAAGACAGTAACTTAAAGGAAACTCACTTGATTTTCAGCCTGTTAATGGGCAAATTCAAGTTTGATTTTTCAAATTCACAGTAGAAAATAAAAGTAAATATCCAAAATTGAGCACTAACCACATCCAAAGCCATGCGTAGACGTCGTCTTTGATCCATGATTTCACCCGCTGCTGGTCGATGTATAAGGCGAAACAGACTGCCCCTATTTCAAACCTAAAAATATAAATGAAAACAGGTCAATTCACATCTATATTATGATGATCTATCTGCTATTTATTATTTATTTATTTTTTTGCAAGAATAATGACTCTTCAGTAGAAATATAATCAACTTACGTAGGTAGATACTCGGTCAGGATTGAATAATGTGGATGAACGGTGAGTGCACCCATAAAGAGAACCACATTTGGATGGCGAATGCGTTTCATGATGGAAACCTTACAAAAAAAGATCAAACACAAAATTTAGAATAAAATCAATCATGGTGATGAGAAAATGTAAAAAAAAACATTGTGAATATTGAGAGAATGTTATACCTCCCTCAGAAACTCCTTCAGTTAATCATCTTCAAAGTCCTGGACTGTAATGAAGGTCTATGTAATCTCCTTGAAGCTTTTAAAAGCAACTCAAAATATAATAATAAGGAATCTGAAAAGAGTAATAATAAAGTAAAGATTGCAGATGTAAAGAGACTAACTAACCATGATTGGAGAGTATTTTTAGTTCTTTCTAGCTATCAATTGAAGCAGATAAGGCTGATTGAATGAATGAAAGACTCAAAGACCAGAATATGAAACAAGACGACGGATGGATACAAACTAATCGAAATGAAGCAACAGATAGATACACAAGAACACAGTGGCAAGAACAAAACCTAATGCATAAAAATTATTATAGATTTAAGTTTGAAGGTACTTACAGTGCCTGCAATCGCCAGATAAACGGCAACCCTAACTCCCTCCCAACTAAGGCGGTGTGTGTTATTCTATTTCAACACGGCCCCCGCCCACCTCTTTCTAGCAAAAAAAACAGAGTATTAATGGGGTGGGGGTTACAAAGTAAAGAGGAGTTATTGAGAGGGAAGGCAAAGGATCATTCTGAGGGTAGATTAGGGAAATGAGGGTGATATTGTAAAATTCTTTTGATATTGTAAAGGAGGAGATGGGTAAAATGTCTACATTACCCCTCTAAATGTCTTAATTGTCACAATTGTTCCCATAATACCCTTAAATTTCTTGCTTAAATATGTTGTACATGGTGCTTCTTAAGTTGTATGAAAATGAAAATGACCATGTTGGCCATCACTCCTCCTTAATAAGATAATATAGATGTATATTATTTTTTCCAAAATTTAGAGGCCCTATTTAGCTGGGGGCCCAAAGCAATTGCTTGAGTTAAATGACCCTTGGGCCGGCCCTGCACACAAAATACAAAATTGACAGACTTGGCGAAGCCGCGTTGGTGTCCAGATCATTAATTCATCACTCAGATGTGTCAACGCAAGTCCTAACGCGTGAGCCAGTTTGAAACTACATAATTACAAATAAAGGCTCATCACAGAAAACAGGTCGACTTTCTAAGGCTCAAAAAGGGTGATTAATTGTGGTTGCGACCAAATTATCGTCTCGCCATAACAACACAATCAACCCTTCTTTATCATCATTGCCTTAAGCCCTTTTTTCCAAACTACAAAACTGCATAAGTGTTAAAACATGTATGACCGATACTACATCACCAATCGCTCCTGATTATCTCCACAAGACACAAACCGAATAGATAAACAATAAATGATATATGTGTAAAACCAAGAATCTTACTTTCATATATGATAAACAAGTCGGAACAAATTCTTCATACATACACACATACATACATTGTTGAATGGAACGCCGACCTGAGGTCAGCTCAACCTCAGGCCAACCTGGACTAGACCACACACAGTAGTCTTCTCCTAAGAGCCTGTTGCAACTATCTCTTGAAAAACCCTAAACCCTTACACAAATATATAGGTTTACTAATTAACTAAACTTGGGCTGGGCCTCAGGCATGTCGCCTGGGCCATCACAATCGCCCATATTCTAGTTTTGTTAGACTAATCCCATACGAGTTGCATAGCCACGGTCACAAATGACTAACAAACTCCCCCTTGACCGTTGCTATCAACTCTGACAAACACTGACAATCATCAGTCACAAAACATGCACTAACAAACTCCCCATTTGATTGATGATTTCAGGTCTTTTCTGATAAGACTTGATCTTCGTCTCCCAATCAGCTGTGTCTGACTCTGTCTGATATCTTCACAAATCCACCGAATACCCGAAACCTTTCGCATCCAATCTCCCCTTCAATGTAAGTCTATCCAAATTACTTCTATATCCACCATAATCTGCATCTTTCCTCATATGAAGAATTTACGCCTGATTAATAAAGGACCCAAGTAACCGACATATGATAAAGTTCAATCTTCAATTAATCAGTAACGAACATCCAGCCTCGTTGCAAAAATATTTCAACAAAATCCCGCACATCTAATTTTTCAAAGAACAATGCTTTGATAATTTTGCCAAAGAAATAATTATCTCTCCTTTTTTCTCTGCAAAATATCACCCCATTGACATGTATATCTATAATCTATAATCTATAACTTATAATAAAAGAATTGAACTTTGATAATGTGGCATTCAATGGAGGCCTCAACCCCTCTTTGAATGTGCCACGTGGCATCATGTAGAATTTTTTAATTTTTGAGTTTTTTTAATAAATCTATATATATTATAATTATTTTAGGAAAAGATAAGAATTTAAAAACAAAATTAAATTTTATCTCTAATGTTTATTCCCATAACTTTTAAACGTTAATATCTTTTATATACGAGATTTTTTAAAGAAAAAAATTACACCAAATTAACGAGCGTTTTATTATCTTTCCAACGAGTACCATAGTGCTATATAAAAAACGGAGAAAAAAAACAACTATTTTTGTGGGGTTTTGTTTTCAAATATATTTTACTCTACCAATAAATCACAAACAATAAACATAACTTCATAGGCAGAGATTCCTTTTTTTTATATATTTGAATATAATAACTTATGGCAGAAATTTGTTTAGAATAAATTATTCATTAATCATGTATTGGCAAATCATTAATTATGTTGTCATATTAGATATTTTATTATGTTATATTAGATATTTCAACCCCGGGACACTCCCGGGATAAAAGCTAGTTTTTAATAAATAGAGAAAAAATCAAATTCAATGATAATATGAAATATTATTGCAACATTTGAAAGTAAGACCACTTGAAGTCGATGTATGAAGATAATCAATCACCCACTTGGTTCCAATATTAAATTTCAGTCACATGAAACAAATTTACAAGCGTTTTATCGACCTCAATATTGCAATGTCGCAATATTTCACACAAAATAATGATCTTTCCCCTATAAAACAAACACGGCGAGAAAGAATGTCACAGAAAGAAAGACAAGTTTAGTGTCTTGGGTCATATCAATACAAATTTGAGTAAGAAGATTCACATCTCCTCACCATGGCATCTCTACATGTTCCTCTGCTCATATTCTACTTTTGGCTACTGCCCGAACTCATCTTTCTAACCCAGAATTGGCATTTACACCTGCGTTGAAAGATATAATACTCGAGTTATTTCATAATCACAGAACCATTAAAAAATACAGAAATTTCCTAGGCCACAAGTATCAAGATCTTAGTTAAAAAAGGCCACTTGTTGCGTGAGGCGATCAGGAAAGGCCTTAGAGCCTTGAGGCAATGTGTCCTATACTTTTTGGTCAAAATTAGTGTCCGCAGGAGGCTGATATGTAAAAACAACTAACGGGATGAAGAAATCATGAAAATTTTGTTTGATTAAAATGTTGATGCATAACACAGATGAAAGAGACCCAACTTCTAGTTGTAAATAAAGCTCATTTTATTGGACCTACAACATTGCCTCACTTGATGCGCGCCTCAACTTTTGTGACCTAGACGCCTTGAAGCGCCTCATACTTAACCAAGATCAATATTGTATTGCTAAAAAATACGATGACAAATACGACAGTAGCAGGAGATCCAGAAATCAGATGGATTTATTAATTAGACTATATAAGAAAAAGAACCCACTGACAATTCATATTTGGTTACTTCAACAAAATCTCTCCAGAATCGTTCACTTGTTTGTTATTCAATGATACGAGAGAATTGTCTATAAGCCTGGCAAAACGGGAATCGGACCAATTTGGCTAACGGGTCAAAACAGGTGGTTTTAAAAAAGTATCAATTGGGTTGGGGTTCAAAATGGTTCTAACAATCTAACCAAATTAAGCTCTTTTCGAAACCCGCAGTTTTAATAAAGGCATCAAAATCACTTCACCAACATCTTGTCTAAAATGTCATTTTGCATTACCGAGAAGGTGTATTAAATCTCAAATACGTATATTGCTTATAAAACATACTAAAAAAACAACAAACGGCATACGATCTGGCTATAACTTGTGTGGTTTTTTATGCCGAATAGAATATTTGTTTAAAATTACAATACATGTTACACAGAGAATCTAACTAGCAAGTAAAAATATGAATGGCATAATCCCAGTACCCCACATGCCAAATTTCGCTTAACTACTACCAGTAAATCATACTAGTTGACTGCCAAACTGGGAACGTTTGCTAAGAAATATGGAAAGAAAGTATAACTAAAGATTAAAAAACCTACCTCTATCATATCGAACAGCTCAGTCCCGAAGACCAAGTTCAAGCTCAAGTTCGTCATCTTCCTCAAACAGCTTTAATAGACGAGCATACTGCTCTTCACGTTTCTTCTTTTGCCATAGCCTGAAAAGAAAAAATGATAAACCTACAACCGTTGCAACTGCGATGCATAATATGAGTATTGTAGATCCACTCATGCCACTTGAAGATGAATGAGCATCGGCTTTCTTCTCTTTTTGGGATTTTGAATCATCAGAAAAGCCTGAAATATTATAACAAAAAAAAAACATTGAGCTTGACGAGCTAGGCAACAATTGGGCACAAAGATGTCAAGAAATAGCTAGAGCGCTCCGCTAACTACACGTCATTAGCATTCACTAAAAAGGCCAATTCACAATCCAGTAACTTGAATCCAGCAGACTAAAGAATGTTTACACACACGTATGGTAAGCAGATAATAATCCTTTGAATTCTAAGTTTGGGTGACTAACTTAGAATATGCTTCTATAAAATTTGTACAAGATTACTAAAGTACTTGAAGAGAGAGAGATGGATATAAGAAATAAATCCAAAGACGGATCGAGAGATATCATACAAACTAAGCATCTTTCATTTCATGCTACTTTATTATCTTCAGTAAATCTTCTTTAATAATCCCTCACCACCACCTACAAAACTTTATCTTATTTGCCATGAATACTTGCCATCAGGAATTCTTTCAAAAGCGTGAAAAACTGAATGTAAGAAACAAAATCGACATAATAATAATCGGTACAAAAACTTGCTTCTATGACAAACTCACTAGAATAAGCTTTGTTTACAACTGGAAGTTGCATGTCTTTCGTCTGTCATACATATCAACCTTTTTATCAAGTAAAAACCTTTCATAAAATTTTCATACTTTTGTTTGTTTTTCACATATCTGTCTCCTACTGTCCTACAATTCTACAAAGTACAAACTCTAATTTTAATCAATTTTGACCTAGAAGTGCATGAGGCGCCGCCTCAAGGCGCTGAGGTACTTTCCTGATCGCCTCGCCCACCTCGCGTATCAGGCGTTCCTTTTTAAACCAAGCACAAAACCACTTGAGTGAAAGAGAAAAAAGATTGTTCTCTAATCTCTACACCTATTTTCACTACATTCTTGAACCCCTGATTGCCTAACAACGTTAAGAAGCCTCAAAACAATTAACAGGTGGATCACCATAAGAAATAGGCTACCCAAAAGACTAGCCTGGGGGTGCGAGAGGCCATTTGGCCATAAACCCCACATTGGTTACCCATTCAGCCGATGTAGGACAAGTTCCATGCCTGCCTTGCAATGGTTTCGGTCCGTAACAATTTCGCTCCCCTTTTGTTCTTATTTCCTTTTACTACCTAAACACAAACCCTTCCCCTTCCCCTTCAACTTGTTCCTAACCCTAAACCTAAACCAAAAATCATAAAACACCTACAAACAGATCATGACCAATTCAGACACAATTCAGTCAATCTACCTACATAAGATATACATAAGTCAAAATTGATACAGTACATCAAACAAATCGACCAATTAAAACTAAAAAAACATCAATTAAAGCTTCCAAACATACAAATACCATCGGATCAACATCATACAGCGTTTATTTCCACATAGATCGAAGTGAGTTTTATAAAAAAAACGATTTAAACAGCTAAACAAATGAAATGTATTTAAGAAACGAACCTGAGAGAAATTGTACAGAAATTAAGGATATTGTTAACAAAAATCTTAAGGATCTCCTATGTGAGATCTCAGTCATGTTTCTCTCTCTCTCTCTCTCTCTCTCTCTCTCTCTCTCTTGTTGTTGTTGCTGGTTATTGCTTCTTCTCTGTTCTCAACTTAATCTAGATTTTTTTTGTTGGTGTGAAAATATGGATGCAAAATTACGCTACTACTTTTCAAAATGAAATGTTAACCCCCTCATCTTTCTACAACTTGCAAACTACATCTAAAAGTATATGTTTCTTACATAACAGTTATCAGGAATTGAAAAGCCTCATGTGTTCGACTTGTATGTTTTAAGGGAATGTGTAGTGGGGGGCTTCACGGGGCTTCATGGGGAATAAAATATTATAAAGTAATAGAAGGAGCTTCATGGGGCTTATGGGAAAAGAGGGGTGTAGTGGGAATAGGCTCCATGGGACTTTATAAATGAGTGGGAAAACCACTTCGTTTCTAGCCCTCCAAACGCTCCACATAGCTGTCAACACCACCGCGTAAAATTCTTTCTTGCTCCGAGACCAGCCATCGCCGTTGAGTGCGGATTCAAAAGGTCGCGGACAAGGAAAATGAACATGCTCGGAATATTACACCATTAGGATAATTGCTGCCAGACCTCAAGCACAAAGGGGCATCCAGTAAAGACATGTTCCACCGATTCAATTTATTGCGCACACAACTTACACAACTAAAAAGGAAGCTGTATATTTCTCCTGGACAACGCCGCTACCGTCGGAAGCCGATCAAGATTTGCCCTCCACGCCATTATGCACACCTTTTTCGGAACCCAATTACACCAAGCAAATTTAGGCCGAACCTGTGAAGCCAACTCCTCAACCAATTGGAACTTAACACTGCGTACCGAGAAGTCGTTTGAGATGTTGGGGGACCACCTCCATCTGTCTTGATCTGTGGTAGGCACTATATCGCACAGTAGCTGCACTAGTGTATCCAGCTCCATGAATTCATGGGGTGACAAGTCATTTCTTCTCCAATCCCATCTAAAACGAACGCCTAGTTGGTCAACTTTAATCTGGTCTGCCACAACACATCCCCTTTTCCTTTCCAACATGAACCACGAAGGGAAACAAGAAGCCAGTGTGTCCAACGGTCCAACCCTGCCTAATAATCCTACCAGAACATAATGTTATTTCCCGCACCAAGTATGCCTTTTATCAAATGCTTAGTATCGATGTGCAGACTCTCCAAAATACCTGGGACAGAGGCGATTTGTTTCCAAGTTCCGCCAATAGATAGTTTTGCAGGTATATAATTCCAGGCCCGTGCATTTCCGTGGATGGCCCAAATGACTTTCCTCCATAAGCCGCTATGATCTACTTTGAACCTCCACCACCGTTTAGAAAGAAGACTCAAATTCGCATCGCTTAGTGATCCCAAGCCAACACCACCATAATTGGTCGGAGCGATGACGTGTTCCCAAGCTACCCAACTCATCTTATCAACTTCGTTATTTCCACCCCAAAAAAAGTCCGCCGCGGCCTTTCTAAGCTGTTTATTACTTGCACCGATGCCCGAAATAGAGAAAAATAATACAACGGTAGGGAGTTAAGGACCGATTTCAGAAGGGTAATACAACCACCATACAAGAGGCATTTTGACTTCCAGATAGACAACCTGCTTTTGAATTGTTTCAAGACCAGACTCCAATTTTTTACTAGGTTCAAATTTGCTGCGATAGGAATACCAAGGTGAATGAATGGAAATTGCCCAGCCTTACAGCTGAGTGTCCCTGCCATATCAGCTATCTCACCACTAGTAACCCCTACCCCGTATACACAACTCTTGGCAAGGCTAATCCTCAACCCGGAAACAAGATAAAAACATCGGAGCAGACACTTAAGGTTCTTCGCCTTGGAAATAGACCACTCCCCGCAGAATACAACATCATTAGCATAAATAAAGTGAGACAATAGCGCCCAACCCCATTCACCTTAATGTCGTAAAAAATTCCCAGAAGACAAGCCCGACGCATGATTCCCGTGAGTACCTCCATAGCCAAAATGAAAAGGAACGGAGAAATGGGATCGCCTTGCCGAAGCCCACGTTGGCATTCAAATTCATACGTGGAAGAACCATTAACAAACACTGATGTTCTCGCGTTTCAGACAATTGACATAACCCAACCCCTCCACCTGTTTGAAAAATTCATTTGCCTCAATATATCTTCCAAAAACTCCAACACAACGAGTCATATGCTTTTTCAATATCTACTTTGAAAAACAGTCCCTTACCTTTATTCCGCTTCATGCAAGAGATAGTTTCATTCATAATTAATGGCCCATCAAGAATGTTAAAGTCCCCCAAGAAAGCCGATTGTTCTTCCGAAATCAAGTATGACATCACAGGCTTATGGCACGTTGTAAGACTATCCACATTCACAAACATACATTTTAATAAAAAATGATTCTCTATATTCAATCTACACAACCCAACCTTAACACACATTCACAACCCAACTCAACCTAAAATTTTTTTTTAAAAGAACTCGGTTTTTAATAAAATTTATATCGGGATGTTCACAAAAAAAGTTAAAAAATACAGTGTATTTAGTTTTTTTTTTAAACTTAAATATTATAAGTTATTTAAGTAATTAAGTTAGTGGGGGGTTTATTTGATTGCAAACATGGTTGCCACCACAAACCGATTAGGGGTTTGTTTGCAAACACTTGAATTTTTTAATATTATTTCCACAAACAATCAAGAGATTGTTCACCATTGTGGATGGTCTAAGGGCTTTAGACAAGACCTTATTAATACAACCCACCAAACCAATAGGACGATAATCTGAGAGGGTCGTCTGCTCTTTGCCCTTTGGAATGAGCGCGATGAAAGAGGAAAACACCCATTGCTGATAAAACACCCATTGCTGATAAAGCCCTTCTTATAAAATTCCTAAAATAACCGAAAGAAATCTTGCTTGAGCCCACCACAAAATTGTTCAATCTGTCGGTGCTTTGTCACCGTCATAGTCCCACACTACACGCATAAAGTTTTCTGATATCCGGACATACGAATTCAGTTCTATTGACCCAGTTGGTGGAAAAGAAAGCAACAGCTTTATCTTTAATTGCGGTCGGGTCCGAAAACCACTCATTCCCATCTTTTATACCAAGAATGCGGTTACTGGCAGTATTGATACGAATGATGTTATGAAAGTACTTTGATTTCTCATCGCCATCGATCTAACATGCACACTTTTAATTGGCTTTGATATACTCGATGTAACATACATGAATGGATAATGGTACCAATAAATAATTTAAATAAAATCACTTTTGACTTAACTATTTGTTAAAAATACAACAATTTATAAACCTAAGATCACATGTAGTGGAAACTATATTGGGTGTGGATTTTGGGCATTTCACGCCAAAAAAAAAAAGAAAAAAGGAACAACGTCACCTGCTCGTGAAAGGGGCATTATGGGCCACGCCGTAAAATCTTTCATGTTACAATTCACATACCTTTAACCAATAAAGAGTTTCCAACTCAATTATTTCGGATATATTAGTTTTTGGAATAATAATAATAATAATAATAAAAAAAAGAAAGAAAGGAAGAGAGATGCAGGAAGAAAGAAAGAGGATAAGGAAGAAAGGAAGAGAGATACACGAAGAAGAAAAATATAAAATAAATAATAATTATTTAAAAAACCCTAAGGCCCAACTTGGTTTTGGGATTTTTACGTTTTTTTTAAACAGCCAACAAATCAATCCCAATCACATACGAAGTACCCATTGAACAAAAGGTTTTTCACTAATTGGGCTTTACATTAGTTTTTCGGCTTCTTATATATATATTGATAATTAACCTATAAATAACTACAAGTTTGGTTTAGTTTAAGTATTCCGTGACCCAAACGAGGGTGAAGAAGAACATGAAGATGACAATGAAGGCGAAGATGACGACGGCGGAGACGAGTTCGACGAAAGCGATGAACTTTAGTATTATTTGTTTTTTTAGTATTATTTGTAATGAAATATTATTTGTTTTAAATTAAAAAAAATAATTGGGTAATGATTAAAAGGGTATTGTGGGGCTTGAAACTACTACACTCCTTTTTAATTTCAAATCCCATGTGGTACCCACATGCCACATGTCACACAATCCCCCATGGTGGGGCTTGAAATTTCAAGCTCACTACACATGATCTAAGGGCGGACGGAGTTGTTCGTGATTGGCGTGATATCGCGAAACACCGCCCCCCATTCAATCACGGCCGCGAAGCATTAATCTCGTGATTTACATCACGACCGTTGGCTGGCAATGGTCAACTTAGACCAAATTTAAAAAAAATTTAACATATATATATATATATATACATACATACTCACACAAATTTACCCATTCAAACCCACACTCACAAATCTTCTTCTATACATAAAAAAAAATCATCAATTCAACTCATCATCCTCATCATTCACATTCACAATGGTTACTTGGACGCAAGAGGAGGAAATTGCGTTAGTGATCGCGTACGACACCGTACAACCCAATGACGCATCAACTAGCAGCGGTCGGGGTCGTGGTCGTGTTCGTGGACGGAGCAACGCTCCGAATTGGAAACAAGTTTTAGCCGAGTTTAGTCAACTTGTCGGGGGAACACAATGTTCGTGTGATTCAATCTCTCACAAGCACGCGGACCTCCAATCGAAGTGTCAAAGCTTCAAAAATTTATTTAAAAAAGTGGTGAATAATAACCCCAACGAAACCGAAGATGTGCAAGTTGGCTTTGCTCAAATCGACTACGCGGCTGAGTTCGGGGTTGATTTTCAACATATTTCGGCGTGGCGAATGTTACGCCCTAAATTTTATTAGGTTTTTACTAATGTTTGTATTTTTTTAGTAGTTTTTATTTTATTTGTAGTAGTGTGTTATTTTTTTAGTTTTTATTTTATTTCTAGTAGTGTGTTTTTATTTTAATTTAATGTTTTTATATTTTTAAAATGTAATGTTTGTAGTTTATATATTTATGATTTTTTTATGAATTTGTCAAATGCATTACATAAATTAAACTATTAAATTAAATAAAAACATTACATTTAAATAAAAACATTACATAAATAAAAACATTAACATAATTAAACCTAAATAATTAAAAATTACATACATAATCCTAAACTAGTGGGTTTTGAGGGGCGCGTTGCGCGCCTTTTAATTTGTCGTAAGTATCATTGACAAAGTAAAAAAGCAATTTCGCTCACATCATGTGAATTCTTCCGGGAATTAGGCCTGTGTACAGTAATTGTTCAAAAAAGCCTACTCTTACCTAGTTCATGCTGCCGGGTGTTGATATTCTTTGGTATATCCTAAAAGCTGGAATGTGTTTGGCCCACCCATTTGTTGATCATGCTGCTTCAGAACAAAATTTAAATAATTGTATCAAGCTGCAATCTTTCTGCAGAACAAAATTTCAACCTCCAAGCAAAAAATTTCAACTTTGTAGACATAGATCAAGTAACCTGAAACCACCCAAGATCAAAAGATCAATTGTTACACAAAAACGGTTTGTAGATTCCAAAGAACATATGTACATATGTGCATGTCAATCCTACAAAAAGCAAAGTTGATATCTAATGCTGCACCTCGGATTTATGCGGCTAACAATGAGAGTTGAGAGCAACAGTCTGATATGATCCGGATACTGCTGCATCTGTTGGTTCCAGATCATATTTCCTTGTCACCTTGAAATCAATCACAACCCACAAATGAATTTAAGCCAACATTTTATATACATGTTATATTAATTACTAATTAAACCATCAATTATAGCTTTATATTTAAACTGAAATGAAACATGCAATATACATATATATATATATATACACACATACCTATAGCAGGGTCGAGGCCATGGGCTTTGAGCTCCCGGTATTCTTGACAAAGGGCACACCACTCACAAAAGCAGTGCGTGACCCAGTCTGGTGCTGGTGTCTCCATCTACCTGTAACGGTTCCTAATTTTGGTGCAATACCCACATGACATGATGCATGGAATGCCAATAAATGAAGCGATTAGACAGTATATAAGTCCACTTGTCGTGCACGCTGTAACAACATCATTAAAAACAACTTAATTAATTTATTGGTAATTATACAACTTAACATCACCTATTTCAATGACCTGATGAACAATAATAATCAAGTTAATTAGCTTACAAGTCTACTCGTTGCCCACAATCTCTGCAATCTGTCCAACAACAACAACAACCACCTGACACCTCCGGTACCCGAAAATATAAGAACCACAACCAAACTCAAGAACCGTTTATGATCGATTTGACGCCCGATCCAGGAATTTTTTTCACTGGGTTCCTTTTTTTAGGTGTTTCAATTTCATATGACTAAACATAAAAATTTCGGCTCGGTTCAAGGGTTCGGGTCGGTTTTCCGGTTCGGGTCGGATAAGGTTCATCACATAAAAAAATACGATGTAATAATGAAAAAAAAACATTGGCATTAGAAATTTAGAGCACATAATATAAATACGACTGTTTTTAAGGATAAAAAACATACTTATAGTTCTTCCCTACGAGTTTTCATCTTTTGAAAGCGTTGCATTACATTCTCGATCGTAACTTGTTGTAGTAACTCCCTTTCAATGTAACAAATGCAAGTGTCATTCAAGTATCCATCACCCATCTTATTACGCAATTCCATCTTCACATACTTCATTGAAGAAATGTTGGGACAAAGAGGATTGAAGAAACCACCTTTTGATAACCTTAGTCCAAATCATATTCTGCTTAAGTATAGAAGAAATTGCTGAAGAAGAAAACACAAGTACTGAAGAATACAAGAGCAAAGTACTGAAGAAGAACTGATCAGTAGTTCTGAGGTCTAACCAGACACTTCACTTCAGAACTACTGAAGACAAAACTACTCATCAGTAGTTTGTCTTTTCATCAGTAGTTTGTTGATCTTATCTTCATAACTGACCATGACTTCAGTAGTTTAGTATTATATTGTTTTGTTAAAGTCTTGGATCAAGTTTCGATGTAAAGCCTGTTGTAAACATTATCCTAAGTATAATATCTTAGCTAAATATCTTAGATTACTTAGTACAACAGTCTTGTATGTTTGTCTATAAATAGATGAGCTTGTTCATCTATTTTAGTATGTGATTTACTTTGATTTAATTGAAAAACCTTCGAGGCTTTTAAACTTATTATCCATTTCACATCTGAGAATCATAACTTGTATTTATTGCTTTATACTTCAATTGCTTATTGATTCTCATTAACTGCTCAGTCAAGGGGGAGTAATAACTCCTGTTAAAAGTGATAATTTAACCTTAGAACATTTACTATTCCGCTGTGCAATAACTTTGATATAAACTGCAAACACATAAGTGTTCTTAACTGTTTAAAAGAGGCCACTGATCCAACAATTGGTATCAGAGCTCTGGTTTATCCGATCAAATATCAATCTAACAAATTGAGAATCAGACATAGGCTCTTATTGATATCCAATAAAGGATTAAAAGGTTCACTTTTTCATCCATCACTTTAAAGAAGTATTGACAAATCCAAACTTCTTAAAAATGGACCCTTATAATACTGGATCTGCCAATTAACCTCCTATGCTGGTCAGAAATGAATATAACATCTGGCAAAGAAGGTTGGCACATACAGAAGGAAAAACTGAGAGACCAAAAGACCCAAAAGACTACACTGAAGAAGATTTCCAAAAATTTGAGCTAGATGCAAAAGCTTTTTCTATGTTGGCTATGGCTCTCCCAAACGAAATTTATGCTGGACTTTTACATTGTGAAAGTGCCAAAGAGCTGTGGGATTGCCTAAAAGAACAGTTTGCAGGAACTGAAGAGGTGATAGCCAACACTAGAGAAATCCTAGCTCAACAATATGAAACTTTTACTCACATAGATGGTGAAACTTTAACACAACAGTTTGAAAGATTTTCTTCACTCATCTCTGAGTTAAAAATTAACAATCAGACCTATTCAAATGCATCTATGTTACATAGATTTTTAAGGTCTTTGCCTTCAAAATGGGAAACTTATTCTATAGTTCTCAGATCAAGTACAGATTTTAACACCCTGAACCTAACTAGGTTACATGGAAAATTACTAACTTTTGAAAGAGAAATCAATCAAAAGAAAAAGTTACAAGAATCTGGTAAAACTGCTGATGACTATACTCCAGGTAGCACAGCCTTATTAGGACATGACTCACCATCTTGTTCTAATAATTTTGGATCTTTTGACCACATTGACATAACTGCTGGGATCTCATCAGATGGATCTTTCCCAGCTTATGACAATGAAGACCTAAGTCAAACTGCTGATAACATGTGTTTTATCATGGATGACTTAAAATATTTTAGCAGTGATGACTTAGAGGAAATGGATATCTTACACCAACTGGCCTTGTTAAGCATTAAAACTAACAAATTTTACAAAAGGTCAGGAAGGAAATTTCCAGGACTAAACAACTCAACAAAAGTTGGTTTTGACAAATCTAAACTGAGATGTCATAAGTGTCAAAAGTTGGGACACTTTGCTAGAGACTGTAGAAGCTCTAGCTACAACCAACCCATGTCTGGAAATCAATTTAACCCCACTTATAATAGGAATAATGGAACTCAAGGGAGTGCTCATTTTGTACAGGCACAAGCTCCACAAGTTCAATATGTGCCACAAGTGCAATATGTTCAAATGCCTGCTCACCAACAGCAGCAAATGCCTCCTTTTCCAACTGCTCAACCACCTGCACAAACTCAACAACCCCCTCAACAACAAAGTTTATTTACATCAGGGTATGTTGACTGGAGCAGTCTTCCTTTTGACACATCTGAATGCAGTCAGGATGCAGACAACAAAGTCTATGATGTCAACTGGGGAGAACCTGACAATGGCAGAAAGAACTTTGCCTTAATGGCTTTTGAGGGATATTCCTCCAATTCTGCACTCACTCAGGTATCACAACAATCTCTATTAAAGCTTTGCTCAAAATCTTGCAAAGAATCTTTTGCTTTAATAAAGGAGACAAATGTGCATTTACAAGGCAAAACTAATGATATGGAGAGAAAATACACTCGAATGAAGTGTGATTTAGAAAGAAAAATTGCTTTGAAAAATAAAGAAATTTCTAAATTAACTGATAAATCCATAGAAACCCAGGCACAAATTAAAACCATGATAGACAACCTAGGAAATGTCAGAAAAGAGCTTTCTGACACTAAGGTTGATTGTGAAAAATGGGTTGAGTCTTGTAAAGGGTACCAAATGCTGCTTAACAAACAAACTGCAGCAAATGTTAAGTTTGGCATAGGGTATACCCACACTGAATCACCAACAGATTTCACCCACAAAACTGATAATGATGGGATGAAATTGATTCAAACTTCTGATATGGAGGAATGCACATCCTACCATCAGAACTTTCTCAAAAATGAAAGTACTGCAGAAGTTAAAACAACTGACAATAAGCCATCAGTAGTTTCATCTACATCAGGAGTTGAGACCCTGAAAACTACTGATGACCTATTTCAAAATACTGATATTGTCAGTAAATTGCCTTCCAACTCTCTTGCTTTATCTAAAAGGAAAGAGAAGGCAAAAGCATGTGAAATATGTGGTCTGTTTAACCACATAACTGAACTTTGTAGATACAGAAAGGCAAATCAGTTTAATAAGAAAAATCAACAACTGATTGTGGGAAAACAAATAAAACAAGATTTTGAAAACACTTTCTTTCCCAACAAACAACAATCAAATAAAAACCTTTCTCAGAAGAAGACTTTATCTCAACAAAAGTCCTCTTCTCAAAGTTCATCTTCAGAAGTTACACCTAACCCATCAGTAGTTTCACAAACTATTGAAGTTAAAGATTTGATAAATTTGGTTAAACTTCTGATGACCAAAGTTGATGGTGGTCACCAAAAAGATACCACCATTGTCCCTAATGGCAATGTGTGGTCACCAAAAAGATACCACCATTGTCCCTAATGAAAACCTTGAGTACAACTTGCTGAGTGTCTCTCAAATGTGTGATAAAGGATATTCTTCCTTTTTTCACAAAGACAGCATGCAAGATCATATCACCAGAAGGACAGAAGTTGATAGAGAAGATCATTGAAGATCATACTTTGCTGATTGCCAAAAGATGTGGCAATGTCTATGCAGTGGACATTGAGAAAGACAAAGTATTGAACAACACTGCCTGTTTCTTCTCAAAGGCATCAACTTCAGAAAATGATCTCTGGCACAGGAGACTTGGCCATGTGAACTTTAAAACCATCAATAAAGTCACTAAAATGGGCTTGGTTAGGGGTCTACCTTTGAAGGAATACCAGTGTAAAGAACACTGTGTTTCCTGTCTTAAAGGTAAACAACATAAGTCCTCTTATAAGTCTATTGAAGAATCAAAAACAACTGCATGTCTTCAACTACTCCATATGGACTTATTTGGACCAGTCAAAATTATGAGCCTTGGTAAGAAGAAGTACTGCTTGGTCATCATTGATGACTACTCAAGATTTACATGGGTCTTTTTCTTATATTCCAAGGATGTGGCAGCTGAAATCATCAAGTTCTTCATTCTACAAGTTGAGAAGCAATATTCTCTCTCTGTCAAAGTCATCAGGAGTGACAATGGGACAGAGTTCAGGAACAAAACTCTGGATGAATTCTGTTTGTCTAAAGGGATTGTTAGACAATTCAGCATTCCCAGAACTCCTGAACAAAATGGTGTGGTAGAAAGGAAGAACAGAACTTTATTGGAAGCAGCCAGAACAATGTTAGCTGATTCAGGCCTACCTTTGTATTTTTGGGCTGAAGCAGTCAACACAGCTTGTTATGTTCAGAATAGAGTTCTTATTAACAAGAGACATACCAAGACTGCCTATGAAATTCTTCATGGCATAAAGCCCCTTATCTCCTTCTTCAGGGCTTTTAGATGTCAATGTTTTATCCTCAACATCAAAGACTCTATCTCAAAATTTGTTGCAAAAGTTGATACAGGTTATTTTCTTGGTTATTCTCCTTTGAGAAAAGCTTACAAAGTATTTAATTCAAGAACCAAGATAGTTGAAGAAACACTGAATGTCAAGTTCAATGAATCAAAACACACTCTCATTCCAGCAAATCCTGCTGAATTATTTGACCTTGACAGCTTTCATTTCGGACCTGAAAAGACTGTTGAATCATCCAAACCTCCTTAAAATGGTTTTCAAGGATTTGAAGATGATAGTCCTACACCATGGACTCCAAAAACAGTCAGCAGATCAACTTTTAAACCTTCAGAAGTTTCAAAAGCTTCTACTTCAGGAACTACTGATGAACAACTTGAAAGTACTGATTCAGCTGAACCTAAAACTCCTGAACCTCAAACAACAGCTGAACCAGATATTATCAATCTCAGTGGTTTATTTAAAGAAACAGTAGAGCCATCCTCTAGTACAGGTCTACAACAATTTATTGAACACAAGTATCATCCATTGGATCAAATCATGGGTGATATTGCTTCAGGGGTACTTACAAGAAACCAGCTCTCCAACTTTTGCTTTTTCTCAGCATTCATTTCTCAGTTGGAACCAAAGAAATATCAAGAAGCCCTCAAAGATAACAATTGGGTGCAAGCCATGCAAGAAGAGCTGCTTCAATTCAAGAAGCAACAGGTTTGGGAAATCTGTCCCTTACCTCCAAACAAGCAACGAATTTGTACAAGATGGGTCTTCAGAAACAAATCAGATGAAGCTGGTATGATCATCAAGAACAAGGCAAGATTGGTGGTACAAGGTTATTCTCAAGAGGAAGGAATTGACTATGATGAAACCTTTGCACCAGTTGCAAGACTTGAAGCTATCAGGTTATTTTTAGCTTATGCAATTTCCAACAACATAAAAGTTTATCAAATGGATGTCAAGAGTGCATTTTTGTATGGAAAAATAAAGGAGGAAGTGTATGTCTGTCAACCTCCAGGGTTTGAGGATCCTTCTCATCCTGACTGGGTATACAGACTTGACAAAGCTCTTTATGGGCTAAAACAGGCTCCAAGAGCCTGGTATGAAACACTTTCAAACTTTTTACTTAAGAATCACTTCTCAAGAGGATCCATTGATAAAACTCTTTTCATAAAACATGTTCGAAATCATGTCTTACTTGTTCAGATTTATGTTGATGATATCATTTTTGGTTCAACAAATTCAAAACTGTGTGAAGATTTTAAGAAACTCATGCAATCAAAATTTGAAATGAGTACAATGGGAGAATTGCAGTACTTTTTGGGACTGCAAATCAAGCAACAATCAAATGGAACATTTATACATCAATCAAAATATGTTAAAGAATTATTAAACAAATTTTCTTTACAAAACTGTAAATCATGTTCCACTCCCATGACACCAATCACACAAGTTGAACCAGATGATCAAGGGAAACAGATTGATCAAACCATGTATAGATGTATGATAGGTTCTCTTTTATATTTAACTGCTTCTAGACCAGATATTATGTTCTCAACTTGTGTCTGTGCTAGATACCAATCTGCACCAAGAGAATCAAACCTAATTGCAGTCAAAAGAATCTTCAGATATCTGAAAGGAACTCCTACTTTAGGAATTTGGTATCCTGCTTCAAGCAATACCAAGTTAACAGCTTTTTCAGATAGTGACTATGCAGGGTGCAAAATGTCAAGAAAATCAACATCTGGTGGTTGTCAATTCTTGGGAAACTGTCTGGTGTTCTGGCAATCAAAGAAACAAACATCTGTGGCAACTTCAACAGCTGAAGCTGAATACATTGCTGCTGCAAGTTGTACATCACAGATACAATGGCTCCAATATCAACTGCTTGATTATGGAATCAAGGAGACCAAGACTCCACTCTTAGTAGACAGTAAATCTGCCATTAGCATCATTCAAAATCCTGTTCAGTTCTCAAAAACTAAACATATTGAAATCAGGTATCATTTCATAAGAGATTGCTATGAAAAAGACAAGATTGAGGTGAAACATGTCACAACTGCTAATCAAATAGCTGATATTTTCACCAAACCCCTTGACTCAACAACATTTCAGAGGTTAGTATCCATGCTTGGGATGTTAAACTTGGAAGAAAGTCTGTAAGTGTTTTCACTTTTTAGTTCTACACATATTTTATTTCACTTACATACTTATCTGTCACAAAACCTCTGATGAACAAATTAATGAGAGAGAAACTACTGATAATTTGAAAAACATCAAAATGGGATATTTTTAGAAAAGAAGTAACTACTGATGATAATCAGAAGTTATTCAAGTGTTTTGAAAGTCATTCTCATCAGTTGTTTCAAACTACTGAAGAGATGACCAAAACCACTGATGAAGAAACCTTCTTCATCAGTAGTTTCATTAAAAAGGGTAAAACTGACATTTCACTCATCAGAAGTTTGACCTAGTCGGTTAAAAACTTCTGATAAATACATTTTTCAAACACTTATCCATTCAAAAAGCAAAATTCCCTCTTTCTCTCTCAAAGCAAAACCAAAACCCCTCTCTCTAACCTAAAATTACTGTTCGATCAAGAATCCATGGCTCTCATTCTAAAACAGGGACACAATCAAAGAGGCTACTTCGAGAAAGATGATGCCTGGTCCCAATACGATGAAATCATTGATCTTGTCGTCAAATCCCAATATTATCAAGCTTTCACCATTGATCCTCCCATACATGTAGAAACTCTCAATGAGTTCTGGGCTAATGCAGAGGCGGTGACTGTTAATAATAAAGTGATTTCCCTCAACTCAACCATCCAAGGGAAACATATGGCAATCACACAAGAGTCACTGGGAATAAGGCTTGGCCTTAATGATTCTGATGCTCTTGAAAGTATTCCCACTGCTGATATTCATCTAACCATGACTGAATGTGGTTACCAAGGTACTTTAGCACAGGCAACAGTTTATAAGAAATTTTTTGATCCACAATATAAACTGTTATTTCATTATATTATCATGTGTTTAAGTCCTAAAACTGGATCATATGATCAGATGCCTTAAACTTTTCAACCTATTTTTCATTCAATCATTAATGAAACATCTTTTAAGGCATCTTCTCTATTTTTCAATGAGTTAGTTTTACACCATCAACATGATAAAAAGAAGTTTTTACTGTACCCAAGATTTGTTATGCAGTGCATAATCAAAGAACTTGGTGAGGGAGTACTTGTGGGTGAGTCAAAAACTTTAAATCCACTGACTTCACAAGTATTCTCAAGGCATAACAAACCGGCACTTTTGCCAGAAGATGACCAAAGGGAAGAACAACCCATCCCTGAGGAACCCACATCTTCCAAACCCAAAACAAAGAAAACTAAAAAGCCAAAACAGCAAAAACAAAAACCAACCAACCCAAAGAAAAGGGTAGTTCAGGAAGTGGAGATCCCTGAAACTACTGATGTGCAATCTGCACTTGATAAGGTTGTGGCTGAAACATCCTCTCAGCACACACCATCTCCACCACCCAAAAGAAAACCAGTTACAGTCATTTTCCAAAGAAAAACAGTTAAAAAGACTGTAACTACTGACCAATCCTTCCAAACTACTGAACCTGAACCCATACCAACTACTGAACACCAACCCATAACAACTACTGAACCTGAACCATCCCACACAACCATAGAAATAGCCCAACTTCTCTCAGGACTAAAAGGATCCCATCCAACACATGTCACTCCCCAAGCAACACATCAAACAGGGGAGATGCCTTCAGAACTTGACATGGATGTGGACCTTATTAGCCCTAACCAGGGAGATGAGGATGGACCAGAGTATCTAAGCCCAAACTTAGAAACTCTTGGTACTTTTGAGGCTGCTACTACTCATTTATCACCAGTGGTGAACCTGAGGACAGTAGTAACATTGCTAAGACCTCAAATTTGGCAACTACTAATGAAGGCTTATTGCCTGAAGTAGGAAATCCTCAGTTCCAAGACAAAGAGGTTCATGAGAAGACTAGTTTGGAGCTAGCTCATGATATAACTGATACTGCCCTCATTGAGGACACTATCAGGGATTCAGATGATTCCATTAGCTTGGATGATGAGTCACAAATTCCACAAAAAGAATTGACGGCTGATGATGAAGATCCTGAATCTGAGGTCTCTAAGCTCAAAGAGCTGGTCACCAAAGATCAGGTTAAAGACCACTTGAGCCCTATTTCCCCTAAAGTGGCATCTTCAAAAAATCTGAAGATCACCCAAAAACACCCCCTTTACAAAAACAGCCTACCCAATTCTCTGGGCTCACTGGCATAGACTTGAACCAACTATGCAGCCCAGATGGTCCCCTGTTCCAGATGATGAAAGATATCTTAACTGCTCAACTCAAATCCTTCACAACTGCTTGGGAGTTGAAGGCCAACAATCAATTTGGGTTGATAAATTCAAGACTTGCAGAGCTGAACAAGAAGATGGATGATACACAAAAACAGCTTGCAACATTATCTGCTGCAACTTCTCATTCCTTGAGGCTTCCAGAAGTGGATGAAGCCAAAAAGGGGGAGAAGATTAAGGAACCAATAACTGAAGTATCTTCTGAAAAACCTGATGCTGAGAAGACAACCAAAAGACCAGGAAAGGAGATCCTTCAGGAGTTCAGTTCATCTAAGGCACAAGAAGGAACTACAGAAGCCATTATTCAAACTGCTGAAGACAATCCTTCAGTAGTTGTGACTACCATTCACCCTTCAGAAGTTTTAACTTCCAAAACCAGTCAAGGACAGTCTTCAAAGGCAACTGAAAAAGAACCAACTTCTATTCCTAAGCCAACAACAACAACTACAACTGTTTTAAACCCTACTCCTATCTCAATGTCAAAAGAATTGTTGGAAAAGAGTTTAAAAGAGGCTCAGAAGAAGGCAAAGGAAGACAAAGTGTGGAACAGCCTAGAAGCTAGAGATGATCTGAGCTTTGAAGAAAAATTAGTCTAGTATCAAGAAAAACTTGATGAACTTGAAGCTGAAGAGAGAGCACTTGAGGCTGCTGCTGAAGAAGACAAAAGAGCACAGCTGATTATATTCATTACAAAGAATTCCAAGGCAAAACAAGTCTCTCTGAATAGACTCTCCACAGAAGAACTAACCAGAAGAGCTCAACTTATTTCTGACAAGTTAGCAACAGAGAAGGAGAGAAAGCCAAAAGAGCTGAGATTATTGAAGAACTTGTAGCTAATGATTTTGGTTCAAAGGCCTCAGTGTCAAGATGGAAAGAAGAAACACTTTATGACACTTACAAGAAGTTCAAGTCCAGCAAAGCTGCAAATCCAGATAGATTCAAAATTCCTGAAGCTCAACAAACTTCTATCATAAAGAGATCATCTGGTGCATTAAGAAAACCAGCTACAAAGAGAAAGGCAGAGGAGACTGTGAAGACCGATTTCAAGATGGTACTCTTGGAAGGAAATCAGTTAGTTCATGGTGACTTTGATGTGGAAGAGAAGCCCCTGCTTACACAATTCAGAGATCCTGCTACTTATGCTTATCAACTGCAACAATCCATTAAAGACAAAACCCATACCAAAGTTGTTACAAAACATCACCTACCCAACATTGCATTCCAAGGTGGTGTTGACCTTCAAGCTAGCAAGGATTCTCACCTGAGAGTCACAGAAATTGAAGACATTCCCCAATCCTCCTCAGATCAACCTCAGGAAACTGGTTGGTTTCCTATGCCTCTGACTTTGACAGGTCAAAGGTAAATATTATCAAATGGTCATTCACTGATTCAAACTCAGTGTTAGTGACCAGAAGAGATCGTTCAAGTAAGGTCTACAAGAAATCAAAGGAGTTGAGCATACTGTCAACAAAGGACCTTCTTACCATTCAACATCTTACACCTGAACAAGGATCTCTTACAGAGCAACAAAACGACACTCTTACTACCAAGATGACAACAGAAGTCTGGAGGATACTAGAAGAGAGAAAGAATCAAGAACAATAAAGTTTGGATAAGGTTTTGGCTTCATCAATCCAGGGGGAGATTGTTGGGACAAAGAGGATTGAAGAAACCACCTTTTGATAACCTTAGTCCAAATCATATTCTGCTTAAGTATAGAAGAAACTGCTGAAGAAGAAAACACAAGTACTGAAGAATAGAAGAGCAAAGTACTGAAGAAGAACTGATCAGTAGTTCTGAGGTCTAACCAGACACTTCACTTCAGAACTACTGAAGACAAAACTACTCATCAGTAGTTTGTCTTTTCATCAGTAGTTTGTTGATCTTATCTTCATAACCGACCCTGACTTCAGTAGTTTAGTATTATATTGTTTTGTTAAAGTCTTGGATCAAGTTTCGATGTAAAGCCTGTTGTAAACATTATCCTAAGCATAATATCTTAGCTAAATATCTTAGATTACTTAGTACAACAGTCTTGTATGTTTGTCTATAAATAGATGAGCTTGTTCATCTATTTTAGTATGTGATTTACTTTGATTTAATTGAAAAACCTTCGAGGCTTTTAAACTTATTATCCATTTCACATCAGACGGATACATCTTAGCCAAATTTAGCAAGTTCATTTTATTGAAGGCACTAAAATTATGACACGGGCTCAAAGCACTCATACACGTTAGCAATTCAGTGGTTACCTCATTAAAACGATCTCCAAACTCTTGAATTTGCATGTCTAGAACCGTGTTGAAATTGTTGACCATATAATGGTGACGATTGGTGATGTTGGTCTTTCTTCTTTTATTTTTCGGGTCAACATAGTCGTCTTCCATGTTAATCATCTCGATATCATATTTTTCACAAAAGGTTGCAACATCTTTCAAAAGTGAGTCAAAGCCTTGAAGTCGATACCTTTGTAATTCTTCTTTGGTTGATTTAACCAACCCAACTGCATTCATTATATCTTGATTCTTTCTTTGAAGAGCGACACACAATGCGTTAGTAACTCCCAAGATATGCTTCATCAAATGTAAATAAAATACAAACTTAAAACTTCTCATGTATAATTGAGATCCATTTGCTTGACTTCTATGAACATCATCGGATCCTTCATTTTCTATATATTCAAGCACGTTAATAACACAAGGATATAAAGCAACCAAACGAATAAGTGTTTTCTCGTGAGAACTCCACCGTGTATCTCCGGCTCTTGCAAGTGACATTTCTTGATTTTTTCCACGTCCGGTTTCAACCTCCGGATCTAATCCCAACATCTCTCTTTGACTTTCTCTAAGCAAATCTATTCGTTTGCAAGATGCACCAACAATTTTGTTAATTATGATATTTCTTTAAAAAATTTACAAATTTCAAAATGTTTCTTTGCAACAGCCACAATAATAAGCTGAAGTTGGTGAGCAAAACAATGAACAAAGTATGCTGATGAATTTTCTTTCAAAATCAAAGCTTTCAAACCATTAAACTCACCTGACATGTTGCTTGCACCATCATATCATTGGCCTCTAACCCTACCCAAACTCAAACTGTGGCGAGCAAATAATTCATCAATTGCAGACTTAAGAGATAAAGCGGTTGCTTCCATAACATGAACAAGACCAATAAATCGCTCCTTCACAAATCCTAATTTATCAACATATCTCAAAACCACGGCCATTTATTCCTTTTTAGAAACATCCCTTGATTCATCAACTAATATAGAAAAGACATCATCACCAAGTTCATCAAATATCTTCTTTAACACTTCTTCTACAAAAAAATTACAAATTTCTTTTTGTATTGATGGAGATGTCATTTGGCTATTACCTGGAGCATTACTTAATATAACCTTACCAATTTATTCACTTATTTGTCCAAATAATTGTAAAAACTCAAAGAAATTACCTTTATATAAAGATCCTTCAGACTCATCATGACCTTGAAAAGGTATCCCACCATTCAAGAATGCTTTGTAAGCATAACCAAAGCACTTAATCGGAGTCTATATTCTTGTTTTTGTTTATCAGTTCTTTTTTCAAGGTGAGCATTCACATGTTGAGCTTCTATAAGTAAGTCTTGCCCCTTTTTATATGCCTTGTCGTGAAAACTGTTGTGGCTACCAACATGAGCTTCTAATCTTTCTTCTTTTCTATGCCAACATTGTACCCCTTCATTTGCAAATGCATCATTTTGTCCACTTTCCTTGAACAAGTAACAATACAAGCAATACACTTGATCCGTTTTAACACTATATTCCAACCAATTTCCATGTCTTTCTGTGTACCATTTCGGATTAAAATGTCTCAACTTATCACCATTACCAATAAGTGTTCGTGGAAAATCTTCTTTTTTACCTTTAGGTTGACATGGACCTCTAAGTAAATACGCTCGCCTAATCTCATCTTTTTGACTAGGGTGATAAGATGCAATTGGTTTCCTTTCGGCAGGATCCCATGGAAGATTATCCAAATCTATTTTCAAGGGTTTACTAGTTGAAGATGATGATTCAATGTTTGACGATGGTTGTCTTTGAAAAAAACTTGAAATATTCGTCTGCATAGTACCTATAAACAGGGCGATATACAGAACAATAAGTGTTAATACGCCATATTATTGAAGATTCATTTCATCAACAAACTGATAAGATTGTTTCTGTAACATCAATAATTAATCGCCTAATAACATGATTAACATCAATAAACTTACAAACAATTGAAGATTCATTTATGTAAAAATGTTTCAATAAACTTAATAAACTACCGCCTAATAACAATAATAAACTTGAGTACTTGACTGTACACAGAAACATCAAATTTCTATCACCTAATTAATCCTAATAACATTAATAAACTATCGCATAATAATAATATAACATGATTAACATCATTACATCAATAAACTTACAAAGCCAAGCTAAGGAGAGGAGCCGGCGGCTGTGAGCAGAGCTGCAGAGGTCCGAAGCCAAGGAGGGACTAGCGGCGGAGAGGAGATCTGAGGAGGAGGGGGCTGTGTTGTTTGTTTGGAAGGAGGATTGAGAAGCTCTTGTGTTTGTGTTGTTTGTTTGGAAGGAGAAGGAGAGGTCAAGGGTTGACTAAGGTTTTGTTAGTTTTAATTAAAAAAAAAGTTGGAAACAAAAAATTATTTGTGTGGGACGGGAATCGAACCTGGACTCACGCGTATGTTTATGGCGGGTGTTACCACTAAGACACCTACACTTTTTTGTAATGGGTTCCTTTCATAAATTTCTTATGGGTTCTTTTTTTTTCTATATACATTTACACTAAAAATTATAAACCGAGTGGGTTCCCGGGAATCCGCCGAATAGGCTATAAATCCGCCCCTGTTGACGCCGCCACCACCAGCCTTCCTGGTGGCCGGCTACTGCTATAAAAAATAAAAGAGAGAGGGACAGATGAGCGTGAGAGATAGAGAGAGAGGGTTGGTAAGGTAGGGTTTTTATAGAGAGTAGAGAGAGACGACTGAGAATGGAAAAGAGAGAGAAAGAGGTAGATGATGAGAAGGAAGGAAACGTGGAAGGGTAGATGAAAGAAAACGTGACATCATTATAATGACCAAAAGACCCTAAAAAATTTACATAATAACGAAAATGTCATTTAGTTTTCAAGTCACTATTCATTTAGAGGAACTATAAATATAAGTATAATTACTTTTATTAGAATATATTAATAATCAAGTGAATTTAAATAGTTATGTTTTCATTTTTCTATTTTGGCCACTTTTTTTTTTGCTTTTTTTGTTAACTTTTTTTTTTTCTATTTTGACCATTAAATTTTTTGTTAAGTTTTTTTTCCTTATTTTGGCCACACAATGTTTTTTTTTTTACTTTTTGTTTAAGTTTTTTTTCCCGTTTTGGCCACCAACTTTTTTATTAAGTTTTTTTTTCCATTTTGGCCCCCGACATAATGCGTTTTTTTACCCGATTTCGCACGGGTTCGGTTTTTGTTCGTTTATTATCTATATATTTAACGACCACGAAATGAATAGCTGCTTCACTCTAACGTACGCAGCCGACCACCGACCACATCTACCGTGCTCCATCTCCACCATGAGCCGCGGACTATGGGAGATTTCCGGTATTCTCCGCGTTGTCGCTGCCACTTTTGTATTTTCTCATTGTCCAAGGTTAATCTCTATGCCTTTGTCGGTTACATATCCTAAACATAGAAGAGAGCTATCGCGACCGTCAGACCTGTCATCCCAGCGGATGCGGCCATATTCAGGAGTGGTGGAATAGTATGGTTCGTCATAAATACTCCTAGCTGCTTCGTACTCCTTCTCAGTTGGCTCCCGAGTAGGAGGGTTTGGGGTGGGGATGGGGATGGGGTTGGGGTTGGGGTTCGGTTGGGTCTCCACCAACCGTAGCAGCCCCATTCCCCTTACAGCCATAACATATTCCTCATCAGTGAGAGGAGCATTTGGGTATGAGGGAGTGTACCCTGGTAGTTGACGAATGGGGAAGTTGACTGGTCGAGTAGGAGGAGAGAACATTGGATGAGGAGGAGGAGGAGAAGAGAACATTGATTGAGGAGGAGGAGGAGATGAAAATGGTAGACGGCGTCTCCGGCGAGAGTATCGCCGGAGATCGGAAGGTCCGGCAGCTTCGTTAGGATAACCACCACCCACATCTTTGAATGTTTGAGTGATAATTGTGAATGAGAAGGATGATTTGATCTTGTATTTATAGGGTTAGAAAAGTAGCCGTTTGAATAATAATTTTTTTGTAAATATTTAAATAATTTCTTTTAAATATTTAAATAATTATTTTAAATATTTAACTATTTTTTTTATATTTAAATAATTTTTTTAAAATTTAAATATTTTTTTATTAATTAAAATGTAATGTTTTTAGTTTATTTAAAAAAAGTTTAGTGATGAAATTTGATTGAATGTGAACACTACCACCTGAGTTTAGTGATGGAATGTGATAGAATGAGGTACCACAAAATGACTAGGTGTGATAAAAAGTTTACCACCTCATGTGCCCTAAGTGCATTTAAAATCAGTTTCCCAATTCAGATTTCGGTTTCTCAAATCGAAATCGAATTTATGTCGAACCGGAACAACTCAAATTGCTGAATTCGAAACATGGTTCTCTCAAGTTTGGTTTTATCTTAGTTTGAAATAACTTTTAACATGTTTAGATTTAAATAACACGACCGCTTATTATTCGCTAAAGATGAAAACCGCTTATTATTCGAACTAGGTGTATCGATACGGCGCGTTGCGCCTGCACTTGGTGGATGTGGGAAAAAAAATGTAACACAAAACATTTACCTAAAGAGCCAACAATACGATGTTATTTCTTAATACAATTTAAATGTAGCGTCTGAAATTTGATATACATTTACATAAAAAATGATCTCTACCTATTTAGATACACTTCGTATTAAAAAGAATACTATATTAACAGAGCATCCTAGTATATTATACTACGTCTTTTAGCCACGGTTTAAAAAGGGTGTGGGTTGACTCTTGTCATTACATTTACATCTTAAGGTACCTGAGGTGTTCTTGAATGGTGTCTTGAAACCGTGCTCCGGAAAACACGATGTCATCATCTAACGCTTGATCTGTTTTGCGTAGCCCTTATAGACATTTTTCATGATTATTTGTACACCGTTTTCTTCCCTAAAGTACCTCTCAAACAGCTGCAAAAGACCACAATGCGCTGATACATTGCACGACACATTTTGGTCTTAAAAGCTAGCCCAAAAGCTTGATGTTGCTCTCCATTTGTAGTCGACTTTTGCAGCTCACAATCATTACTTTATGGTACCGTTTTACCATTAGTTTCAGCCCCTAAGACTTCCTAAGATGCCATCAAACATTCCAGACAATGGCTACCCCGTACGGCAAAAGTAGATGGAAAACTACAACTGAAATGGCTACGCTGCTGTTTTCTTTGCTGCACTACGTTGGCAGCTTAAGACCATCTTTCCTGATGTTTCTTTGCCACAAAATACCGCCTCGAATTCCCGTCATAACAAAAACCATCTCGACCTGAGTCGGAAACAGGAACATGTATACATTCATGGTCACAAACCTCAAGCAATCAATAAAATGAATCCATTTTGTTTCAGTACACAAAAAAAATAGTATATGTGTAAATCGAGCTACCATTTAGACAAAGACATGCCCAAAAATCGTAATGAAAAGCCCAAAATCTCCAAATGACTAAACATAAGAGAAAAAATTTTACCTTAAAAGTTGGCCAGAAGTTGCACATAAATGACAGTGTGGAAGCAATCTTCCTTAAACCAAATGCAATCCGAAATCCTAATCAGTATGAAAATAACAATCCAATATATCACATACCTTAAATGTATAAGCTTCCTCATTTAAACATAAGTACATAACATAATCGAATGAAATCGAAAATCAAAGCTGATTCAAAATAAGAAGTCAAAGATTAACAACAAACGTTGGAGTAAACAAAAACTTACAAATCGATTAAAACCAAGAACGGAGGTCCAGGTTAATCATCAACTTTCTTAGTGTATTGCCCCAAATTATCTGTCGGCTTCACTGCAAGAACTTTGGGGCTTCCTTCTATCCACCATAGATTCAACAGCTAATTAGTTGATAACTGCAGTAAGATGCCTAATTTGGTTATGGCTTGTGATGACAGTTCAATGTTAACATAATAGTGACATGAAGTTGGAGTTACTTTTCATCTACACATGTACCCCCACAATACGATTATAGAAATAACATAAGTTCAGTAATACTCAAAACCTTTTCTAACACCTTGGCCAACTTTCAACATATTTCATTGTTAGTGTTTAGCTAATATTAACAAATACAGAAAACTAAAGCATCATCATCATCATACTTACCTTCATCAATGTCACCATCAGCAAGTATGTATTATCATACCTCATTACCACAGCCTTAAAACCACCACCACCGTCGGTTCCTTTTCAATCACCACTTTCGCCACCTTCGACATCAAAAGCATCGCCACCGTCGACATCAAAAGACACCATTTAAGACCTTCCCGAAACCCTATGATTACACAATCGTTAGCGACTTCGGTGGTCCATCGGATTGATTCTCTCTTGGTGGATGTGGCATTGCCCGATTTGCAACTTTGTTTGTTACAACTCATATGGCCAACTCTAAACTACCAGACAAACATGTTGTATAAATATAACAAAACCTTGTTTGCTTGCTTTACAACTAAAATTATCCTTGATTGACACAATCAATGATCCTCTATGGTGTGCCTGTTGGTATCGCCTCCAATATCGAACCATGTAACTTGTTGCTGTTGGGTTATCTCCAAGCATATAATCAACCTACAAAACCGATAACCAATCCGAAAGTTCAGATTTTGATTACTACCATTTTCCTGCATGGGCAATTCAAAGCCATCATTTTAACTTGTATCCTGATAACATACAGTAGCTGCAAGCGGCAGCATCAGACTTTTTTGAAGTCAAAACGCATAATACAGTATATAATATCCTACGCCTTTTCTTGGTGCTTCCAAAATACTGCATCATTCCCACCGGCTTATCCTACCATCAAGAACTGCATAACGTCAATCCGGATACAAAATCGGTATAAAATTTACCGGTATCTTATAAACCACACTTAATAAACTGTAAAACTGTTTCTACCAAGGTAATTTATAAAGATACTTACTTGAGCAAAGGCTCTAAAGGTCAACACACTAATGGCTGTTGTAAAAATCCGTTTTGCAAATCAAATAGGTTCATAAATAACGAAGTTCCTTTTTGAGTAAAGGAGATAAACCAAGCTAGATAAAATATCGCCATACGGGTCAGCAGGATTAGCTCCAACGTTCCTGAAATTGGAACTTACAAAGTTAAAGTACCCAACATGGCTGACTCGATTCCACAGTAGGCTACAGTGAGTAATCGAAAACATTTCATCTAACTCTTGACCTATAAAACAACATATTTTATACAAAATCAAATCAGTGACCAAATTATTGGCATGATTTAAGAATGAAGTTAAACAATTAATTTACAGACTCACCTGCAAATGATCTCCTCTGTTGACCAATTCTTGTTATCAGAAGTGTGTATAGTATAAATAAACGCAACTGAAAAATAAAACCCAGAAACAGTACCTGAAAAACGGTTGAACAGGGGTAATCGATTAACTAAAGAAACAGGTCTTCGGATTTACCTTGGCTGTCTGGCCGCCGGGTAATGTTTGTATCGTCGCTCTACTTTCTCTCTATTGCGCCTCACACCCTCTCTCATCAGTTTATCTCTCTTGCGGATGAAAAGTGTGGGTTTTGTTTGTGTATCATTATGTAACTATTCAAGTACCTCACCTCAGATAATGACAACTAATTATAGAGAATCAAAAGTTAAAGTTGTAAGAAGAAAAATAATAACCTGGTGGAGTAGTCAATGAGCGACCGACTGTTCGCAACTACAGTGGTGGACTGCCACCGCCAACGCCACCGTGTTCACCGTAAAAATAAATCAGTTATGGTCATCCCTGCTGATTTGGTTTCTACCAAAGGTATAAAACCCAGATCTAAGAAAGGAAAAACTCAGAGCTTGGAGGAAGTAAGATGGAGGTCCAAGAAACAAAGAGAAGGGGATAAAGTAGACGATTACCCTGTGTATGTAGCTAACGCCGGTCGTGAAACGTTCGGCACCGACGCTGGTAGCCACTTTGGCTCCCTCTCTCTAGATCCTTCTGAATCTCTCTAAACACAGAAAAAATGAGAAGGTGTATACCCCAATGAGCCACACACGTGGAACAGAAAGACGCGTGTAGATGAGAAGATGAAGCAGGTAGCATGTGAATGAGTTGTACATGACATCTGGATGGTGACTCGTGATGTCAATAGAATACCTATACTAACCCTGCTTTGAATGAAGAAAAGACGAAAATGTCCCTATATCACTGTTCAAATCCATTGCCTTATTAATATATTGTAATGTACGAGTGAATTCTGCCTCATTCCCGGTTTAATACATGAATTGTGGTTGTCGTCTCGTTACCACCACAAAAAAAAAAAAAAAAAAAACTTTAACCCGTAGTTAATAACAACTCTTGCTTAAACTCACTTTATTAATACGTCCAACCCAATAAACTGTTACTAATAAAATACTATTTTATCATTATTAAAATCATGAAGAATATACTAAAATACAGTAATACACGTGAAGAATATATTAAAGTAATACTTTTTTACTAATAATGACACCACAATAATGAAGAATATATTAAAATACAAGTGAAGAATATATTAGAGTAATACTTTTTACTAATAATGACACCATATATTAATATACAAGTGAAAATTATATTAAAGCAATACTTTTTACTAATAATGACACCACAATAGCGAAGAGTATTTATATAATAATAATAATAATAATAATAATAATAATAATAATAATAATAATAATAATAAAGTAATTGAGGTGAGGACACATTTCACTTGGTGAGATAATCCACACCCTTAGAATCCCGTCAAAAATTTTTGTTTCTAAATAACCCAATATTTATTAGTTTATAATCTTTATCTTTATTGTTACTTTATTATATAATAAATAAAAATCTTATGATTATCTCATTTTTCTCTCATATGAAATAATATTATTAAATGATAATTTCACGGTTATCTCTTATCTATTTAATAGTTATTTTCTTGACTAATTCTTTTTATATATCCGCTTATTAAAAACCATTTAATATTTTATTGATTCAATCTTATATAATATATTTTCTAACCTTATAATAAATAACAAAAACAAAAAAATGTTATAACACGTCTGATACATAAGTTTCTAATAATTCTTTACACTAAATGAAACTGTAAACGAGAGTTCTGATTTTTCATGCAGAGCATAATAGGTCAAAACCAGTCGTTTTTAAAAAAAAACTACACCTTCAAGACAACAGCCTTGATCACGCCATGCAATGGTTGTTTCTGCTTATGCTCCTCATCAAAACGTACAATCTCTCTTTACTACACATTTTTATTCTTATCACATGATTAAAATTGCTGCTTTCTCATATTATAATACATTAATTTCTATGTTATATCGTTACACACATTTTGTCATTTCATTGTTTATATCGAAAAGCTCTCAAGATATAACGTAGGATATTAAATATTAATATACAAGTGAATAAAATACTATTTTATCATCATCAAAATTATTTCCTTTTGACTAAGACCACATAGTTTGACGTAATTGCTTACGTAGCCAAGCAAATAACCACACACCAAAATGCAAATGACGAGATTCTTGGTGTGTATAAATGAGACAATGAGAGATCATTGAAAGCAACATTCAAATCGCAATGGCACCTACTACTCCTCTTCTTACTCCATACAAGATGGGCAATTTCAATCTCTCTCATAGGTCATTTATCTTATATTTAAATTACCTTTTTACGTAATACGACTTACTTTTTTTTAAAAGTTTAGTGTGTGAAAATACAGGGTTGTGCTTGCACCGTTAACAAGAAATAGATCATATGGTAACATGCCACAGCCACACGCCATTTTGTATTACTCTCAACGAGCAACAAAAGGCGGTCTTCTTATCACTGAAGCAACTGGGGTCTCAGACACGGCTCAAGGGTAAGTATTTAAGACATGTTCGATATTAACTTAAAAAGACATGTTGTGTAGGAAAGATAGAAATTATTGTGTCACATGGGCGCAAGAAAAACATGTCTCGTAAATGCTTAGGAAAAAAGTTTTCTTGGAAATGCATACTGTAAATAATTTTTGTTGGAAATGCGTAGGAAACTCTGGTGCGAAGTTAGAGTTTCCCACAATTGTTTTTCCAACGAAAACATTTTAGTCGGAAAATTGGCGCTAATGGCCGTTTCCTACGCATTTCCCATGAATTTGCTATAGGAAATAAGTTAGTGGTCTAGTAGTTATTCTGGTATGAATGGTATTTCATCATTTTCAAATATTGATGAAATAATGTTTGCAAATATGATATGATGTCTAAAGATATCCTGAAACACCTGGGATTTGGACAAAAGAGCAAGTGGAGGCATGGAAGCCGATCGTGAATGCTGTGCATGAAAAGGGTGGCATATTCTTTTGTCAGATTTGGCACGTTGGTCGCGTATCAAGCTATGGTATGTTATATTTTTTTTAGAAATAAGTTGAATGAACATTTATTATTATTATTATTATTATTATTATTATTATTATTATTATTATTATTATTATTATAATAGTAGTTTTTGTTCGTTCTTTTATTGGCAAGTGGAGACTTAAAATTATATATATTTTTTTTGAAAAGAACCAGAAAGTAATTAAAAGTGGAAAAAGGAAGATGCGACTTTAATGATTGATGGTTCCAAACTGTTTGATAAACATGTCATGTCTTTTAGCTGTTATTGTAAAGAATAAGGAGAAAATTGCACTTTCCGTCCCTGTAGTTTGCCTAAACTAACAGGTTCAACCCAGCCTTAACACCCTGAGTACCTGTGGTTTGGTTTTCTAACACTTTACGTCCCTGAGGCTAACGGTCGTTAGTTGTTCCGTTAGTTTGTGGTGAAATGACGATTATACCCTTAATTTTTTGGGTGAAATGACTCTTATGCCCTCCTATCTTCTTCCCCAACCCACCCAACCACCCACCACCACCATCACCATCACAACCACCTGCAACACCACCACCACCATCTCCACCACCACCACCACCATCTCCACCACCACCCTCCCTCTCCTCCACCAAAATCCAAAAAAAAAGTAATGAAATCTGACTGCCAATTAAAGTTTAACCTAAAGACTGACTACCAATTAAAATCTGAAAAATAAGTAATGAAATCAAGATTTAACCTAATGACTCCAATTTCAAAAATCCATACAAATTAAAAAACTTTAACACCGCCTATAACCGGACTCTGTAATTATGAATGGAATCAATGTTAGCATTTATTGATTAGAGCCTGAATATTGATCATGCATACAAAAAAGGTAATCTAATCCAAATATAGTGAGAAAGAGGAAAGCAACAGCAAGATAAAGTCACCTTAAGGGCGACGATGAGGAGCGTTTCCTTGCTGAAAACTCAAAAGCGAGAAGAAGAGCAAAGAAGAGACAAATAAAGAAGAAAAAGTAGAAAAATCTGTACGATTGCTGAAAACATTCACCGTCGTCGTCGTCGCCGTCTAGGTAAACCTCAAAAAGGCTTCACAATCATAAACCAAACTACCGATCGGCCCTTTTTTATCACCAAGCAACCATTGCCATGAGTTTTTGAGCACCAGGCAGCCATGACGCGAGAGTACGGTGACAAAGACAGTGGTGTTGCAGAATATACCCACAGAGAAAAAGAAAGAAAAGTAAATCGGTGGTGGTGGAGATGGTGGTGTTGGTGGAGGAGAGGGAGGGTGTGGTGGAGATGGTGGTGGTGGTGTTGCAGGTGGTGGTGATGGTGGTGGTGGGTGGTTGGGTGGGTTAGGGAAGAAGATAGGAGGGCATAAGAGTCATTTCACCCAAAAAATTAAGGGTATAATCGTCATTTCACCACAAACTAACGGAACAACTAACGGCCGTTAGTCTCAGGGACGTAAAGTGTTAGAAAACCAAACCACAGGTACTCAGGGTGTTAAGGCTGGGTTGAACCTGTTAGTTTAGGCAAACCACAGGGACAAAAACTGCAATTTTCTCAAAGAATAACCTTCCCATGGTTAGAAAAAAGAGGTTCTTTAATTATTTCATATCAAAATTCACTCCTAACAAAAAATTTATAGGTTGTATCTAATGATGTTCTCTTAACCATATTTACATATAACTAGTGATATGAAATGCGGATGATATATTGCGAGTCCATTGCAAACATTGAATAGACTAGTTCAAGCGTTATGTTATGCGTGAACCATATGAAAAAACATGTTTTGACGTACTCGGTTGAACTTAGTGTAACTTATATATATAAGCATTGAGATTGAATCAAAACGTAAAGTAAACGGAGTTTATACCATACAGTTATAAACTAACGTATCACGAAAACATGAAGCATATTACTAGTATATATATTTGAGCTGACTTATTTCCAGAATGAGGTTTACGTCTAACCGTAAACCAACTTAAATATACACCGAGATATACATAAAAATACAGACGGATTAGAGTAAAGGAATAAAATGGGAAAACTCGAAACTTTTTGAACTCAAGGTGGTCAATGATAGTTTATTTCTTTAAAAAAGAAATTAGCAAATGAAAATTTTTGAAGAAAATAATAGGTTATAAAAAATATATCGTGTATGTCAGTGGTAAAGTTAAAGCATTAGATAGAAACTTAAGGGATTAGAAACATAGATTTTACCCAACATGTTTAGAGCTAATTAATCCGTTTGTTTATGCTTTTATTTATACCTTTTTTTCATATGTACTCACAAAATTAGGCTTTCAACCCAACGGTCAAGCTCCAGTATCTTCAACAGACAAAGGTGTCACACCGGGCCTAGATGGTGTAGACTGGTCTCCTCCTCGTAGACTAAGAACCGACGAAATCCCAGCTCTAATTAACGACTTCAGGCTAGCAGCACGTAATGCCATTGACGCAGGTCAGCATACATACACCTTATACACCTTCATTTCAAAAACTGACTTGTTTAGTAGTGTCGAGATAGCTTCAAACATAACCCCATGCATGCACAATTCTACAGGATTTGACGGAGTAGAAATCCACGGAGCAAACGGATACATCATCGACCAATTCTTAAAAGATCAAGTGAACGACAGAACCGATCAGTACGGCGGCACACTAGAAAACCGATGCCGCCTTGCTCTAGAAATCGTGGAAGCCGTAGCCAACGAGATAGGAGGTGACAAAGTCGGCATACGCCTCTCCACATTCGCTGATTACATGGAATGTGGTGATTCCAACCCTGAAGCCCTTGGGCTTCACATGGCCAATGAACTCAACAAATATGGGATTCTATATCTTCATGTAATTGAGCCTAGAATGGTGCAAGTTGGGAACAAAGCTGAAACTCCATATAGTACTCTTCCAATGAAGAAAGCTTTCAAGGGTACGTTTATTAGTGCTGGTGGTTATAAGAGAGAAGATGGGGACAAGGCTGTAGCTGATGGTAACGCGGATTTGGTTGCGTTTGGGCGGCTGTTTTTGGCGAACCCGGACTTGCCTAGGCGGTTTGAGGTTGATGCTGATTTGAATAAGTATAATAGAGCTACATTCTATATTCAAGATCCGGTTGTTGGATACACTGATTATCCATTTCTTGAGGTGTGAAGATGTTAGTTAAGCAATCAAGAATAAAAAAAAATTGATATTTGGAATCTTTTTAATGGTAATGATAATAAGTTATGTTTTCTAAAAATGTATGTTACTTGTGCTTTTTTTTTTTAAAAAAAAAAGGATCTTTTGTTATATGGTTTTGGGGTAAGGAATTATGATATTTGAATAATGGATGCTTATAATGAGCATATTCAGATGTTAAATAGTGTATATCCTTTGGCCATAAGAACATATAGCTGGTCCCAAATCCAATTCTCGCCTTTTAGAGCTTTTTCATACTTTAATTTGGTACCTAATCCACTACTTAATGTTGCATGTCTAAGTCATAAACAAATGACAAGTTCATGGTTTATGGACATCAACAAGTCCCTTCAAGCTCTTTAACTAAATGTCCGGACGATGCATGAATATATGGGTTGATACTTTGTAATTCTCATCACACATTCATAAACTTGGAGGAAAATATAAGAATTGTATACCATGCTTTATTTATATGTCGATCATCTAGTTTACAAATGACGGGGTTTGGGGTATTTATAGACGGTGAAGGGTTGCGTCTTCGGTGTGTTACAATGGTAACTGCCACATTGGTTAAAACTAATAGAGAAAAACTGAAAAAACATGGATAGTTCCTATAGTTAAGTGAGTGTGAAATGACAAAACTACCCTGACATTTAAAAGAATATAATAAATAGAGAAAATATCAGGTAAAAAGTATCTTAACATAAAAATGATAAGAAAGATTTTGGAATTTTGGTCTAAATGAATCAATTGATGAGATTAAAAGGGGGAATATATATGTTGAATTTTCCAAAAGAGATAAGAACGACAAAATAGATAAAATCTACAATTGTTGAGTTCCATCAACATTTTTTAAATGTCAGTAACTTTTTCACACGACATTACTTTTTTTTTTTTAAAAAAAATACAACACAAAAACAAGTTTTTTATCCTTTTTCATTTGCATACCCTAGTGCTATACTTCCATTGTAGGTAATGTATTTGGGTTCAAAGCCCTGCGTGCTCCATGTCTGGAAGATTTGCGAATCCCGACTGTGTATGTTAAAACTTTCGAGGGCCTGCCTCAAGGTATCCAATTTGAGAGAGAAATTGAACAAGTATGGTCGTCCCTTGTTGGAATGTGCCATTTAACCTAAATTGGGGTTATCCGCTAAAAACTACGGTAGAGCTTGTTATGAATGTCTTCGTGGTGGCCTTGATTTTACTAAAGACTAGTTGGTAACCCGCGCGTTGCGGCGGGTCTAAAAACTACATCAAATTGTATCAATTCATTAAGACGTAAAATTCATCGAAAACTTTTTATTTAAATGATATATTAAATAACGAATACTTGTAACAACATAAGATAATTATTCTTATCTCAACTAAAGTATAATAACATTCGCACGGATTATTGAAATACATTGATTTTAGGTGGATTCTAGTAATAATCCATTCAACAACTCGTAAGGTTAGTTCCATAATACATTTATTCTCAAGACTACACTACCTCACACGTAACACTTTGGTCACGCCTACCACTTAACGATATATACTATTAAATGATACAAACAACTTTGCCAAATAGCTCGTAAATCAAAACTTTACGTTTTGTTTCATACGTGACATACACACATGAATTCACCAAAGTTGCTCCATGTAATAAATAATAAGTAGGAGAGGGGATGTACAAGAGGATTTTGCATAGAAGGGTATTATTGGGAAAAATTTCATGACATTTTGGGTGTGAAGCACTAAACTTTTCATATGCCATCTTAAAAAACATAGGAAATTACTAATGTAGCCATCTCTCCTCCTTAATAAGGTAACATAGATGATGAGAACATTAACTCCCAACCATTTATGCGTTGGAGAGACCGTTTCTTATTTTGTGCCGAAGCTATTTATAAAGCACAAGCTGAAACAGGTGAAATCAAAATTGAAACCCTTCTTATTGGATGATCATGAGACTTGTCGAAAATTGAAATTCTTGTTCTAGTCACCATTTTTGTTCAAGTCGTATATTATCCGCTTTGCCAGCCCAGCCGTATTAGACTGTGACCAAGCTCATGGTTTTGCATTGGTCTCACCCTTGAAGGACTGACCAAAACACGTACGACAGAGAAGGTATCCCGCCCCTTATAAGGAAGTTTTTGCTCCCCTTCTCAACTGATGTGGGATCTTACAATCCACCCCCCGTAGGGAGCCCAGCGTCCTCGCGGGCACGACTGGCACACCAATCCGAGCCCCGGTTCTGATACCATCTGTAACAGCCCAATGTAACTCGTATCATATATTGTTCGCTTTGCCCGCCTAGCCGTATTAGACTGTGACCAGGCTCACGCTTTTGCATTGGTCTCACCCCAAAGGACTGGCCAAAACTCGTACAACCGAGAAGGTATCCCACCCCTTATATGGAAGTGTTTGTTCCCCTTCCCAACCGATGTGGGATCATACACACCCACTTCAAATTTCCGCGCCTGTTACCATCTCCACCTTTTTATTTAATACAAAATAGAAAATAAACCCCCACTCCTACCTTTTTTATCTGGTTCTTCTCTGACAATTGAGTCGTTAAATTTCTGGCGACAACACTGGTTAGCCAATCTGGCTTGTATCAGCTTGTGCACCACTGACAACCTTCAACATTTGTGTACCTTTCCAATTTAAACTTTTGTTTATCCAGCCCGTTGCCCTGTTTCATCAGCCCACCATGTTAGATTCGCCTAGTGGTTGATTTCATTTCCTTTGTTGCCACCACCACACCCGTCACAAATTCACCTAAACGTCAATTTTATGTTTGATTAGGTTTCTTTGCAGGTTAAGCCAACTATCTATTGCATCGGTTTTGGAGATTGTTTCATTAATAAGGGGTTCATGTTGGCCCAGATAATCAGGTAAAACACAAACATAAGATATTCGGGGAGACGAACCCGTGACTCTTTCTTTCTACCAATTCTATTCTAATACTACCCTCCATCATTATCTCTACTAATTAAACCAACTAGATAATTTTAAACATTCAAACTAATCTTAACCTTACTAGATAAATCAAATAACTAATCTAAATCAATCTTTCACTTTGGTCTTTCAACTTTCAACTCATACGTGTTTTATGATTAACTTTCAACAATTCAATCTTGACAGACGTTAAAGGTTTTAGGCAACGGTTCTTATCTAGATTTGTGAAATTGTTTGCTTCTTTACAAATTCATTTATCTGTGTACATAATGTGGGAGGATAGCAGGTGTGGTTGGTGGTTAATGGAGGTCGAAGGTGGGTGGTGGTGTTGGTGGGTGGAGAAGAGGGAGAGGGTGCTTTATGTGTTAAATAAAAATGTGGGTCCCACTTGTGGAATGAAGGAGATGTGGGGTGGGCCCTCCAAGGTTTTTTTTAATTAATTTGTTTTATTATTAATAATAAGAGTAATGTTGTCATTTCTCACCCACTTAATAAGATAAGCTAACGACAATCCAATTTAGGGCCTATCCGAGTAACGGATAAGCAAACGTCATGGAACAAGAGTGTAATTTAAAAAGTTAGGGACTAAAGGTGAAATTTTATCAAGCTACAAGGGCTATCTGTGCATTTTTCTCAAGCTAATCAAATCTAAACATAGGATAACAATGCTGACTTAGGACAAAATAAATAGAACATGGCCATGTGGGTATATGGGTGGATACCACCACTATCAAAGATCTCTGGTATAATGGTCATTCTATCTAGATATATGGATATAGATAGATGTGTGATCTAGAATGCCCATTTGTAAAATAATAAAAAAAACCAAATTTCATTCTCCCCCGACTCTATGTATAAATAAAGTGGAAAAGGGGTAGTAATACAATAAATCACATAAAATCAATGGATTCGTGGTAAAATCCATGTATGGTGTATCACCACCGTCCCAAGGCCTTGTACACACCGCTCGTCACACTATGGGAGCTTCCCATGCGCGATGTCATTAGCTTAATCGCAAGGAGGGGGACGCCGAAGGCATGGATAGTGACCGGAATGAAGTCGTAATAAGGTAGCTGTACTGGCTGATGCGTCTGGATCACCTCCTTTTCAAGAGAGCTAATGCTTGTTGGGTATTTTGGTTTGACACAGCTTCACACCTAAAAAGAAGGGAGTCACGTCTGAGTAAACTTCGAGATAGAAGTCTTCTTTCGTTCCTCGATAGATGAAGTAAGACCAATCTCATGAGCACATTATTTCAGTTTGGAACAAGTTGATAGGATCCCCTTTTTTTATGTCCCCATGCCGCATGTGTGGTGACATAAGGATGAAAAAAGAAAATAGAGGGATGGGGTTTCTCTCTCGTTTGGCATAGTGGGCACGCTATTGGGGGCAACACAACAAGCTATTAACTCAGTGGTAGAGACCGCCCATGTTAATTGCGTCGTTGTGCCTGGGTTTTGAGGGCACTCAGCCATATGGATAGTTCAACGTGCTCATGGGTACCTGACCTTGAGATGTGGATCATCCGAGGCACATCAGCATGGCGTACTCCTCCTATTCGTCTATGGGTTTGAAACCAAACCTCTCCTTATGAAGATAGATGGGGCGATTCAGGTGAGAGCCAATGTAGATCCAAGATCCCTCTTTTTACATCCCCATGCCGCCTATATAGTGACATGGGGCCAAAAAAAGGGAAAGATAGGGATGGGGTTTCTCTCGCTTTGGGCATAGTGTGCCTCTGTTGAGGGGCTCGCACAATGGGCTATTAGCTCAGTGGTAGGGTACACCCCTGAATAAATCTTATTTAAATTTATTTTGTGTTTAATTTGGTGTAGAAGGGCCCTTGGTTTGTCGTGTCATGTATAAGATTAATGGTTTGTTATTGGGCCATGATGGGCCCTGAAATACGTTGGTTCGTTTTGGTAATCAAAAGCCATGGCAGGCTATAATTACTTCAGATTTTCTATTTACCTGGAAAATTATGAGTAAAATTATTGCAATAAAACAAGCAAAATATTGTTGCCTCATCTAGCTGAAGCCGAATACGTATCCAGGTCACTTGTCACGAGGTTTCTTTTGATCGCACCTTTTTACCTACTATATACACCACCGGCCATTTTGTTTGTAAACAAACACACATCATTTTATTCTCATATTCTTACATTTTATTTCATTTCATATTGTCTATGTACTTACTACTTATATTATATCAATCTACATAATGACACTTTAATATATATCACTAGTTTTATGGGAAAAATGTAGACAAGTTGAACTAAGGGAAAATCACCAAATTGGCCATTGACTTGGTCAATTTACCAAAATAGCCACCTCCCATCTCTTGGGAGAGTCGGCTCACAGGTCCCGAGGCGTCTTCGTGAAACCTTAGTGATGAACCACTAGCTGATTGCCACCTCACCCGTCTTTAGAGAGACGGTTCCAGAATCCCGAGACGTCTTTGTGAGGCTTTAGCCTACACACTTCCCAACTCTTTCCCCTCTCTCCCTCTCTCTCTCTCACACACACACAAAGACATCTTGACGTGTTAAGCTTTGAGATGTTTTTGGGGGTTAACAAAAGAACTAGGTGGGGATACAGTAATTAAGATCTGGGTCACAAGTATTATGACGTCTTTGGTTACTGATCTTTAGGCTTATAATTTAGATGGGTGCGGTTGAAACGAGCTTTTAAGAGGTTCATAACATATTTGACATTGATGGTTCTAAAGGTTTGCCTGAATATTTAGTTGAAAAGATACCTAAAATCACTGTTACAAATGACAATAATTTGGATGATTCTGGTGATCGAGTTTCGTGCTCTGTATGCGTTCAGGTAATGAACCTTTTATAACTGTTTGGATAAACAGATTCTACTTTTGATGTTCGAAATATACGAGTTGGTTTTGGATGTTCATTATCCTGCATAACTTTTAGACTATTTTATTATGACCCGTTAGCTGATATAGAGAGAGAGGAAAGACTTGAGAAGTGTGTAGGCTAAAGCCTCACAAAGACGTCTCGGGATTCGGGAATCGTCTCTCCAAAGACGGGTGAGGAGACGGGTGAGGTGGCAATCAGCTAATGGTCCATTACTGAGGTCTCACAAAGACGCCTCGAGACATGTGAGCCGACTCTCCCAAGAGATAGGAGGTGGCTATTTTGGTAAATTGACCAAGTCAATGGCCAATTTGGTGATTTTCCCTTGAACTAATTGCAAGCATAAGTGTATATTTTATGGTGGTTCATTTATTTATTATATCAATGTTTGTAACAAGTACAATATGAAAGAATAAAGAATTTTAAAGACTTGAAATATTTACTACAAGGTGATGATGAGTTGCATTCAAATCGACATCCCAAGTAGGCTTAGAGGAATCTGGAGCGTTTGCATTCAACAGGAAGACCATTAGTAAAGCGTTTATGGTCATTGCAGTAGTTGTAGATCATGTGCTTGTTCTGCACCCATCTAATCCTGTTACGACCAGCTGCATCAACTCCTTGTGTTCTCCATGCCTGGTTGTCATTTACGGAGCTTGTGGACCTTGAGTTAGGACCAACTTTATCGGCATTTGCATTGAATTTCCTGTAGTAAGCAGTGAAAGGTGCGTTTGTCCAGTCAGTTTTCACACGCCCACCCTGGGTTGCCCAGTCATCTGCATTCCACAGGCTAGCGTACACCCTCATAGGTTGGCTCTTAGGAAAGGGAACTCCAGCAGCCTCATGGTTGTTAAACACCCTCACGGGTATATTATCAATCAAGAAACTGTAATAAAATGTAGTTGAAGATCAGTACATGTTATCAGTTCGTGTAACTTGATCAGAAGCGAGATGGACTTACATAATTCTTTGTGCGTTCCATACAATAGTGTAGGTGTGGAAGGCCGCAGTTGGGTCAAACCATAGGTGAAACTGTTGTTCCTTATCTCCCTTCCCTTTCGAGTATACATTGGTGTGGATTGTGTAAGGGCTGCCTGTGGTGTTGCCTAAGAACTCAAAGTCTATCTCATCATGCCCCGCTCCTTGTGATGATAACTGGTGTGATTGATTATATACAAAGTTAGTCATGCTTTTTCTTTGGGACTTGGTAATATTTATATACAAAATTTGAAATTATTACTCACATAGAATGTGGTGACAGTGCCAGCGGAGTTTCCAGGTACAAGTTTCAGTTGCATGTCGAACCTTCCAAAGAGGTACTCATGCTTGGATTGGAAACCTGACCCGGAGTACTGATCGAGTGAAAGGGAGAGATCCTGACCGCCGTTGGAAATTTTAGCACGTTCGCCTCCAAAAGTGATGTCCATTTCGTCGTAAAAACTTCCCGCAGATGCAGCCACAATCAGACATGAAACTATTAGAGTAACTACAGAAGCGTTATAGCTAGAATGTCCCATTATATTCTTTTCAAACCGATCTTAGTGTGTATGTGTGTGTGAAAGATAAAGAGAGAGGAAGAGATGTGATGGAGTTATGTTCAAGTGATGGTTATATATATAGGTGTGGTTTTGCCATAGGAAGCATCGTGGTTGGCAGATAATCCACCGAAAAGTGATTAAAAGACACCCATATATCTACATACATACGCGTGCCAACTCATGGAAAACAATTATTGCTAGTCTGTGTTCCTCAACACACACACACAACATATAATTTTTTAGTGAAACTTCCTTCCACTGTCCAGCAGGAGAAAATAATAATTTCAATCATAAAATTAGTGGTGGTGGTTCCAAATGGAATGTTTTACTTAGTTTTTTTTTTTCGGTGTATCTTCACATCAAGAGTGTTAACGGTAACGTGACATTTTAACTTTCATTCTACACCACTCCCTTCTCATGTTAAGGTGTATTAAATTGGCACTAAGTGTGTGTAGTGGTGGGGGGTTATGGGGGTTATGGGTATTAAAATATTAAAAAGTAATAGAAGAGGGGTTAAGGAAAAAGATGGTGTAGTGGGAAGGGGGGTTATGGGGCTTTATAAATGATTGGGTAATAATTGGTTAATTATTCTTTTCTTATTTAAATAATAATATTAAATAGTTTAAATATTTCATTAAATATATATAAATTACAGATACTAAAAAAAATTACAAAAACTAAAAAAAAAATTACAAAAACTAAAAAACTACAAATACTTAAAAAACAAGTTAGAAATACTTTAAAAAAACTAGTCTTCTGCTTCTTCTTCTCCTTCTCCTCCTTCTCCTTCTCCTTCTTCTTGGTTGTGATGAATCGGGCGAATCGCCCATACTTCCTCAACCAAATCTGCCTTCAACGCGTTATGTATATCCTTGGAACGTAACATGGAACTGTTTTGGAATCTCTCCTCCTGTGTCGCTTGCGTCCCTTGAACATCTTCTTCTGCTACATAGTTTGGGCATATTGCCTTTCCTTCGTCTTCAAGTATCATATTATGCATTTTGATACAAGCATACATCACCATTCTAATCCTTTCTTTTTCCCACATACAACAAGGATTTCTAACAAAATGCCATCGTTGTTGAAGAACGCCAAAACACCTCTCGACGTCCTTTCTTGCAGACTCATGAACTCTTTTAAAATATTGCATTTTTTCATCTTGTGTCTGACTAAACATTTTAACGAGCATTGAATACTCCGGATATATACCATCCGCCAAGTAGTATCCATGCTCGTAGTAATTATTATTTGCATAAAACCCACATTTGGGTATTGTTCCGCCAATGTAAGACTCTAGTAACGGCGAAAACTGAAAAGTATTTATGTCGTTCATATACCCGGCGAGACCAAAGAAGGCCGACCAAACCCAAAGGTCTTGTGAGGCAACTGCTTGTAAAACCAACGTTGGTCCCTTTTGGTCACCGCGTGTATGTTGACCTCGCCATGCGGTTGGACAAGCATACCAGCGCCATTGACGACAATCTATACTACCAATCATACCGGGTAATCCATGTCTTTCTAAATGCGCTTCGTATAGTTGTTGAAGGTCGCTCCATGTCGGGTTTCTCAAGTATCGTTTTCCATATAATTGGCATATACCTAAAAAAATCAAATGTATATATAAAATGTAACTACTAATGTATCAAAAAAATATTTGTATACTTGTAAATACCGTAGCAGAAATACTCCAAGGTATCGCGTGTGGTTTTCTCCGCCATCTTCAAATACTCGTCATTGATATTGTATGTGTTCCCGTAGGCGAGTACACGTATTGCAGAAGTGACCTTTTGAATTGCGGTGAATCCTAAACACCCTCTAGCGTCGGGTTTTTGCTTAAAGTAGTCATAGGCGGACTCTAAATCTTCGGTGATGCGCAAAAATAAGTTTTTACTCATCCGAAATCTTCGCCTAAACATATCAGGGCCGTAAACCGGATTCGTATTGAAATAGTCATTCATCAAACGCTCATTGGCGGCTACACGGTCTCGTTCTATATATTGCATAGACAATATCAGAGGTGGGGCATAATTATTTATATGATGCATCGCGCTAAACGCTAGCATAGCCGCACTTGTAACGGCTTCTTCCTCTTCCGCGCCGTCATCGTGAAAAAACTGCTTATATAGATCGAGAAACGAGTCTTCGGAGGGAGGAGACGACATTTTGGTGATTTGTTTGTGTGTTAAATTTCTTTGAGGGTTGTAGTTTTGTATGTGTGTGAATGTGTGTGTTGTATGTGTGATATCATATATATATAGAGAGAGAGAGAGATTGAATTTTTTTTTTTAAATAAACCAAAATGACCGTTCAACAACGGTCATATACACACATTTCAATCTCACAACGCCCGTTATAGCTATGGCGCCACCAACCCAAAACGCCCTATAGCGCCCGGGGGGCGGTGTTCCCCGGCGCTATAGGGTCCAAAACGCCGGATAACGGCTCCACTACACACGACCTAAGTAACATGTTAGCATGACTTAAAAGAGAAAGTTAAAGAAATGAGATAGAGTTAAGGGACGTTAAACCATTTCCTTAAAGTGAGTTAGTGTGAAAAGAGACAAAATAAAAGGTGTGACATCTAGGTGGAGTTAAAGATGGTTAAAGTATACCCATGGCCTAAAGTTCAAAAAAAAAAAAAAAAAAAACTTTACTTTTTTCTGAGTTTCTAAATTTACATTACTTTTCTCTTATCCGAAAATTATTAGCTTTATGATTTTGGTACACAAGTTTTGATTATTTCACTGCTAATTCCCTATATTTGAACGAAATACTGAGACAGCGTGCCTAGCATTTTTAGTTATTAAGAGTTTTGGGAAATAGAATTTTCACTACTAAAAAAGATCATATGTGACTGTCAAAACTGTCGCAAATGCGGTTGTCGGTTATACCATCGGTCGGTAACTACTTTTGTTTGCGACTGAAATATTGTTGCCCCGATTTGCGACTAAAGACCTGGTGGAAAATATAGCGACGAAATATGAGAGAATCATTTTTGGGACCGATTTTGCGACCAGACCTTTAGAGACCGAGATTGTGACCTAATTTTCTTGAGATCATTTTTTCGACGACACCATTAGCGACAAATTTGCAACTGAACATGTAGCAACTGAAATTGCGATCGAACCTATTACCGGTTTTGCGACCTGGTTCTTTTGACCAATTTAGCAACCGAATCTTACTTCAAACATCCGGTCGAATTTGTGACCGTTGTTTCCTCAGTTGCAAGAAAATTTGTAGAATTAAACAATTATTTTTTTCGATTTTCCACTATTTATAGATTTCAATACCATAATCATAGAGTTCTATAAATTCAACTAGTGGTCTTTTACGGCCGCGTTGCGGCCATGGGACATCTATGTGTCACCAACACATTTAACGATCGAGGGGAATGCTAACTTTACCGCTATCCTATAATGTTAGGTGTTTTGGGCAAAAAATATCATTAACTTAGTTGTTCCAAATTAAATTTTTATTGATCAAAGATTTTTTTTTCTAATCTGTTTCTTATACACACACAAACATCTCTCTCTCTCCCTCTCTCTCTCAGCCTCTCTCTCTCTCTCTTCTAGCAAACCAAAACCCTTAACCACATTATAACTTCAACTTGAGATACTGCAACAATAGCCATCCGACTTGGATATATATTGCAGAGACCTTTGCATGCCTGACTGTATAACAAAAATCAATCAACACCTAATATTGTAAGTAACATCATATATAGCTGTCTTTGTTTAAACACGAAATTTAGAAAATAAAGTAACATAAACAATTAAACGTACCTCATTAATGTCGCATTGCTTTTCAATCACGCTCAACATTCTAAATAAGTCAGAAGACTGAATTTGCTGTCCCCGTTGCCACTACAAGAAAAGTGACCATTGGGGACTAACGTAAGAGGGATTGATCTATCAGTCTCAAATACATAGTATCTAGGACTAATATGTCAGTTACTAATTGTATTAGTGACTGATTTTCTTGTGACTGATGTTCGTGACTAACAATCAGTCCTTAATACATTGATCACTTATTTGAGACTGAAATTTAGTCACAAATATGTCTGTCAAATATATTTTTTTTGGAGGGAATGTAATTGGTTGCTGAAATTCAGTCTCAAATAAGTGCCCTCACTAATGAGAAATGACACCATTATATAGGTCACCAATATTCAGTCTTTGATAAAGAGGGAACATATTAAAGAGTAAAAATTAGTCCTCAATACTGTGACCATTGGGACTAAGGTATGAGGGACTGATCTATTAGTCTCGAATACATGGTATCTAGGACTAATATGTCAGTTACTAATTGTATTAGTGACTGATGTTCATGCGTACCAATTAGTCTTTAATACTTTGATCACTTATTTGAGATTGAAATTTAGTCACAAATATGTCTGTCAAATATAATTTTTTTGGAGGGAATGTAATTGGTTACTGAAATTCAGCCTCAAATAAGTGCCCCCACTAATGAGAAATGGCGCCATTATATAGGTCACTAATATCCAGTCTTTGATAAAGAGGGAACATATTAAAGAGTAATAATCAGTTCTCAATATTGTTATACTGGCAAACATTGGGGACTGTTAATTAGTTTTAAACACCGTTTGCTTAAGAAATGAACAAAGACTAATTTTTACTCTCTGATTGTTTGGCACAAGTTATGCCATTATAGGATAAGCATTGAAGACTGAAAATTAGTCTTAAAGATCTTGCACGTGTCCTTTATTTGGAACTAATATGAGATTTGGATAAATAAGTAAAAAAGTAGATGAAAGAGAGTTCGAAACACACAAACTAATCTGGAGTAGAACACATGCAATATTCTCATCATCTACAAAAGCAATTGGATCAAACCGTTTTTCTTAAGATAAAGCAAAAAAAACAAAAAAACTAATCTGGAGTAAAATCGCCTATGATTATGAGGTTTGCTACCTAAAAATGTGATAGTAAGATGGACATACGGGCATGCTTCTAGCCTTCTACTACTATGTCGATAAGTATATAATTATACAACTCAACCACCTGTTAAAATATAAATCGATTTACCTACTCCTGATTTTGTAACGATTTTTTTTTCTAAGTGTTTACCAGTAGTTGATATCTTCACCACTTATTTCTTAATTTTTTTCTAAATTAGAATCATTTCTGTTTACGTGATAAAACACGAGTGTACATTGGAGTGTTTTAAAAAAAACAAGTTAACTTTTTGTTAGTTATTAAGTTGACGAGCCTGAGCTCGAGGTTCACTTATTGAACCCGAGTAAGCTCACGAGCCCGAATGCATGTACATATATTTAAACATATTTTTTAACATATTTATTATTAGGCTATGTGTTGTGGACACGCAAGAGACCAGGCGCGAGCAGCCACACCAGCCTCACGCTCACTCCCAGCCACAATAGACCCACGCTAACCTGACGCGAGCGAGCCAACGCTAGCAGGCTCACGACGCGAATAAAAGGAATTTGTGTTGGATTTGTAGGCTGTGGTCACGCCGGTGCTCACCCTTAGCCACAATAGCATGGCGTGACCGGGTTACTAGAGAGTCACGTCGGTGACTCACGTTGGCTCGCTCGCGTGTCCACAACACACAGTCTTATAAATAAAATGTGTGGCTAAAGGTTATTAATCACATTTCTAAACCTAAAAGCCTACCTTTAGCCACACATTTTATTTATTCATGTGACCACTGTACACCGGTTCAAAACTTTTAGCCACATTTTAGGAAAAAAATGTGACATTTTGTAGCCACACTAGAAAAATGTAGCCAAATTTAATCTATGGCCAAAATATTTGTTCGATTTTTTATTCATGTGATCAAAACACATCTTTTGGAAACCTTTAGCCATACTTTACGGAAAAAAATGTGTCACTTAGTAGCCACGCTTAATGAAAGAAACAAAACGAGTAACTATAAATATGTTATCGTCAATTAGATCCAATGATGGCCAATTGTGTGTCATCGTTTGGTTTCATAATATTTTTTTCAAAAGGTAAAACTCTTGCTTCAATATAATATTCATTCCTGCTCACACTACTAAAAACATACTTTCTTGACACACAAAATAATGACATTCAAAAGCGTGCATTATAAAAAATATCATAGTTTGTAAAATTTGATAAATTTATGACGCACATTTTTGTGTGTTATTATATTAGACCTTCTGTAATGGAGCGTTATTTGCCACACTCCACGCTTAATAACGCCACAAAACCAATACATATGGGCGTTAATTGCATATTTATATGGAGAGGCGTTTTTTATATCACGCCACTATATGCTTCCCAATGAGGGATAAGACACTTGACCGAAAGGTCATGGGTTCGAATCCTGAGGGGGGGAGGGTTTTCCCCACTTTAGTGGGGTTCCCGCCTGGTCGGTTTGAACCGGGTTCAGTCCTGCTGGCACCGGTAAGTCCTACGGGCACACTCACTTCTGTGAGGCCCGGGGCTCGAACTCGCGTTCTTCGATTGTCGTCGATTGGTTCCATCCGCTGAGACACTCACCTTCCAAAAAAAAAATATGCTTCCCAACTTAATTCCATAATTGAATGCATTTCTAGAAATACAAAACAACCGTTTTATTTGACAGTTGAGAATTAATTAATGAGTACTAATTTAATTAATTAAAGTATCCTATTGAATAAAAAAATTGTAAAATTACTTAATGTTAATCATTTAGTAATTATTGAAGTGGCTTGAAAGGGGCTTGAACCACTACACCTTTCTTTGACTAAAAAAATTCCTTGCTGACATGGCGTCCACATGGCAGAAAACGCCCCTAAGAAGCTTGAACCACTACGTATGGTCTTAGTGTCATATAAAAAAATATGAAACCAACAAAATGTATGTCATTATATTAGTGTCAAGTTAAAATTTTTAAATTTTTTTAAAATCTTAAGTTTCCCTCCTTCACCAATTTCATTCCCACTGTCAGACCTTAAAAACCGCAAGTCCCTCTTTTTTCCCATATTCGCCCCCACCCCAAAACCAAAATCAGGTTTTATAAATCACAGTTAAGAACCACCGCTTCACACAATCTTCAACCACCAGCTCTGAACCCTCACTCGGACCACCTATCTCCACTACAAGAAGCCCCTACATCAAAAGCTCACCCTATAGTTCTGAACACAGGCGGATTCAAGCTGACATTGGGATTCAGATTCATCTATTTGCTCAGATTAATCATTCTATTGATAGATTCATGGGCCGACCCTAATATTTCTGTATGAAACAGGTCCAACTTATACAAGGTTAGTTGTTTTTAGATTCTTATTAGTTGGGTGTTGTTTGAAAATCGCATTTTTTTTAATATATATGTGGGTTTCATTTGGTTACAGATTATAAAGTTGTTTCTTAAGCTGATTCTGCCCCAAAAAAGCTTTGATGTGTGTTACTCATGGAATTGGTTGCTGATTTTATAGATTGTTTTCATATAGTCAACTGTATTTACTCTTTGCCTATCAAATGTTTGATAGAATTCCTAAGTGAAAACACTAAAAGAGTATGATAACTATAAAATTGAGGATGGTGGTAGAAATAGTGTTGGAAGGAGGGAGGTTCTTGAATGCTTTGGGGCTGCCATTAGGCTGGTAATTGTGCTTCTATTTGACCATGTTTCAGTTTTATCAGCATTTTTAATGGCTTATCTTTACGTTTTAAAAACTCAAAGTGACATGTTAAGGGTGAAGAGACCACTCCATACTATCACATCATACGGGTCGATGGCATCCCATCCATACCTATCACATCATATGGATCGGTGGATCATACAGGCCTAAATTCGAGTAGATCGGTGAATATAAAGACCCGTTCAGGTGAGTACTTCTATTCGAGAGTTGGGTGGTGATGTGGAGCTTTGTGAGGGCTTGAATTTCGGACTCCAATCTTCTCACATGGGAACTCATGCCCCCAACCCAAGCCCCACACTCCCTTCACTCTAAAAGTTTTATAAAGCTTTTGCCAAATCCTGCATTTGGTCAATGTTGACTTTTCAAGACTGTTTGACTTTTGAAGTCAAACAAAATAATTAACAGTTTGTAAGGACACTAATAGACAAATAGGTTTGGATGGCTTTCGACTCGAGTGACCCATTTAATTTGTTTCCACTTTATACTTTAAGCTAATATTTCTGATGAAGACCTACAGTATCTTGAATTCTTTTATTAACTAACAACTCTTAAGAATAATAATCAATTAACACTTCATGTTCTGTAGTGGCTGGCATAAACCAGTAGTACATAACTGAATATTCAGCCATCATCAATTAGAAAATCAGTTTCATGTCACGCCCACAGGCACACACTTGAATAACACACACTATTAAACAACTAATCATGGTTTAAAAAAACGAGTGAGGCGTGCGCCTCGAGGCGAGGCGCTGAGAAAATGTCTCTAAGGCAGCGCTTCATGAGGTTATTTTGTATGTGCGCCTCGAATGGCCAACGCGCTATGAAAACTTGCGCCTCATGGGGCTGTGTGTGTTTTTATGTGTGATTTTGATGTTTTACACTTTCTTTGTCAATTATTTTGTTTTTTATACGATATATAATTTTATATTTATTTTTTAATCTCGCCTCGGGCTTGCGCCTCGGTTTGCCTCGAGGCTTACGCCTCATGAGGCGAAGGGAAAACGCCTCGAGGCTCAATTCTGTTCTTTTAAACTTTGCAACTAATAATAGAAGAATAAATGCTTACCATTATGTAATAACAGCAGAAATTAACAACAAAAAAGTAAAATAACTTACTATAGAAGGATAAATTAATTTCATGGTAGCTTCCTTATGTTTGAGAAATATTTGGTTGAAGTGAGTGGTAGCTTCCTGATTTCTGCTACATGTGCCTTCTGTTATTATATCAATTAAAGCTGAACCATCAATTAACTAAACTGCATCCTTATGTTTGAGAAACATTTCCAATGAATTGTTACTTAGAATAAAACATTGTTAGCTAACTATAATGAACAAGTTCTGATGACACCAGTAGTGTACCACCTTCACAATATTCCTTTTAATAAATGTTGCTTAGCTTGTATAGTCTGTATTTATCATGCTTTGGATCTGCATTTATGTTCTATCACAAGTATTTAATGCATTTGCTAAAGTTAGTTGTAGGTAAAAATTGATGATGAAAAGTTGGAATCTTCGTGGAAACATCAGAGCTTGCTTGAGCAGTTAGATCATGTCTGATTATTGGAAATGCATCTGATTTAGTATCGCGCCCGGCACGTAGACGCAAGCGTAACGCCATTACAACTACTGGTAAATATCATATATATTTTATCCATCTTATAAGTCATGACATATTATTTGACCCAAATAACATAATATTCGAGTCATATATTAAGATTACACATATATGGTTTTATTTTGGATTTGTGCTCTTTGAATATTGTATTAATCATATAACATGGGTATTTGAAGCAACTTAAATTTAGTTAAACTTTGGTGATACATTGAAATTGTAGACTGCTGTAGATTGATCTCAAGATATTTGGTTGTGGAAATTATGTGATAAATTACATAACCATTGACATTTTCCTCTAAAACAAATTTTTTTTTTGAAAATTTTAAACATGCTGATTAAAATAAGATATTAGTACTTACAGTAGTTGGTCAATGATATCACTGTTGAATTGTGTTGATTAATGTTCTTAGTTTTCTATTTTTACTATATTAAAACTACTATTTATTTAAACCACTATAAGTATAAAGGGGCTAGATAGAGGATGATTTTCCATGTTCTTGTGTTAATATTAGTCAGCTGATCATTAGATCTATTTAAAGTACATCTAACGGAAAGTTCACTGCAGTAATTATGCGAGAATTGCAGCATCAACATGTGCAAAATCTAAAATGCATGCTCCATGTTGCAGTTCAATTTTTTGTGTCACTTCTACTAATGTGTTTGTTTTAAACTTATAATTCTGATAATCTTTGTTGTTATAATCTTTGAGCCTCCCATAATTGTAAATCAACATATAGATGCAAATCAACCCCATGTTGATCCACCAAAAAGGCGTGGTCCAAATCTTAACCGTAGTGCTGACAAAGCCCTTGAGAATTTGCCAAAGGGTTCCAAAATTGCTTTAACAATGGCTACTGGTACGAAAGGATTCGTTGGGACTTCAGCTACTCAGTTTGCAAATGAGTGTGGGATTGTAATACGTAGTGTATGTCCTATGAACTTTCATAAATGGGAGCCCGTACCTGCTGATAAAAAAAGTGATGTATGAAAAGTTAGAGGTAAGTTGTATATACTTTTAATTTTAATTATTGAGAAGTTATTTTCATTTGTATTGTAACATACATATATATATATATATATATATATATTCAATGCAGGGAAAATTCAATCCATTGCAAAAAAATAGAGTTTTCATGGAATACGTGGATTTTCAACTACATCGCCAATGGAAACGCATCCGAGGTGAGTTGAGTGCCCACTGGAAAAAGAATGGAGGAAAAACCAATCCTCATTTGGCAAGATCAGAGATGAAATCCAATTGTCGGAGTCAAGAAGATTGGAACCATTAATTTACACGATTATTGGGAATTAGAATCAACTCAAGTAAGTTTGTTCAATGCTTGAAACCAATACAAACTTTATGTTAACTGAATATATATTGGATACAGAAAGTTGTTTGCAAACATATGTCATAGACATTGGTGTGGCTGCTGCTACTGGATCCTAGTGATTTGATTGCATATAGCTTACTGACCCATTAATTTAATTTTATAGAAAATACAGTGATCAAATGGAAATCAATCATCAAAAACAAGTTATTTCAAGTAAAGGGGGCTCCCGATCAATAGCCAATCACAGATTCCATATGGTAAATTTTGAAGATTGTTTCAACTTTTAAGGGTTCTATTTGATTTAATAAATTAGTTTTACACCCTCCTTTTATTTTTGATCCATTTTTATGTTAAAATTTAGATCATGGAACATTGTTTACAACTTGCAACTTCAATGTTTTATAAACACATTTATCAAACTTTATGTATTGATATTACTTATGCTATCACAGACAAATCCGGAGACTTAAATGCCGCCTAGCCCCTTTGAAGTCTATTACAAGTTGCATTATAATGCTAAAAAAGGATGGTAAAATGATGAGGCAGAAACCGAATATGTAAGTTATTACTATCATTGATAATCAATATATTTGTTTTGTTATTATTAAAATGTTCCATGGTCATTTTCCTTATTGTTTCTCTTTGTTTGCTTAGTATTGTGCCTTAGACTTTTAGTAGTGTTACTAATCTGCTTGAATTATTTATGCTAATTTCTTTCGGTTAAAAATTTGCATTAGTGCATTAATATTCCTAGCTTAATTTCTTTATGTTAGGCGGCTATTATTCATCATAAAGAGGAGGCAGTGGCGGAGTTAATTTCTAATGGGACAACTATCACTACTACCATGCATCACGAGTTAGAAAAGGAGGCAATAGAAAGCATATGTGCTAAGGAAAAAACAACAAAATCTGCATGGAAGGTAGGCGTTGGGCCTTTTTTCAGAAAAAAAAAGATTTTTGGATGACATCAGAACCTGGATCGTCTCAGCAAACTTTAAGCGAGGATGAAGCACTTCGAAATAAGGTTGCTTCACTAGAAGAGGAAGTGAAACAAAGAAATGGAAAATATGAAAAGTTGTTAATGTTCTTGAGCTCAAAGTTTCCGGATTTTGAGAGCGTGGTATCTGCACATGTGAGTAGTGGAGCAAATGATTTGGGTGAGCAAGTCAATGACAATGACAGTTTGAATTAGGAAGTGAGTTAAGACTTATTTTGTTAGTGTTTGATTGATTTCCGTTTTAAAGTTTAGACTTAATCTGTTTAGTACTATTTAGTTATATGTTTGTTTACTCTTTTTAATTTTTAGAATTAACATGCTATAATGTTATGCGTTAAATTAATTATGAATCGGTGCATACACATTATAGACTATTAAATATAGTATCAAAGACTATTTTCAGTCTCTAATAAACATGCCGGAAACAAGTCATAGTGTAAGTGCATTATCTGTATGTCCCTAGCTAGTGATAGGTCTCTATAGGTTGTTGGCTAGGTTAATCAAGCAGTTTATGGCTTGTAAATGTATACTAGCCTGGTCCAAGGGGGAGTCTGTTGATATATGATGTCCCTAGGCTAGTATACATTGTTATTGGACGGTTTCTAGGGTGTTTGGGTGCATTTATGTGTTGTTTTTGGGGTTGAGATCCTTATGGACAGTTAGGAGTTCCCTAGGGACGACTAGGCTGCTATCCGTCTATAGCTAGGGACGACTAGGCTGCTATCCGTCTATAGCCAGGGACGAGTAGGCCCTATCCGTGTCCTGGTGCATATGGGATAGCATTCCTATCCGTCTGATGTCTTGCACACGAGTTGTGGGACTATATAAGGACCTAATGATTGCCCTAATCAAAGTAGGTCACATCACACAGCCCCCAAACACCCTTCCCAAGGTCTGAGAGATTGTATTTCGTGTCTGTAAACACCCGAGCTCTGTTTTAGTAATCGAATCAATCTTTTGACTATTTGTTGTGTGTGTTATCATCTCGTTATCATTGTTTCATTATCGTTTTGATCATTTAGACCTGTTTGGAGGATTCCGCACTCCAAACAAGCAAGCTCGTGATTGTCGGTTGACCCGAGTGTTGATCCTAACAAGTGGTATCAGAGCCGAGGCTCTTATAACGAGTGTTTAGATATCAAAACGAGTCTAAACAGGTAGTTTTTGTTACAAAATGTTTGGATTTTTATCAAAAACCTGTTAGAAAACTTTGAAACTTTGGGTTTTTCATAAAAACATAGTTTTTCAAAATCTAAGTGTGTTTTTACGGATTAAAACGTGTGTTTTTGATTGGGTTTTGTTCTAAAAGTGTTTTGGAATCATTTCTAATCATTTTGGGTATAAACACAACGTTTTTGGTAAGATTTTGAAGCTAAGATGGGTGTTTTTGTGAAAAAGTTCGTCTCAGACCTGCAGGAGACGGATAGCCTCCTACTCGTGTGTCTTTGTACGCGGATAGCCCTACTCGTGTGTCTTTGTACACGGATAGCCCTACTCGTGTGTCTTTGTACACGGATAGCCCTACTCGTGTGTTTTTGCACAGGGATAGCCCTAATCGTGTGTTTCATTCCTACTCGTGTCCTATCTTTCCTACTCGTGTGTTTTTGCACACGGATAGCCCTACTCGTGTGTTTTTGCATACAGGATAGCCCTACTCGTGTGTTTTTGCATACAGGATAGCCCTAATCGTGTGTTTTTGCTTCTAATCGTCCCAAACACACACCATTACAGTTTGTACTCGTGAGTTAAGTGCCGTTAACCAAATTTTGACCATTTGTTGACCGTTTTTCAAAACCGAGACTTATGGCAAATCCGTGGGCCCATCTGGAGAGAAAATCAACGTCAGATGCTGGTCAAAGTCAACCGAATCAAACCAGACAACTTAACAATGTTCAAAACAATCAAGGAAAAGTTGTGGTTTCGGTTACTCCTGCAATTCACTCTGTCTCACCAAACACGGATGCTGCGAGTGTACTTACTGTGCTTGCTGAGAAAGGCCTTGACCAGAAGACACAACTCATGGGAGGTGTTAATGGGCAAATTGCGTGTTTTGCTCAACGAGTAGAGACTGTGGTATCAAGAGAAGCGTCAGAGAGTGCTCAAATCTCAGAAGAGAGTACTGATGCAGATTGTTCGACTTCTGGAAAGAGTGAATCAGAAGAGGAAGATGCTAATGATCAAAATCCAGAAGTTGGAATTCAAATCAAGCACGGAACTGAACCTATTGAACAAGGGTCTTCCAGGTTTGTCTATTCTAACTGTGCCAAACTCCAAAGTATGGTTGAAAGGATGTCTGAAAACGACCAGACCCTTACTTGCGATCTAGCTAATTGTATAACTATCAATGAAGTTTTGAAAGCAAATGAAATGGAGCTTAAAAACTTAAATGAAAGAAAATTCTGAGCTTTCTAAAACTCTTGAGGAAGTAAAGAAAGAATTAGCTCAAACAAAATCTGAGTATGAAAAAGCCAAACATAAGCTAGATGGTTTTCAGTTCGCAAAGTTTGTGCTAAATAAAAATGATGTTGATATTAAAAACCAGTCTCAGCAAGAAGAAAATCAAGGACTTGGTTACAATAAACGTTCTGTAAATAGACGGAAAGTGAAATTGAAACCAAAGGCCTTACCGGAGGTAAACCTTGAGGATTCTAATAAAGAATCCCAAGAAACTGAGAAGGCTCAATCAGGTTCACCTAGCTCTATTAAAAATCACATTTTGTGTGAACCTGAACCGGAAAAGAAGCACTTTCAGTTTCCTGAAGGCACAGAAGGGCTGTACATGTTGGTGGGATCTGACAAATTGTTTTCTGATAAAGAGTTTCCTATTAAATATGTTGATCAATCCTTAATTAAACATATTTTTGAGGAAATACCAGTTACTGAAGCTAATATCAGAAAACTAATTGATCAAAAGAAGCATGTTGAACGCAAACCCACCAAACATGTGAATCAAAAGAATCAATCTGGGAAAAATCAAAAGGGTCCAAAGTTCAATGAACTTAAGCCCATCAAATCGAAAGGTACTGATCAGATGAGACATTCTCTTCAAAATCATCAAAGAAATCTTTCACCAAGATCATCTGATTATGATTCATATCCGAGTACCTCTCGATTTAGAAGCTCACATGGGAGCTGTAGCCCTAGACTTTCTCAGGTTAGCTCGAGACAGTCACGGTATGAACCTCAGTACTATGAAGAGTGGAGGTCATGCTATGAATGTAACGAGGTTGGACACTTGATTGCTAATTGTCCCTATCTGAGAAAATTAAAGGGAAAAGCACTTAAGCCCCCTAAATACAACAACCAAAGATACAAGACACCTGAACAACAAGTTCAGGTGACACCAAAGAATGTGAAAAAGAAACAAAAGGTTGTTGTTGATGGTGCAAGGCCTAAAGCTGACAAGGCATCAAGCTCAAAGGCCCAACCCAAGGTTGCAAAACCCAAGGGAGGACCAAAGGCAGGTCCAAAGACTAACCAAAGGGCAAAGCCACTGGTTGACCCAAAGGTGAAGTCTCAGGTACCACCCAAATCTGTCAAGCAAAGTACGGTAAAGGATAAGCATGACCAGATTTGGAAGCCAAAAGCAGCTGAAGCACCATCTGTGAGTTTATCCGCTTCATTAGCACCATCTACATCAACTGTTGTTGATGTGAAAACACCTACCCCTCATGGTAGATGGATGGAGCTGCCTATGATTGATGACCTAGGCCGACTAGAGATGGTCAAGGCCTGGGTCCCCCTCGAGAACTAATCTTTGAACAAGTGTGCAGGGTGTTCCAGGAGGAACTATCAGCAGTCATTTGATTGTTGACAGTGGGGCATCTTAGCACAAATAGGTGTCATATTGCTCCAGTAAATTGATCAGAATATCTTTGGAGAATATGAAACCTTAGACAATTAAGGAGGGGATTTGTTATCGAAGAAGAATAAAGAAAAGAAGATGCTCGATGAGGTTAATTCAAGACCCAGTGTTTCGACTTAACAACGGATGTCAGTAATGAATAAGAGTGGACTGGGTGATTGCTGCAGAATGGTTCCTTCATTATCTAAAGGGTTACCGACCAAAGGTCTATGGTACCCTAATGGCGATAAGTTGGATCTCGTTGACTTTAGTGAATTTATTAATGGTGGTTACAATATTGAAGCTGGATCCGCAATGGGTGGATATCAGTTCTTGGGAGGACGTCACATGTGTTTCCTGCAACCTGCGAAGACGAATCAGGTAGCTGCATTGAGCTGCTGTTTCCAGGTTTATCTTTGGATACTTCTACACACATGCTTGACTACGGTTTGCATTTTCTTATCACCTCCATCCTTTTATTAATAGTGTAACTTCCATAACAATCACTAAGGATCCAGTAATTATTTATGTCCACACTGACTACCGAATTGCCAAAAGTTTTACCAAACCATTTGACAAATTTAAATTTGACTATCTTTGAAAGGTAAAAGGCATTTTGGGAAAATCTGAGTAAATCACATCGGAAAATCATTTTTAATATTTTTATTAAAAATTTCTTTTTGCAAATTTTTAAATTTTTAGGGGGAGAAAATTAAAAAAAATATAAAAACATCAGAAAATGCAAAAATAAAAAAAAATGAGAAAAAGCAAAAATCAAAAAAATGAAAATGCAAAAATGAGTTTCTTTGGTGAAAATGGGAAAATGATATCAACCAATCAGTCGGACTGTCTGGACCTTTATCATCTTAAAAATATTGGATCTGATAAGTAGCCTTTACAATGATGTGTTGGTAGGCTCGAAATCATTTCCAAGCTCGGCACGGTGATATAAACCTAAATCAACTGAAAATTGTGTGGTTTAACGTCGCGTTGGCATATGGTCTAAAAGCCTAAATCTTGTTGATAGAAGGCCAAAATCCGAGGTTTCTGGTCTTTAAGAGGTTGGTACATCCGGGGTGAACTGGACGTCTCTCAGAATAAAATGGGGTGGCATAAGTGACGTACGTTGGGTTCGCAGCCTACAACTGAGACACCTCTTTGCCATTTCCAGTAAAAGAAAAGAAAAACAAAAAAATAGAATAAATTCTGATAAGGAGACGTCTAGGAATCCTGTAAGAGCAAAAAGATCGTGAATGCCAAAACCCTATTCTCGAAGAGAATCGCTCTAAGGTATCAAATCAATCATATACCTAAAGCATCGTACCGTGAAAAAAAATTAAAAAAATATACGGTATTTGACTTGAACCCTGGTCTGGATCTCACTGGTCTCTCTGCTGCAGCGTTCTTGCAGACCTGATCACCACTGAGTCCATTCCTTGTAAATACGGATGACAACAGCTTATTCACCGGTTACGAGGAAGCTTTGTGCATGCCTTGACACGGGAATATGTCGCTTGTGCGGGGAACACCTTTAATCAGCTTTAATATTACCTTAACGTATCTAAAGTGCCTAGCGATAAAACTTGATTTTGAGTTTAGGTGGACAACAATACTGACAGTTGTTGTAGGATGCTTATTGGTAATTTTAATCAAAAACTGATAGAATAAGAGTTCTAGCATAGTCCGTACACTGATATGTTTCCCTAACAGATGAAACTCACAAAAAAAAATATGCTTTTGAATAGTTTTTACTTTTCATGCAATTTTTTTTTTTAATTTCTGGTTGATTATCTTTAAAAAAAAAAACAAAAAAAAAAGATTTTATTTTGTCTTTATTTTTGATTGACCGATGTTGGAATACATGTATTCTTCAATTGGAATCTCAGATCCGAAGCCGAAACACAAATAAAATCTAAATTTTTACAAAATTTCAAGGGTCAAATATCACTTTCAGGGTCACAAATTGTCAATCGTGAGAGTTCAGGGTGAAATTTGAAAAGATCTAAATGTTCAGGGGGAGAATGACTACTTTCTCAAATTGGTGGTCAAAATGGACAAATCTTGAAAGTTCATCAAATGATAAACTTCAAGAATTTGATTGAGTCCGGATTATTTGTCGTATCTAATACAAGCTGTAGTTTGTGTGCAGTTTTATTAATCTTTCCTGCAGGATCAAATACAACTAATGTGCTCATCATGCATCAAACGACAAAGACTGAATCTGAACAAAACCCCAACCTGAACAACAAGATCATCCTGAACAGCAAGAACCCGATATTTCATCTTCAGAGAAACCAGATCGTGGTAGAGCTCCAGCAATCGAAGCTAAAGAAGATGGGAGTCAAGAAATGAAAGTGATGATGATATTGATCTTCGTCCAAGTCACAGAATCGTCAATCATAAAAGCGGAGATTTCTTGTTTCCTCCCAAGTTATCGAAGCAAACCGACGACCAAGACGAGATCTTATGAAGCCACGACTAAAGCTCAACTCAGTTGATATGTTCAAGTTTTCAAGGGTTATACATTACGGTGTCACCCTAAGTTGAAGAATGCTGAACATGAAGACGTGAGGACTCGAAGACCATATATATCTAGCTAGGTCCAAGGGGGAGTCTGTAAATGCACTTCTTGTGTGTCCCCAGCTAGATGATAGGTTGAGTCTGTAAATCACTAGCTAGGTCCAAGGGGGAGTCTGTAAGTGCATTATCTGTATGTCCCTAGCTAGTGATAGGTCTCTATAGGTCGTTGGCTAGGTTAATCGAGCAGTTTATGGCTTGTAAATGTATACTAGCCTGGTCCAAGGGGGAGTCTGTTGATACATGATGTCCCTAGGCTAGTATACATTGTTATTGGACGGTTTCTAGGGTGTTTGGGTGCATTTATGTGTTGTTTTTGGGGTTGAGATCCTTATGGACGGTTAGGAGTTCCCTAGGGACGACTAGGCTACTATCCGTCTATAGCTAGGGACGACTAGGCTGCTATCCGTCTATAGCCAGGGACGAGTAGGCCCTATCCGTGTCCTGGTGCATACGGGATAGCATTCCTATCCGTCTGATGTCTTGCACACGAGTTGTGGGACTATATAAGGACCTAATGATTGCCCTAATCAAAGTAGGTCACATCACACAGCCCCCAAACACCCTTCCCAAGGTCTGAGAGATTGTATTTCGTGCTGTAAACACCCGAGCTCTGTTTTAGTAATCGAATCAATCTTTTGACTACTTGTTGTGTGTGTTATCATCTCGTTATCATTGTTTCATTATCGTTTTGATCATTTAGACCTGTTTGGAGGATTCCGCACTCCAAACAAGTAAGCTCGTGATTGTCGGTTGACCCGAGTGTCGATCCTAACACATAGTATTAAAGACTAGTTTTTTTAGTCACAAAGTTAACATATTAGGGACTGATTATTAGTATTTAAAACACATATTTGGGACTGAAAAGGTTCTTACTTGATAAAAAAATCAGTCTCTAAAAAAACATATTCGATACCAAATAATCACTTTTAATATTATTTTTCAGTCCATAAAAGATAATTAAAAGGAATAAAATGATATGTTGACATAAATTAAATTTCAGTCCCTAAAAGAACGTATTTAGGACTGAAAAAGTTCCTTGAAGATACATGTTTTCACTCTCTAAAACGCACATCCAAGACTAAATAACATGACATCTAAGATTGTTTTTCAGTCCCTAAAAGAATATATGAAGACAAAATAGCATATTATCAGGGACTAATTCTTAGTCTCTATAACGTCTAATTAGAGACTGAATTGTCATAGAACCTAAGGCTAATTAAATGTATTTGTGACAAAATACACAACATTTTAGTACTGATTTTCATTCCCAAAAAGCCTTGGTTCAAGGACTGATCTTCAGTCACAAATGAAATGTATTTGGGACTGAAATGATATGGTATAGGGGGATAGAATAAGGACTGATTTTATGAGTAAGAGAGACTGAATGTCAGTCCTTGTAGATATCATATATTTAGGACTAACATTTAGTTACTAATGAAAGTATCTAGGACTAACCAACTAGGACTGACTCGTGACTGGCAAAATCAGTCCCCGATAGCCATTAGGGACTGATTTAAGAGTATCAAAGACTAATATTTAACAAAATTAGCGCCTGGTTTATAACGCTCTTCCATTAGTTTATCCATGTTCCCTTCATATACCTCGACAACCTTAGGTAGTCTTTAGTCCCACCTTGACTTTGGTGTCAACGCCAAGATCATCTTTAAGATGAGCCTGGCCCTGACCCAAAAGCCAAGGCGGAACCAAAAACGCCCTATGGCTATAGAGCTGGGTCAGGAAGAAATGGATAAACTAATGAAAGAACACTATAAAGCAGGCGCTAATTTTGTTAAATATGCAGAAGACTAACCTCGACTTGGTAGGATGTATGAATGCAACATGTTTATGACGCTGTTAGAGAAGTATCCAAATTTAGAATGTGACTTTTAAACACTAAAAAAGAAACATTGAAAAATAATACCCAAATTGCAAGTGGCGTGTATCCTAAAAGTTGACCGGATTAGTACTGTCACACCACGCCAATGGCGGAAACACGTGGCGCAACGCTCGAAAGTATATCAAAGTCAAGATTAACACAAACTATATTTAATTAGAAAAGAATCAATTTATTAAGATGTCGAAACAGAGAATCACATTTCCAATATTACATAAAACGACGAACATTAAGTTTCAATGTGGGGTATTTCCGTTTGTTCCAACCCTTTGGTAACAATAGATGAGACCCCGACCAGTATCCGACATCCCAAATTCCACCGCACTAGCCTCATATCTAATCAGCACTTAGTTACCTGAAAGATATGTTTAAAAAGAGACGTCAATATATAAAATATTGGTGAGTTCACAGGTTTTAGTTTCGTAATAACAACATTTTCACAACCATCAACTCGACTCACTTTACCGTATAATTAATTTCCCATTAATTAATTATACTAGGATCTTGTCGATCGATATTTCATTTTTACAACCTGTGCGAAACCTGCACAACTTGTGGCCTTTGTAAGGAGTAGCTAGCTCCTACAAACTATGATGATGAGCAATCCCTTGAGCCCCTTAACCAAACCAAGACTAATAATAATGCCCCGCTCCAAGTCGTTTCTCGGAACCCAACGACTTAATTTCAGAATACGTGCACCCCTGGCATACGCCGATGCATAATCGATGCTATTGATTAGGGGTGGGCCTTGTCAGGCACCAATAGTACTATCCAAATATTCCTTCGGTTTCATTTCCCTGAATTAATGGTTACAGAAGAGAGGACTCAACCCCGAGTGGCGATCACTGCTCAAGTACTCATCATACCACTTATCACATTTTAATCCTTGAAAACCATTTCAACATGTGACAACATTTGACAAAACATATCATTCCCCCAATTAAAAACAGTAAAATGGGGCCGTGAAACTCACCTGAAGTATAGCGTGCAATCAAATAGCGGAGAATAGCAAGTCCGTGGTCAAGCACCTACGAACGTCCTAGTGCGTGTAAGTCACTAAGTCTATAGCGTGTGTTTTTCCGGCAAGTTGTACACCCAACTCCCAACACCACCATTTACATATAATTCCCCGTTTAATTAAACATATGTCCTAGGTCCGTTGGTGATGGATTACCCTCGTTACAAGTTACATTTACACTTTCATGAATATTAATTAACTTGTATAATATTATTCTCGACTCCACTTCACTTAACGTATGATTATTTTCCCATTAAATAATTATACTTAAGATCTCGTCGTTCGATATAATATCTTTACCACTCGACACGACTCACTTTACCGTATATTTATTTTCCCATTCAAATAAATATACTAAGGTCTTGTCGTTCGATAATATGTTTTCTACGCTCGACTCGACTCACCATACCGTATATTTACTTTCCCATTAAGTAAACACACTAGGATCTCGTCGATTCGATATATTTTTATATATATATATATTATTTACTCGTCTCGGTTTTCCTTCCCGCATATTTACTTTCCCATTAAGTAAATATACTAAAATTTCGTCGAGCCGAATATATGTATATATATATGTATGTATTTTCCTCGTTAAGTCCATACGTTCGTTTAACGTTTTTAATCTTTAGATTATTTACGTTATATTTTCTCCCACGAATATTTTTCCAACACTTAGGAAAGTGTTATGTAATTTTTCACCCAAGTTATATATATATATATATATATATATTTTAACTCCTTAAAATATATATTTACTTATCCCGACGTAATGATATTTTTCTTGTTTTTCCGCTTTTACGTCTTAGTTCGCTAACACGTCCAAGTCCGATTTCTTAACTTATATATATATATATATATATATATATATAGTTAATTTTTCCCAAGTCTTCCAATATGTGTTTTTTAGAAATATTATTCAACTTTCTAACTTCCTACACATATTACTTGAAGGTTTTAAAATACTTTTGTATTATTAATACAAAACTTGACAACTTATATACAAAAATGTTCCAACATTTTTACTAGTCTTACATGCTAATATTATGATGATTAAAACTATATTTAAGTTCATTCAAGTTCTAGTAACAAGTTATATTTAGATTACCACTTTGTTTTTTCAAGTCTTTAACATCTTTATAAAACTACAACAATAACATACCTAACCATCACCAATTTCGGCCCATAACACACACCCTTAACACCATTTTAGTCTTTAAATTCATATGTTTTATCATGAAAAGCTTAATCAAGTTAAACCATTGTACAACTTGCTTCAAGATAATAAACATAAACTTTTAAAGACAAAAACAAGATCAAGAATACTTACAACTAGCACAAGGCTAGGGAAGTTAACAATGCTTGATTTTGATGGGGTTTAGTGTGTTCTTCCTATGTGGTTAAGCTCCTAGCTTGATAACACACATTAGGGGTTTGGATTATGGAAGATTTGAGGTATTTGGAAGTTAAGAAAAAAAGATGTGTGTGTGTATGAATGCTCTCGGCCAAACAGCAGAATTGGGAGGAGTTTGGAGTGAGTTTTGATTAGTTATAATTGTATTTTAACATGTCACATGCTCACATATTCCCATTTACCTTAATATCTTAACCCATGCTTCCTTTTCTCCATAAATTTGTCAACTCTAAACACAAGGTTGATAAGAATAAGAAAATATATGTGTGTGTGTAAAACTTACGGCCAAAAGGAAAAGAAAGAAGAAGAAGTTTTGCTTTTGATTAATCAAGTATACCCTCACATGTCTCTTTTATAATTCTTCAAGAAAATCCTATGCAATCTATCTTGGATATGAACTTGAGATATGTAGTACTTTAGAGATCTTTGAGTGATATTGGTGGATTTGGAAGTGTGTTTTGTGCCGTGGATTATGAAGAAGGAAAAAGGGGTTTGTAAATCTTCCAAGGATATGCAATATCTCCTATAATATCATGATCATATCTTCACCATATCTCCAATATCTAAGCTAGATTATTTGATACAAATTAAGATATGGAAAAGGATTGGGGCCGGTTCTTGGGTGGGTTTTAGGGGGGTCCACAACACAAAATATTTGCCACATTATTATTAAGCTTCACACTTTAATGTTCGGGTAATAATCGGATTTCAATCACGCATTATTTGGATATTATAGTATCCTCTAATAACCCTTAAATATAGCCTATTTTAAGTGTTGGTTGATTAGTTAGGCTTTCGTTGGGTGAAACTATAAGTTATACGTATACCGGGTGCGGTACGTGCACTTTATTCGTTACCGGGAGACTTGTATAGAAAGTTTTCACTTATGGTTTTGGAGTTCCAAAACATATTATATTTTGTGAAAATACCCTTTATTTTATATCCCAGGTGTCCAGGATTCTTTTCGTTTTTTTTAATATTTACCGGGTAATTACCAACGTCCGTACCGGACAAGTTTGTTCGCACATGATCCTATCATGCTTCATCATTAAACATGTGCATTCCTATGCATCTCATGGGGAATTTGTTATTCTCTACGGCATCAGTTAAATTAATCCAATTAATTTAAACATGCACTTAAACCGTTAATCACATATACTAATTACGTACGGAATCACATCAATTTTTGCCGGATGTTACAAGTACACTAAAGAAGAAGAATCCAACAGTAAAAAAGGGTCACTACTACAAACACATACACAATCAACTTTCAATACCCGCACTACTCGCCCCACCTTACTCGAGTAGCCCGTGGTGTAAGGCAAATATCATCTAAAAAACGTAAACACTAAAGAAGCTTATAAATAAAAATACCCTTTTATTCTTGAACTTTAAGCACCTGAGCCATATCAAACTCAAAATGCATTTTAACTCATTGATATACGATGGTTGGTATGTCAGAATTGGTAGCTGGTTATACGCAAAACGGCCTGCAATGTGGAAGAAAGGAAACATTAGTATACATTCAAGACAAAAGAAATCTTAAACCAAATTCTAAAATAACTTAAGATAGAATCATAATGTAAACATACTAGGTAATCAATCTATAGATTATAAAGCTTCATTTTGAGCTTGACTTTCCGCAAATGATTAGCAGTCAAGATACTTTATTTAATCTCTTTCTCTCTCTCTCTCACACACACACACACACATCTCTCTCTCTAGCTCTAGCTCTCTCTCGCTAGAATATTAGGAGTCAAGATACTCTATAAGAAATTCCACAGTCACATCCTTGAGGTTGACTTTCCGCAAATGATTTTTAACCTTCAATACTACATTCTGAAAACAATGTTTCTCCCCATAATCACAATCATTCAAATAGGGTATCACCCGATGATCATTACATTGATATCAGATACTTAGATTACCTTCCCCACAATCACAATCATTCAATTAGAGTATCACCCAATGATCATTACATTGATCTAAGATACATAGATTACCTTTCAAAATTTACGTGGGATTCTGCCACCACCATTTGCAGACACATGATCTAAACCCATCATCCGCAGCCACATAACACCACCATGAAATCCATGATCAAACTCGTCATCCAGCCAACCACCATCACAACCCTGGAAAAAACCATTTCTTGATCTTCGTTGTTCAACATCATCATTAAACCACCATTGTGAACTGTTCACATCCCAAACCACCATTTTAATAATAATAATAATAACCTTTACCTGACCATGATCGGAAGATCTGCTGACGACCACCAACCACCGGCGTCTGCAGCCGCATCATCGAACCCCAACCTGTCATCGAACCCAACACCATCAACACGAACGACCACCGTGTACAACCACATCACCGAACCCCACCATCCACACCCACGAAACACCACCATCAAACCCTTCATCAAACCCACCACCGTCGAAACCCTAAAAACGACGCATGTTCATCTTCATGACCGTCGACTGAGATCCCAAACCACCCTCATGACGAACCCCAGTCACATCCCCAACCAGCCGTCGTCTTGTATAGAAACATAGAGAGAAAAAGAGAGAGAGATGTCTCTGTGTGTGTGTATAGAGAGAGAGAGAGATATCTGCGTGCGTGTGTGTGTGTGTAACAATGAAATAGAAGAGAGAATGCATTCAGTTATGATTGTGTTTAGGAAGGTGGATAGTTACGTGTAAGGAGGAAAGGGAAGAAGAAAACGTGGCAAACACTAAAATGACCAAAATACCCTTAAAATTTTCTATAATTACAAAGCTAGGTTAAAAAAAAAAAACCAAAACCGGGACACAAAGATTAGAACCCGGGCACCCCAGCTGTAACAAAACCACCCAACCACCAGACCAACACCAACAACTTGAATAAATCTTCAAACTTAAAGTATTTAACAACTAATAATTTTTTATGAAGATTGCGACGACACTATTCATTTTAGTGGGACTATTCTTTAAATTCAAAATATTTTACCAATCCATTAACTAAACAAACATTCAGAAGCTAGTAAATATAACAAAAATATCTAAACATAAGTACGTTAAGAAATATAAAACAAGTACGATGATGTTTACAAAAAAAAAAAATCACATGTAGTTAAAGCTATTTTTTATATGTTCTTCAAAAGGAATTGAACTTGCTCTAATTTTGCGTTTGCAATCTTGTTTTCCTCGATTTGCTACATTATTTTTAGTTTATCTGTTCTTTCTTTTTCTTTTTCTAGCCTTTCTGTTTCTTTCTCTTGTCGTAGTTGTGCTATTTCGTCATTCAACCGTTGTACCTATAATTAATATACCTGGTTCAAATATATATAGTTTCATAACATATTCCAATTTTGGGACACTAAATAAACTAGGTTGTTTGTTACATTTATTAAGACAAATAATATGTCTCTATTTTTACAATATGCTTGGTCCAAAATCTTGTAAACATATCGTGTATAAAAAGAAAAGCACGACTGAGCTGAATGCTTGGGATAACCATGAAAAACAAAAACATTAATTATACCAAACTAGCTGGTGGTAACCGTGCGTTGCGACAAGAGTTCTTGTAACACCCACTTGCGTTAAGGCTGTCGTGTCACCATTACAGAAAACTAGAACAAAAGCGTAATTTCGTAAATAATTACTTGCGACAAAAAAATAAAAAAAAACCTAATTACATTTTTATTACAGTCGTTAAGTCTATTAGTCACTTCGTCTTTAACATTCTAACTTGTAGGCTTACTCAATATCAGAACTTACAATAGTAGTATGGTGAAATCGATAATAACAACAATGGGTAACAATGACAACCTTAATGGCAAGGACATCTAAGCAATATGGCATGTATTCACATCAACAAACAGATACAAAAACATCGTAATGAATATCGAATAACATGGAAAATAAGCACTTTAAAAAAGATGGGGTTTTTAATCGAAACCCGAAGACAACCGGAATAAAATAACCCAAACTTGATTATGGTGTTATCCGATTAACCCGAACCCGAACAAGATGGAACTAGGAACCTGAAAGTAGCATTCGGTTCGATAATTGGGTTAAAAATGTTAAACGTAAAGCCAATTAACATGGGTTTACATAAAAAAAAAAACGCCCAATACCTATTCATACATAATTAATTCATACATAATTAATAGAAAGGTCTAGTTTTCCTCGCATATGTTTTGTTTTTGTTTGATGTTTCGTTGTTTCATTGATGTTTTAGCGACTAAAATGGTGCGGCTTAGTTGACATGATTGATGTTTACTTTTTTAGTTTATATGATTGGTTAATACGATTTGGTTTTGTGCTTACACTAATTTTACACTTCCTCGATAAAGTTGAGGGGTAGAGCAAGCTATCCCTGGATATATAATAAGTCTCCCTTTGCTTGTGAAGTACAACTATAAGTAGTTATTCATTTATTTATTATCATCGTCTGTATTAAGTACAATACGAAAGAATAATAAAGAATTTTCAAGATCAGAAATATTTAATACAAGGTGATGATGAATTGCACGCAAATTAAAATCCATGTAGGTAGTATGCTTAGAGGAATCTGGAGCGTTTGCATTCAGCAGGAAGACCATTAATAAAACGTTTGTGGTCGGTGCAGTAGTTGTAGATCATGTGCTTGTTCTGCACCCATCTAATCCTGTTTCGACCAGCTGCATCAACTCCTTGTGTTCTCCATGCCTGGTTGTCATTTACGGAGCTTGTGGACCTTGAGTTAGGACCAACTTTATCGGCATTGGCATTGAATTTCCTGTAGTAAGCGGTGAAAGGTGCGTTTGTCCAGTCAGTTTTCACACGCCCACCCTGGGTTGCCCAGTCATCCGCATTCCACAGGCTGGCGTACACCCTCATCGGTTGGCTCTTGGGGAAGGGAACTCCAACAGCCTCATGGTTGTGAAACACCCTCACTGGTATATTATCAATCAAGAAACTGTAGTAAAATGTAGTTGACGATCAGTACGTGTCATCGGTATGTGTACCTTTAATTGATTCATGAACGAATGTGAGATGGACTTACATGATTCTTTGTGTATTCCATACAATTGTGTAAGTGTGGAAGGCTGAAGTTGGATCGAACCATAGGTGAAACTGTTGTTCCTTATCTCCTTTCCCTTGTGAGTATACGTTGGTGTGGACTGTGTAAGGGCTACCTGAGGTGTTGCCCAAGAACTCAAAGTCTATCTCATCATGCCCCACGCCTTGTGACGATAACTAATGTGATTAATTATATACAAACTACGTCAGTCATGGTAACTTTAATAAAATGTTAAGAATCAAATTTTGAAATCATGAGGACTTAGACTACTCACATAGAAAGTGGTGACAGTGCCAGCGGAATTTCCAGGTACTAGTTTGAGTTGCATGTCGAACCTTCCAAAGAGGTACTCGTGCTTGGACTGAAAACCCGACCCGGAGTATTGATCGAGTGAAAGTGAGAGATCCTGACCACCATTGGAAATTTTGGCGCGTTCGCTTCCAAAAGTGATGTCCATTTCATCGTAAAAACTTCCTGCGGATGCCGCTACAATCACACATGAAATTGCTAGAGCAACTGCACAGGCAGCTTTATAGCTTGAATAATGTCCCATTAATTATTCTTCTCAACTGAACTAGTGTGTATGTGTGTGTGAAAGATATAGAAAGGATGATCGAGATGTGATGTGTTTATGTTTAAGTGATGGTTTATATATACAAATTTTCCATAGGAACCATCCTGGTTGGCAGAGAAGAGGTGAGTACTCCACCAAAAAAATGATTATAAGACATCATATATTTACGCGTGCCACCTCATGGAGAACAATTATTGCTTGTGTTTCTCGACACACACATATATTATTTTTTGGCGAAACTTCCTTCCACTGTCCTGGAATCATCACACTAAAAATTATTGTTCCAAATGGAATGTTTTACTTAATACTTTAATATTTTCTTAGTTTCTAAATATACATGGCTTTTCTTTAATCCATCAAAATATTATTAGCTTTGATTGTTTATGTTGTTGGATTAATCCTAATTGAGCTTGAGTTTGAATATGAGTTCGAGGTAAATATGGAAAAGAACAAATAAGTAAATGAGTTTTATTTTAATACGTTTATCTAGTTATTTTATTAGTTAAATAAGTATAATTAGATTTGGTACTGGTTTAGGATTAGTTGTTTTCCAAGTATTTTGTTTAGTATAAATAGAGGGTTACAAATTCAATTTTATTTGATAAAGTTTATTAATAAAAAAAGGGTCGAACTATGTTACTTCAAATAGGCTTGTTTTCGTGTCCAATTAGTTGCTCCAACAATTGGTACCAGCACTGAAGATCAAGACCTGCGGGTTGATTGGAGTTCAAGGGTGGAGAAGAAACATGCTCGATCATCAAGAAGAGATAGAAATCGAACTAGGGGTGTTTATCGGGTTTGGTTTTTGGTTATCGGGTTATTCGGGTTTTCAGTTGTGAAAATATTACCCGATAATCGACCTAATCTAGTTAAATGGTTATCGGTTATGAGGTTAATCAGGTTTGGGTTTTTCGGGTCGGGCTAAATGGTTACCAGTTTAATGGTTCGGGTGTTTGAGTTACATATTTCCAACAATTTGGGTTGTGTATTTCTATCCTTCTATTCATTTGGGCTACAGTATGTTTAAAATAAAACCACTAACATGGGCTACAATATTTAGTTGCAAATTTGGCTACAAAAACACTACTCCGATATACATAAAAATATGAAAACTGGATCATTTATTTGTTTTTGAATTATTCGGGTTATTCGGGTCAACCCAAATTATACAAAACTAATCCGAGACCGACCCTAAAGACTTTAGTCGGGTTCGGCTATTCACTTAATCGGGTTCGGTTTAATCGGGTAAGGTAGTTTCTCAGGCCGGGTCACTTCGGGTTCGGTTATTGGTTATCGGTTAAAAAGAACACCCATAGATCAAACTCGACCAAGATGGATAGAGATAAAGAGAGGATCGACAAGTAAATTTATGTGTATATTTGTATATGATTATTGTAGCCGAAAGAAGAAAAAGAAAAAGAAAAAGGATCTTGTTGATAAAACAACTGAAAGAAGAAATTATTTTATAAAAAGATTGTGATTGAAGTGTCCTCGATACTTACTATAAATTGGCTTTATAGGTTTGAAGTGATTGAAGTGTGCTCGAAAGCGGAAGTGAAATTCTAAACTCAACCCAATTTGGTGTTGAGAATGTAATACAAACATCCTCAGGGACTAGAAGTGGAAATTGATAATATGCATGGGAAGTCACGTGTGCATGTAACGGCTTCATAGTTTGAATAAGTATTCAGAGAATACCGTTTGTGGAAGGTAAATAAGGAGCCGAATTTGTTGCAGCTTTTTAGTAGTATTCACTTGTGTTATTTGTCTATTTAAGCTATTCTGTTTGTGTCATTTGTATTCACTTTTTGAAAAGTATCTCTTAGTTATTAATAATATTGAAGCATTCAGCTGCATATTTGTCTTATTCTTTTATTGTTTATACCAACAGTGGTATAAGAGCAAGGTTGTATAATTGTTCTTGTTCTATGGCTGAATTCAAACCATCTCACAATAACCAAATCATTCCTGTATTCAAGGGTGAGGGCTACGAATACTGGAGTATCAGGATGAAGACAATTCTCAGATCTCAAGAAGTATGGGAACCAGTGGAGAATGGTGTTCATGTACGAGGAGATCAAGAAAGGCAAAGGGAATCCAGGAAGAAGGATGCAAAAGCTTTGGCTGTCATTCAACAAGGAGTCCATGACAATCTTTTTTCAAGGATTGTTGGATCTCACACAGCTAAAGAAGCATGGGACACACTCAAACTTGAATATCAAGGTGATACACATGTGTAGGCATTAAAGCTTCAAGGTCTTAGGATAGATTTTGAGAATCTCTCCATGGGAGACTGAAATGGTGGGAGACTATTTCTCACGTGTGATGGAGATAGTTAGTCAGAGAAGATCCTTTGGTGAATTAGTAGAAAACCAGAAGATTGTAGAAAAAATCCTTAGAAGCCTGTCTACAAAATTTGATTATGTGGTTCCATCACTTGAGGTAGCCTTTGATCTTACAACACTCACTCTAGTGAAATTGATGGGGTCTTTGCAGTCCCAAGAGGCAAGAATGATGAGTAGAAGTGCTAGGAAGATGATTGAGAAAGTGGATGAGCAAGCATTACAAGTTTTTCAAAGTCCAAAGAAGAGTGAAAGTCCTAACAGTAGCAACACTAGAGGTCGTGGTAGAGGAAGTTTCAGAGGTAGAGGAAGTGGTAGATCTCAGGATAAGAGAGTACCTCAATGCTTTCATTGCAATAGAATGGGTCATATGAAGAAGGACTGCTGGTACCTTGATGAAGCTCAAGTCAACTTTGCAAACCAAGACTCAAATGAATCAGAAACTAATGAAGATCAGTATTTTTTCCTGGCATACACAACTGAGGTTAATCATTCCCAAACTTTCTTACTTATGACCAATACTTCCTCACCTGTTGTATGTAGTACCTTATGGTTCATTGATTCTGGGTATTCCAATCATATGACTGGATCTAAGAGTAGTTTTGTTAAACTTGATGAGTCATTCAAGTTGTCTGTTAAACTTGGTGACAAAAAAGAGATCCAGGTGAAAGGAATTGGTCAAGTAAAAGTTGTGACTCCCAATGGTCAGTTTAAACTCATTGATGATGTTTACTATGTACCACAACTTGAGTATAACCTACTCAGTGTGGGTCAATTAATGAGAAAGGGCTATGCACTGTTATTTGATGATGAAACATGTATTATAATTAACAAAAGAACAGGTGTGACCCTGATGAAGGTGGGACATGAAAAGAAAAACATGTTTCTTGTTGGGACTGCTGACCTGGAAAAGAACAGATGATTGAAAGCCAAAATATTCTAACTGCCGATCATCAATAAAACAGTGCTTTATACAAGGATCCTCCCAAACGACTGATGACACAAACTGCTGACAACTAAAGTACTGCTGAACCAAAGTGCCGCTGATTGAAGATAACTACCGATGAACAAAGTACTGACAAGGAATAAAGATAAAGTGCTGACAAAGACCAAAGGTCTACTGGAGCCAACATCACTTAGGCTCCAGCAGATGTTGAAGACTATCAGAGTTTACCTATCAGTTGTTTAGTTATCAGTGGTTTATTCAATGTAACAGTATTTTAGTCTAGCAGATGTTTAATGTTGTTAAGGTAGTTAGCTGTCACTGTCTAGGTGACGTCAGTCTTAGGTCATCAGTGCTTTGGTCTGTCTATAAATAGAACAGTGCCTGTACTGTTCTATTCATCACTTTAAACATTCTCTGCACAGACAAAGTATTGAGTGATCAGGCTGAGGGGGAGAAATTGTAATAACTTGTACTAGTATTTCACAATCTGTGATGACGAATGAAAAGTACTTGTTTGAAACCAATTGATCTCTTTGTTAAGATTGCATAGTTTATATTTCCGCTGCACTTTCCATCTTTAGTATTCATTCATATATTTAATACTTAAACAAATCTTAACAAATCAAACTCTCAGATCCTAACAAAAGCTTTAGATACATCTACCTTTGAAGATCTGATATCTCGGATTGGTATGCTAAACATGGAATAAAATAAAATGTTTTCATGAATAAAAGCATTAAAATGTTGTTAGAAAATCAAAAATTCATCCTTAAAAATAGTTTTGGTTGAAAAGTTTGCTCAAACATCTGATCAGATAAAACAACCACTGTTTCATTAAGTGTAACCTCTGCTGGTTGAAAAATCTGTTCCAAACATCTGATTAGATAAAACAACTGTTATCACAAACATCTGTTGACCAAAGTCAAACAGCTGTTATAAACAACTGTCATCCACCATTACAGTCCTTTCATCAGATGTTTGCCATGTATGCTTTCAAAAGCAGCGTTTTGGCCACATCACCGGTTTCCACCTGAGACTATAAAAACCCCTGTTTATCCACAACAGTTGTTCCACCGTTCATCGAATTCAAAATTCCAAAACCACCTTCTTCAACCTAAAACCTCCACTAAAAGCCTTCGACTTTCTCAGTGTAATCCATAAAATGGATCTTCAACTGAAAGCTCCCTACAATTATCTTCCATATCTGGCCAAAACAGATGAAAATCAACATTTCCATACCATTATCAATACCTTGAATACATCAAAGTATAAAACTGCCCTGACTTCTAGTTCACTCATATATGAGGACACACTTCAAGCTTTCTGGTTGAAAGCTAAAGTTTTGTTTGTTGACAAAAAGCCAACGTCCATTGTTTCCCAAATTGGTGACACTAAAGTTGCCATCACCCCTGAAACCATATCCACTACTTTCTCACTGAATGATCAGGCAGGTAAAGAAGTTTTTGACAAAGCTGAACTCCACCCAGAGTTCATTGAGAGAGGCTATGAGGGGCAATTGATTGGGGCAACAATTTACAAAAAGTTTTTCCCCCCAAATATGAAATTTTTCTTCCATACTCTGCTTGTATGCCTCTCTCCCAAAACTACATCTTTTAATGAAATTCCTTTAAAAGTCCAGTACTTGGGATTTGCAATTTTAACAAACACTGATTACAACTTATCCCAAGCACTGTTTTTAGATTTGGTGAATAATGTGAAGGGGGTTCAGGCTGGGTCAAACAATTCTTTCTTGATGTATCCAAGACTTTTAAGTGTGATCCTACAAAAGGTTTTACATGAAAAGGATTACAAACAAGGGCAAGGCCTTCAAATGAATAGCCTGTCCCAAGACACTTTTACAAGGATCTTAGGTCCTAATCCAGAAAAACCTGTTAAAACAAAAGTTTCCAAAACACAAGCAAAGAGAGTTAAGACAACAACTGTTGTGCAAACCTCTGTTGATGAGCCCAATGCTCCTGGTGATCATGGCACTACATCCAGTGCTGTGAAACCCACACCAGCCACCACTAAAAAGAATACTCCATCCACTAAACCCCCCAAGAAACAATCTAAAAAGGTGACTCTGGAGGATGAGATACCAGAGAACATTCCTGTTGCAACACAAAAGCAACAAACAACCACTGTTGATACTTCCTCTCAACAGATGGTAAAGTCTCAACCTAGCCAAACTCCTCATGTATCCTCTCAAAAGGATCATGTTGTAAGCCAAGGGGAAACACATCATGGGGCGGATGATTCACTTGAACATCTGTTCACAAGTCTTTCTCCCAGGGCTAATATTCTTGTCACTCCACAACCCTCACCATCAATTCCTCCAAATATGCAACCATTGTTTGAGGCCATTGACAAAACTCTGGACACAACCAGTTCCTCTCAACCACCTATCACTAAGAGTGCACCTCAACAAGTGACTGGTCCAGAGAAAAGTCAATTGGTCATCCCACAAACAGAGGAGGCCACACCCTTTGAGTTACATGTAACTCAGAGTGGTAGTTCAAGTGAAGCAGCCACTACTGTTGTAGAGACCATTGTCTCACTTCAGGACAGTGGTTACATCAATAAGACTTCCTTGAAGGCAACAACAGCTGAGGAAACATGATTGACCTCAATTCCAGTTGGAAGTCCCCAGAACCAAGAACAAGGGGCATCTGGTTTCTTTCCTATGGATACTCCTCCTAGGACTGAACCAGTTACAACTACCACTCCTGGTAGGAATTCAGATGATCCCATTAAGTTGGGTGATGGGTTAAGATACCAAAAATTGACGGAGAGAGTGGATGCAACTGAATCATCTGTGTCTGAAATAAAAGGTGATATCAAGACCATCATGAACACCTTGGTGACTCTCACACAAAGTCAACCATCAAAAGAAGACATTGCTAGTGAGCTATGGAAATCTGTTAGCCCAATTATCATAGCTCATAGAAAACTAGCTGATCAGACACAAGAGACTTACATGACTATGATCAGGAATATGGTGGATGCTAGATTCAATGACACAAAAGCAGACATCAAAGCCATTAAAGATCATTTGCTGAAGACTTCTGGTTCTGCCCCCACAACTATACTCAGAGATGAAGATGATGATGAATTCACGGCAGCTGATGCCAAAAAGGGGGATAGTGGTAGAGACAGACTGAAGAAGTTGAAACCTTTTGGGGTTCCACCTTCTCAACAAGAAAAGTCTGCTCCAGAGCCTGCACCAGAGTCTGCTGACCAAACCACTGCTGAAGCAGCCAAGACTAAAGAGGTTGATGAATCAGCCAATGAAAGGACTGAACAGGCTACTGAGGCTAAAAACATCAGGGCTGAAACTCTACAAACAAAGGCAGAAAATCTTTCCAAAAAGAAAGAGGAACAACAGCGGGAAAATGAAAATGTTGGTACCTCCAAAAGGAAAAAGAGGCCTGCTTCTTATGTCAGGCAGCCTCCATCAAGATCAAAAACCTTTGTTGCTGCCTCCACCAAAACAACTGCCAAATCATCTACCACAACATCCACTACCACCACAACAGCTTTAGCCTTGACCTTGCCACCCATTCCATCACCACCTCAAACATGTGTTGGTGCTACATAAGTGCCAACAGATGCTAACATTCCACAATCACCACCATCTCCTACCATCTTGTACAAGATGAAAACATAGCCACCACACCACCACTGACTCAACCTATCACTGCCATTCCACTCCAATCCATTTCACCACACACTTCCAAATTCACCACCACCAAGTCACCAACATCTGAACTTCCATTAGCAGCTCAGTATCCCCTTGAGCTTGACATGATCAAGGGGGAAATTCAATCCTTCTACAATACTGAGGATGCTTCACAACTAACCTTCCCATCTCTTTCAAGCCTGAACCTACCTAAACCTAGAAACCTTGATGAATACTTGAAACAGAAGGGTCAGCAAACAGACTTGATAATCAAAGGGAAATGCAAAGGGAAGGATGACAGGACAGCTCAGGGCATCCATTCAGCAGAACTTAGCAAATTAAGAAGGATTGGAGACTTTGCCAAGGTCCTGAGTAAGTCAATGTCTGCAAAGCCCATCAGTGGTGAGATGGTGAATATTGTTAGAGAGTCTCTTCTTGATCAGATAATGGCCACCAAGCCTTACAAAGCCCAACGGAAACATTTCACAGGCTGTACCATTCAAGCCCTTAAAGAAGAATTACAAAGAATTGAAGAGCTGAAGAAACAAAATCAAAAGGCTGATGTACCAGATTTCAGGAAGGGCAAAGACCCTGTCAGACTTTTAAAGGTCAGAAGAATGAGGGTTGAACTGGTTGATGCTGGTTATGGTGAAATGAAGAACATAGCCAGATGGTCTGAGTTAAGGTTGGTGGAAACTTACAAGAAGCTTGAAGAGAAAAGAAAGACTGATCCAACACTTCCACCAATGCCAACTTACTTTGATGATGAACAAGGTGGAAGATCCCATCAGACCCTTTCCTTTGAAACTCTGATCCCCTCATCAGATATTAAAAATGCTGCCAGAAGACAAGTCAAAAGGCAAAAGGAAATGTCTGAAGAAGATCAGAGAAAATTTGCTGAAACTTATGTGAAAGAGTGGATCTTCAACCAGGTCAAGTACTTCTCTGATCCCATCAGTGAAGAATTAAGAAGAATCATTGGGAGACCTCCATCACCTAACTTATCATCAATAAACTTGCAACCCAAAAATCCATCAGACTCAAAAATTCTAAAATGGAAGGTAGACAAAGCCACCCATGAATTGACTTTGCTCAGGTCTGATGGAAAGATCCAGAAACTCTCCATGGATGATGCATACAGTGTGAGTGCACATGATCTCATGGACCTTATGAGTTTGGAACTTGAAAGGGAAGCTGATGATCTCTATTCTTTTGACTCTGAACTTCAATTGAAGGGTCAGATTAGAAAGAGTCTGATGAGGAATAAAGATCAAGAATGAAGACCAGTTTTGGCATCATCTGTTCTAGGGGGAGATTGTTGGGTCTGTTGACATGGAAAAGAACAGATGATTGAAAGCCAAAATATTCTAACTGCTGATCATCAATAAAATAGTGCTTTATACAAGGATCCTCCCAAACGACTGATGACACAAACTGTTGATAACTAAAGTGCTGCTGAACCAAAGTGCTGCTGATTGAAGATAACTACTGATGAACAAAGTGCTGACAAGGAATAAAGACAAAGTGCTGACAAAGACCAAAGGTCTGCTCAAGCCAACAACACTTAGGCTCCAGCAGATGTTGAAGACTATCAGAGTTTACCTATCAGTTGTTTAGTTATCAGTGGTTTATTCAATGTAACAGTAGTTTAGTCTAGCAGATGTTTAATGTTGTTAAGGTAGTTAGCTGTCACTGTCTAGGTGACGTCAGTCTTAGGTTATGAGTGCTTTGGTCTGTCTATAAATAGAACATTGCCTGTACTGTTCTATTCATCACTTTACACATTCTCTGCACAGACAAAGTAATGAGTGATCAGGCTGAGGGGGAGAAATTTTAATAACTTGTACTAGTATTTCACAATATGTGATGATGAATGAAAAGTACTTGTTTGAAAGCAATTGATCTCTTTGTTAAGATTGCATAGTTTATATTTCCGCTGCACTTTCCATCTTTAGTATTCATTCATATATTTCATACTTAAACAAATCTTAACAAATCAAACTCTCAGATCCTAACATTTCTGATGGATGTCTCCAAGACATAAAGTGAAGAATTGAGCAAGAGTGATAAAGAAGCTATATTGTGCATGAGAGGTATGGCCACCTTAATTATCAGGGACTACAGCAGCTTCATAATCAAGGTATGGTAGTTGACTTACTCAAGATCAAAATTCAAAGTAAATGTGAAGGTTGCATAGTTGGGAAACAGTCTAAACAACCTTTCAAAACTAACACTTGGCATGCAAAACAAAAACTTGAATTGATCCACTCTGATGTATGTGGACCAATGCAAGTTGCAAGCCTTGGTGGTAGTAGATATTTTCTCTTGTTTATTGATGACTGCACAAGGATGTGTTGGGTTTATTTTGTGGAAAAGAAGTCAGAGGTTTTTGCTAAGTTCAAATAGTTTAAAGCTCTTGTTGAAAAAGAAAGTGAACTTAAAATCAAAGCTCTTAAAACTGATAGAGGTGGTGAATACACTTCAAAAGAATTTAACAAGTATTGTGAGGATAATGGGATCAAAAGGTTATTAACACCACCCTACACTCCTAGAGCTAATGGTATTAGTGAAAGAAAGAACAAAACTATTCTTGGAAACATGAAGAGTATGATGAAGGCCAAGGGGTTAACCAAGATGTTTTGGGCAGAAGCAACTGCAACAGCAGTCACAATCCTGAATATGTCTCCAAAAAAAGCCTTACAAAATCAAACTCCCTTTGAAGCATGGTCTGAAATCAAGCCAAGTGCAGAGAAGCTAAAAGTGTTTGGTTGTATTGCTTATGCTTTAACACGTGGACAATTGAAACAAAAACTTGATGATCAGTCTGATAAGTGTATCATGATTGGACACTTCTCAGACACTTTTAGGATATAGATTGTATGATCCTGTTACAAAGAAGATCTTGATCAGAAAGGACCCCAAATTCATAGAAGAATCACAATGGGATTGGAAAGGAAAAGAGGTTGAGAAAAATTATATGTTCTTAGAGGATCCCACTATTGAAAATGATCTGTATGGTACCACAAATATCAATGACAGTTCTCAAGTCTCCTATCAAGGTGAAAGCAGTGATCACAGTCCAAATGGTGGGTCAATAAACAACTCAGGGTCTCAACATGTGGAAGGCTCCTCAAATTCTCAAAGCAGCACAGATGAAAATGTGAAGTACAGAAGTTTACAGGACATCTATGCAAATTGTCAATTTTCACTAACAGCCTCAGATCCTACCTGTTATGAAGAAGCAGCTGAAAAACAAGAGTGGTAGCCATGAAGGAGGAATTAAGCTCAATAAACAAAAACAATACATGGCAACTGGTGAACCCTCCTAAAGGCTCAAACTTAATAGGCCTGAAATGGCTATTCAAGACCAAGCTGGGTCCTGATGGTGAAGTAGTGAAGTATAAAGCCAAACTAGTGGCCAAGGGGTATGCTCAGAAATATGGGGTTGACTATGAAGAAACTTTTTCCCCAGTAGCTCGTTTTGAGACAATTAGATTGGTAATTGCTGTTGCAGCCCACTATGGTTGGGCCTTGTTCCAGCTTGATGTAAAATCAGCTTTCTTGAATGGTGAGCTGAATGAAGAAATCTTTGTTGAACAACCTGAAGGGTTCATTTTGACAGGTCAAGAAGAGAAGGTGTATAAATTGAAGAAAGCCCTTTATGGATTAAAACAGGCTCCTAGAGCCTGGTACACTAAAATTGATGCCTATTTTACAGGTGAAGGTTATGAAAGAAGTCCAAATGAGCCCACTTTATACCCCAAGAAAATAAAGACAGATGTCATCTATGTATGTTTGTATGTTGATGACATTATTTTTACAAGCTCTAATGTGCAGCTGGCTGAGGAGTTTAAGAGAAGCATGAAAACTCATTTTGAAATAACAAACTTGGGACTACTGTCTTATTTTCTTGGTTTGGAAATAAAACAGACTAGTCAAGGAGTATTTATTGGTCAGGAAAGGTATGCAAACAACATAGTCTCAAAGTTTGGATTGCAAAATAGTGAAGGCATACCTACTCCAATGAATACAAGTGAAAAGTTACAAGAGAATGATGGAAGTGATCCTGCAAATGGAACTGCTTATAGAAGCCTTGTTTGTGGGTTGATTTATTTGACCCATTCTAGGCCTGACATTGCATTTGCAGTAGACATAGTGTCCAAATATATGCATAAGCCTACAAAGATTCATTTTGGGAGCAGCCAAACGAGATCTGAAGTACATTATTGGCACTGTGGACTATGGCTTATGGTATGCAAGAGGAAGTAAGAAGATATTGTGTTGATTGGCTATACTGACAGTGATTGGGCCAACTCAGTGGATGATAGGAAGAGTGTGTCAGCTCACACATTCTCTATAGGCAGTGGAATGATATCATGGAGTTCAAAGAAGCAGCATGTGGTGGCATTATCAAGTTCAAAAGCAGAATATATCTCAGCAACTGATGCAACTTGTCAAGGTATATGGCTGAGAAGGGTGATGAAAGACATGAATCTGGACCAACAAGATGCAACTGTCATATTCTGTGACAACAGTTCTGCTATTTGTTTATCAAAAAATCCAGTTCATCATAGCAGAAATAAACACATAGAGTTGAAGTATCATTTCATAAGGGACATGGTGGCCAAAGGTCAGATAGAGTTGAGGTTTTGTTTTACTGAGGAACAGGTGGCAAATGTGTTGACTAAGGCACTTAATAGAGAGAAGTTTGAGCATCAACGAAGAAGATTGGGGGTTCGGAAGTTTGAATTAAGGGATGGTGTTGAGAATGTAATTTAAACATCCTCAGGGACTGGAAGTGGAAATTGATAATATGCATGGGAAGTCACGTGTGCATGTAACGGCTTCATAGTTTGAATAAGTATTCAAAGAATACCATTTGTGGAAGGTCAATAAGGAGCCGAATTTGTTGCAGCTTTTTAGTAGTATTCAGTTGTGTTATTTTCCTATTTAAGCTATTCTGTTTGTGTCATTTGTATTCACTTTTTGAAAAGCATTTCTCAGTTATTAATAATATTGAACCATTCAGCTGCATATTAATTTGTCTTGTTCTTTTATTGATTATACCAACATTTGGATGCATGGGTTGGTAATTAATGGGATGATCAACTAAACCACATAAATTGATATATCAATTTGGTAATAACCATGGAAGCATGCAAGCAAGCAAATTGGTGAAGGAAAATGATTTTTTTTTTTGTCAAAATATTATGGAGTTGATAGCAATTTGGAAGGCGAGAACAAGAAGGTTTGCCTACCAAAATAAACTAGAGACGGACTGAAGAACCAGTGTGAATCAAATGTAGAAGATCGATTGAAGGAAGCAAGCAAAAGCAATATTGTGAAAAGTAATCATGTGAAACAAGCAAGAACCCGTGCGATACGGAGCTTTGTATGACTAATGGATGGTGTGTTCAAAAGTTCAAGCTGTGATAGAACCAACAAAGAGAACATGTGAGCGGTGATCTGGGAGATATCATTCAGAAGTTCTACGCGAGACAAACTTAAAATCGTGGAGATACGATTTGTGGGTTGGTTATGCGAGTAAACACGGAAGTTATCGATCTAAGCGAGTTGGATCGAGTGAAAGTTCAATCACTTGCGAGAGGTGCGGTGTTTACCTAAGTGATTCAGGATGGTATGGGTGATACCGGTGAGGAGCGATTTGGTCAATCTGTGATAGCTAGATTGATCAAAGGTGTGAGGTGGCTATATAGAAGAACGATACTTCTGTGAACCAAAGCAAGGAAACCGATTAACTTGTGAGAGGCAATCAAAGGAAGACCTATGTGAGGCAGGATTGAAAGGATACCCGAGTGATTCACGTTGTGAGAGTTATTTTGTGTGATTCAGGTCAAAAGCTTTAGTGATCAATTAGAGAAGGTTAGAAGTCAAAGAGATGCGGAGTTACTTTAATGAAGATGTGGATTAGGATTAAGAGGGAGATTCTTGGATTAATCCTAATTGAGTTTGAATATGAGTTCGAGATAAACATGGAAAAGAGAAGATAAGTTAATGAGTTTTATTTTAATAATAGAAAAGAATTGTGGGTGTGTTTCTCATAATATCCAGTTGTTTGTTTGTGTTTCTCACATATGTAACCTCAAATTCCCTTCTAGCCTATGGATCAAAAGAGTGAAAATTTCTGAAATATTTAAGTCAATAAGAGCCTTTGAGCACTAGACTTTTTTTTGAAATGGTATGAATCCTTAGAAAAACTTGAACACTTCCTTGGAAGTTACTTGAATATATATAGTATTCTAAATTAAGACTTTAAATTGAATCGCTATTGTAAAACCTATTATTGAAACCATAACTAAAATTCTAGTTTCATAACATTCTAAGTCGCTATTTCAACTGTCGTGTATGAAAAAAGAAAAAAAAGAAAAGCACGATTGAGCTCAATGATCGTGATAACCAAGAATAATAAAATACAAATAATACCAAACTCGATGGTGACACCCGCATATTGTGGTTGGAATTTGGTCGGTATTTGTTAGATTCGTTAATTATGGGAATTCGATTGGATTATTGAAAGATCTCGTGTTTGATTGATGGAAATGCCATCTTAACAATCAGTTCTATACCGGCACTCAATATAGCAACCAAAAGAAGAAACAACAAAAATAACATAGCTCATTAAATGTTTAAATATAACATAAAAAACTTATATCTTAATTATTAACATTGAAAATTTTGTGATTCGGTTTTGTTCTTGAAGAGGGTTTAGACCATTAAATCCGGAGTTTTAGAAACTAAAATATAATAATTGGGTTTAAATAGTTGCATAAGATCCTTCAATTAGTGTCGAAATAAAAAACTTACTACCGGCTTTCATAACAATTTTAATCTTTTTTTATTGGTCGTGATATAATATACAAAATCATTAACTAATAAAGTTAAAATTAAAAGAAAATCCAACTGAAATAAAAACCTAACTTTTTTAAACTAGTTACAAAAACTAAAAGGGACGTAAAAAATAAAACCAATACTTCTTTTTACGTTTAATGGGGCAACTTTTTATTGTCCGAAAGTATTTTATATATATTTTTTCTTACCCAACACATGACAATTAAAAAGACTTATTTTAATATTTTATACACTTTCACTTCATCTTCTTTATTTCCTTGTACAGGACTTCTTCGATTCTCCCTTTTCTTACCCATTGAAAATAAATTCAGTTCTTCATTGTCAGAATTAAAAAACAAAATTCAACACTTTATTGGCTTACCTCACATTACTTTAGCTACCTTATCTACGAATTAAAAGCTCAAACATCATGAATATCAACAGAAGAGTGGATCTCCGGTGAAGAAACGGTGGTCGGCTGAAAATGGACGGTGGGCACCGGCCCACCGTACTTTCTACGTAAATCCGCCACTGGATATCAACATATATTTTACATTGATCGACACACGTCCGATAATGCCGATATTGGTACAGATGTTTTGATTAGTTCGGTACATCTTGGTAATGGTACGGTAGGGCACTCACAATGACTTATGATACCAAAAAAAAAAAAAAAAATACTCTATTAGTAAAAAAAAAAGGAAAATGAGAACCCCCTTGGGGTTATCTACACTTGGGAAAACAAATAGAAAAAAGGAATAGATATAGTTATTCTTCGTCTCTTATCTAGGTTTCCATAAAGCCAGTGAGTTCGCAACTAACTCAAAATAGTTTACCATGGTTCATATGTATGTGTGCATATGACAATCTATTCAACAGACAATCCGTAACCCAATGGTAGATGGAATGTGAATGGTGGCTTGATGTTAAATGTCCATTTCTCGTCGTATCGGTTGAATTTAACATCACATTATTCGATCACACATACATGAAGCAAAACATGGGTGTCTGGGCTGAAACAAATAAAGCATCTCATATACTAGTCGAGGTTCAATTCCCACCAGGGAAGACACCGTACAGGGGAGGGTTGTTAACCATAGTGAACTAGTACTACCCACATATTTCTGGGTCACAAGGAGTTAATGATTACACAAAGTAAATATGTAATTAACCATGCGCAATAAATAGATGTTCAAATATGTTTAGAGCATGTGTTGTCCTCAAAAACATTTAAGTAAAAAGTGTAGTTAGAAAGCTCACCAGTTTCCACGTGTAGAGGCACTAATGTAAGACCACGTGTAATAGTGAGTAAAAGAGACATTTAATATATCTTATTATTATTTTTTTAAACGAATGGCCACGTGGCCAAATCTGATTGGCTGGAGAATGATTTCACCCAAGCGAAATATTTCACTTGGGAATGCTTAGCGCCCCTTTAACAGGGGGTGTGCTATGGTTAATGGGGCGCGGAATTTGAGTTTAACGCTCAATTCACATGACCATTACACATGGTGTAAAGCTCATATACGTAGGGAGAGATGGCTCCATATGGCGTGAATCCCTAAGTCCATACAATGTGTCGGTAATAGCAATATAAGTCAGTTCAAATGTGCCCGTGACCTTATTGAGTTAAGATCATGCCTTAGTTTAGACTTTAGCTTGTACGAGATTAGGGTTGCTTATTGTTACATATGATATTATGATGTAAATTTCCTTATTTGGAAAGTTAGGACTTAATTTTATTGGAAAAAGATCAAATACAAACAGCTTTTTGAGTACAAACTGTACGAATTGAAGGAAAAAAACACACAGAGCATTTATAACTATTTTTTCTTCAATTCGCACAGTTCGTACCGAAAAAGTGTTTGTACGTGAAGCTACCCCTAATTTTATTATACCATATCGTAATAGTTATTATGTCATAAGGATTTCACTATAAGTTAGGACTTATAGGTTTCATGTCACTCACTTTTCCTTCATTTCACTCAATCTCAACCCATGAAAATGGTTTAATTCTGTTACTCCACCTAACCCTATTTTTTGGTGGTTTTTGGTTTAAAAAAAAAGAAATAAAAATAATTAAATCTCTTAACATTCCGTTGACATGTTAACATATAACTCCTTTAACGTCCCTTAATACAAGGACGGAGTAGTGTGCAACGCCGGTTAACATGACATGTCACCATTAACATCTTAGGTGTTAGAGTACACCTTAAGGCCTAAGCTCCTTCGGTTATAGTTAGCTTAATTGGAATGGTCCGACTAGTGTCTAACGAGGCCATAAATAACGTTATACTTAGAATAATATTAATAAATAATGATTATAATATTTCATTACAGCCTTTGTCACTTGTTCTAGTTTAGTACGGTTACAGTTTGATTATAGTAACACTACTAGAAAACTGACCTATTTCCGACCAAGTTTTCGGTCGGAAATTGGTCGGAAAACAGTGTTTCCGACCAATTTCCGACAAATTGCGTTTTGTCTGAAAAAACTAGCCGGTAATATTTTCCGACAAAGTTTCCTACAAAGTTCCGACCAAGTTTGTAACAACTTTCAGCTTTTAGGATTTACACCTTATAGTACTTAGTAGATTTAGTGAGATCAATCCCTTGTATATTAGTTTGCCCTATGGCAATTCTAATTCCTCTACTATATACACCAGTAACACCACCAACCATTTGGTTTGTAAACACACATCATTTGGATATCATATGAACGCAAGTACTTTTTTTCTCTACATCTTTTAACTTGTTCTCATAACTTATTTCAATTCATTTTGTCTATCTACATATTACTTTTATTATATCATTCCAAATCTGACATTTTGAGCTATAGCGCTAGTTCTATGAAAAAATGTAGACATGTAGAACTTGTAAGAATAAGCATAATTGTTACGACCGTTAATTTATTTATCATAATCGTTTGTATCAAGTACAATATGAAAGAATAAAGAATTTTCAAGATTGGACATATTTACTTCAAGGTGATGATGAAATGCATTCAAATCATCAACCCAAGTAGGTTTAGAGAAATCTGGAGCGTTTGCATTCGGTAGGAAGCCCATTAGTAAAACGTTTGTGGTCGTTGCAGTAGTTGTAGATCATGTGCTTGTTCTGCACCCACCTAATCCTGTTTCGGCCAGCTGCATCAACTCCTTGTGTTCTCCATGCCTGGTTGTCATTTACCGAGCTTGTGGACCTAGAGTTAGGACCAACTTTATCGGCATTGGCATTGAATTTCCTATAGTAAGCGGTGAAAGGTGCGTTTGTCCAGTCAGTTTTCACACGCCCACCCTGGGTTGCCCAGTCATCCGCATTCCACAGGCTGGCGTACACCCTCATCGGTTGGCTCTTGGGGAAGGGAACTCCAGCAGCTTCATGGTTGTTAAACACCCTCACTGGTATGTTATCAATCAAGAAACTGCAGTAAAATGTAGTTCAAGATCAGTACATGTCATCAGTACATGTAACTTGATAAATGTGAGATGGACTTACATGATTCTTTGTGCATTCCATACAATAGTGTAGGTGTGGAAGGCCGCGGTTGGGTCGAACCATAGGTGAAACTGTTGCTCCTTATTACCTTTCCCTTGCGAGTATACGTTGGTGTGGACTGTGTAAGGGCTGCCTGAGGTGTTGCCCAAGAACTCAAAGTCTATCTCATCATGCCCTGCACCTTGTGATGATAACTGGTATCATTATTTATATAGAAAGTCAGTCATGGTATGTTTAATAAAATGTTAAGAAACAAATTTTGAAATTACAAGGACTTGGACTACTTACATAGAATGTGGTGACAGTGCCAGCAGAGTTTCCAGATACGAGTTTCAGTTGCATGTCAAACCTTCCAAAGAGGTACTCGTGCTTGGACTGGAAACCCGACCCGGAGTACTGATCGAGTGAAAGTGAGAGATCCTGACCGCCATAAGAAATTTTAGCACGTTCACCTCCAAAAGTGATGTCCATTTCATCGTAAAAACTTCCTGCGGATGCAGCTACAATCATACATAAAATTGCTAAAGCAACTACCCATGCTTTAGAATTTGCGTAGCTAGAATGTCCCATTGATTATTCTTTTCAAGCCGAATTGAACAACTCTGTGTGTGTGAAAGATATAGGAAAGGGATGAGATGTGTTGGCTTTATATTTGAGTGTTATTCGTATATATAGAGGTGTGGCTGCATTAGGAATTAGCAATAAGAACCATCCTAGTTGTTACAGAAGGAGGTCAACACCACCGAAAAATGATTAAAACACACTCATTTACGCGTGCCAACTCATGGGAAACAATTATTAGTTGTTCATAAGAATTCGCTAAATACATGCTTCCACACGTCTCGAAAATAGTCTTAAAAATATAAAATAATAGAGTGTATAACCTTTTTTTTTTTCTTGTTTCTACATTTATATTACTTTTCTATGATCCAAAACTTATTAGCTTTAATCGATTTATTTAGGTACAATTTTGTTTATTATACTGCAAAGTCCCTATTAACGAAACAAAAGAGCATATTGAGATAGACGCCTAGCATTGGTCAAAAGAGTAAAATTCAGAAATATTTTACGACGGTGCCGAATTTGGTCAAGAGTATAAGGTTGTTAAAACAAGTTTGAATGAAAGTTAAGGGGTCTGTTATGTAATTACTAAAAAGTCTAGTTTTAACTATAGTTGTTAAAGGCGTACTCAAGGCGTAAAGGGTGAGTCTTTGGGCCTCAATGCAAAGGCGTTTAGAAAGAAAGAATTTTTTTAAGCAAGGCAAACAATATAAAATTGAATTTGGGAGTTTTAAACATGTTTTAGGCTTATCTAGAGTTAGTTTAGGCTGATTTAGGTTTTAAAAAGAAAAAATTCTAGACTTGTTTATGGTTCATATAAATGTTTCAGACCTGTTCAAACGATTCTTGGCCGAAATTTCGTCAGAATTTGGCTTGAATTCCGTCGGAATTTGGCCTGAAAAATGCGTATGAGCCTTGAAAGTGGGCTTCTAATACTAAAGCGAGAAGGTTGTGTTGTGCCTGAAAAGTGGGCCTAGACGCACGCATGAGTGAGCCTTGATAATAGAGGTTTTCACAAAGGTCTTATGTTATAGTTAGTTAGGGCACATGGGGTGGTAGTGTTTTTATCACACCAAATCAGATTCTGTCACCTTATTTTATCACATTCTATCACATTCCATCACTAAACCAATGTGGTGGTGTTCACATTACATCACTAAAGTTTTTTTAAATAAACTAAAAACATTACATTTTATTTAATTTAATAGGCCTAATTTATGTAACGCATTTGACAAATTCATAAAAAATCATAAATATATAAACTAAAAACATTACATTTTAAACATTAAATTAAAATAAAAACACACTAGTAGAAATAAAATAAAAACTAAAAAAATAACACACTACTACAAATAAAACGTAATAAAATTTTGGGCGTAACATTCGTCACGCCAAAACATGTTGAAAATCAACCCCGAACTCAGCCGCATAGTCGATTTGAGCAAAGGCAACTTACACATCTTCTGTTTCGTTGGGGTTAATATTCACCGCTTTTTAAAAAAAATCGAAGCCTTGACACTTCGAGTGGAGGTCTGCGTGCTTGTGAGAGATTGAATCACACGAACGTTTGTGACAAATTTCACGTTTTCGTTCGATGATCGACTTGTATGTTTCTTTGATCCGACTCCTTGAACTCAATATCTAAACTACGTTACGCTACCAAATCGATGCCCGATAACGAACCCACTCGATATCAAACTTAAAACAAAAAAAAAATCATATTTAAAACAAAAATTATTTACAAAATTTAACATGTGGCTAGTTGGCCACTTGATATCAAAGTATAATAAAAAAATCATATTAATTTGAAACAACAAAATTTGTATCACAACGGTGATATATATCACGATATCTTTGCTTCACGGGCGTGAAAGAATGGGGGCGGTGTTTCGCGGCCATCACGTGTTCACGGGGTGGCCATCACGGACCACCCTGTCCGCCCTTAAAGGTTCAAAGGTGTAAACCGTGTAAGTAAATGGATATGACGTTTCAAAGGGACTCGTCAATTGGAATTAAATATTATATATATATACAATTACCAAGCCTTTTTATGCAACTTTTGTTGTACCTTAAAGTACAAGTGTGCTTATGCATTATGCTTTATGTTTGGATCTCTCTCTTCTTCATCGTCATCTTGCCTTTGAGAGCAGATAAGAACCCTCATTTTCCCTCATCCTCATCTTGCTTTGGAGCCAGATAAGACAATGCATTACCTCCTTTCACACCCAGAAATCGACGGTGCTGTTGGTTTCGTCACTGTGTCCGGCCTTTCTCCTCTTTCTCTCTCTAGAAATCACATTCACAGTCATATTCACAGCGTCATCCAACAGCGCACTTACCGGTTTCGTCCTTTGTTCGTGATGGTGTTGAGGTGCCGCCGCTGGTTTCTGCTACATCGTTTGCCCTTGATATTGCCGGTGCAGGTAAGTCACAACCATCTTTACACGGTGTTTTCTTGAAAGAGGGCCTGCTTTTCTATAGGCGGATCTAGGGTTTATACCTCTCCACTGATCATTGTCGCCGACTTGGGTTTCAAAACCCTTGCCTCTGTCTTTTGCAATCTATGCTCCAATTTCTATTTCTATATGCCCCGATGATTGTTTTGGGCGTTGATGGTGATTACTAAAATCGTACCGTTATGGTTTCTGTTCTTGCTCGTGTATTTTCGTTTCTGTTGTTGTTTGCTTTTAGGGTAGTTGTGGTGTATCTAAGCTAATTGATGTTACTGTTGTTGGTTTGATTGCTTGAATTGGCTAATTGATGTTACTGTTGTGGTGTATATAAGCTAATTGATGTTACTGTTGTTTGCTTTTAGGGTAGTTGTGGTGTATCTAAGCTCTCTCTGGTACTATTTCATGGCTTTAAGCTGTACAGGAGGCCACCTTCCATATCTGATGCTGCTGTTGCTGTTGTAAGGCTTGCATCTAAGGCAATTTCGTGCCTTTTCATTTATGCTATATGTATTCCTAGGGTCTTACGGTGCAGCGACAGTTGTATACTGACACATCCTATGCCTCTTCTCTGGCGTCATCACAGTTTACCTTCCGGTAGGTGCGACGTTGACGCTCCGATTGGTGTTCACCGTCAGGCTTCCTTCTTCTCTCTCTTGGCGATTACCGTGCGACCATTTTCGGCTTTGGATTCACCGATTAGTTTTCAACATGGTAGACATACGAGGTATAACCGATTTGTAATATGTATACCGTGATGGTGTCAGAGAATACGGTGGTGGTTATGAATCAGGCTGATTAATCGGTTCAGTCAGTGCTTCTGGTACCGGTTTGTTTGTCTGCCTTTTTTGACTGTTAGCGCCACGGATTCTTACCTCAGCCAGTTCATTTGTTATTCGGTAATTTGGTCTCGCGAAAAGATCCAACTGCCTATGATGATTACGGTTAGGACTGTTGCTTGGCGTGGCATAAACGGTGGTGGTTATCATACTTGGTTTATTTAGAATGTGTTTTTATGATCATGTTTGAAATGCAGATATGAATGGTGATGCTTAAATGCCTTTTTGCATGCATAGCAACAACACAAATTGCCAGCAATTATGTTCCCTTAGAGTTGTACTTGAATGGTCATGTAAGAAATTCCTTTTGGATGTCTTTTAGTGTATGCTTGCAGTTGCAGTGCAGGGTAGAACAATATATAAAATATCACTTACATAACTATTTGATAATCTAATTAAATGTTTCTTGCACATGCGTAGATATGAGATAATTCAATATGTAGTATGACGTTGTCCCGATGTCTACTAAGTGATGTCCCCGGCGCAACGCGCGGGGCAAAATACTAGTATATATACAAATAGCAACATTCGTTGTGAGACAGAGTTACTGTTACGCTCAATACAAGTCCATCAATGCATACGTACAAGTCTCTGATGCGTCCTGGCTTTTGCTGAGTTGTTCTCTATCTCTCTCTGCATTTTTACCGGATTCTTCTCCATATCTCATCTTCATCCCTTATTATCTCTGTCTGTTTCTGTGCTCACCGGAAATTTGTCGACGATTGCTTTCGGTATTGCCGGCGGTATATGTACCGGTTTTGGCGGCGGCGGATGGTGGTTGTGGATCTGTCTGTCACCCCGCCTACTTCCTTTACCTCAACCGTTGTCATCGTCGGTTGTCACCGCCTTTTGCGGTGGCGTCCGGTGGTTGTTCTATATTGTTCCCCTAATTTTGGGTTTTCGCCTCAGTTGTTGATGGCAGCTTTGGACCCAACTTTATACGGTGGTTTAGATGGTTTGATTGTTGTCTACATGTCGGGGTGGTGGTCGCCGAAAAATAGACCGACATGGTGGCGGTAAGGTCAAGCTAAGTCATATTCTTTACTCATTTACTGCATGTTAGTTCCATTATTTGGGGTTTTTGATGATATGTTGACCCACTAATAAGATCCATTTGAACCATGTGGAAAATAGAAATCATGAAAGTGGGTTCTTCTTTTACCAGAGGGTTTTCATGATATTGGGATTTTGATGTTTTGGTGATCCTTATCGGATCCAACCATTAAGGGGTGAAACAGGTAATTTTTTCCCTATGCCCTACAAACAACGACGAATTCTTTGACCATGGCTATGAAGATTGCGTATCCGATGTGTTTGTCGAGTGTGACGGTGCTAGCGCTGCGCAACCTATCGACATGCCATTCTACGCCCGAGCCATCCTCATTCGGCAAAAAAACTATGATTTTGTCCCTGCAAACAGCAATGCACTCTTTGGCCACGATTATGATGATTGCGTATCCGATATGTTTGTCGACTGTGACGGTGCTAATGCAGCGCAACCTTTCGACATGCCATTGTACGCTTGAGCCATCCCTACAAACAGCAACACATTCTTTGACCATGGCTATGATGATTGCGTATCCGATGTGTTTGCCGAATTTGACGGTGCTAACGCAGCGCAACCTATCGACATGCCATTCTACGCCTGAGCCATCCAAATTCGGCAAAAAAAACGTGTGACACATACACTGTTTAGCTTTGAACTTTGACTAAACGAATGCGTACCGTTTCCCTATGCACCGCGTGCTCTTTTCTATAGGTTGTTTGCATTAGATGTGCTGCTTATTCAGTTCAATACCCTACTGTTTCAAAGGAGAAGGTAAAATCATAAATGAACTTGAAATATTGTAACACCCCAACCGATGGCGGAATCATTGAGGTGCCACGTAGTGACGATTGTTCAATAGCTAATGGACTAAAGTGTAAATTTAGATACATTGATTAAATAGTTAATTACAATGAAAGAAAATACAACGAGTCTAAATGCCAACTAAACTGAAATACAATGAATCAAATCTAAATCTAAATCCGAAAGCTTAAAGAATGCATCTCAAAATAACCTGAAACATGTACAACATAATTTGGTCAATACAAAAATTGTATTGGTGAGCATACCTTGTTTTGAATACATATAGTAGAAAAAGAGTTTAGCAATTCATGCGCGGTACCATTTGCAATTATGTAATAAGTAGTATCAGTCAAAACCAAGCCTTGATGAATAATGACTAACACATGAATAACCAACTGAATAATGAATTAACAAGACAATGACCAAGATTCTCTCAACAGAGTCTCAAGGGGGTATACCATAGTACTATTCATTGAAATGCTAGGCCGCAGAACGGTTAATGATTATGACTAAGCATACACACAAATTCACATAAAGCAAACACACATGAGAATTGCATTAGGTATAAGAATAACATTTGATAATAATGTACATGAGTAGCCCCAAAATAGTAAAACATAAAAAAGGGGAAAGATATACTCACAGTTTGCAAAAGCGATCCAACTTAAGCGGTAGTGAGCTAAGTAATGGGAATTCCGAGGAATTCAACCTATAACGTAATAGAATGCTAATACGGGAAAAGTCTAAGTGTCTAAGGTAACTAGGGTTCTAAGGCATTAGGGTTTGCTAAGTTGATTTGGGGAATTAGAGTTTTTATGATAAGTCGAATTACTATAAAAGTTGTATATTAAAAATAATATATTAAAGTTTGTAATTAGGATTTAGGTAATATAATTATTACCAATTAAATATTTAGGTCAACATATATTTAAATAATTAATACAAAATAATTTAGTTAATTACTTTAACTAATTATTGTAAATAAATACAATAATCATAAATGTTGAAATAAATACTTATGAGTTATACTATAATCCAACAAATAATAATAAATGTTTTAAAACATAAGAATATTTCTATTCTATAAAAGTATTTATAAAATAGATGTTTAAATAAATAAATAAATGACTAATTATGTATAATTAAACATAAATAATGCTAATAATACGAGACATGACCCAAAAATGCTATTTTTATAGAAAATGGATGCTTTCTGATGTAAATTAATGAAAATAATTTTCCCATAATTTTTATAAGCTTACTTATATTTAAAACTGATTTAATGAGATTAAACCATGTTTAAATGATTAAAAATAGGAAAATGAATAAAAATAAATGTTTTCTGAACCAAATATTTTTATTTCAGTTCATGATGATTAGAAATAATTTATCAAAAATTTTGAGATAAAAATCATTAAAATGAATTTTTAATCAATTAAATATGATTAAAATAATTTAAATTAATAAAATTATAAAAATAAGATATTTTCCAGAATTTAAAAATATGATAATTTTCTATGAAGTGTCAAGAGTCTACACCTAAATTTTGGTAATTTTTGGAGCAAAAATGAATTTATTATGAATATTCTAAGTTTAATATAGCAATTATATAGTATTTAAAATAAAATAAAAACAAAAACTCTGCAAAAACGAAATTTGTAAAAAGAATTAATTGCTGCTGGGTTTCGAACCCTGGTAGCCTTTGTGTCAACATGAATTACAAACCACTACACCAACTGATATGTATGTTAGGATTTTTGATTTATAAATGTATTTAAACATTGTCTAAGTAGCATCTTCTTCTTCCCCAAACTAACAACTAAGAACCCTAACCCTCAAAATTTTCAATAACCCGATTTACGCAAGATTAATGCGCTGTAATAAGGGGCTTTTGATCCTAGGACGATACTAAGTAAAATGGCATGATAAACATGAACTTACAATCACTTTAATGACTCGATTTTGAAGCTTCAAAAGAACGACTTAAACCACGAAATTAGAGGCTTTCTGGATATGTTTTGCTACGTTTTTCGGTGGGTTTGAAGCGTGCAAAGGTTCAGAAATAATTTTCCTCGTTCGGTTTATATATTGGTCGTGTAAAAGTGATGTTTTAATGAGTTTAAAGATTCCGGCGGTTTCGTTTGAAAACCCGGATTAAAGATCAATAATTAACGCGTTTAAGGCATGATTTATGATGGTAGTTCTTTGTATTCAAGTGGAGAAACGCATTGGAATGATTAAAATCAATTAAAAGTCATTAAAACCCATGTTTAATCGTTGCCGGAGTTGGAGTTCGCCGGATATGGATTCCGGTGGTCGGAATAGTACCCGCCGGAAAACCTATTTAAGGGAAAAAATAAGTTAGTTTTGAAACTTTTCAAGTTTGGCAAGATTGGTCCCTCCTTGTTAACTTGGTTAAATATATAAGTTTTTGGTTAACTTTTCTTTACAAAAACTTAACCAAGTTAGCTAAACTAACTATAAAACTTTTAAACTAAACTTTTTAAATTAAAATAGAACTTTCATAAGATAATATGATGATTGTAGTATGTTTTATATGTCAACACGTGCGTATACAAAATGCATACGTGCACCATTTTAAAGAAAAATTTTAAAAAAAAATGAAATAATATTTGAAGAGGTCTAGAGGTGAAGCTTCAAAATAGACAAAGGTCTGAAATTGACATCTTGCTAAAAGACGAGGGTGACGATTGTCACAAATATCATAGCTTGAACTTATTTATATTTTGCCTATAAACAAGTTTAGCAGGCTCATATTTTGTGTAGATGACAAACATAACATCTGCATTTCCATCTATCAATGCCCTCTACACAGCATTTCAAAAAATGATCTCATTAGTTGCAAATAGTAAACCATCAGGCTGGTCCTGCCGCGGAATTGACATGGCCATGCTATTTCTTTGCGTGCTTCGTCTACTACTACTATGATGTAGCCGCTTAAGACGGTGGTAAGGTTTATAACATTTAATCATCGTATGTAATATATGCACATGTACCACCACATGCACGCCAATGGTGCTTTTAGTTGTCAACCATCTCATTTTTAGACAATTTAAAGAACGTAGACATTCGGTCGCTCCCGCCGCGGCAACGCGCGGTGGGTATAAACCTAGTTTAGAACAATTCGTAACTCGCAATACATAATAGAAGGCAAACAAACTACCACCCTTTTTTGGACGATGACTTTGTTTTTACCAGAAGTTGTCATACCCGCTTATTATGTCTGAACCGGATCCACGCTGGTGGTAGCGTGGGCTGTTATCAGCTCCCGCCCGAAAACCGTACCGCCTCCACACAGGCTCAGTTTTATTGTCCCCCGCTGGAGTAACGGCCGAATGAAAACCGGGTCAGCTCGGGTTCAAACTCCCTCCACGTGGAAGGTCAAGCTCTCCCCATCATTGTCTTATGTCCCTCAAATGTCACTCGTAGGGATTGAACCCAGGTCTCCTAAAAGGAAGCCTGGTCCGCCTACCAACTGTGCTACAACTGCTGGACAAACAAACTACCCACTATTCTTGTGATCCATTACTTCCTAAAATGATGCCGAAAACTACTACACGTACTTTGACCAAATGACAATGAAGTAAATATTAAATATAACATGATAGAATAATAATCACATCAATAATATTTTGCATGAGGATGTGGAATGTGAGGGCCAAAGGTACATGCCATATTAGCAAGAAGTCTATTGTTGCAGGCAATGCAACAGCTGGTGCTAGTGTCAAGCAAGCAAGGGAGGATTCAGAGCATAAGTATGGTGGGCATGTGCCCATCGTCCAAGTCCAACCAGGGACGGATCTAGGTACAAATGATTGGGTTTCCGGGAACCCAGTCGGTTTTGAAATTTTAGTGTTAATATATATATATATATATAATACATAAGGAACCCATAGATAATTTTAGAAAGGAACCCATAACAAACTATGTGAGTGGTCCAGTGGAAGTGGGCGCCTGTTTAATTTAAGCTGGAGATAGCTGGTTCGACTCTCACAAGCTCCGTTTCAGTATAATTTTTTTATCAGCTTTTGGTTCCTTATTTTTTTAATTTAAAACCAACATTAGGGTTTTATTTAAGAACATAACTTCACTGCATCCCCAGCCCGCCACACAGCCACCCTCTCCCTGCTATAACCACTAGTATTAGCCCCTTTGATTCTCGTTCTTTTATCACCCGTGGTGGTTCTTCACGCAGTTTAAGCAATCGTGATTTAACCCAACATTTTTTCGTACGACGGCCTAAGTTGTTGTTGCTATTGTTGCTGTTGTTGTTGAATTGAGTAATAGATTGAGCTGAGTAAGTTAGGTATTGTTTTGTGTTATTAGTTTGAAAATGGAATAGAGAAAAGACAGGTATATGAATGTGTGCAAAAAGTTGTATGTCTAAAAAAAGTATTCCTGCAAACAACCCATGAATTAGGGGGGACAGGGCGCTACCAGATTTGGTCACGGGTACCCCACTACCAGCACGGTAACACCGCCGCCACCTGTGTTGGTAGTGAATCCGTGAACCAAATCCTGGTTGTAGTTAACAGATGTGAACCCGTGAATCTAAATAAAATATTATTTCTTTCTATGCCACCTTTTCCCCAACAATCATCATCACCACCACTCAAAGACGAATTGTGTATATTTGAAGGGAAGGAAGAAGACAGTTTTGTGGCTTTGCGGTGACTTGCAGGTTTGTTTTAAAGGGAAGGAAGAAGAAGGTGTTACCACTCTTATTATTATTTAATTTTATTTTGTGGCTTTTGCTAACACCACTCTTGTTGTTATTATTATTATTTTATTATTATTATTAACATTATTTTTTTTTAATTTCATGTTGTTGCTTTTGCTAGTTGTTTTAAAACACCATTATTATTATTATTATTATTATTATTATTATTATTATTATTATTATTATTATTATAATATGTGAAAATAATTGATAGTGGGGTAAAGAATCAGTGGAGTGCTGCCAACAAAATAGTGTTTCAATGAAGGAAATCAGTGAAGTGATGTGGCAATGCAGGATTGGTAGAAATCAGTGAAGTGAAAAGCAAATCAGTTGAGCGCCCCTTTCCCCCTTAGGCATATTGAATTGAGTTTAGGTATTGTTTTAGGGGTAATGAATAGAGAAAAGATATGTTATTTTGATGTGCTGGTATTAAAAGAGCTCCTACTTTTCTGTTTCTACATACTTCAATCAAGAAAGAAAATAAAGGCATATTTAACTAAAAGGCATATTATGTTTTTACTGTTGAATCCCTTTAATAGCCATTTAATTGTTCGAAGGATGAATCTCTTAACCATAGTTGTGTATGTATTAGTACATGACGCCTTAACTGAATGTTTTACTTTGTTAATAAGTCAATTTAGTATTAACTAATATAACATTACTGCTTCCTCGAGCCAGCGGCCTTGTCTCCTCCTCTCTTCAACGCCACGCGTGACGCTGCCCCACCCCTGCCTCCTCCTCTTCTCCACAACTCAAGGTACTCTATAACTTCATTTAGTTAAGTTTGATACTACTACTGTCAATTTAGTTAACTCATTGTCGATTTGGTTAATGTATTGTGGATTTAGTTAATCTATGGTGGTTAATTTCTGCAAGTTTATAAATTTTCTCGCAATCTCGTCTAAAAATAGTTGATCTTGTTACTTTGGTAGAAAAATTATTGTGCATTTTCAACTAACGGGAACCTTAATTTGATATCAGGTTGTATGCAGACAAGTTTGTTTCAAAGACAACCATCTTCAAACATTGAATCATCATCTTCAACTCGTAGGGAACAATTGTAGGTATGTTTTTTATCCTTAAACTCTTAAAGACAATGGTATTTATATTACGTGTTTTAAACTTCTAATGCCGATTTTTTTCATTGTTGTATCGTAGTTTTATAATGTGATGAACCTTACCCGATCCGAACTGACAAACTGACCCAAAATTTTTATTTTTGGCCATATGAAATTGGAACACATAAAAAAGGAACCCAGTGAAAAATATTCCTGGATCCGCCACTACATCCAACAATGCAAAATTTCAAGTTTTGTTTGTGTGCCCCTTCCCAAAAATTAAAGTGGCCATTTCTAAGATCGAACAGTGAGAGAAGGAACAAGAAAGGGGAACGAAGAGTAATGGAGGAAAGAAAATTTCTTGTTCAAAAAAGTCCATGGAAGTTCACTCAGTTGCAGATGAATGTCTTAGGAAGAAGATATTTTAGAATGTTGTTAGGGGTATGTGGTGATTTAATTATTAAAAAGAATTTTAACAATTATATATACATTTATATATATATATTAAATGTGCGACACTTCTACAGTGTCGCACAATAAAATATACCGCCGCCCAATTTTAACCAAACCGTCCAAAAATAGCCTCAACTCTCCATTTGACTTTTTACACTTAGCCCACCAAATTCCATGCTTCCTTACAGTATCGCATTTGTTTTTTTCTTTTTCCTCTTTTCTGTCCATTTAACTTTTTACACTTTGGCCCTTAAATTGCGTGCTTCCTTTTTTCCCAATTAGCCACTTTATTATTTTTTTATAATTTGGCCACTAAAACTTGCGTACATCATTTTTTCCCAACCGGGCACTTTGTTTGGCTCAAGTAATTGAAGAGTATTGGCCCACGTAATTGGCCCACCTATTTGAAGAAAATTGCTAATGTAATTGAAGATTATTGGCCCATGTAATTGACGAAAATTGCTAGATAGCGGTACGACACTTATTATCGCTAATAATATTATTTTTAATGTCCACCAAATCTATAACGACATGAGCGTCCCGCAGCGAAGCACGGGTAACCAACACACTAGTTAGCCCTTTATGTTCAAGTAATATTATAAAATAAATATTTTACTTTGATTTAAATTTTAGACTAAGGATTTAGTACCTTTTAACTAGTCGTTGTTGACTACTTACATATGTAAATCTACATTTTTGCCTTCCGGTTTTCAAAACGTTTATTTAAATATTCATCTGATTATCACCGATTTATATTATAACTTGATTTAATCCAGCTATCACCTATTTATAATTTTTGGCTTGACTATTAACACTAGTGGATGAGTATGAACTGGTTATACCTAACTCATTTTGCCTTAGTTCAACCAGCCTATTTGTGCCCTTTGTCAAAAAAAAAAAAAATCTAGATCCGCCACTGCAAGCAAGGAGAGACACTTGTGGTTAGAGCACAAGATGGGAGTAATACCAAAAACAATTGTTGCTCTTCATCCTAATTGTTTCTTTGGAATCAACTTTACTTGATTCTTCTTGTTGAATAGAATTTTCTGGTGTGGTAGATTTTATACCTTTTGTAGATTAAATTTTTATAGATTGTTGCTGGTGATATTGTTAATTGTGCTTGTCCGACAAATTAATCCGCCTCATCACTTGTCATGCCCCGGTTATCGGTGTTGCACATCTTGTATGTCGTGGCAGGTCTAATATTCTTCAACTGGTGACATTCTTTGAAAATGTCTGGTGAATTAGTGTTGTTCGAGTGTATTTGAGTTTCTACGAAAATAATCATGAAACAAGTATCAAATACTATATATTACATAAAAAATAAATAAAAAGTTTTACTGGTATCACGTGACATACGGGTAGAGCCATGCATGTGTGTTATGTCATAAAAAATGACATGTTTAGCCATTCACTAAGTTCAAATGTGAAAAATGCATGGATGACAAAAAAGAAATTAAGAATTAAACTAAAACAGAATTCAGCTAGAGACCTTTAAAGAAATTAAGAATTAAACTAAAACAGGATTGAGCTAGAGACCTTTAAGAATATTTAGGGGCGTTAATGCGTTTATTTGTTTGTCTTCAAGCAAGGCAAACTCTATGTTGGACCAAACATTTTAGTTGGGCCTAAATCCTAATAAGAAGTGTAACACCTAAGTAGCAAAGTCCACTTGAACTATAACAATAAAATTTGTATTAAGAGATTTCATAAGATAAGTTCCATCGTTATGAAAGTTATCAGATTTGATTTGTGCTTATGCCATACCTAGTAACCTAGGCGTTTTTTTAAGTGGGATCTTTAATCTAGTTTGCCTGGTCTCTTGTCACCAATTGTTGACATCGGCAGGCTTGCCTATAGTGGCAATTTTCTGTGTCTTATATAGTCTCTGGCTATCTAATACTCTCATTTATGTGTAGTATACGTATCAGATTCTCGAGTAACACGAAGTCACCTAGATTTTTATAGAGTGATACCTATAAAAAAAACAACCTTTTGAGTACGTAAAAAAATTGTTGTCTACAATATTGCATTTTATAATAAGGTGTTTTCTCTGTTTTAAAGTGTTAGTTGTTTGATTTGATGTTTCATTGATTTTAACTATATTTCTTCTTTTGGCGGTTTAGAATCAAAATTTAGGTAACTAGTTCATTCAAAACCTAAGTAAGAAGAGTTAAATGTTTGAATAAATATGATAACATGTATAGTTTTTTTTAATCTTTATAGTTACAATAATTAGATTAGATATTCGACAAGAAAGTGACGAAATACTTGGTGAAATAAAGTTGTCCAAAAGATTTTAGTGTTTAGCTTAAGTCATCCGATAGATATGTTAGCGCTCTTGATTTGACAACTTAGCCGATGAGTTGTTTTATATGCCCAATAATACATAGCACATAACCCAGATGCCAAGAAGAGCAGGACAGTGTCAACATCTCCATAACTTTTGTTTATTATTTTTATTTCATCGTGTCTTTGTATTTTTAGTTTTATCAGTATAATATATAAGGGTATTTTCTATTGGCTCCATGTACCGGCATACCTCTCACTTTTATTTGTACATCCTCTCCCTTTATACGTTGCATATAGGATCATACGCGACGTATAGGATCATACGCGGTGTATAGGGGGTCTGACAATGACATTGTTGTAGCCCCCTATACTTCACTTGTCAGACCTATACGTCGTGTATAACCCTACATGCGGCGTATAGGTCTGACAAGACCCGTGACTAATGGACATTAATGATGCGGGAGAGTTTGTGCACCCACGACGTATAGGTGTGTGTGCAAATAATTTTGTGGGTGTACCATTACCATAACCTTTTTTTTTAATTGGGCTATTACTTATAACTAGCTTTTTTTAGCGCGCCGCAGGCTGCTGTGTGACAATAGTACAGAGTAAGCAACGTTGCGGCAGTGTCAAGATGATTTAGAACTGATAGACGGTGTAATTTATGAAATTGATTGAATGTATTTTTGTATTGTTTTTATTGTATTCTATCATCTCCAAATACAGGAGATTCGCTAGCTTGTATCTATATATTGAATGATTCTGAATAGAAAGTCAAGCTTGGCAATTATCTTACATGGTATCAACCCTACCTCGATCCTTTCTTTCTTGCTCGCCGGCCGCCCCTCCCAAAACCCTCCTCTTTTTCTTTCGATTCCTTCACCCTTCAATTGACCCTCTCATTCTTTCCAATGGCCGATCATAAGCTTCACCCAGCAGTCACTGTATCCAACATCAAAACTTTCATTCCTATCACCCTGGACAGCGAAGCCTCTGACTACAACACGTGGTCTGAGTTATTTCGCATTCACTGTACCGCTTACCTTGTTGCTGATCACCTATCCCTTCGACAGCCTCCACCCGCAGCCACCACCTCATCCGGCAAACAAACTGCCCCTTCTACTCCTTTGGCCGATTCTTGGGACTAGACGCCATTGTTCTTCAATGGCTCTATGGCACTATCTCCAGGGATCTTCTTAAAACCATTATAAAAAACCGAACCACTGCTTATGATGCTTGGAAGGCTATTGAAGCCTTGTTTCAGGATAACAAAGCCACTCGTGCTTTACTTCTTAAACAAAAGTTTGCCAACACTCGCTTGGAAAACTTTTCATCCATGGCGGCCTACTGTCAAGAACTCAAAGTTCTTTCGGACCAACTGTCTAATGTTGATGCTCCTGTCGATGAACAGGATCTGGTATTGCAAACCATCGTCGGTCTCATTGAACAATATGAAATCGTCGGTACCATCTTGCAAAACACCAAACCTCTACCTTTTTTCTTTGAGGTTCGTTCTCAACTCTGCATGAACGAAACCACCAAACCCAACCAAGCCCTTCACTCTGCTTCCTAAGCCTCCACCGCCCTGCATGTCCAAACCCGAACCATACCCAACAACTCGACCCCCACCAACTCCAACCCCCCTGCCCCACCACCCCACGTGAACCTACCCGAAGCTGAGGCCGAACTCGAGGCCGAGGCAGGTCCTCGTCTTCCCAACCACACCGATCCACTTCCTACTCCTCCTAACCAAACCATCCCTACATTGTTTTCCCCAACAATTGGACCAATAATCAGTGGGCTAACCTACTCAATCAAGCCCAAAACTTTAACACCACCTCTTACCCCACTTTCGGCCCAACCCAAACCCCCCCACCATGCCCCTACCCTTCTACCCCGAAGCCCAACAATAGCCATGGCCTACTCGGCCCGCGTCCTGACCGGCCTACTCGATCACTTACACACCGACACCCACTGACATTGCTCAGTCCTTAAACACTCTCTCTATGAGCCAACAGACTGACCCAGTAGGATTTATGGACACCGGCGCATCAGGTCACATGCAGCTTCCAGGTAATCATTATCCGTTTGTTTTTAACTCTTGCACTAACAAACAAATAATTGTTGGGAATGGCATGACCATTTCGGTTATTGGACAGGGCAACTTAACCTTACAACCACCCTTTCCGCCCTTTAAACTAAACAATGTTCTCTATGCCCCTAACCTCATTAAAAACATTATCTTTGTCCGTCGTCTAACGACAGACAATTTATTATCCATTTAATTTGACCCGTTTGGTTTTCTTGTGAAGGATCTCAAGACCAAGGCTCCTATCCTACGATGCAATAGTTCGGGAGACCTCTATCCACTTACCACCAAGTTTATCAAGTCTCCTACATCTCCCACTGCCCTCACTACTATTACTCAAGATCGTTGGCACCAACGCCTTGGGCACCCAGGCTCCAATCTATTGCAATCGTTGAAGTGTTGTTCCTTTGTTAATTATAGTAAACCAATCTTTGTCAGTCGTGTATTTTTTGCAAAAGCGTCAAACTTCCTTTTTATGATTCTATTAATAAAACCCATTTACCGTTTGATATCATTCATAGTGATTTATGGACGTCACCCGTCTTAAGTACTGGTGGCCACCGTTATTATATTTTATTTTTGAATGATTTCACTGATTTTTTGTGGACCTACCCTCTCACCAAGAAATCTCAAGTGTATGCCACCTTTACCCAATTTTACAAATTAATCAGCACCCAATTTGAACGTAAAATCAAACAGTTTCAATGTGAGAACAGCACCGAGTACACAAATAACAACTTTAAACAATTTTGCCAACTTAATGGAATGCAATTTCGCTTTTCATGTCCCCACACCTCCTCCCAAAACGGTAAACCCGAACACAAGATATGGACCATCAATAACATGGTTCGTACACTTCTTGCTCAAGCCACTCTGCCCCCCACCCACTGGCACCATGCTCTAGAAACCACCACATATCTCCTAAACATTCTACCCAAGAAATCTCAAAAATTTCTAAGCCCTACCACCCTCTTATACAACGTTCTACCCACCTATACACATCTCCGTGCATTCAGTTGCCTATGTTACCCTATTCTACCTTCCCACACCTCTCATAAACTAACAAACCGCTCCAAACCATATGTCTTTCTTGGATATCCTATAAATCATCGTGGTTATAAATGCTTTGACCTCAATTCTAATCAAGTTTTTATTTCACGACATGTTCAATTTGAAGAATCTATTTTTCCCTACTCTATTCAACATCTCAACCCGAAACATCCTATGACTTCCTTTCCCAAAATCTTTCTCCTCTTCTTTGGCCTCACATCCACGAGCCCAATAAGCCCAATACCCTCCTGTCCCACTCGCCTCTACCACTCCCACTACACCAGCCCACCATCCAGGTCCAATACCTTCCTCTCACTCCGGCCCATCACACCAACCTAGCCCACCTCCGCCACCCTACCAAACAACCCAAACGGCCCATTCCTCAACGTCTGACCCACCAAACCCATTCGGCCCACAACCCTTCACTTTCGAAATAAACCCAACCCCACCTACTGTTCAACCGAACCAACCCCCACTCCCTACTCCATCCTTACCCGCTCGCACCATGCGTACACGCACCATGGACGACATCACCAAACCCAAACAACACTTTAACCTGGCCACTACAACTATTGTCCCCATACCCAAAAACCCACAGGTTGCTCTATCTATACCAGAATGACACAACGCCATCACCAATGAATTTAGTGCATTAATTAAAAATGAGACTTGGGAACTGGTACCTCGTCGCCCAAACATGAACATTATCAGGTGTATGTGGTTATTTAAACATAAGTTCTGTTTTGATGGCACAGTTGAACGGTACAAATCCAGACTCGTTTGTGATGGTCGTAGTCAACAGGTAGGAATTGATTGTGGTGAGACTTTTAGCCCGGTGGTTAAATCCACCACCATTGGGACTGTTCTTACTTTGGCTCTCTCTCAGTCATGGCCAATTCATCAATTAGATGTAACAAATGCCTTTTTACACGGGCGCTTACATGAAACAGTCTTTATGCATCAACCAATGGGTTTTCACCATCGCGACTATCCTGACCATGTCCGTCGGCTCAAGAAGTCTCTTTATGGTCTCAAACAGGCACCACGTGCGTGGTACCAACGGTTCACTGACTTTGTTATTCAACAACGTTTTTATCAGTGCAAGTCCGAAAACTCTCTTTTCATTTACCATCATGGTCAACACATTGCTTATCTTCTACTTTATGTTGACGACATTATTCTCACCACCTCCTATGACTCTCTTCGTTAGAAACTTGTGTCCACCGTTGCATGCGAGTTCGCCACGAAAGATTTAGGACCTCTGACATACTTTCTTGGCATCTCGGTCACAAGAACAGGTAGCAATTTATTCTTTCTTCTTATCTCAGCAAGCTTATGCGAAGGACATTATTCATCGCGCAGGCATGGATTCTTGTAAGCCTGCTACGACACCAGTGGACACTCAGTCGAAGTTGGGCGACTCTCCGGGTCCTTCCTTTGATGACCCGGCCACTTTCAGAAGTCTTGCAGGTGCCCTCCAGCATCTCAACTTTACTCGCCCGGATATCACTTATGCGGTACAACAGGTTTGTATGCACATGCACTCTCCCTGTGTAGCTCATTGGAATGCCCTCAAGCGCATCATCCGCTACATTCAAGGTACCGCAGAGTTTGGTCTTCATCTTCATGCCTCCCCGTCCCTGTCTATTCGGGCCTATACGGATGCAGATTGGGCCGGCTGCCTGGACACCCGGCGGTCTACGTTTGGTCTGCTATGCCTGTTGGAAAATCAGGCCCTAAACCTGATCGTATTAGCAAGTTTCAACCCAGGTTTGATCGTGTTTTATTTTTGTCAGTGACTATTTCTTGCCAAGGAGGAAAATCGCAGCGCAGGGCTCGAATTCTTTTGGCAAAAAAACCAACAGGTGTGTCGTGGAAAAAACGAAAGACCGAGGGGCTTATGAATTCGTTTGACGACTGAGGGACGAATCAACAGGCGGTTGTTGTCTTTGTTGGTGGTTGATATTAGCGGGGGCATATCAAGGAGGAGTGTGACAGGGTGGTAAAACTACGATCATAGAAGGGTTCAATCAGTTTTGGTATCAAGTAAAGTGCTGTGGGCACTCAACTGTAAAGACTTTGGACGTGGTTGAGGTAGAGGTCAGGGTGTCGGGCAAAGGTCGAGATTATCCAGGAAGAACATGGAGTAATGGTGCGAATGTGAGCGAATATGTCCAAGTTAGGATTAAGGGAGTAAGTTGGTTCAAGATAATTCAAAAGGGTTAAGATAAAGTTTGATTTAACTATTATTATTTACTGTTGGGACTAGATAAGTATTAGTATTTTATTTAATTAGGATATGTTTATCTAGTTTTGTTTAATAATTAGTTAATTGGTGTTTGAGTTATACTAGGTTTAGGTTTAGTTTAGTATAAATAGATGGTTAAGGTTATTGTAATTTGTGTGCTCAATAATGAGAGTCTTCTTTATTTTTTGTTCGGGGCCAGGTTTTTCAACAATGCCAACCACGATGAGACTTGACTACAACTTCATACGCCTTTTGGAATTGTGTGTTGAGGATTGTATTTCTTTTGGAATTATGTTCGATTATTGTTGAAGAAGGCAACCTATAAGCTGGAACAATTTTAAGCTCCATGATGCTACTTTGATAACAGGGGGATTGGGTCCACTGCAATTTTCTTTTGATTGGGCATCACAGCTTGTTTTGTTGGAGTATGTTGGGTTTTCACAGTACCTGTTTGGCGGAGTATATGAAGGATCAACAACATTTTGGCCCTGTTTTGTACTGCACAAAATCTTGTAGTAATGGGGGTATTTTTGGAAGCTTTTTTCATGGCTTACATGTGCAGTCTCAAGATTTAATAAAGCTAGGATGTGCAGTTCCTATTTATAATCATTGTGGGTGGTGGTAATGTCACACCCTCAAATTTCCACTGCGGAGTTTTACCGCGAGGCGCATGACAAACCAGGATAGCCATAAGTATCATGAACGACTCTAAATGCCCAAACCATTTAGTTCGTTTTAAAGAAAAAGTTTCAAAGTTTAATCAAACAATTTAAAGTAATGCGAAAGCGTAAACAAAATAAACCGTTCACAAAAGTCTGCGCAAAACAACGCGCCCAAAACCAAAGTTTAAAAGTACGAAATAGTAAACGTTCATAACCCAAGACACAGAATGATGCATGCCCTAAATCGTGCGCCGTACCTAAGGACCTGCAAAGCATGCTAAAATGTGTCAACATAAAGTCGGTGAGTTCACAAAGTAAGTAAGCGATGTAAATAAAAGTGTAGGTTCTCAAAACCCCAAAATCAAAAGTATAATGTTGGCCTCCCAGACCCTGTAAACAATAGCTAATTCAAATGTCAGGGGTAGCTAGCCCACTCATGATAACTAAAACCGGCGAATACCGAACTACTAATGAACAAGTTCCCATAACCGGGAGAATGATGCCTTACACCATTGCCCATCGACAATGATATTATGTTTAAAGCTAATAGTTCACACTCGTGCTCCCAGCACGATGTGAGGTTTGTTAGACCTAATAGCGCTATCAACTAATTAACCCGCTTGCCCAACTGGCAATTGATTCGGTATTTTGAAGGACTTAAAAGATATGATTGGTTTAGTTCATCAAGGACATAATTATGAATTAGTAAAAGTAGATTCACCCCGTGAACCATGCACCCCAAAACCCGGGATGTGTAAAAGAAAGTAGTCTCAAGACAGACTAGAAAACGTTACCAATGTAGTCTCAACCCGAGACGCATGCTTTGAGAAAAAGTAGTGAAACTCACCTTAGGTTGCAAGCAAAAATATCCAAACTCCAACGTAATAGAGACTCGCTACCGACTCCCTATTATATGTGTCACTATGTGAGTACACGTGCATAACCAATATACCACATAGTACGTTTATTCGATACTTTTAAAAGTTCGAAACCGTGTAGTGACACCTAGTGACTCTACATGCACAAGTATGTCCTACGTATCCCGTTGGTGATCATGGTGACTATTATGAGTTTAACACATCAAATACATCTCATGCAAGTTTCCACACAAGTACATGTCAATTGCATACCATATACAACTTCAAATAGTCACATAAAGACTTCGTACACAATCTGCGTTTTTAGGACAGATTGTGCACTGTGAAAAACGCATCATTTAACCCACTTAACGAATGAATTAAAATCCCAAATTTTTACTGAGTATTCATGGGGATTCAGTTGTAAACCTCTATTTTTATTTTGCCTTGAAACCAAACACAAAAATTATAAAAATTCGTACAAAACAGCTATGTCCAGAAAATTTCCACAACAGGTCAGTTTAGTAGACAAATTCCCAAAAATTTTGTATTCATCCAAACGGGATGAATCCACTTGGAAAAGTCGAGGTTTTCCAATGTTGACCTACTGTAAAAATTTTATAACTTAATTCTTTGTAAATCTCCAGTTATGACCATTTAAAGTTGACCCAATTTTCAATTCCGAAAATCTGATATGACCCCTAATCAATTAAAATTCCAAAAACGACTCAACCGATGTCCAAATCTGATGGTTTTGCCCATTATGAAAAGCTAAGACTATGTACATCACAATCATGTAAAGAAATCATCAAAACTATCAATTTACCAACCCATTACAGTCCCTACAAAACGTCCAAACGAATCTGCCAGAATTTAAAACTTGCATCCCAAGTTATTCACAAACCCTAATCATGCTCAAAAATCTCTAACACATGCATAATCCATACTCTCATGATCAAACACATATATTATCATGCAAAAACCCTAATCATGGCCACTAACAACAATCATCATCATTAAATCATCAAGAACATTCAAGAACTCCTATATATATATATATATGCGATTATATATAGGTTGTTTTCAGAGTTTTTAAAGTTTTTCAAGTATCATAATTCATCAAAGAACATATAAACACATACCTTGCAATGCTAAAACTCCCTAGAGCCTTGAGATTAAACCCGAACTAGCTTGATTAAGTGAAAGATTGATTGATTGTTTGAAAATTGAGAGTGTATGGGGATGGGGAAGTCCACGGCGCCATGGGGTATTAGGGTTAGGGTTTTTTTTTTTTTGATCTATAATTATAAGGTGAGTTGGCTTGTTGCCCAAGTAATTGGGTATTAGGGCCCTTCTAGTCCCCTAACTTGACCCGTTAATCTTGTTCTAGTCCAATCAAAACTATCAATTTACCAACCCTTTTGACAATCTCAAATGGTCCAACGTATCGTGGGTTCAGTTTCCCCCGTTTGCCGAAGCGTATCACACCCTTCCATGGTGACACCTTCAGTAAAACCCTGTCCCCTACCTGGAATTCCAACGGTTTCCTACGTTTATCAGCGTTGCTTTTCTGTCGATCACGAGCAGCAGCCATCCTGTTTCTGATTTGCACTATCTTCTCAGAAGTTTCATGCACAAGTTCGGGACCTGTCAGTTGGCTATCCCCAACTTCTGTCCAACAGATGGGAGACCTACACTTGCGCCCATAAAGTGCCTCAAAGGGCGCACACTGAATCGAAGTGTGGTAACTATTGTTATAAGAGAATTCAATCAGTGGCAAGTGCTTGTCCCAATTGTTTCCAAAGTCCACCACGCACGCTCGTAGCAGATCTTCTAATGTTTGGATGGTACGTTCGCTCTGTCCATCCGTCTGAGGGTGATAGGCTGTGCTCATGTCTAAACGAGTCCCCAAAGCATCGTGGAGAGTTTTCCAGAAATGGGATGTAAATTGCGCGTCGCGATCAGATATGATAGAAGTTGGCACCCCGTGCCTAGAGACAACCTCCTTGATATAAAGATTGGCCAGCTTCTCCAGTTTATCAGTGTCCTTTATTGCGAGGAAGTGTGCCGATTTGGTCAACCGATCGACGATGACCCAAATCTTGTCATGCCCACTTGGCGTTTTAGGGAGCTTTGTGATAAAGTCCATGGAAATTCCATCCCATTTCCACATAGGGATTTCTGGTTGCTGGAGCGAGCCCGAAGGTTTTTGATATTCAATCTTAACCTTAGCACAGGTCAGGCACTTACTTACATAAGTAGCTATCTCTGCTTTCATGTTTGGCCACCAGTAAAGAGTTTTGAGGTCCTGGTACATTTTATCCGAACCGGGATGTACCGAATAACGAGATCTGTGAGCCTCATCGAGCACTAGTTGTCTAAGATCCCCAGAACGTGGGATCCAGACTCGATCCATGAAGTACTGAAGCCCATCCGACTTCAGTTCTAAGTGTTTGTCAGCACCGTGCAGTGTTTCCAGCCTGATGTTTTCCTTTTTCAAGGCCTCGCCTTGGGCTTCACGTATTTTGTCAGGCAGATTAGAATGTATGGTAAGTTGTAAGGCTCGCACACGTTTGGGTTTTGTTTCCTTACGGCTCAGGGCATCTGCTACCACGTTAGCTTTCCCTGGATGGTACTTGATGGCACAGTCATAATCATTCAAGAGTTCGACCCATCGACGTTGTCGTATGTTTAGCACCTTCTGATCAAATATGTGCTGAAGGCTCTTATGATCTGTGAAAATCGTGCACTTTGTCCCGTAGAGGTAGTGCCTCCAAATTTTGAGAGCGAAGACCACCACTCCCAGTTCTAAGTCGTGGGTGGGGTAATTCTTCTCATGAACTTTTAGTTGTCGTGAAGCATATGCGATCACCTTTTCGCGTTGCATCAAAACACACCCTAGACCTTGGATAGATGCATCACAGTACACCACAAAGTCCTCCATACCCTCAGGTAGTGATAATATTGGAGCACTGCAAAGTTTAGTCTTTAGTAACTGAAAAGCAGATTCTTGGGCATCTCCCCACTTGTAGGTAATCCCCTTCTGTGTCAAAGCAGTGAGGGGTTGAGCGATCTTTGAGAATCCCTAAATGAATCTGCGATAATAACCTGCAAGGCCAAGGAATTGTCGTACCTCCGTAGGAGTCTTAGGAGCCTCCCATCTTTTAATCGCGTCAATCTTGGCGGGATCGACCTGTATTCCTGCCTCGTTCACCACATGACCCAAAAATTGGACCTCACGAATCCAGAAGTCGCACTTAGAGAACTTTGCATATAACTGCTCATTTTTCGGAAGTTCCAAGATCAGTCGCAGGTGTTGCTCGTGCTCTTCCCTACTCTTGGAATAGATCAAAATGTCGTCTATGAACACTATGACAAATTTGTCCAAATAGGGTTTGCACACACGGTTCATAAGGTCCATGAACACAGCTGGTGCATTGGTCAGCCCGAAAGGCATCACCAAAAATTCATAGTGCCCATAACGAGTTCGAAAGGCTGTCTTCGCCACATCCTCCTCTCGGACTCTCAGTTGGTGATACCCTGACCTCAAGTCAATCTTTGAATAGAAACTCGACCCCTGGAGCTGGTCGAATAAATCATCAATACGAGGTAAAGGGTAGCGGTTTTTAATTGTCACCTTATTCAATTCCCGATAATCGATACACATACGGAAACTCCCATCCTTCTTCTTGACAAATAAGACTGGAGCTCCCCAAGGTGAAGAACTAGGTCTAATGAAACCCCTATCCAATAGCTCTTGGAGTTGGGTAGATAGTTCTTGAAGTTTGTCTGCTGCAAGGCGGTATGGTGCACGCGCAACTGAGGCGGCTCCTGGTGCAAGATCTATTTGAAACTCCACTTGACGAACAGGTGGAAGTCCAGGCAGTTCCTCTGGGAAGACATCTGGGAAATCTCGAACCACAGGGATGTCCTCGATTTTTGTTTCGACTTCAGCTCGAGTATTAGAAATGTTAGCCAATATGGCTGGATAGCCCTTCCGAATGCACTTATGGGCCTTCAAGTAAGAGATGATGCCCACCATGGCACCACCACGATCACCCTAGACAGATAAGAGTTCTCCACTAGGGAGAGGGATACGAACAATTTTCTCCTAACAGAGAATTTCAGCGTGTTGCTTGGACAACCAGTCCATGCCAACCACGAGATCAAAGCTTCCTAGGGTGATAAGTAAGAGGTCGATGGCAAACAACTGTCCATCTAGTTCGAGCTTACAGTCACGAAGAATGTGGGTTACCTCGACAGGCTTCCCATCAGCTAGCTCTATAAAGTACGGGGTCTCAAGTAATTTAGGAACTATCCCTAGTTGTTTGCTAAGTTTTGATGACACATATAAAACAGAAGCGAGAGTGTCGTTTAAGGAACACGTACCCGTCACGACGTTGTTATCATTCCTCGCTTCCCCAGAGCCAATCACAAACGCTCTTCCACGCGCCCCATAGTTGTTGCCGTTGTTGTTGTTGTTGCCAGTGTTAGTGTTGTTGTTATTACCCCCATTGTTTCCATTACCGTTCAGCTGGGGACAATTTTTCTTAAAGTGGTTCTCACTACCACACTGAAAACACGCTTTTCCACCCTTCTGCTGTTGACCCTGCGGGGGTGGGTTACCCTGGAGGTTGACTCTACAGTCTTTCTGCACATGCCCCAGCTTACCACAACGATCGCATTTAATCCTGTTACATGGCCCAGAGTGGTGGTAGTTGCATTTAGCGCACTTGGGCCGATTTCCGTGATAACCACCTTGAGTCTGAGTACGGTTGTTGTTGTTGCTGTGGTTGTCATGTTTCTTGTTCGGGTGCTGCTGCTGTTGATTACTATTTCCTGGGGGTTTGCCAGACGCATTCTCCCACTTCCTCTTGTTATCAGTAGTACCAGAAGATGAAGCACCTCGAGGGGGCAGTAGTCCCTCCTCTACTTTCTGGCCTGTCAGCTGGTGTGCCATGCGAATCACCTGCTGAAGATTGTTGAAGTTTGCAGCAGTAACCATACCCTTGATCTGTGGCACCAAACCCTTGATGTAAAGTTCAATCCGCTTGTAGAGCGGTGTTGAGTAGTTAGGGCACATAGTCGCTAACTCATGTGACCTAGTGGTGTAAGCTTCAATATCCGACCCCACCATTTTCAGATTCAGGTACTCAGTTTCCAGCTTCTGGATTTCATCCCGAGGGCAGTACTCCTCCCTCGTCATCTCCTTGAAAGCCTCCCAAGGCGTAGCATTTGCCACATCCACACCCAGTATCTGTTTCTGAGAATTCCACCAGGATAACGCCGCGTTCTCAAGAGTACCAGCGGCATATTTGACCCGGTCAGCTGGTGGACAGTTACACATAGCAAAGCATGACTCCACCCTTTCGAACCACCTAAGTAGTCCAACTGCACCTTCAGATCCCCCAAAGTTTTGAGGCTTGCAGTCCATGAATGTCTTGTAGGTGCAGGCTGGAGGGTGGTGTGGAGGTTGGCCTACGTGCAAAAACGGAAGTCATATGAGTAAAAGAGTTTAACGCTGGAGTTCGTAGAAAGAGTGAGTAAAGCGATTTAGTGTTACCAGCTTGGATAGCTGCGAGGGCTGCAACCACCGTGTCGTTGACAAGTGCAGTCAGCTCAGCTTGTGTTAGGTTGATGTTTCCTCGTCGTTGGCCTCTTCCCGCCATAGTAGTTCTACAAATATACTATACCCATGAGAATACAATCGTTTGCACAACACAGTGTACTAGCAAGTCACACACGTATGAATAATAAAATAAAAGTTCAATCGATAGTAATAATAAAATACCAACGTTCTAACATAATCCAAAAGATCATCAAGTCTCACGAGATAAAATAAAAGTCATAACATACTAGGAACAAAATAAGTAAATAAATAATAATAAAAATAGAATCAATCGTCGTTCGGGTCCATAGAGATGACTGATCCTTCATCCTCACTTTCCTCCTGTAACTCCACAGGTTCTTCCTCCTCTTCCTCTTCCATAAGTGTTGCATCGAGTGCCGCTCCCAGAGCGTCAAATCCATCCTCCATGGGTTCCTCCTCGGGTTCCTCTTCGGGGTTCTCTTCCCCAATTGGTTCCAAAGCTTCCATAAGTCGGTTGCGAACCGTAGCTAACTCCTCCCGAGTACGCGTCAACTCTTGTTTGGTAGCAGTAGCATCCTGTCTTGCTTCCTCAGCCTCTTTCTTTACTTTCCTTAGTTCGCTGAGCAGGTGGTCAATCTGTCCCACCACATGTGTCAATGTCTCGTCAGCATTTCTTCTCCAGAACTGAAACTCCTTAATACCAGTGAAAGCATTATCCAACTCAGTATGCACATGCCTCACCATCCCTGCAAGTGACCTCACCCACGAGTCAATAATGGGAGGTACTCTAGCTGGCACCCCATAGCTCACAACCCATGAGTGCAAGACGTCTGTGAACCAAAGCCAACGATTGGTGGCTTCACGTGGCTCGAGTGACGAAGATGGGGCCTCATAAGGGTTATACATAGGACTTCGTCGCCCATCATGAGCACGATAAGAATAATTTCGGTGAGCGGGGTTAGTCACAGTTACCTGCAATACGTTAGATTAGTATTCGAAATCGAGAATAGTGAGTGTGCACTGAAGACGGTGAGTGTACTAATACTTATGCTATAAAGATTATAGACTAGAATGCAATGCAATTCCTAGTTCACTATAACCAATGGCTCTGATACCAATCTGTCACGCCCTCAAATTTCCACTGCGGAGTTTTACCGCGAGGCGCATGACAAACCAGGATCCATAGCCATAAGTATCATGAACGACTCTAAATGCCCAAACCATTTAGTTCGTTTTAAAGAAAAAGTTTCAAAGTTTAATCAAACAATTTAAAGTAATGCGGAAGCGTAAACAAAATAAACCGTTCACAAAAGTCTGCGCAAAACAACGTGCCCAAAACCAAAGTTTAAAAGTACGAAATAGTAAACGTTCATAACCCAAGACACAGAATGATGCATGCCCTAAATCGTGCGCCGTACCTAAGGACCTGCAAAGCATGCTAAAATGTGTCAACATAAAGTCGGTGAGTTCACAAAGTAAGTAAGCGATGTAAATAAAAGTGTAGGTTCTCAAAACCCCAAAATCAAAAGTATAATGTTGGCCTCCTAGACCCTGTAAACAATAGCTAATTCAAATGTCAGGGGTAGCTAGCCCACTCATGATAACTAAAACCGGCGAATACCGAACTACTAATGAACAAGTTCCCATAACCGGGAGAATGATGCCTTACACCATTGCCCATCGACAATGATATTATGTTTAAAGCTAATAGTTCACACTCGTGCTCCCAGCACGATGTGAGGTTTGTTAGACCTAATAGCGCTATCAACTAATTAACCCGCTTGCCCAACTGGCAATTGATTCGGTATTTTGAAGGACATAAAAGATATGATTGGTTTAGTTCATCAAGGACATAATTATGAATTAGTAAAAGTAGATTCACCCCGTGAACCAGGCACCCCAAAACCCGGGATGTGTAAAAGAAAGTAGTCTCAAGACAGACTAGAAAACGTTACCAATGTAGTCTCAACCCGAGACGCATGCTTTGAGAAAAAGTAGTGAAACTCACCTTAGGTTGCAAGCAAAAATATCCAAACTCCAACGTAATAGAGACTCGCTACCGACTCCCTATTATATGTGTCACTATGTGAGTACACATGCATAACCAATATACCACATAGTACGTTTATTCGATACTTTTAAAAGTTCGAAACCGTGTAGTGACACCTAGTGACTCTACATGCACAAGTATGTCCTACGTATCCCGTTGGTGATCATGGTGACTATTATGAGTTTAACACATCAAATACATCTCATACAAGTTTCCACACAAGTACATGTCAATTGCATACCATATACAACTTCAAATAGTCACATAAAGACTTCGTACACAATCTGCGTTTTTAGGACAGATTGTGCACTGTGAAAAACGCATCATTTAACCCACTTAACGAATGAATTAAAATCCCAAATTTTTACTGAGTATTCATGGGGATTCAGTTGTAAACCCCTATTTTTATTTTGCCTTAAAACCAAACACAAAATTTATAAAAATTCATACAACACAGCTATGTCCAGAAAATTTCCACAACAGGTCAGTTTAGTAGAAAAATTCCCAAAAATTGTGTATTCATCGAAACGGGATGAATCCACTTGGAAAAGTCGAGTTTTTCCAATGTTGACCTACTGTAAACATTTCATAACTTAATTCTTTGTAAATCTCCAGTTATGACCATTTAAAGTTGACCCAATTTTCAATTGCGAAACTCTGATATGACTCCTAATCAATTAAAATTCCAAAAACGACTCAACCGATGTCCAAATCTGATGGTTTTGCCCATTATGAAAAGCTAAGACTATGTACATCACAATCATGCAAAGAAATCATCAAAACTATATACCAACCCATTACAGCCCCTACAAAACGTCCAAACGAATCTGCCAGAATTTAAAACTTGCATCCCAAGTTATTCACAAACCCTAATCATGCTCAAAAATCTCTAACACATGCATAATCCATACTCTCATGATCAAACACATATATTATCATGCAAGAACCCTAATCATGGCCACTAACAACAATCATCATCATTAAATCATCAAGAACATTCAAGAACTCCTATATATATATATGCGATTATATATAGGTTGTTTTTAGAGTTTTTAAAGTTTTTCAAGTATCATAATTCATCAAAGAACATATAAACACATACCTTGCAATGCTAAAACTCCCTAGAGCCTTGAGATTAAACCCGAACTAGCTTGATTAAGTGAAAGATTGATTGATTGTTTGAAAATTGAGAGTGTATGGGGATGGGGAAGTCCACGGCGCTATGGGGTATTAGGGTTAGGGTTTTTTTTATCTATAATTATAAGGTGAGTTGGCTTGTTGCCCAAGTAATTGGGTATTAGGGCCCTTCTAGTCCCCTAACTTGACCCGTTAATCATGTTCTAGTCCAATACCGGGCCCTATAATATTAATCACTCTAAATTGCATAAAAACTATTGTTTTTATTATTACATGAGATATTAATCATCAAGTGTACGTAATTTGCATGGTTTACGTATTAACCTTCAGTCAAGTGATAATTCACATAATTAACATAAGTAGGCACTTCACGTCCATCATGATTTAATTGCACATATTATTATACACGCCATATAATTCACCAACGTCCGGGATACAGGACTCGCGTGTGTGTTCAACAATGATTTTCCTATTTAACGCATATGTTTATATCATCTAACATATGTTAGGTCTACTTAACTAGCCCTAGTTAAGTATCTAACCATGTACGACACGTAAGTTAACTAGAGTATATCATGTAAGTTAACTAGAGTTCAGTAAAAGTATTAACCTGAAAATGCCGGGTGTCACAGTTAAGAAGCAGCGTGGGTTGACAAGTATTACTCGAGCGAAGTCGTTTTTAAAACATAGGCATTATGGATGTAATTTGTGAAATGTGGTGACATTGATGACGGAATTGTGCCCGAAATCACTGTCGAAGATAGATAAAAAGTGCCTATCCTCTTATGGTGATCATAGTTTTTTTTGGTTGGAAGATTATTGTATTTGTATTCGATAGGCGAGAGTTAGTATTTGGTACCTTTGTCTTTAATTCCGGGTTTCTAACCTCTGGTTAGGAATTTTCTGTGTACTTGTTAATGTTTTTAGTGGAATAAAAGTATCTCCTTCTCCGTTAGAAAAAAAAAATCAAACAAAAAAGAATTCAACGGGTTTTCATGTATATCGAGATAGAACTACGACACACGTGTATAATAAAGCAAGGAAACAACTGGGAAATAGAAAACAAGCACAAATACTCAAAAGTTTGCCTTTTATTTTCAATCAGCTCACACAAAGTTCTACAAAAATACACACAAACACCTAAACTTGTCAAAAGCTTTGTGGAAGGGCAAGAGCTCTAAAGGGGTGAATGAGAAGTCGGTTTATAGTATGCTTCATTTGCCCACTGCCACCATGTGTGGGTCCTCTCATTTACCCTATGGCTTATAAAATGACCTAAATGCCTTTAAGTCTATAAAACAAACGCTTCACCTAGCTAACAACCTATACTAACCTAGCCGGGTTTTTTGGTTTGTAATGTGGTTCTTTATAAGGACATTATAAACCTTCAAGATGTTTACTTAATTTACTAAAAAGTCATTTGAAGCATGTTATTTTTATGACCCGACCTTATTTTGATGAGCCGGTCCGACTGACAAAAACATTTCAAAAACCCAACCCGATAAAATTACACCCATATAAACGAAAACATAGACCAAGAAATTGTGACAACAGTGAAAGAAATTTCTCGATCTGCCACTGATAGCACGTCTTCATACAAGAACATTAAGTTCTCATTTATGACTTGTTACGAGTTCAAAGGTCGACAACGTTCTATTTTGATGTGAGTTAAACACACTAAGGATCCGTCAAGACTTTAAAGTAATAAAAGAGTTTTCCATATTTCAATGATGTTGAGCTTAGGTGAAATCACATCCATAAATATGGGGTAAAGCGTTACAAGTAGAAATTTTAGGGTGTTACAACACGTGTCAGAGAAATGAGTTGCATTTTTTTCTCTATTAACAAAGTTACTTATTAATAGATATATACTAGGTTAGAGACCCATGGGTATCTACGGTGCGGGCCTCTAGAAAAATATAAAAATATGAAAATAATATTTGTATTATTGAAGTTGTGTGTACATGACGTCAATAAAGATAAGTTAAAAAAAATGCATCAAAATGTTATAAAATTATTCATAAAGCTTGAAATACTTCTTTGTACACAACGTTTGATGTTTTGTTCGTCAGTTTGCCATCTTCATCTAGTATAACTATCTTCAGTCCATCTTGACTTTTGACCCTTGATAGCGCAACATACAACTGCTCGTGTGAAAAAAACAGGATCCTTCAAATACAACCAACTCGATCTGGATAAGGATTGTCCTTGACTATTGTTTATTGTCATTGCGAAAGAAACAGCAAGTGGGAATTGTCTTCTATTAAATTTAAAAGGAATTCTCTTATCCGAAATTGATAAAGTAATTCTTGCAGTCCAAAAGGCTTTCTAGTTCATGCATTCCAAAAAGTTCGAACAACATCAATTGAAAAATGATCATATAAAAATTACACATAATTATATAATATACAAATCGTAACTTTTGTTGTGAGTAGAGATTACTGTTTCGCTCAATACAATAGTTTAAAGCATGCTTTTATCGTCGTACAACCATCTGATGCATTCGTTGGCTCTCCTCTTCTCCTCTTTGGCTTTCAAAACCCTAGCCTTCCTCTCTCTGATTCAATTAAGATTCAGGCCTCTCTCTCTCTATTGCTGCTCTCCAGCTGCCTGTTGCCGGCTTCGATGTGGAAACGGTAGGTTGTGGTGGTGCTAGCGGTGCTGTTGGTCTGGGTTTTATTGTGCAGCTGTTTGTTTCAGTCTCTGTCGGTCATGACGGACCACCGCCGTCGGCGATGACCGACGTCATCAACCATCACTACTACCGGTTACGACTGCTGTGGTGATAGAGCAGGTATTATGCGTTGGCCCATTGTCAACAACCAAGCTTCTGCTTTCTTTCTTTGGTTAAAGGTTATTGGCTTCTTATTGCTTAAACATGGGTATATAAATTGCTTATGCATATTTGAGGTTTCTTTTACTTTTAATGGAAAAAATTAGAAGGCAATCTTGAAAAACCCCTTCTCGATTGTCTTTATATAATTGGATCTGGGTACTTTGTTTCCTGTGCTCCACCTACTCGATCAATTGCTTCAAAGATACATAAATTTATCTTTTAGATGTTATGCTTGAAACCTGTTCGGTTGATCGTTTGCGTCCGTATGCGGCCGTGAATTTCGATTTGTCTACAGCCTCGCTCATAGGGTTTCCTTTTTTCCAGATGGCTATGATGAGTGACGGACTAATATACAGAATTAGTGAACATGGCGTGGCGAGTGTGTTAGATGGTAGGTTTATGCTCGCAACCCACCTTGCAGCCAGGTTTTAATTTCCGAACTCTGAGCCATTTGCTGCTGTTTCGGGTTATATTTGCTTCTTTAATTTCCTATTTAGTTGCTTTGTTGTGTGTTGATATGTTCAATAGTATGGCACGGTTATGTGATGAGGTTTATTGATGAGAAGTAGGTAACAATTTTGGGAATTATGTCTTTGGTGGTTGTTATTGGTTCATGGTAGCCGTTGTGGTTGCCATTGCTAGCGGTGGATGGTGGCGGCGGTTGCCGATGTGGCTATTTGCTGGCTAACCGACGCCCACGCCGCCTACAACATCTTCCTGATTTGGGGTTGTTGCATACCGTTATAGTTTCGTTGCTCGCTTTCCCTGGCTGTGATGAGTTTGAACTTTCTCCCGATAATTGATGAGGAGATGGCGTGGCAAGGATTGTGGATGGTAGGTTAACCTACAACCCGCCTTGCATCCATAGTTCTTGAAATCTCTGAGCCATTGTTTTCTTCAGTTGGAATACCTTCGCTGCTATCACTAATTAACTTATCTGACAACGTCTATAATCTATTGCGACTGACATGTGTAATTGTTTGCTAATAAAGAAGCACTAAGTTGTTTGAGTGTGTTGCGTTTGGTTGGCTCAGTTTGGCTGCCTCGAATTGTTTGTTAGGTGCTGATGGATCGGACGTAGTTCCTTTTATAGCTGGTGTTGCTGATTATAACTAACAAGTTGTTTCCTGCCTTCATTATTGTCATACGTTGTAATTCGTTGTCTGCGTCTTTGTGAATGTTATATGTCATGTTGTGAACGTGTTTCTGTTATTATTTTCCGTATGGTTGTGGTTTAGTCGGTTGTTGTGCCTGGGTGGTGCCTGTGTTTCGTTCACTTAGTTAAACAGACGAACTTGAATACATGTGTTGAGTATGTGATTTGGGCTTCAATAGCTTAGTAAGCGCGAAGGATTTTGGCGTAAAGCTAGGCAAGATATTTCAATATATATTGAATTAAGTCGTTTGTCACATATCCTAGGTTAACTGTGCTTTAAAGTTACTGACCATTACTTATTTTATGCTCATTCTTGGGCCCTTGGCTGTCAAGGTTTGTTTTTCAACCACATTAGGCTGGGAAATAAAGCCACAAAGGGCTGGAAATACGCCAGTTCCGGGCTTACCAGAAGCGCATTAGGTGTGCATCGACGCACATATCCTAGGTTAATTGTGCTTTAAAGTTACTGACCGTTACTTTTTTTGTGTGCTCATTCTTGGCTGTCAAGGTTTGTTTTTCAGCCACATCAAACCTCAGACAAACTAGCACGACACTATGTAAAATTTTAGGTGAGTTGGCATGAGGTCTATATATAATTAAAACATGTCGATGCTTATGAACAAAGCCACAAAGGGCTGCAAATACGCCAGTTCCGGGCTGGTTATACCCCTCATGTTATGGGCTCGGCATATGCCCATGTTGGTAATGAATGGGTCTATTTTTTATGCAAACATTGTTACTAATTTTGACCGGTTTAGTTATGGATGGCTCTATTAATTAGTGCACGCCTTAACTCAAACGGGTCAAATACATATTACAACGGTTACTTAATTTCAATTATTTCCAACTAAAATTTAACCATTTTATAACAGCTAATAAAGCCAAAGTGAAGATGTTGGCATTATTATAATGGGTCATAATGAAAGTATTAGCAGGCATTAGTATCCACTAAATTGGATCAAATAGAAATGAATCCGAACTCTGTGCATAGGCTTGCTGTAACTATTGGATTAGAAAAGAAACTTCTTTAAAATGTTACTAATCTCTTATGCAGAGCTGGATGAGAAGAACTTTACTGAACAAACGAAAAATCCTAGGTTAACTGCGCTTTAATTATCTTTGTACCATAGGCGCACTACGTGCGCCTTGTCGCACATCGTGCCTTATTTTGATAACTAATATGCAGTGTGTTTGTAAAAACAAAGGAACATTAATGGTAAAGTGGTCACTGAAAGATTATGAAATACTTGATTGATTATTATTAGGAATTGAGTTACAATATATAGACATAATAACAAAACCCTAACTTACCTAGTGGGCCCGTGGGCTGACACTAATAAACCCTAACCTAGTAATATTATCTAATACTCCCCCGCAGTCAGAGCGGAAGGAAACTAGAAGCTCAGACTGGGAAAACAAAAACATAAAAGAAACAATAATAGTATGATAAACATGCTTTGATCGACTAAGAACTCCAAACTTTTGCCAACGAATCCCATTTTTTTTTGCTTGAGTTTCCCATCCATAGTCTTCAATGACAGATCTCGTAGTCCTGCAAGAGGCGTGCAATGCGGCAGCGTGGCGGTGGTGGGTAGAAGTCTAACTAACTGGCAGTGGACCGTAGTCCTGCAAGCAACGTGGTGGAGGACCGAAGTCCAATGAGCGGCGCACCGAAGTCGGCGACAATAGTAAGGACCGTAGCCCAATAAGCAGCGGACCGAAGTCGACTACAATAAATAAAAACAGAAAAAAAAGAAAGAACGACGGCTGCCCGGCGACAAAGAACGGCTTGACAGGTACAAGGTGAGTCTATGGCGGCTGAGATGGTGTTATTGCCAACCATGAACTATGAACCAGCCATGGATAAGGCCTTAAAATTGCAAAACAAAAGCCAAAAATTGTTTTGGCGTGGATGAGGCAACATGTTGCTTCTGCTTGTTTTGAGAACCAAAATTAATTCTATGCCAATCAATAATGGGGGCATGAACCAAATTAATTATCGTGTTGTCCAAGCCAATCTTGGAGGAGCAGAAGGGGTAGTCTAGTGACGGTGTTGATATTGGTTGTGGTGGGTTGTATCTTGGATCAATAACGAAGCTTTATTTGAATGAAAAACTGAAAATAAATAAAGGAAACGGAAAAAAACGAAAGTGGGACAGGGCGACCGCCCTGTCTAGGGTTTGAAGCTGGAGAAGACGATTAGGTTTGTATTTTTCTAATGGTACAGCGGAAACGGTATAGAGCCTAGGCTGGCTCTGATACCATGAAAGATTATGAAATACTTGATTGATTATTATTAGGAATTGAGTTACAATATATAGACATCATAACAAAACCCTAACTTACCTAGTGGGCCCGTGGGCTGACACTAATAAACCCTAACCTGGTAATATTATCTAATAGTCACTTTTATCAATTTTAGTCACTTATTTGTTTTTTGCTTGCTATTATGTGAGGTGTGATCTTGCTTTATGTATCTCCAAAATAGATATACGTTGTACATGACTCAAAATGTGCGGGTGGATGAGAGCCGAGGTGACATTCAACGCATTCATGCGCTTGCCTACCCTGTGTCCACCAACTGTGATGGCATCGTCACGATGCAACCGGTTGGCGTGTTCCACAGTACACTCTATTTTGTCTGAGCTCTATGACTTTCTCGCGTCGAAAGTTAGTAGTTGTATTCTTATATAATGCTATATTTTTTTCCCATGCTTGCCAAGCTGCTTTGGGTATGCCGGGAGGAATTGTATTGTTATTTTGCGCAGGTCCTCGATTACCGATGACGGCATGCCTAGGCCGGTTGACTGTATCTTCTGCCTCATGTGTTTGCACCTCATGTAACGAAACTGGTAAGTATCCTCATAAGTTGTGTCTACCTTTTCTTTCTTATGTCCAACTGCTATGTTCCATGGCTATGCTTTTATCTTATTGCATCAATTGGTTTGATTCGACTCCCTTAACATTCTTAAGTTTTGTTAACCACATCTTGCTTTTTACCGTGCAAAAAAATAACATCACTCATCCGCCGCTTGGATCTCTGTTTAGCAGTAAACAATAATCCGGCTACATAACCTTGAGCATGTTTCTTAGTCTCCGGTGTTCGATGCATTTTCTCAGCGTCTGCAACTATGATCTTAGCACATGTAGGCTTTATGTATTAGTTTTGTTTCAGGTGAATGGTTTAAGTTTGGTTCTTCAGCATCATGAACGCCATATTGTGATGGAAATTATAAAGTGTTTATGGTTACTTTTAATTTAGATAGTGTTAGGGTTGACTTTTATAAGTCAAAAGGAGCCATTTCAGTGTGACAGATGGTAATAAGTAATAACTGAAAACATATCAATGACATAATAGATCTAAATTATAATGAGAGCATCAGAAGACACATTCTCTGCTGTAAAGATGGTCAAGTTCTACACTGGAAAATTTACATCCATTTGCAGAAATCGAGTGCAAATACTTGCCCATTCTGTAATACCTACAAGTCTGATCTCTGTTTTATGTTTTCGGTTACTGGCAGCAAAGTATCGACCTCATGGAGTTTATAAGAATGCTAGCCTGCTAGGAGTATTGTTGTGATGCATATTCTTGCACACCAGGTATGATCCTTTTCAAAATTGTTTTGTAGATAACTGTAAAAGCTTTCAGCATCAAACACTCAAATCTCACAACAACTTATGAATCCTATTGGCACTGCACAATATGCAATTTATACATTGTTTTCTTTTTCCGCTATATATAAATCCTTTAGTTGAGCCAACATAGTATTTATCATACAAGAATGGCCTATTCTATAGTATTTTACTTGATTACCAAGTGTGTTGCAATTGGGTTTGTTTTAACTGTTGGTGTTGTTTGAATATGTACTACCATTAGGGAGGAGATTGCGATTGTGCTTTACTTCTCAAACGACTCCAGAAACGGAGAGTGAGACCGAAGGTGGAGCTCTCAGTCGCAGACGATGATGATGGTACGCTTTGACGCCAACGGTGCAATGCGCCGAGGCTATATATGACCCGGTAAACCGCTCGCCCCCCGCCGCGGCAACGCGGCGGCGGGTATAAACCTAGTTTGTTATCCAAATAAGACTTTCAAACAGACAAGACACATGATGTGAGTATGTGAATATAAATGTGCACATGTTGTAGCATAATGAAGGATATCTCTCAAAGAGAACAATGAATTTGAATGTGTACCTGTTGCAGCATAATAAAGGATCTCACTTAAAAAGAACACTGATGATCTATGCGTTCAGCTACTTGTAGGAACCAGAAAGCAAAAAAACATACACCGGTAGTGGTGAAAACTTGCCTAGGATATAAAGTGGACGCTATGACAAATGTAATGCTTAGAAAGGACGTGGTTGTTTATTGTTAGTTGTAAATTATAATAAAATTTATACTTAACTAAGATTTCTACCGCGCGCGTTGCGGCGCGCCGTGGTGATTTCTGCTTCATCTTGAACTTTTTTCTTTTCTCGGTCACTGTATACGCAGAACTGATTAAGAACATCAAATAAAGCTGTTGAAATAAAAAAAAAATTAACCGCGGCGCGCCACGGTGATTTCTGGTTCATCTCATACCACTACATCACCAAACCCATTTGTGTTTTAATATGAAATGAAAAACAAAATGCAACCTGGCAAGATCGAACTTGCAACCTTCTATTTAAGAAAATGGATCTCAAACCACTACACCACTAAGACAAAATATGTTTTAATACGAAACCAATTGTATTTAATATTAACTCTCAAAAATGCAATTTTACATCTTTCTAGTTTGTCTAATTTGGCAATAATTGGCATAATAATATGCTGAAATGCTTCACACTTGCAATTAAACAAATGAGTGGCATTACCCTGTACTATTATGTAGTTTATTTACATTAATGCCAATAACTATTCATGGCATTCCAAATTAATACATAGTTAATTGCTTAGTTAATTTGCAAGTTGATGTTTGTGTGTTACCCCACCACCATTGTACATTAAATCAAATTTCAAAAATATCATATACACATACATTTGAAGTTTTGTAATTAAAACCGAAATCTAAAAAAAAAACAAAAAAAAAAAAACAAATCATATGCACATAGATTTGAAATTGTGTAATCAAAAACCAAATTCTGAGCCGATAAAAAAACCCAAATTCCGAGGAATATTAATTCCTGAATGATTGTAAATTCCAAACTGCAATAACTATGGAGTATGAAATATTTTAATCAGACTATCCGTGGCTAGAGGTGAGTCATTGCTCTATCCTCTTATATTGCGCCATGTCAGTGCCTACTTGGCAGAGTGATAAAGCTGCTAGTTGCTCACCTGATGGTGTTGTGACTAGAGATGAGCAACAACTTTATCCAGTTTTTTTTAAACATTAATAAAAAATAAAATAACAATATATTACATAAAATTAAAAGTCATAAAATAATCAAAACTAATATAAAAGAACAAGTACCTTTTCCATAAAAAAGAAAAAGTAAAAAAAATTATAAAATAAAAAAGGGTCAACAGCAGGAAAAAAAATAATAGAAAAAGAACATCTTCTTCTTTCCCTAAACAAACCTCTCTTTCCCCAAACAAACCTGCAACTCTTCTCGCAGGGAAAAAAATAGAAAAAATATGTAGACGTGTAGGTATTCATCATCTTCATTCTCCATCCTCTTTAAACACAAAAAATACGGCAAAAATTGAAAAAAAATAAATAAATCTGATTTCACCTCGCTAGCCCACGCGAGTGCACTAACGGCTACTCGCTCGCGCCTTGCCTCGCTGAAGGGTGTTATGGTTCGAGTGATCTACGTGGAATGTTTTGTGGCTCGCGGCTAGTTGCTCGCGGGCCACAACGGATAGTCTCAGCAACTAATCATGTGACTATTACAGGTTTAGTGACGGATCTAAGATTTTTTTTTCCTTTAGGTTCCTTTTTCTTGGTAGCAGATTTTTTCACAACCAAACGTTAGACTTTCCTGGTCGGGTCAGGTCAAGGCTATGCGCAATCTAACCTTTTTGGGGTGCGTAAAACAAATTCTAAAATAAGGGCCCCCTTTTATATAAACTTTCTTACCATCCTAATAATGATTTAAAAATACTACTAGATTGACCCACTATTGCTAATGAACCGAAATTACTAAACAAGTTAATGAGATACCTTCGATCACCCTCAACAAGTCTAGCTATGTTGCCCTAGTACGTTAGAACAATGATTGACGTGAGTATCATAACTTCTTGATGATCCATCTATTCAAAGTTTCGTGTTTGTTGAAAAAACAAACCTCATGAATTAATCTTCATAACAACAAAATTAGTACATGTAAAAAAAAACAATATTACAGACCGGAAATGAGGACAGAATAATAGTTGAAGTAGAAATTAACATCACAACTCATAGTTCAAATAGATTAAAGCATTAAGGTGGTGTTTGTTTTTTCTCAGAAGTGCTTTCTGGCCTCTTCTGTCTGCGCCGCGTAGACGTGCACAGACATTGAGCTCTTGCAGCCCGTTTGTTTTTTTGGAAGACCTTTCATTAAAAAAAGGTCTTCCTGGCCTCTTCTTGGTGCAGACATATACAAATGTCTTCCCACCTGTTCCTACCTCTTTTCCTCTTCTTCCTCATCAGTCTTCTTCATCCTTCCATTAATCTTCTAATACCACTCTCCCCTCCCCTCCTCTGCCGCCTCTCTCCTCCTCCTCCCACAGCCCGCCGCCGCCCTCACCTACCCCGTGCACGGAGCCGATCATGCTGGTGGACACGTTAAACATGGCGGTGGTGGTTACTGGTAAAACATTTCGGTGACTTCGTGTTCCGGTGGGTTTGTTTTGGGAAGAAGGGCGGTGCTGGACACGTTAAACATGCCGGTGACTTCGTTTCCGGTGGGTTTGTTATAGGAAGAAGGCGGTGGTGGTTTTTGGTTTCATGATTGGATATTATTATTATTATTTTATTTATTATTATTGTTGGTGATGGTGATCAGGTTATGGGATTTGTAAGTAGAAATTTGGATAAAATAATGGTGTTGATATATAGATGAATATGAAAAGGTGAAGATGTGGGTCTGGAATTGTTTTTATTATATCTTTGGAATCACTCAACTCAAGGATGATATGATTTGGTGGGTTGTGATGTGTTATGATAAGTTATGTTTTTGGGTTACATTGCAGACGTTAACAAACAAACAGTCTTCTTTTTGGATACTGCAGACATTTAGTCCACCTCTTCACCTACAGATGTCTGCAGATGTGGTCTGCAGACTGCAGACATTTTACCTCTTAAAAAAACAAACAACACCTAACAGATTAGGAGGGGAATTAACATCAAAAAATTGTAACATACCTGAAAGATAATGAGAGAATCTCTAGATGGATGGATGGAAAATATTGGAAATTGGAATGGTGGACATCAGAAGGTGGTCCGGTGGATGGAGCTGGGGTTGGAGGCTGCCGACAGCGGAGGTAGAGGGGACTGGTCTGGCTGGAGGTAGAGAGGAGGCAGGAGGCAAGAGGAGATCTGATGTCTCACTTTTAATAATGGCACATAGGGAAAAAAAGAAGATCTGAGGATATGACTCGAACTCAGGATTTCAGGGTTGGAGAGCGAGAGTTAGACCACTAGAACACTTCGAATGATTTGTTATGGGTTCCCCTATAATTTATCTATGGGTTCCTCCTATATTTTCTTTATACATTAATACTTAAAATTCCAAACCGAATGGATTCCCAGGAACCCAGTCTTCTGAAGATAGATCTACCCCTGTATAGGTTAATCCACCTAATTTAGGCCTAAACGCTTAGAATTGCACATTTGTTGGAAAAAATTTAACGAACCTCAAATCATCAAACACATCATAATAGGAGCATCAAGTACTGAAATAAAACTTAAAAAGCAGAAATGCAGTAGTTGCATGATGCTCTTGATTGATAATCGAACTCTAAATTCAGAGAAATAGATGAGACAATAAACAATTAGAATGTAATACCAATGATTCACAGGATGATTCCAGCTAATGATTATAATACTTTTGCAGACTTGTTAGGGTTCTTGTAATCGTGATACAAATTGAGATTCTGAACGAATGCTTGTATGGCTTCCAAACCTGATATTAGTTTCTCAATTTAAGGTATCGAACCTGTGTTACAAGTAAAGATAGCAGGAGGGGTTTAATAGTCAATAAATGTAACTATAGGGACTAATAATGTCAAAAGAATAGATAGTTTGAATGTTTGTTGTAACAGTTGGTGTTGCTACAACAAGGAAAATGACCGGGATTAGGTTAAGAGATGTTCAAGCTTATGGGTTTATTGAGTTTAGAGGCTCCCTGAGCTGCTGGATCGACCTGCACAATGTAACAGACACCTTTAGCCTTAACGCATGAGGGGGCCTCTTGCGTTTGGACTCCGGCGTGAGAATAAGTATATATTCGATTGGAGTTGGGTAAAAATGAAGTAGAGAGTATAAGAATGAAAGGAATGAGTATTGGAGTGAATGTGGAATGACAACCTAAGAGACTCCTTATATAGGCAGTGGATTTCTGCCCAGGAGCTCCCGTATGGTATCCTTCCTACTATACCTAGTAAAGGTTGACTCTCCTACTTGGTTCTTGCAGAGAAGCTTTGCCCATTTGGTATATTTTCAGCTTTTGCTATTTTCTATCTCCCACATCCCTTGTTCGTCGGCGCTTCCCTTTTTTCCTCCTTTATATCCGGTAACTAACTTCCTTTGTTTCTCATTTTTGTTTTGATTATGGGGTCGAAAAGTGATCTTTCCTCTTACTTCTCTCGCCTTTCTCAGTCCGATGCCAAACGGTTTTGCATAGAAATGCGCATTCCCCTGTCATTTGAGCTTGTTGTCTCAAAGGGGAGGACCCTGGTGACCATTGTTCCGGTAGGGAAGGTGGCTGTCTACACACGGCAGTTTGATCAGGCTAACTTCCGGTACCCCTTCTCTAAGTTTTTTCTCAATGTTCTTTAATGTCACCAACTATCCCTTGACCAGTTGTGTCCATCCGGTGTGGCTCGAATCATACATTTCGAGATTGTGTGTCGTTGTCATGGTTATGAGCCCTCTTTGGTCATGTACCGTTGTTTCTTTAGGCTAGCCAAGAATGGGAATTGGTTTACTATCGAAAAAACCCAATTTGAGCCTGCCCTAATCTCTAGCATCATAGGTCTCGTCTCCACCTAGAAAGACAAATTCTTTTTCTTGAACAACAACCTTCTCCCTTTTAAGTCCCCTAGGAGGGCTTCAGATGCTCCCCTAAATGACAAGGAGCCTGATCCGAGCACTCCTGATCAGAAATTGCTGGAAAACTCAGAGCTTTTCCCACTCGTCTACGTACCTTCCCTGAGGATTTTTTGGTTATTATGGGTCTAAGCACCAACTGGGATGATGTTGAAACTGAACCTGTGATAACTATTGGTGCGGAGGGTATGTATTATTTGTAGCTTGTGTTATTCTTCCAATTTTCTGTATGTATTTTGCTTATTTTGTTTTCTTCCTTCTCTCAGATATGAGTACTTTGGACTTCCTTTCGGTAGATGATTTTTCTGATGTGAAGTTTGAAGCTCGTGTTGTGGGGGAAAGTGGGAAGAATGTTGTAGTGAGGACTGAACACATCAGGTTCCAATGGGAGTATACGAGTGTTGTATCATCGACCCTAGCTGATGCTGAGCCTTCCGGGAATAAGGGGGTAACAGTTCGTCATTCCAGTAAGCGGTTGAAGACTGCTTCTTCTGTAGTAGGGAAATCGTCTTCTATTCCCTTGGTTTTGGAGGATGAGGACTCGTCGTTGATAGCTTCTGCTCTGGGTTATTCCCCTGCTTTGGGGAAGGGCAAGCTTACACTTCCTTCTCCGAAGAAGGATGATGTTGTTTTTAAGAAACCTAAAGATGTTGTAGTTCCCATTGTCAAGGGTGGAAGCCAGAAGTTATTGACTTTGCAAGGTGAGGGGAGTGAAAGTTTCAAGGCAGTTGCTGATGTTTCAGGGAATCCTCCTTACAGCATGAACAGGGTAGGGAGCCTGGTCAAGATGTTCAGTGGAGCATAAAGAATAGTGACACTCTAAAGAAAGCATCAGTTTGCCGAGAGTTGATTGATAACTGTATTCCCGAGGCTGAGAAGATGGTTCATGAAGAATGGTTAGATCGTGATGTGATGAAGAAGATGTACAATCATTTTGGTCAGTTTCTCTCATTGTTTCCGGATGGTATGGCTAGGTGGGGTGAACTTTTGGGTCGCCGAGAGCAGGTTGAGGGTGTTTTTGAAGAAAATGAGGCTGAGCTAGTGAAGGCTAAGGAAGATTTGGCGCGTATGCTGCTCGAGAGAAGGATCTTATTCATGAGTTGGCAGTTTCCATTACTCAGATTGGTTTAGAGAAGGAGAAATTTGACACCTTGTTGAAGGGGTTGAATGCTGAAAAGGCAAAGGTTGCCGAGGAAAGGGAAAGCTTGGTTAAGGTCCGGGAGGCTGTTAAGCAGGAGCAGGTTCCTATAAAGAAGGTCGGAATCGAGCTAAGGTCCCAAGTTGATCGTTTAACCGAGGAAAAAGACTGGTTGATCTCCAAAGGTGTTGCTCGTATTATGAGTAACCTCCTGTGTTCTCAAGAGTTTAATGCTCCCCTTGCTGAGATTTATTCCAAGGCCATAGCTTTTGGCTGTCATGGGGGGATTCAGGCCGGTTTCAAAGCAGCTGAGGCAGATCAAAAACTCAAGGAGCTCCCTTCCTTCAAGCCTACATCTGGAGCAGAATTCGTTGATGCTGTCAATGCAATGGAGCTGTCCACTTATCCTTACATTTCTGCCATTGTCAAGTTATTTCAGCAGCCACTTAGCTTCCTGCAAAATTTGGAGCCTGAGGGATTCAAGAAGGAGGTGGCCGACGATGTTTTTAGCTCTTACGTGTTGAAAAGGCCTTTGAAGATCATGCTTGAAGGAGGTGATTCTGGTGAGGGGAGTTCTAAACGTGCTAAGCCTGTGGATACCATTTCTGAAGCTCCCCTATCGGAGCAGGTACTGGATAGTCCCTCCTTTCTTCAAGCCTTGGAGGTTGAGTCCACCCCTCCCTTTGCTAAGGATGATCCTTTCTTTGGTTTGGATACTGACGGTTTGTTTGATGACGTTGGTAAAAAGATGGTTGCTCCTACCGGTGAGGGTGATTCCGCCAATGGAGCAGAAGGTGTGGTTACCCCATTAATTTAGTGTTTCCTAAGAATGTTTTTAATATTATCCATGTCTGTCAACCTTTAAGGCTTTTTATCTTTTGAATGCTTATAATCAAGATGCTCCCCCCTTAGGGGTGATGCCTTTATGCTTAATGTTTGGTTGTCGTTTTATGCTTTTACTTGTCGTGTGTTGTGTTTGCAATGTCTTTAGCTTTACACTTTAAGTTGAATGCTGCAGTCATCCAACCCAAGTTACTTAGTTAGAGAGCCGATGCAATACTTACCTTATTAGCTTGTTTGTTTATTTGAAACCATACATAACGGTTTTATGTTATATGTTCGTTCTTTGTGTTTTATATGAACATGTATAAGCTGTCTTGGTGTGAGGAGCTCACCCTCTTTCATGGGTTTAGGTTTTCTCTTTAAGATAGCGTTTGGTATGATCGAATGGAAGGAGTAATGGAATGGACCATTACGGGGTAATAAAAAATAGTGTGTTTGGTTGGTTAAAGGAATGGAATCACCCATTCCAGAAGGCATTCCATTCCCTCAAAACTATTCCATACACCCCCCCCCATGTTTTTTTTCATTACATCCCTCATTCACTCTTTACTTACAACACCATAACCCACCACCCACCACTGTTGCAACTACCACCACAGCCGTCACCACCCACCACTGTCGCCAACCACCACCGCCACCACCCATCACCGCCACCACCTACCGCCGCCGTCACCACCCACCATCATCGTTGTCGCCACCAACCACCACCACCCAATATCTTCACTTACCCACCACCACTGCCGCCATCCAACACCACCCAACATCGCTCACCACCGTCACCCACCCACCTTCGCCTCCACCACCTGCCATCATCACCCACCACTACGGCCGCCACCCACCACCATCGCCTCCTCCCAACATCGCCACTACTCACTATCGTCACCCGCCCAACATCACCGCCATCCACCTCCACCCATCGCCACCGTTGCCACCACCCACCACCACGCTATCGCCACACACCACCACCTACCATCACCGCCACCCACCACCGCCGCTACTCACCATTGTTGCCCACCTACCATCACAACCATCCACCTGCACCTTCCACCGCCTCCACCGCCACATATCACCACCCACCATCACCGCCACTGACCACAGCCCACCACAGCCACTCACCAACGATTTTATTACTTCGTATTTTCTTGCCTATCCAACAACACAAAGTAATGTTTTGTTTCATTCCCACATGGAAACCAAACAAGACATGGAATGGTAATGACCCATTCCATTACCTTGTCCATTCCATTACCTCGTTCATTCCATTTGCTCATCAATTCCATTACCCCATACCAAACAGACCCTAAGACTTGTCCCATGGAGTTATGGATTGTTTTAGGAACTCACCCTGTATACAGGAAGGTATTTAGCCTTCTTCCCTATTGAACAGTTGTGGCCTGGGAGCTCATCCTTGTTTCATGGGTAGGTATAGCGCCGGACCCCATGGAGCCTTATTAGGAGGGGCTCACCCTTTGATAAGATAAGTGACAAGTGGATTGATTCTAAAACAAAGTTTTTTCATTGCTCATAACGTTCAGAGTACATAATAGCATTACAACCATTAAACATAAAATCGTTTCAAGTGTTTTTCACTCCAATGCCTTGGGACCATCTTGCCATTAGGATCAGCTAGCTTATAGGACCCTCCTTTATGGGCCTCCTTGATGAGATAGGGGCCTTCCCAACGGGGGGCCAGCTTCCATGTGCTTTGCTGATTGCTGGCTTCATTGCACCTTAACACAAGGTCCCCTGGTTTGAAGACCTCTTTCTTTACCCTTGTGTTGTAGTAGGCTTCCAAGTTTTTGTACCTGGCCTCCCTGATGGAGGCTTGGTCCCTTGATTCTTCCAGGAGGTCTAAATTAAGTAGTACCTCCTTGTCATTGTGTTGTGAATCTTTGCAAGCATTTCTTTTTGAGCTTACCCCTATCTCGGTAGGTATCACAACTTCACTCCAAAAGACAAGGCTGTAGGGTTTTCTTCGATCGCTTGGATTTTCCATAATTCTTATCACCCATAAGACACTTGGGAGCTCATCTACCTAATTCTTGCATACCTTCCCAACCTTGTTTTAATATCTTCTACAATGCTTCCGTTCATTCGTTCAACCTGCCCATTGGACTGGGGATAAGCTACCGAGGTGAATACTTTCTTCATCTCTAGCTCGGAGCACCTAGTGCTGAATGGCCTATTTGCAAACTGTTTTCCATTATCTGTAACAATCTCCCCTGGTAGCCCATATCTACAAATTATTTGTTCCCAAACGAAGTTGATCACCTGCTTTCCCGAGATGGTGGCCAATGGCCTGACCACTTGGTGAAATAGTCAACATATAACTTCATGCACTTCCCTAATAAGATAGCTGCTTTGATTGTGGCCTACGCACCTAAGCAAAGGTGGAAGGTAGGCCTTCTTGTAGAGCTTGTCATCTCTGATTACATATTGTCTTGCCTTGATAACCAACCTCTTTGCTTCTCCCTCGTCATCTGGCAGCTTTCCATCCTTAAGGTAGGACCTAATGGGCGTCATTCAGGTGGATTCTCTCTCGGTGACCACATCTTGGATTTCTTTGTCATTAATGGATGGTTCTCGGAGCACTTCAACTAAGACCTTTTTGGTTAAGTGAGCAAATGTTAGGGAAGCTAGCTTGCTTAAGGCATCTGCCTGCTTGTTTTTAGTTCTTGATACTTGTTCAAGTGTGAAAGTTTCAATCCTTGATGAGTTCCTTAACCTTTTCTTTGTTCTTGATAATTGAAGGTTCATTAGCCGTGTACCCCACATTAACTTGGTTGACCACCAGGTTTGAATCAAGAAACACTTTCAGTTCTCGCACCTTCATGCTTTTTGCCAATCTTAGGCCGGCCAGCAGGGCCCCATATTCAGCAACGTTATTGGTGCAGGGGAAGTCCAGACGGAGTGCATAAGTGTATTCAGTTCCGTGGGGGTACAAGTGCCAACACCACCTTCTCTTTAGGAGCATAATTAATTTCAGCATCTTTGAGGGCTCGAGCATAATTAAACAGGTACTTCTTCCTTCCCTCGCTCAACCAGGAGGACCGAGCTCACTTCTTCCGATCCTGCAGATAAGTAAACTGTCATTACTTCCTCTTCTTCGGGTGCAGCCATTTCTGGCAAGGAAGCTATGTGTTTTTTAAGCTCAAGGAAGACAGCTTCTGCCTCTGTTGTCCAACGGAAATCCTTCTTGTTAACACAGTTTTTGAGTGTTTTAAAGAAAGGCAAGGATTTCTCCGCGGATTTGGGGAAGAAACGTTTTAGGGCAGCAATTTTACCGTTGAGGCTCTGCACTTCCTTCTTTGTGGTAGGCGGCTTCATGTTTAGGACAACTTGAATTTTCCTGGGATTCGCCTTGATACTTTGTTTTCCAACTTATAGCCAAGAAACTTGCCCTCCTCGAATCCGAAGGAGCACTTCACTAGGTTGAGCTTCATGTTTATTCTTCGGAGGTTGTCAAAGATTTCTCGGATGTCTTTAATCATGGCCACCCCGGACTTGCTTTTAATGACCAAATCGTCTACATAGGCTTTCATATTTTTTCCTATCAGTTGTGAGAAAGCTTGATTGACAAGCCGCTGATAGGTTGTCCCCAAATTCTTCAGGCCAAAGAGCATTTTCTTGTAGCAAAAGATCCCCTTATCGGTGTGAAAGGCCGTCTTTTCTTCATCTTCCCACTTCATTTGTATTTGAAGGTACCCCTTGTAGGCATCCAAGAAACACTTGTATTGGAAACCTGTGAGGGATCCCACCTTCCAATCAATTTCGGGCAGTGGGTAACAGTCTTTGGGGTAGGCCTTATTAAGATCTTTGAAATCCATGCACATCCTCCAAGTTCACTCATTGCTTTGCTACCATGACTAGATTGGAAACCCAAGAGTGGTACTGGACCTCCCTTAGGATACCAACTTCCACCAAATTCTTGACCTCTTGACAGGCAACCTGGCTCCTGGCCATGGGCCAGGCTCTTCTTCTTCTGGACAACGGGCTTGTATGAGGGAGCTATGTTCAACGAGTGTTCAACCAGATCTCTTGGGACCCCAGTCATGTCACCTGAGCACGAAGCGAACACGTCTTTACTGTCCTACAAAAGATCAATTAGTTCACATGTAACCTTATTTGGGAGCAGGTTGTTGACTTTAATGGTCTGTTCTGGGTAAGCAGGGTTTATGCTAACTTCCCGAACAGGGTTCTTGGTCGGTGTTTCTGATTCCCTAAGGTCTTTAGCCTCTTCCACGGAGGCTATAAGCAAGCTTCAGCTGAAGGTTTCAGTGTTGTAATCCCAAGTGGAATGGGAAGCTTCATTAGGCCGTGTGTCATTGATACTATGGCACCGAAGGTAGCGATGCCCACCCTCCCGATGAGAACATTGTAGCTGGAAGGGTACCTGATTACTGAGAACGTCAGCTCCTCTGTTCTTGACAGATCCCCATCCCTGAAACAAATGCTGAGGGTGAGCTTCCCTATGGGATGTACACGCTCCCTAGAGAAACCTACGAGAGACACATCTGATGGATTGAGCTTGGACCTTATCTCGGGACTTAGTGTTTCGAAGCATTTTTCATACATTACCTTCGATGAGGCATCACAGCCCATGTACACCCTGTCCACCAGGAAACCATTCAGTTCTGCTTCTACTATTACTGGAGTGACAATAAACTCATCTGGAGCAGGAGGAAGGCGGATGCACTACTTGTTCCAGGGCTCAGTGCGAGCTTTCTTTGTTTGTGGCGTCCCCTCCTATCTAACCATGTTGACTTCTTTATCTTTTCTTCCATCGTCCCTCTTCCCTTTGATGTCCTTGATTAAGTGAGCCAATTCACCAAACTTAACGGCCTCTTCTATCCTCTTTTTTAATTGGTAACAGTCGTTGGTGTGATGCCATGCATCATTATGGAAGGCGCAGTGTTTGCTGGCATCTCTTTTATTGACTGGCTTGGACAAGGGCCTTGGAGGACGGAAGGTATACTTGACATCCTTAGTGGAAAGTATATCCTAGGGTGTCTTGGTAAGGACAGTGAATACTTGCGTTTCCTTATCATGGTACCTCCCTAACCTAGGACATTGCCTCCGTTCTTCATTTCTTCTGGAGTCAAATGATCTGCCAGACCTCTTCTCGTTATAAGGCTGGAAGCTGGGTCTTCGAAAGCTGGACGACCTATCTCTCCAGCTTCCTCTATCCCGTTTCTTTAAGTCTTGCCGGGTAAGAGCTTCTTCTCCCCTAAGGAAGGCTTCTGCTCTTTCGAAAGCTTCTTCCATGGTTTGAGGAACGTCCTCATGAAATCTTCTTAAAAACTTTTTTGGGACGAATGGCTCCCATTAAACCTGACACTTTGATATTCTCCGTGGCCCACTATATTGTAAGCCTTCCGTTTTGTATCTTTCGATGAATGTTCGGAGATCCTCATGTTTCCCCTGCTAGATCCGATGCAGTATAGCAGAATCCTTGGTACATTTTCTCAGGGGATTAAAATTCGACGTGAAACTCCTTCTTAGGTCATCAAAAGAAGAGATGCTCCGAGATAGGAGACCACAAAACCATAGGCGAGCTGGTCCCACCAAGGTTTGCATAAACTTGTGGCAACATTCGGCGTTGTTCCACTTTTCCACAGTTGCTGCCCTAGAGAAGACATTCAGGTGATCGTCATTATCTTCGGTCACATCATACGTCGTCACATTAGCCGACATTTTGATCTTATTAGGGAAATCAAAATGACCTATATGCTCGGCAAAGCAATCCAATGACTTGGGACGGTATGGCTCCGAGGGAGTAGCCTTAACTCTTGGCTCTGCCATAGGAGTGAGGACAGGAGGCTGGGTGGTCCAAGAACCATGGCCTCCAGGAAGAGATGTTCCCGGCACCTGGCTTAGGGGAGGTGGGACCTGCCATGGGTAACCTCCTGGCCAATTTGGGAAATACGGAAGCACGTAAGGTGAGTACTGAGGGTGCGAATAATTAGGGTACACCCCTCTTGGAGGAAAAATAGGAGCCCCGGCAGGGCAGCTAACTTCCATCAGGGAGGTGGCTACTGCACTTCTTGCTAGGGGTAAGGATCTCAAAGCTTCCCCATAGGAGAGTGGTGTTGAAGACGGCAGGGAAGCCTGTGTAACTTCCAATAGCTGCTCTACGTTATATTCTTGGACCCCGGGGGAAAGCATGGAATGACTGGGGCCTCCTGCTGAAAAGATACCTCCCTGATCGTTCAGATAAGGGTGAGGGCTAGTGTTAAGGCGACTGGTGACCGATGATGTGGTAGTTCGATCTGGAGGACTTGGTGAGAGGGTAACCATAGATTCCTCATCGTAAGCAACCTGACGGTCAAACCTCTGGATCTCCCCTCCCGTACGTAGCCTTTCAGGGGGTCTTGGAGTTGCAAGAAATATCTTCGTACTCCCTCCGGGGTGATGTCCATATGTTCAATGGGTAACAACACATTGTCTCTAGGAGACGAGTTGACAACCCTTGAGGACTATGGAGTTCGGAAGTCAGGCATGTCTCCTAGAGACGGTTTGACACGTAGTCCGTCCGTTCCAGGTGTCTCTCAGCCTGTACCGTCACAGAAGTGTGATTGTTGGCCGGAGTTTTCGAGGGACCCTCGTCTGGGTGGCTATCTCCACCGGTCATCACAAAAAATGGTTACTTAGGAACAAACGGAACAATAGAAACTTCCAATGACTTTGTTCAAAGTAGCGACAGCCCCATGGTGGGCTCCACTTGTTGCTACAACAAGGAAAATGACCAGGATTAGGCTAAGAGATGTTCAAGGTTATGGGTGTATTGAGTTTAGAGGGTCCTTGAGCTGTTGGATCGACCTGCACAATGTAAACGACACTGTTAGCTTTAACACAAGAGGGGGCCTCCTGCGTTTGGACTCCGGCGTGAGAATAAGTATATATTTGATTGGAGTTGGGTAAAAATGAAGTAGAGAGTATAAGGATGAAAGGAATGAGTATTGGAGTGAATGTGGAATGACAACCTAAAAGTCTCCTTATATAGGCAGTGGATTTCTATCCAGGAGCTCCCGTATGGTAGCCTTCCTACTATACCTGGTAAGGGTTGACTCTCCTACATGGTCCCTGCAGAGAAGTTTTGCCCATTTGGTATATTTTCAGTTTTTGCTATTTTCTAGGTCAGGCTTGGAGCTGTATGTTGGTTTTTACTTTTGACCATAGCAAGAGTTAAAATACTTTTTTATGTTTCCAATGAAGTTACTGTTTACTTTTTGTTGTAGCGTTCCTGTATGGCAGCTGTGCTGCCCTACGTAGGCTGTTCAACTCCATTAAGTCAGGCATCTTTAACACTTTATATTGCTTTATTTTTTAACAAGGGACTAAACGTGGTAATTTTAGGACCCACGTCAATCACTCTGTTTTCAATTCTGAGCCTGGTTTGATCAGTTGTTGATCAGATCATTCCATTGAATTCATCAGCTTGTGATAATTCAATTCCAGTAGATCGATCAATTTGTGATTTGTCTACTCTTAAGAAATCAATCATGTCTACTCGTAATCAATCATTGGAACAGAAACTTCAAGATCATGACTCAACACTCGAAGGTCTGAAAATTTAGCCACTTAAAATGCTGATAATATTGTTGCCATGAAAGAGCAGATTAAGGCACAAGTTTCGGACCTCATGAAAAGTATTCAAGCTATGTCTCACCAATGAACTCAATAACCCAGTAACAATGGTGCTGGAATGAATGCATTAGAGTCCTATAATAACCAAAGGCACAGTCATCGTTTAACGAAGATAGATTTCCCTAAGTTCAATGGTGAAAATGTTGAGGGATGGTTTTGTAAGGTAGAGCATTTCTTTAAAATAGATGCTACTCCTGAACATTTGAAGGTTAAATTGGTTGTGGTACACCTAGAGGACATAGCTTTGATTTGGCATCAAGGTTTGGTGCAGTCTAGAGGAGGAAGTATTGAAGGAATGTCATGGTATGAATACAAAAGTTTTTTAATGGCCAGATTTGGGATTGTTATGGGACAAGATGCTATGGGAGCATTGGCATCAATTAGATAAATAGGAACATTGAAGGAATTATGTCGGGAATTTGACATAGCATTGACCAAGGTGAGTATTCTTGATGAATATGCCATAAGTTTATTCTTGAGAGCTGTAAAACCTGAGATTGGGTATCTAGTTAGATTGTTGAGATCAGGATGAATCTTTAACTGCAACACATGCAGGGTGGAATGAGACCACCACTAGAAGTTCTTATACTTCTAGTCTTATAGTACAAAACAACCATTTCAACCTAACACCTCTAATCTTTCTATCCTACCCAAACCTTTAACCAACCCTAAACCATTGAATTCCAAAAGATGGACCCTATCACACAAAGAAATTGAAGAAAAAAGAGCCAAGGGAGAGTGCTTTGGCTGCATTGAGAAATACTTCCCTAGACATGTTTGCAAGAAGAAACCATTGTTTTCCATTTAGTTGGTAAGGGAAGAAGAAAAGGAAGAAGTGCAGTATGAAGAGACTAAATTCTTGAATCAAAATATCCAAGAACCACACATTTCTTCAAATGCCATGATGGGTGTGCCCTCTTTTTCAACTATGAGGGTAAAAGGGTCAATTGGCACAAGGGTATTGCAGATCCTTACTGACTCAGGATCTACTCACAACTTCATATATGAGAAGCTTACAAGAAAGATGAATTGCCCCATTAAAAACATCGTTGCAGTTAAGATAACAATAGTAGATGGAAAGAAGATAACCTGTACTCAAATGTGCTGTGATTTCCAGTGGATGATGCTAGGTATTTGGTTTAAGGCTGATGTTATTTTAATACCTTTAAGCAACTATGATATGGTCTTAGAGTGCAACGACTACAAACTATTAATGACATTATGTGGAACTTTAAGGAACTAACAATGAAGTTTAAAGTGGGAAGACAAATGGATTGAGTTTAAAGGGTATTGATTCTAACACTATGTCTATATGTTCTGCTGAAAAGTGGAAAGTTTGATTAATAATGGGGAGGGAATAGTTGGGGCTCAAATGTTTAGTATGCATGCTGATGGTCAAGAATATTATTAGCATGAGACACAAGTTTCTAATGAAAACCCTTGTGAGGAATTACAAAATTTGTTGCAACAGTATGATGATGTGTTTGTTATGCCCACTACCTTACCCCCTAAGAGATATTGTGACCATAGGATAATCTTAAAAGATGAAATTGTTTCCATTAACTAGAAAGCTTATAGATATCCTACTGGGTAGAAAGATGTTTTGGAGAAACTTACTAAGGAACTAGTAGATTCAGGGGTGGTAAGAAATAGTAAGAGTTCTTTTACTTCTCCAGTTGTACTGGTTAAGAAAAAGGATGGAACATGGAGATTCTGTGTTGATTATAGACAGCTAAATGCTGCTACTATCAAAAACAGGTTTCTAATTCCTTTAATTGAGGAATTATTAGATGAACTTGGGGGGGGGGGGGGGTACAGTCTTTTCAAAACTAGACCTAGGGGCATGGTATCATCATATTAGAATGGATGATAAGGACATTCATAAGACTGCATTTAGGACCCATCAGGGCCTATTTGAGTTTGTAGTTATGCCCTTTGGGCTAACTAATGCCCCTGCCACATTTCAGGCTCTTATGAACTCCACATTCAATCTTTAGTAAGGAAAACCACCCTCGTTTTCTTTGATGACATATTAGTTTATAGCCCTACTATGAACCAACATGTTAAAGACTTAGAAGAAGTGCTTAAACTATTGAGGAAAAATTCTTTGATAGCCAAAAGATCTAAGTGTTCATTTGGTGGGTCCTCTGCGGAGTATTTAGGTCATGTGATTTCAGGAAAAGGATTTGAAACTGATCCTCAAAAGATAGCAGCTATTAATCAATGGCCTTTACCTCAAAACTTGAAATATTTGAGAGGATTTCTTGGATTAGCTGGCTACTACAGAAGATTTATCAAATCTTTTTGGTATTATGACTAGGCCACTCTCTGATTTGTTAAAGAAGGATTCGTTCCTTTGGAATCCAAAAGCTGATAAAACCTTTGAATAACTCAAACAGGCCTTAACAACTGCACTAGTCTTGGCTTTGCCAGACTTTTCTAAACAATTTATTGCAGAAACAGATGCTTCTTCAAAAGGCCTTGGGGCAGTGTTGATGCAAAATGGGTATCCATTGGCTTTTATAAGCAAGGCACTGTCCATAAGACAACAAGTTTTGTCTGTGTATGAAAAAGAATTACTGGCCATTCTTATGGCAGTAAAACAGTGGCACCATTATTTGATAGTGAAGAAGTTTATTATAAAAACAGACCACAAGAGCCTAAAGTTTTTGTTGACTCAAAAGATAACAACACCATTGCAGCTAGGGGTGTCAATCGTGTCGGGTTGGCGGGTTTACGGGTTGCGGGTTGACGGGTTGATGGGTTGAAATGTGCAACCCGAACCCAACCCATATTATTATTCGTGTCAAACATTTCAACCCTAACCCGACCCACATAAAATCCGGGTCAACCCGAAAATGACCCGTTTAACCCATATTTTTAAATGTGTCATACATGTTCATGAGTTTTAAGCGGGTTGTTGGGTTGTAAACGGGTTTTCAATAAAATGTTTAATGGTTAGTATATAAGTGTGACAAATAAATAATATAGTGTGCAAAAAATAACACAATTATAACTAACCATGTAAATAAAAATGAAAAAAGAAAAAAAAATATAATACATTTTTTTTTCTATATACTTAAACGGGTTAACGGGTCAACCCATTTTATATATGCGTCAACCCTAACCCGACCCATTTTTAATACGGGTCGACCCAAACCTAACCCATTTTTTTAAACGGGTCGTGTTACTTGACCCAAATCTGTTTTTTTTTTCGTGTCGGGTTCGGGTCGGTTTTCGGGTCGTGTCAATAATTGTCGCCCCTAATTGCAGCAGACATGGCTGGCAAAACTTATGGGGTATGAATATGAAATTTTGTACAAGAAAGGGGCTGAAAATCAAGTGGCTGATGGGCTTTCTAGAGTTTCTGGTTTGGCTTTATTTGAGATGGGAATAAGTTCTTTTAGTCCTATGTTACTTAATAGGATTAAAGACTTATGGGTTACTGATACCAAAGATCAAGAGATTATTAAAAAAATACAGGAGGGTAAAATGGTCAAACATTTTTCTTGGGATGGTCAACTGTTGAAAAGAAAAGCTAAGCTAAGCTAAGCTGTGGATTGGAAATGATGAGCAGCTTAAACAAGAAATTCTGACAGTCTGCCATGCTTCCTCAATGGGAGGGCATTTAGGGTGTGTTCCAACTCTTAAAAGATTAAAAACTTTTTGCTCATGGAAAGGGTGATCTAAACAGGTTTTTAACTTTGTTAAAGCCTGTCATGAGTGTCAACAGGCCAAGTATGAGCCTGTGGCTAATCCTGGCCTATTGCAACCTCTCCCTGAACCTATTCATGTCTTTTCTGATATATCGATGGATTTTATATCTGGATTGCCTAAGGTTCAAGGTAAAGATACTATCTTGGTAGTAGTTGATAGACTAACCAAGTATGCCCATTTTATGGCCTTTTCACACCCTTTAGTGCTTCACAAGTAGCCCAAGTTTTGCTAGATTCTGTTTTCAAACTACATGGCAGTCCTATGAGTATTGGATCAGATAGAGACCCTATCTTTCTAAGTCAATTTTGGAAAGAATTTATGTGATTATGAGGAGTACAACTATCGTATTCAATTACCAACCATCCTCGGTCAGATGGTCAGACAGAGGTCCTAAATAGGTGTTTGGAATCTTACCTAAGGTGTATGTGCATGCATACTCCTAATCAGTGCTTAAAGTGGCTCAGTTTGGCAGAATGGTGGTACAATACCACCTTTCACTCAACAATAAAGTGTTCACCTTTTGAAGCCTTATATGGGTTTCCACCTCATATACATCTACCTTACATTGCTGGAGATACTACTATGGAATGTGCTTCTAATCTTTGAGGCCAGCTGGGAGTTCAAAGAAGATTTTGATTTGAGGTTTCCCGGGTTTGATTCTTGAGGACAACAATCATTTTTTGAGGGTAAAGTTATGATATAAGTAAAGATAGAAGGAGGGGTTTAATAATCAATAAATGTAACTATAGGGACTAATAATGTCAAAAGAATAGATAGTTTAAATGTTTGTTGTAACATTTGGTTTGGCAGGAAGTGGGTTATGAAGGTTTATAAATAACCCATTGATCATAGTTAATAAAGATGGCTATGATTTGAATAATTTCTCTCTCTTTTGATTCTCTATTCATTTTATAGCTAACAACCTGCAATAACTGAAATGAAGATCTAAGATCCCATTTAACTAGCCTGAGCATTCAATCCAATACAAGAGAAAAGTTGTGGTGATAGGGTTGTGGGAATCATCGATTGAATCATTCAGGGTGGGGATTGAACAAATTTTAGGGTGAGGAAGGATTTGAATATGAAACTCTTGGTCTATGACGTGTGCGATACTATACATATTTTTCAATGGATTTTAACACACGTTTCTGCTTTAATATTTATAAAAATGTTTTAGACCTTAATATTAAAACACACACAATATGGCAAGTGTACCCTGTCATATATGTAGTAAGTACAGATAAGAATCAAGTATCGATCCATGGACGCGCGTGGAGCAATAGTACTAAAACTCTATCCACAATTTACCAGTAAGAAAAGATATTTTGATGTTAAACTACATTAATTCTAAAAACATATAATTAACATAAGTAAGAATCCAAATACATAATATAACTATATAAACTATAATTTACCACTCCTTGCATGTCATCTACATATCATATGATACAAGGCGTGTGATCAACATTCCCATTTTTAGACAATTAGTATCCCTTTCGGGAATCCTAACATGACAACTATACGGAAAGCTAACACGATAGACACACGTTAACCACCTCAAGTTATTCATTAGCGAGTAGCTGATATGATCTCATGAGAATCTTCTAAAGATAAGTTAGTCATCCGTTAAGAGTTTTCTAACAACACTAATCAAGGAAAGCAATACCAGATACACAATACAACCACCAAGACTAGCATAAAGTAGATCATTTCACAACCTATTCCATTTTACTAACTTTGAACACAAATCTACTAAGATCGCCATTCAACCAAAATAACTACCAAAGATCATTAACCGCGTCAAAGATTAGTAACAACACCATTAAGCTTTTTAAACCCTTTTACGTGCCGGTAAGCATTTATAATCATTATTCGACTGACTTTAACCAAACCAATACCCAGTTACAGTTTCATGGTGTAAACTCATTAACAAGTTAACTAGTCTACTACCGGGTGAGTGAACGAACGGTTTTTCAACATGTATCCGCCTAACACACACGATAATCATCAAAGTCAATCAACCATAACTACAAATCCATTAACAATAAAACAAGTTTGCATTATGATCATCAAGATTCAACATGAAAAACACCAACATCTTACAAGACTAGATTAAACATACAAATGATTGTTTTTACTACTAAAGATTACTAGATATTATCCGTAAACATACATAAACTAAGATAGAACATCACAGATTACAACAAAATCAGATTTGAGCAAGTTATAAGCTTTAAAGATCAAACCATAAAGATGCAACTGTGATGGATTGGATGACGATAGATGATTCGGATAGCTTCCCGAGCTTGTTCCTTGCCTTTACAGCAGTATTTCAGCCCTGGAAATCGCCCCAAATCGCCTGGAAACACCCAATACTTCAAACAGAGGCTGAATGGGAGTTTTATAGCTGAACAGGCCCTGTGAGCGGCCGCTCGGAGGCTTGGAGCGGCCGCTCACTTTTAAAAAGTGGAGACAAGTTGCCCGGGTGCTGACGTAGGCCTTCTAGAAGGTCTGGATGAGCGAGCGGCCGCTCACTCTCACCGCTCACAGGGAACAGCCCGATAGCACGATCTTTAAAATTACATATAAAATCGTAGAAAAAGTGTTAGGAGGTGTTCTTTATATGCCTGGAAAGCTCTCGGAGCGTAGAACAATTCTTATTTGAAAGTCAAAGTCGGATTTTGGGTTTTAGAAGGGGTAAAAGCGATCCGAACAGCTGCTGCACAAAAGTTGCAGCAGTATGTTCTCTTGATAAAGGGCCGAAATCCTCGTTTTCTTCGGGTTTGCTTCCGGGACATCGTTTAAGACCTGAAATCATAAAGATACCCAAATAAGTACCAATTCCTCGTGTATAAGGTCAAAAACATATGAAAATGGGAGTTAACCGGGGACTTTTATATGTGTAATTTAACGTATATCAGTCTACTAATGTGCTTAAATCTACACACCTTATTTAGCATGATTTTACCCCGGAATGTGCACGATCAATGGATATTTCATAAGCTTAGACACTTATTTGCTTTGTTTGTGAATTTCAGGTTTGATTTGAGGATTGTTGGTGTTTTGGAGGTTTATTCAAAGGATATGGAAGTTCATGCACAATTGTAAAGTGAAGAAAAGCACACCCAATGCTCTTTTGCTAGGCACACTCAATGCCTTGTTTGGCACACCCAATGTTAATGAAACCCTAGATACTTTAAGTGTTTCATAATGTATGTCTGTACATCAATAGTGTACAGTAAACATTGGGGCTTGAAGAACCAATGGGTGTTAAGTATCTAGTCAAACATAAAGCACACCCAATGCCAACTCTTAGACGCACCCAACATCAATTCCTAGGCACACCCAATGCCTGTGCTTTTCTATATAAACTAACATCGTATGCTTTCAAAGGGGAGCCCTATTTTTTCTCACGAAACTTACTAGACAAATTGGTGGGTTCCATCAATTATCAAGCATTCAAGAGGGCTTCCAACATCTAGAAGATCATCCTTCATCAACATCCTACTTCCTTGCTTGCTTATGGTTTGAAATTTCTTAATCTTAACCATGAATTTTGATAGTTTAGCAAGGATGTTTGTAGTTGTTGTAAGCCTTATGGGCTAAACATCTTTAGTTATCTAAAATATGATGAAGCTTTTGATTATGTAATGTGATAATTGTAAGACATGATGGTATTTAGTTTATGTTAATCTTGATGATGAATTTTTAGTATTGTTCTTGGAATTTTGTACATGTTTAAAGTTAATAATTCATGTTAGTTTGGTGAATGTTTGCTTATGTATGTTGGAAAACCCATGTGTAGATGTTGATTATTGAATCTTTTTAGTAATAACTAGGTTCATAACATGAAACTAGGAATGGCAATTGTTAACTAACTTGAGATGAAGCGATTGAACATGTGTGGAATCTTGCACTTAGATTTGGAAAAACCATAATGGTGTTGTGTTAGATTCTAAGGTTGATAAAAACTGTAAGTTAGTAGTTTAGGCCAAAATTGTTATCTTACAAGTTTTATTACCTTAGATTTGTAACTTGAACAATATAAATGTTTATCTACACAAAAGCACCCTTAGGTGATTAAATTGTTGTTCAAATTAATTTTCCTTAAGTTGTCGATTTAGGAATTTTGACAAATGAGTAACTAGTATTTAAAGATTAACTTAAACATTACAAAACGGGCTTCAAAGAATACTTATAGGTGAATAAAGTGCTTTTGTCATTTTAATTTTCTAAATAATTATATAATTAAGAGACCTTGATTGGAACTTAATTATTTTAAAGTGTCTTACCGTCATTTCTTACTCTAGGGACATTACATGTCAATAGCGGAATCTTAGTTTAGATGACTTTTAATTAGTATTGTTCTTAAATTCGTTTATTTTTAGTGCCATTTAATATTTAGTAATTTTAACTTAGAAAAATCAACCCAGTTCTCGGAAAAGTTCTGCAGTAACAAAAGTTTAGTATTGAGAATCCGCGTCCACGAATTGATATCCGGTTCTTACCATTTAAATTATATTACTTTTCGACATGTACACTTGCCTTTCGTGTGTTTAATTTAATTTAAGGTAAAATCTATTTTAAAACTAGAAATTGTGTGAACAAATATCTTCATAAAAATATATATACTTTATGCACATCATCTGTCATCTTAATCTTGATGTTAAATTAATAATCTGATCATCCTATTTGTTTAATGAGAAAGTATACGGTACAAAATTACATAGTGTACAAAACGTAAGAAACAATGATATGCTGACACGTGGAAGCGATTACCGAAATACCTCGTATTTTAATTTTCTAGAAGGTGAGGGTATTTTAGACTTTTATCTTTTTATGTTCCATTTTTTGACTCTTCTCCAAAATCAAAAGACGGGAAACCCTAACACCATGATCATTCTTCTAACTCGATCGATCAGTTATTCCGTACAAATTATGATCGATAATCATTTAATCAGTTTTATCATTTTTTTACTAGTTTTTATTAATTCTTTTTTTTTTCTCCACATTTTTTCAGATTTTAACTTTTTCAGAATTTGCATTGACAATTTTGGATGAAGAAGATGATGTTACAGTCAAGCCAAAAGCTAAGAAGATGAAGATTATATGTATTGGATGATAGTTGTTGGGTTTTATGTTTGATTTTTGTAGTCACGTAAGTGTGTTTTTAAAATTAACTTTTGTACATATGTAGTTTTTTTGTGTTTATGTTATGAGATAGCTGATTTATATTTTAGACCAGTAGTTGCGTATTTATTTATTTCTATCATTCCGTTTTTTATATATAGTTGTTTTTTTACAATTTGTGTCTGAAGTTGTATGTATTTGCGTTTTTAGACTGAAGACTATTAAACCTTTTTTTAGAATATTTTTTTGTAGATATGTTACTTGCATGTAAATTTAAAAGAAAAATTGATTTAAACTATTTGTTATATAAATAAGATTGAAATAAATATTTATGGATAATATTAATATAATTTTAATTTTTGCACATGCGTGTAAGTCTGTTCTGCAAAAATATAGTTGTAATTTTTGCACCTGCGTGTAAGTTGCTTTATGCATTTGCGTTTAATAATTTCCATAATAATTTATAATTGCGTTTTATTAATAATAGCAGTTGTGTCCTTTTTTTAGCAAAATTGTTTGTATTTGTCTTTGTTTTGTTTTATCTCATAAGTTGCGTTTAAATTGTTGTGCATTTGCGTTTAATTTTTTTTGTTTTCATGAAACTTCATATAAGTTACTTCAAATTGAATCATAGAGCATGCCAAAAAACATAAATATTAATATCATATTAATATTACTAATAAAGTTGTTCCATTACATTATAATTATAAGTAGAGAAACATTTAAAAAAACTTAAAAAAGCTAAGCAGAGAAATTAGTCATGTCCTCATGAAGAACCTCCATGTAGTCCTCCAACTTGTACTCATCAAGGTCTCCTTCTTCCTCTTCGTATTTTGATTCTGGGTCCATACCAGACCATAATTCAACCTGTGCCCTGACCATCGACACAAGTTTTGAACCAAACTCTGACCCAGTTTGGTTTATCAGTGGCTTCTCATACAGTTTTTTAAGAAAACCCATATCAGTAGAAAAAGATATCTCCTTAGGATTGAATTCTTCAACTCTCTCATCATCAAAAGTTACATCCACCACAAATCTTTCTTCAAAAAACTCCCATCTTCTCACTCCCCTCAGCTCACAATGCTTAAACATTTTCTTCAAAACATCAAAGAGTTTGTCCACCTGTGTTGAATGGCTTAGATGTGGAATACCTAAAGCCAACATTTTTAGTACCTGCTTGCTACAATTTCGTAGCACACTTTCCTTACATTTGTAAACAAGTCTTTCGTTATTACTCATCAGCAGATTGAATCTTCTCTGCTCATACCACCACGTGCTTAGGGTTGGGTTTGCTGCCATTTTTGTTTAGATTTTGAAGTGAGTTTAGATTTTTGGGGGTTTTTAAGAGAGAATGATGGTGTAGATGTGCCTTAAAATGTATACAATTGATGTTATTTTATAGTGTTTAGATTCTATAGTACATCAAAGGACTTTAGCCGTTTCAAAAAATTAATTTTATAAGTTCAACAGTCTGCAGTTCATCATGACTATCCACATTTCTCATTTTTTTTTGTCAGTTGTGAAATAACATGTATTTGATGGTCTGTGTTAATTTTGTCATTTTTAAACCGTCACTTTTTATAATACATTAATTTATTCTTACTTTTTTTTTGTACAAACTTTTTATATTTTTAAAATGTAATTTACATTTTAATACTTATTATAAATGTAATTCTTAATTTGTGGTTTTTAAAAAATAAACTTGCGTTTTAGATTATGTTAAAGTTATTTAACTTGGGTTTAAAAAATAAGTTTCCTTTGAATGTGAACACTTTTTTGTTTAATAATTTGTATTATTAGCGTTTTATTATTAATAAAAGTTGGTAATTTCACTATTTGCGTTTGAAGTTGAATGTATTTGCGTTTTATATATTGATCAAATAAAACACAATTTCTACTACAATCATTGAACATTCTGTCTATATAACAAAGAACATTCAAAATATGAATAAAAGCTCTGAAAAAACATCAACCATGCAAATTTTTATATAATTTTAATTGAAAAAATTATGTTTTTTTAGTTAGTATCTTTTTTTTATAAAGTGTTGTGATAATATAATATAACCTGCGTTTTAACTTACCATAGTTTTATGAAGTTATCATTTCTTGAACAATATGTTTACATTTGCGTTTAATTGGATTACCACTTGCGTAATAAAAAAAGACCCAATTTACATAACAAATGTTAAACATATATAAAGGACAATGGCTAAAAATGTATCTTGTTCAAACAAAAGAAAAATGTATGTTCTTTTTCATTCATTTTTTTTTCTTCTTGTCACCAATAAGTTTATCTTGTCTTTTTTGCAGTTTTTCCTTGTTGTCTTCGAGCACTTTTTTCTTCTAGGGGAATTTGTTAAATTCTTCTGCAATTCGTAGAATATTGTCCCTTTCTGTGCTGTATTCATTAAGGATAATCTTTGTGCAGTATTTACGCCTCAATTCTCTAATTTGCCTATCTTGCTCAGGCCCTTCTTGCTTAAAACCAGATGACCAATTTTGTTCTCCTTTGTATGCTTCCATGTGTCGCATTACAAACACACCGCAGTCGACATCGTTGTGTGTTGTTCTCCACTCCATTGCCCTGCGCTCTATTTTTTATTTTTCCAGGTTGGGGAATTCTGTGTTTTCTGGGCATGCGTTGGTCAGGAAGGTGCATATAAGTTTACGCTGCAAAATAATTTGAATAATATATCAGTCAATTTTTAAGAATAATCACAGTTGTTTTTAAAAATTTTACGATTTGTTTTTACCAGCTTCGATGGCACTCCTTTGTATTTTTTTATTGTTTGACCTACAACTGCTGAGTTGTAAATTAGCTCAATGGTTAAATCGTTCAGATTGAAGCATACCATGTAGAAATGTCGGCTTATCAGCAGTGGGCATATGATTATATCAACTTCATCTATTTTTCTTACATCTGCTCTATCCATTATGGCTAGTAAATTACTGGAGAAAATATCAAATGTTTCTTCCATTGATTTTTTGCTGGTATAGTATTTCTCTTGCTGCATGTTGTGCAATAAATCAAAACAATGTGTTTAAAATACACAATACTTGCATTTGTTTGTTAATATTAGTTGCGTTTAATTACATCATTTAGGTTATAAGTTGCGTTTTAACAATAATAAAACCTACGTCTAAATAAAAAAATAAACATACCAGGGTTTGTGTGTTGAGGAACAACCTAAGAACAGAGCTTTTTCCTTTATTAGTTACTTCCTCATATTTTAAAATCTCTGCACAGGTGCCAACTACACCTTGGTGTAGCCATATCTCATCGTACAAACTTTCCATCACTACCTTTGGTGCATCCAACCATATTGACTTGTATACATGAGCGCTGCATTTTTTAGAATAACAGTCAAATAAGATTATTTAATATTCAACAAAACATTTTTATACTATTTTTTCAACTTTCAAACGGTCTGTTGTTGGCGTCAGGATGTATTGAAATACTATCAACTCCTCCCGCGTTAACTTCTCCACTATGCAGACTTGTTTGTTTACGTATGGGGAAAGCAATGGTGGTGCAAGGAATTTCAGTCTTTTCCCTCGACCATGTTGATCCTCTTTTTTGCCCTTACCCTTATCTTGCTGAATTTCTGGGGATGTAGGTTTTGGGATTGGTTGAGCCTTTGGTGTGTCCACATTCTCTTCTGCACCAACCTGACAAATTGGATTTTTTTATTATAACATCATAAATCCCCGTATCGTCATCCCCGAAATCGCAATTCTATCATTTAAAACATCTTCATTCAGCATGCTTTTATTCTCTTCTTCTGGATCAACTCTTTCAGCTTCAACATTTTGACCTTCTTCCAGATTCAATATGTGAGCTTCTTCTTCAACCTCTACCCCACCAGCTGGATCATCATTTTTATCAATATCATCTCCATTTTGACCTTCTTCTTTATCCTCTTCAATTTTATCAACATCTATTCCATTTCCGCCCATCAACTCACTGGATATGGTGTCGTCCTTGCCCATATTAGAAGTTTTGGTAATCATATCCTCTCTGACATGGTCAACAACCTAATCATTTTTGTTCAAGCTGATGTTATCAACTTTCTCACCCCATCATCACCTCTGGTATTATCATCTGCTTGCTTATCAGTATCAGCTTCTAACTGATCTTCAAAATAGTCCATGTTTTCAGCAGATTTGTTTTTTTCATCCTCATCATTAGTTTTAGTTGCAGTTGCATCCTTCTTTGAAACTTCATCCCATTTGTCGCACCTTTCCAGCAAAGATGGAATCCAAGATATTTATTCCTTATTACTCCAACCATTACATTCATTTCTTTCTCAATTTGTTGGTATCTTTTAATGTTTCAATCAATCAAGGACACCAATTCCTGAAATGAATGGAAAGAAAATGTAAAAAGAAACACACTTGCGTTTAAAGGTTCTTAAACCTGCGTCTAAATCACTTTAACAATAAAAAATCAAACATAACTTGCGTTTTAATTATTAGTAATTGCGTTTTACCTCTCTGGATTTTTTGCTTTCATTATCTTCCTCACCCTCCTTTCCCAAATCCATCTCATTCCAATTTCTGTAAATCTCATCTTCATCACACTATAAGTCAAATGCATCATCAAAGTCATGCAAACCTGTTCTTTTTGGACTTTCAGCCCGACGTATTTCGTAATCGTCATCGAGGCTCATTTGTTGTTGTTTTTTCTGTTCCGGTAAGAGGATCAATGCATTGGCAACTTCATTTTTAGTACCCGGGCTAACTTCAGTCACATCATGTTTTTCTGCTGCAGCTTCATTTATATGAACTGTAAAAGGACCGTTGTCCTGTACATACGCTTCCATTTCAGCCACTAAAGATGAGCTAATGTAACTGATGGCCGGTCTTCTCAATGCAGCTTCTGATTGGTTATGTTTATGGAATTCATGTGTGTACAGAATCTGTGCCAAAGAACATAACATTATTTTTTGTATTTAGAATGTATTTTGAATTTATAACATATACGTGTTTTTTGTTAGTTACTTACTGTTAGCAAAGCTATAGGACCATTATACAGTTCCTCATACCCACTCCATTCAGATTTTGCCCTTTTCAAACATTCAACAATATATGCGCACCAATTCATGTTCGGAATTTCATCTTCACTGTCAATTAACTCCAAGAACCTTTGGTTTATTGTAGTCGACTTTGTTATTTCTCCGAAAAGCGACCACCGTCTTGAGTTGCTTTGATCAGATCCACGATGTTGCCAACTTTTACTTTGCTTGTGGGGAACTGATTCTTGAATTCATCAAATGTTTTTGCAGACCCTTTTCTTGGTCTATTCTTCTCTGTTACGGGTATTTTACCCATTGGGATTCCGAACAGCTCATGCACCGTTTCGCCTGTTATGTTAAGTTTACGATCACTAACATTCACCTGGCAAGTTTCATGATCAAAGTTCATTATCAACCAGAACCCCAAAGCCGTTGCAGTTGCAGTTGAATCATAATCAAATGTCAAAATTGATCCGAAGCCCATTTTCCTTATGTCTTCTTTCTGTTCATCTGACAAGATCTTTATTGTTGACATAAACTCTGCTGGTGAGCATCTCATGCTTATTCTTCTATGCATGTACTCAAAATGGTGTCCGCTCTTACTCTTTTCATGAAGCCTCTTCTTTTTTGCTGTTTTTTTTAAGATTTTTGGCTTTCTTCTTTTTCTTACCATCATCCCCGGACGAAGAAGAATCAATAACTATATGTTTTTGTTTCTTTTGTTTTCTGGACTTTTTCTTTATCTCCACTACTTCGTCGGATGATAATTCATCAACAAGCATATGCTTCTTTTTCTGTTTTTTTTTATTTTTTCTTTATTACCACAACTTCCTCGGATGATGATTCATCCTCGGATGATGATTCAACAATTAGCACACGTTTTCTCTTCTGTTGTTTTTTTTTGTTTCTTCTTTCTCTCAACATGTTCATCGGATGATGTTGAATCAACAACTTTTCCTCTTTTCCGCTTAATAGGTTTGTTTTTTATCAATGTGCTGATAGGTTGCTCATCTTCATTATCAGGGGCAAATGGAACAATTGCATACCTTGAAGTATCTATATTTTTTAAAGGAACATATCAAAACGCAATTTATTGTAATCGTGCAGGTACAACTTGCTGTTCTTGTTGTTAAAAAATATAGTATAAAAAAATACAGAAACATGTTTAGAACAACTTGCGTCTAAAACAAATAACATTTACGTTAGTTATTTGTTACACATTCAATGCTTTGTACATACCAAGAGACATACTGTACAGTCAAATAATATCAAACGCAAGTTCATTTTACATTAAAACGCAACTTATACTCAAATCAAAAAAACAAAACATGAACTTCATTTTGCGTCTTAATATGGCTTACATATTATAATATATTGCTTCATATATATAGATCATCATTACAAAATATTTCTTCTTTTTAATACACCAAAAAAATATGACATAGGTTTTTTTCATAATCCTATGCTAAGGATCGCTAACACTTCTTGTGGAGTGTACCACACATCATTGTTTATGTTGTTGTCCCCTTCTTGTTGTTCTTCCATATTCACATTTTGTTGTTCTTGTTCTTGTTCTTGTTCTTGAACATTATTATTGATTTCAATAACAGCTTCATTTTCTAAATCCCCTACACCTTCAACATGTCCTACTTGAGCAGGAACTACATGGTTTCTATTCCTACGATGATACACCAAACCATAACGTCTCTGACCTTGATCTTGGTTGTTCATGTTGTTAAATGCGTCTAAAACATCAATATCTATTGCTTGTTGTATAGGATCATCAACAACAACACTTTCTTTTAATAAAAGTAGGGCATCAACAGCATCTAGTTCATCTAGGTGCTCTTTGAGAGAGATATAACGTTTTGACATTGTAATTTTATTTTTCTGAAAGCTGAGTGATATAATTATTAAAAGCAAATAACCTTTTTATATAGTAGACGCAAGTGAAATGGTATGATCGTTTCATATTCTTTTATTATATATAAAGGTTAATTGTGGTAGAAATAGTATAGGGTTTTTGATTAGGAGTAAAGATCAAATACATATAGTTTTTTTGTAAGAACTGTGAGAATCAAAGGGGGTAAAAAAAATTTTTTTTTTTTTTTAGAATTTTTTTTTCCCATGTGCTTAAACATTCTTTCTAGATGAATAATACAAAAAAAAATTTTTTTTTTAAAATTTTTTTTAGTGTAATTACGTCATTAAGGTAAATACATTAGTTTACACTAGAGTAATTATGTAATTACTCTACACGTAATTACTCTACACCAAATTTTTTTTTTTTTTTTTTTTAGTTTTCAATACTATAATACATGTTTAACAATATGGGGAAAAAGAAATTTTAAAAAAAAAATTAAAAAAAATACCCTCCTTTGATTCTCACAGTTCTTACCAAAAAAGCTATTTGTACCGGATCTTTCCTCTTTTGATTAGTGTGTATATATTTTTTTACTGACACAACCGACTGATTTAAATTGCCAGTAAATCATGTCAGTTTTGTAATTATAACTTTTCAAACATCTTAATTATTAAGTAACTACATCTTATATAAAAATACCCCCTCCGTCCTAATTTAAATGTCCTTATTTCCTTTTTTGTTTGTCCCAAATTAAATGTCTCTTTCCAGAAATAGAAATGTAATTTCCAGTTTTGCCCATAAAAGACAAAACACAATCACCACTTTTGAGGATATAATTGTCATTTTACCACATATAAACAAAAGATTTCTTAAAAAGTGTGTTTTTAAACATGGGACATTTAAATTGGGACGGAGGGAGTATAACGCAAGTACATATAACATTTACACGCAATTACATGGTTCTTTAACTTACTGATTAAAAAATCAAACGCAAATACAAATAACTTTATACGCAAGTAGTAGCAAAAACCCCTAAAAAATGAATACATTATAAGACGCAATAAACATGTATTTGTTAAAAAAAACTATAAAATCATAATATGAATACTTATTAAAAGCTTATAATTGTTCAGCGAACCTGATTTTGAAGTTTTAGCCGGCCTATCATGGTTTCCCTTTGATCGCCTTTCATATTCAACTCCTGTATAGTATGATGTTGATTTGTTAACTCTAACAACCAATTACATGCAATAATATGACAAATATTGTATATAAATACCTGATTTTGCCTTCGACGCCATTTTTTTGTTGTTGATCGTTCTGTTTTTCTGATTTTAAAGAGTAAAAAAAACCCTAATTGTGTTGATTTGAATTGAGCAGATGGTTTTTTTTTATAATTTTAGAAACTGAAAGTCAGTTGAGTGATGTTTTGTATTTTGCCCGCTCTTTTATTGTTTTGCTCCAACTACTATTTTGCCCTTTCTAATGTTTTCGACAAATTTAAAGACGCGTGTTTTTTTACCATCATGCCCCTCATTAAGCCCTTAATCCTATGGTCCACATTACTTCTTACATTTTGTACGCTTATGCTGTTTTTATGTAAGCCTCTCCTTGTTTAATAATGTATATAGATTAGAGAACGTGTCTTAAAAATATAAGATTTTTTTTATAACTTCAGAAAAAAATCTTAATAAATAAAAAAACGTTTCAAAAAACATGTCTCTACCCTTTTTGTACACTTTTGAATTTGAATTTATTAAAAATACAAAACTCATTATCTAAGTCAAAACTTTAACAACTTATATTAAAATTGGCAGAAAAACTTGTGGTTAAAAACAAACAAAATGGACAAATGGTGATCTCATTAGTCTAATCACAGCAGCTTAATAATAATAATCACACACCTAAACCCTCATTGACTATATATAAACAACCTCACTTGCACAAACACAAACAGAGCAGTTAGTTATCGCTACCAACTCTTCTCTAATCTCTTCTCAATCAGTTCATCGTCATCATACTCAGGTATAACAACCGTTTTATTCCTTCACATACAATAAATGTATTATTGTTCCTACTTAATCATGCATAACAAAATTTTATCCACAACTGAAAGCAACGGATTCTGTTTTGTTTCTGTTTCTGCGATCGAACTGTGAAACGAATGCGATTGATCTGCTAAATATGTAAGGCAATATGTAATAATGTTTGTTGATGCTAGTAGAATTGTGTAATAGATGTTTCATATAATCGTATGCTTGTAGTGGATGAGTTTATACTTTGATTCAGTTTTTGTTTTACTAGAGGATGTTTTCTCGAGCAAATTTTATTATTATTTTTATTATTATTATTATAATTATTATTATTATTATTATTATTATTATTATTATTATTATTATTATTATTATTATTATTATTATTATTATTATTATTATTATTATTATCTACGATTTGTATGTGAAGTTTTGTAGTTTTTTGTTACGGTTTTTTATTGAATTTAAATTTTTTTCTGATTTAAACAGATTTTTGGTATAAGTGAATAAGAGAAAACAGATTTTGTTAACTGTTATATCTATGGTGAGTTAGAAGGATTTGATTTGATTTGAATTTAATATTGAATAGAACCAGTAAGAGGTTTGATTTTGAAATAAAAGGCGGACTCTAATTTTAGGAGTTAGAAACTAATAATACAAATAGGAGAGGGGACTATGGTAAGGTGAAATATTTACTTTTGGTTTTCTATGTTATGGCGAAATGATATCGAGATTAGGTCAAAATGTCAAATCCTGTTTATTGATTCTGTAGTTTGTGGTTATCTGTATTTCTTTCAGGGAAATGACGATTAATGATTGCGATGCTGATAGGGAAGCTTCTAATTCTGCTATCATCGAGGTAGGCTGATGATGAAATGGTTTTGTTTGTTATTTTATTTAATTTATCTCCATCTCCTGTTGTATACTTGTATCTCTTCATCCGTAATAGCTGTAATGATTTCTTTTTCTTGTAAAGAAGTTTTTCTTGAATATTATTTATAGAAAGGCATCTAACTTTTTCAAAGGCATTATAGTCATAACTGTTAACTATTCCATTAGTTGTCTGCATACGATTGTCCTGCATTGCATGATTTGCATCCGCAAGTTGTGTCATGTATAATGAACGTACTAACGGATAACATTATAACTTATACAAAATTTTCTTCGTTAATATTCAAATTGAATTTTAAATGTTACTTGTTGATTCTCTCTCTCTCTCTCTAGGGTAAAGTTGATCCGGCAAAACCAGCATCTCTTACTTGGAAGAGGAAACTCAACACTGGGGAAAGTCCTCTTTCACAGTTTGGCTTAAAGATCAAAGAAGTAATCAATTTGGTATGTATGCTATATCTCCTACTTGCATGATACGGTCGCTTGATATATAGAGACCTAGAGGAATGATAATCAATCAAGGTTTGCATGTTATGTTGTGATGATGCGTTCTGAAACACTTTTAGGTCTTTGAAGGTATTATCTAGGTTATAGAATGATTTTTTGTTCCATTTTCAAAACTATGCTTGTTTTAGTAGGCGGTAAGTTAAGCTCGAGTTGCTTGATGATCTCTAGATCAATTTCTTTTCATTTCATATTAGGATTACTTTACCTAACATTGGGTAAATAATTTAACCATAACCTAATGAATTATGTGCCAATGTAGGCTATTCAGTACTCACTGTGTCACTTCTCTGTCTGTTGCAAATTCTGGTCATTTATCATCTTAATATTGTGTTCTTCCTTTGTGTAGGCTCCAATAGGGTATCGCTTATGGCGTTGGAATCGAGAAGATGCTTTGAAGGGAGATGGAAATGTAACTTTATTTGTTCATTTAAGTATTTTTCTGATGAATGTTTTGATCATTGCAACTGAGTGATTTATGCTATATTGTTCCAGGGAACTATTATTGACCCTTTCAAGAAGCACTATTATTCCTCTTGTAATGGTGTTCCTTTAGGCGGTATTGGGTAAGCCATTGCTTATTTTTAAGGATAAAAAATATATATAAACTTCCCACCTTCTTAGCATCTCTGCCTTGTTTTGGTGGCTGGGTAAACACATCTGCCAGTGCAGGTAGCATTGGCAGAACATATCGAGGTGAATTTTTGCGTTGGCAACTCTTTCCTAAAATATGTGAAGACAAACCAGTATTAGCAAATCAGTTTTCTGTAAGTTTTTCTTTGTATCAACTGATTGCTACTTTAACATTCTTTATAGCATTAAAGGTTATGAAAAAATAAATTAATGTTAAAATTTTCATGCATGGAGAAACTTGCAGATGGTTTATAACTCATTGAATTCGGATGCAATTCATTTCATATATACCCTTTGTTTTATAGATTCACAAACGTGGTTTGTTTCGCATTGTACTTTATTAATTAAAACTTTGTTTTGGTTATATATATGTAATATTTTTACAAGTTAGGGTGGGTATATATGAATTTGCCCTTTAAATTATATGGATGGTTAGAGATATGAATATCTCTTTTATAAAACATATTGATGTGTAATTGTAATTTATGATTCCAAAGTGATTTCACATGTACTTCATGTCTTTATGCAGGCGTTTATCTCACGACCAGAAGGAAAGAAATATTCAACTGTTCTCTGCCCACCAAATCCAGAAGTGCTAAAGTATGCAAAAAATTCTTCTGTCCTGAATCCCTTTTGCTCAAGTGTGCAAGTTAAGGAAATATACAATGTACTTGCACAAGAATTCGGATTTTCATCTAGGAAAAAAATATTTTTTTCCTGTATTAATAAGTTATAGATCATGAACGTACATATCTTGACCCTAAGATTAGAGAAAACCACTTTTATTCTGTTAAATAATAAAATATCAATCTTGCTATATATGTTTTTGCAATATCACCATTTGCAACAAATAAAGCTTTCATAATATTGACGAGAAAACAAATCGAAGGGAAAGTTATAGACAGCAGACCAGCAGTATAACACTGTTGATATCCATTTAATTTTCAACTACTAGAGAAAGTAATGATTGATAAAAATTTTGTTTTCATTTTGTATTGTAAGTGTGAATGAAAGTGAAACTGAAGATAATGTTTATAATCAGAGATAAGTCAGGTCATGGAATTGAATCTTGGGACTGGAATTTTAGTGGACATAGTTCTACATACCATGCATTATACCCAAGGGCTTGGACAGTGTATGATGGTAATTCTCATCCTCTTGGTCTAAGGAAAGATCCACTGCTGCAAGTTTGACCTTTTTTTTGGGTCGTCACTCATGGATCTAGTCTCTTCAATATAGGTGAACCTGATCCAGACCTAAAGATAGTTTGCCGTCAGATCTCTCCAGTTATCCCCCACAATTATAAGGAAAGCAGTTTTCCCGCAGCAGTATTTACTTACACAGTATGATACATCTCTTACGGACATTTTACTATTAAATCTTGGCTGGACGAGATAACATTAACCTATCATTGATTTTGATCTTGTGTAGTTATTTAACCTAGGAAAGACTGCTGCAGATGTCACCTTACTATTCACATGGGAGGTAAGTAAAATTTTACTTTTACTGCTATCATGTGATTATAGCTTTTTCTTCAATCTCTTTTAAATGTTGGCTGTCTTACTTATTTCAGAATTCTGTTGGTGGATTCTCTGCATTATCTGGTCATCATTTCAATACAAAAATGAAGTAAGAATGTATATATTACAGCACCATATTGTACCTCTGTATGGGTTATTAGATCATTGTTTAGTGATCACCTACCTATATATCTTCTCTTTGTTATATATTTTTTTTGGAAAAGTGTAGTTTCATATTCTAACCTGTACTGTTACATTACTTTTAATTAGGGTGGAAGATGGAATTCATGGTGTAAGCCTTCATCACATGTAATATTTTCTTCTTGGATACAATTTTTTATGCCATTGGTGGTATATGTCTCATTGTGTAAGTCAACACAGGAGTGCGGATGGTCAAACCCCAGTAACGTTTGCTATTGCAGCACAAGAGACAAACCACGTTCATATTTCAGAGTGCCCATCCTTTGTAACATCTGGAGACTTCCAGGGCTTCACAGCTAAAGACATGTGGCAAGAAATTAAAGAGGTTTGTGTAACATTATTCCATATATCACTTGTTCGTTACTAAATAGCAAATGCTTGGTGTTTTCTTTATAAATCATATTAGCTTCTGCTTTTTCTATATAAGAATTGCAGTTCATTAGATTTTCTTAGATTGAAGGTAAATGATATTGTCATGCATGTGCGCATTCTCCAAGGTTGCAAAAGGCGCTAGGCGCTAGGCGGGCGGTGAGGTCCAGCCTAGGGACTAGTCGGGACTAGGCGAAAATTAGGCGGAATTAGGCGTTTTGGTATTTTATATATATATATATATATACACAAATTTAGGTGTTTTTTGAAAATATGTTAAGATATATACACATAATACTTAAAAATACTTAGATATATACCCATAATACTAAGAAATACTTACAAATTTAAAAAAAAATAAAAAAACCACCGCCTAGGCCCGCCTAATGGCCGCCTAGGCCCACCTAATGGCCAAAACGCCCAGATCATCGCCCAGGCCCTTATTCCGATTTCCTCTTCCGCCTAGCGCCTAGGCGCCGCCTAGGCCGCCTTCTGCAACACTGGCATTCTCTTTTCCATCGATTTTAAAGGGAACTTTTTCCCTTTATGACCCAGTTGTAAATCTTGCGATACTTGTAGCCAGATTTTTATTTTGTAATTTTATCATTAATCAGAATGGCTCCTTTGACGGCCTTGATTCCTCTCAACTGCCAGTGGCTTCAAAACCAAAATCCTCTATAGGTGCAGCTATTGCAGCTTCTGTCACTATACCCCCTGGTGCAGTGCGTACCGTCACTTTCTCACTGTCATGGGACTGCCCTGAAGTACGGTTTCGGAACAGGACTTATCATAGGTGGGTCCAACTACTATGTGTGGAACTTCATTTTTTATCAGTTAATCTAACATTCTTCTTACAAGGGTTGTTTTGCATATAGGCGTTACACCAAGTTTTATGGTTCTCATGGGGATGCTGCTGAAAAAATTGCACATGATGCTATTCTTGGTAATGTTCTCTTGTCTATCTAAAATGTATATTGACATGGGGGATTCACATCATATCATAATTAATTTGGTCTTTAAAAAGTTATCAATATGTTAAAATTTTCAATTTGCTTCTCTGAAATATAGAACATGGTAATTGGGAGGCCCAGATAGAATCATGGCAGCAGCCTATCCTTGATGACAAGAGGCTCCCTGAATGGTAAAGTTTTATTTTCTTTTGTTTTACTAGAGGGGGCAATATGGATCGATTGGGCAGGGGTTCAAAATGGGTAATTCTTTCATATGGGTTGAGCAGGCTGGGTCGAATCTGGTTGACCCAAAGAAATAGTGTAATTTGTAGAAAAAATCTCGTTCGCCCCCCTTAAAAGTTTGTTAAACCCAATGATCGCTCTCCAATAATATAAATCCTGGACCCTCCACTAGCAACTTCCACTCTATTTGGCCACTTCCCCTCAAAACTAATATACTTGATTTTACCTACACATGGAATTCATGACCCGTTTTCCGCAATTGGGTTAATTTGGGTAATTTTTGTTAGTTAAGTGGGTTGATTTGGGTCACTCAAGTTATATATTGGGCCACTCCTAAACTAGCTAACTTAGAAGGTGGGCCTAAATGAGCCAACTTCACCCACCGTCAGTCGTCAGTGTCTGCCTCCTCCCCCTACCAGTTGCTGCCAACATGACCACTGATCTGTTGTCGCAACTGCCTAAACTTTACCACCTACTGGTTGCCACCAACACAACCACCGTTGCCGTCGACATGCTACAATCACAACCATCTCCACCATCACCTCGACAACGGGTACGCTCCACTGCCTGTAGCCTCATCACTGCTAGCCGCCACAATTACAAAAAAACGTATATAGTCTAAAGTGTAAACCCATTTTGATATATTTTATTTTTTCTAAAACCACCCATTTCAACCCGAGTCCATTTTGGTAAGAACCCATTGTGACCCGGACCAAATTAACACAATTTTAAAACAGCCAATTTGGCGCGTCAGCTGGCTTGTCCCGACCCACCCGTATTGGTTGGCTTAATTTTATCCAAATTGATGCATTATCTCTACGTTTCACTCCCCATATTGTCTAATCTGAAATCAGAAATCCTATTGGCTATCTGCAGGTACCCAATCACCCTTTTCAATGAATTATACTATCTCAACTCAGGGGGGACAATTTGGACCGGTAACCTTAATATTATACACTATTCTTGTTAAGGAAAACCGGCTCACTTTACGTCGTCTCCTTTTGCAGATGGACTGCCACCTGTACACAATGTATCAAGCGTCACAGGAAAAAAGTTCTCAATTGATAGATCCGATACAAACTCTCAGAATAATGGTGATGTATCTCACCAACATGACACTGCTGTTAATGTTCTAGAAAGAATGACTTCAGTACTTGAAGAAATCCATAATCCCACATCAAAAACCTCAGCATTTGGTACCAATTTATTACAACAAGGCGAAGAAAACATCGGTCAATTTCTTTATTATGAAGGAATAGAATATCATATGTGTAATACATATGATGTCCATTTCTATGCGTCATTCGCATTAATCATGTTGTTTCCTAAACTTGAACTAAGCCTGCAACGAGACTTTGCGGCTGCAGTACTGATGCATGATCCAAGAGAAATGGATCTTTTGGATGATGGAACACGGGCCCCGCGAAAGGCCCTTGGTGCGGTCCCGCATGATATTGGAATGATTGATCCATGGTTTGATGTTAATTTCTACAATATATATAATACCGACCGGTGGAAAGATCTGAACCCAAAATTCGTCCTCCAAGTTTACAGGGATGTGGTTGTTACTAAAGACAAAAAATTTGCACGGGCTGTTTGGCCTTCAGTTTATATAGCAATGGCATTCATGGAACAATTTGATAAAGATGGTGATGGGATGATTGAAAATGAAGGGTTCCCTGATCAAACATATGATACATGGTCTGTGACGGGTGTCAGTGCATATTCTGGTGGATTGTGGGTGGCAGCATTGCAAGCCGCCTCTGCACTGGCGGCTGAAGTTGGTGACAAGGGTTGTGAGGATTACTTTTGGGTGAAGTTTCAGAAAGCAAAGACGGTGTATGATAAACTATGGAATGGTTCTTATTTTAACTATGATAACAGTAACGGGAAAGCAAGTTCGTCCATTCAAGCTGATCAGTTAGCTGGACAATGGTTTGTTGAAATTTGCAACATCTTATTTATTTATTTCAGGATTCCATGATCAAAAAATAAGAAAAGCAACCCTGACTTTTTATAGGTATGCAAGAGCGTGCGGGCTTTTTCCAATTGTTGATGAAGAGAAGGCAAAAAGTGCACTGGAAAAGGTTTATAACTTCAATGTAATGAAAGTGGGAAACGGGAAACGTGGAGCAATAAATGGGATGCTCCCAAGTGGACAAGTTGACATGTCATGTATGCAGTCAAGAGAAATATGGACTGGAGTTACTTATGGTGTTGCCGCAGGTATGATTCATGAAGACATGATTGATATGGCTTTTCAAACTGCAAGTGGAGTTTATGAGACTGGTTGGTCTGAACAAGGAGGCGGGTACGTTTACTTAATGAGCCTTTTGAGTGATTACTTGTGTTTCGTCGCAAACAAACAATCATTCCTGCTAAAATGCCGAAAATAAGTCTTATAGGTGTTTTGACCCATTTACTTATAAATGGGTTTGATTCATGACATGGGTCAACTGGGTCAAACGGGCAAACAAAAAGATTGCTAGAAAGGAAATGGGTTAGAACCTGCCCAAATGCATTTTTAATGCAAAAAAGCTCCTAAATAACTTTTTTCATGATGTTTGACATGCTAAATATCTATAAAATTAGAAGAAAAAAAGTGTTTTGGGTCAACCCTACCCAGCCTATTTTGACCTCCCAAAAGTTACATGTTACCCAACCTGCCTGGCCCACTCGTCTTGCCACCTTATGAAAACATACATGATATAAGAGTAAACATTTATTTGTGAATTTGAGCCTAATTGTGTTAGTATTTTATCTCCAAGGGGTCAAATGTGTAAAAAGTTAAAATGCCCCTGAAAAGGAATGGCCAAAAGTCTTCCAGATGTTTTCAAATGCTTAACTCTTATGTTGTTTAATAAAAAAAAATACAGAAAATGGACAAAAATGTGTGTGGGCAGCCAAATCTTACCCAACCTATTTGAACCCGTTTGAACCTGTTATTCAACATGTCTAACCTGTTGGCTGGTGATAGTGGTTTCACAGTATTGGGGTACCATGCTTTTTCTATATAATGAAGTTCCCACTATTAACTTTGTTTTACAAATAGTTTGTTTTTTTTATTAACTTGTACATTAGTAACTGACGTTATTTGCCCTTTTCAAACTTGCAGATACTCTTTCCAAACTCCGGAAGCTTGGGACATAAATGGAAAATACAGATCTCTCGCCTACATGCGCCCTTTGGCGATATGGGCCATGCAATGGGCCTTGACACAACCTAAAGCACCTAAACAGGAACCAAAGCCAGATGTGAAGCCCGAATCTCTCATTAGGCAACATGCCGGATATACAAGAGTGGCCCGTCTACTGAAGCTGCGAAAGGAGCACGACTCGAGGAGCATAATACAGATTATCTTTGACTACACTTGCAGAAAGATGACAATGTGAGGTATTTGTTAACAAGATTACATTACAGTATTTGTTATTGATATATTGAAGACCGGGTCTTAATAAAACTTCATCTCGTCACCCATATTGTTAGCGTGCTCAGCTACAAGAGCACGTCTCTTGTAACTGTGTGTCAAAAGATTTAGTGGCGGACCTGCTTTTGCGTGTTCGAGTGTGCATATAGAATATAGCATATATATATGTACAGTTGTGACAATTATTGTAAGTGAATTGTTTGCACACACCCCTTATTGATTATTGAGACTTGGGTTGTGATTAAAGTGACTTGGTGATTGTGTGTAGACCGTTTGTGTAAGAATTATTATTTCCTTGAATTCTTGATTGAGGTTACATAATAATATATAGAGAAGTTACAACAGAATCTCCACTATTTTAGGGAGATTTCCTAAATACAATCAATCTATAATCATAACCATATTTACATATATGCTATTACACCCCTGCAGTCGAAGCGAAGGGTGGACAAATGCTGAGACTGGTCCAAAAATCATCGAAGAGAACGCGCGGGAGGCCTTTAGTGAAAATGTCTGTAATCTGATGGCGAGACGGGACATGAAGAACTCGAACGCAGCCTTTCTGGACCTGTTCACGGACAAAGTGGATATCGAGCTCAATGTGTTTGATGCGCTGATGCTGCACCGGGTTGCCAAAGAGATGGATTGTGCTTATGTTATCACAGTATACTAAGGAGGCCCGTGAGATGGGATGGTGATGTTCGAGCAAAAGATTTCGAAGCCAGCATAATTCAGCAACAACATTAGCAACGCCCCGATATTCGGCTTCAGCACCAGACCAGACCTGGATATGGTGGATTGACGCTTGGAAGAACAGGAGATTAAGCTATCACCAAGATACACGCAGTAGCCAGAAGTAGAGCGTCTAGTATCAGGGCATCCTGCCCAGTCGGCATCAGTATAAGCAACGAGGGACAAAGACTGAGCAGGTGTAAGATGAAGACCGAACTCAGAAGTGCCCTGAATGTATCGAATAATGCGCTTAAGCGCATTCCAGTGTGTAACACGTGGTGCATGCATGTGCATGTAAATCTACTGAACCGCATAAGAGATGTTTGGTCTGGTGAAGGTCAAGTACTGAAGAGCACTTGCCAAACTGCGGTATGTGGTGGGGTCTTCGTATAAAGGTCCTTTGTCTGTCAAAAGCTTAGACTGAGTATCCACAGGGGTAGCAGCAGGCTTGCACGAATCCATTGCTGCCCTATGGATGATGTCTCGTGCATAAGACTGTTGAGACAAAAACATCGTGTCTCCAGAGTGAGTGACTTGTATGCCCAGAAAATATGAGAGAGAACCCAGATCCTTCATAGCAAATTCTCCTGCAAGAGTCTGAAGGAGATGTTGACGAAGGCTATCAGTAGAGGTGGTAAGTATGATGTCATCAACATATATAAAAAGATATGCGATGTCTTCTCCATTCTTGTAGACAAAGAGGGAGTTGTCCGACTTGCTCTGGCGAAATCCCTGAGAAGTGACAAAGTCTATGAACCGCTGGTACCAGGCACGAGGGGCCTGCTTAAGACCATAAAGAGACTTTTTAAGAAGACAGACATGATCTGGATAGTCACGATGGCGAAAACCAATGGGTTGATACATGTACACTGTTTCTTCTAAGTTACCGTGTAGAAAAGCGTTCGTGACATCCAGTTGGTGAATTTTCCAAGATTTTGCCGGTGCCAAAGAGAGGACTAGCCAAATGGTAGCCGGTTTCACAACCAGGCTAAAAGTTTCTCCACAATCAATCTATAATCATAACCATATTTACATATATGCTATTAGTTTGCATATATGATGTTAAAGTTAAGCACAGTTAGTTAATTACACGGATGGTTCATGTGGTAAGACTAGTTTTGGTCATAACTTTTTAGAACCACATCCAGTAATCATTCACATGTTTGCTCCTTGGCATTGACGATAGAAATCTATTACTTCTTTAGAAATCTATTACACTTTTTTGTGAAATGTGGGGATCGATGTAAAGAGGCTTTCAATCTCGTAGGAGGCATCTCCCGATGATGCAGGGGTTATGAGAGAACGGGAAGGAGAGGAAAAAGGCATTCCAGAGGTGATAAATAAATAAATAAAATGCATATCACCTTGTTTAGTTGTTTTTCATGTTATCAAATAACACATCCTGTAGCCCAGTTGGGAAAGGGTTGGGTGTTGTATCGATGAGCATATGGGTTCGAATTTGGCCAAAAGTCGGTTCAGCTCTTTCAAAAGCCTTGCCGCTGGGTTAGCATAGCCGAGTTGATAGGGGGCAGGATTTTCCTTAAATACCTTTTATATCAATCAAATGACGCAAAAGAGTCCAAAAAGAAAAAGAAAAAAAAATTCATCTTTTCATGAACCTACTTAATGGTCTCATCTCGTGTAACGTTGACATTGTGTAACGTAGAACGGTTTTGGATCAGCCCGAACTGAACAGGAAGGTATCCAGAACCAGGGAGTACTTCCTGATTTTGACCCTCTTCCTTTCATTTCACTTTCCTCCATGCTCCATACCGTCCACCCTAAAGATATAGATATGAATCATCGATAACTTCTTGAATTGTTTTAGGTTGACTTTCTAAAAGGACCATGTTGAGGATTTAAATAAACTATAATAAGACCTTTCGTAGTGGGAATCCAATTTGGCGCCCCTTCCCTCAAAATGATTGGCTGCAAGAAGTTGGCAAATCAACCAAGAAGAAATGGCGTTATAATCTTAACGCTGAACACTCATTTTGGGATTTTTAGCGCCCCCCGTAGTGGTGTTTGGGGCGCTAAAATTGGATTAATGCCTCAATTGACGCCCCACTACACATATGGCCTAATAAGAAAAGATACTTGATTTTAAGGCAAACAAACTTTAAATCAAACACAAATATGTATTGTGAGGTTGTAGTTTTGTATTTGCTACTCAAATCAAACAACTTCATGTTTATAAATTTACAATCACCTAGAAAAATAGATAGTTCAAAGCGTTTCTCAAGAATGATTAAAAAAAAGACTTTTGGGCCTCTGGTGAGAGAAAAAATTAGGTCCTCTACCCGTAATATAAACTCATCAAATCATATACCAAAATACTAGTACCCGAGTAACTGTTTTTGAAACTCGTTCCACTGACATTTGATTAGCATCGATGGTCATCATCAGTTGGTCTTTAGTTTTTTTTTTTTTTGAACGGCCAACAAATTGGAATCACTCACGGAACACTGGAGTATCATCGTGCCACTAGTGTTGCCACGCGATCATATTCCACCACCAAGTCACAAATTCAGGAGGAAACTCATAATTATGAGAAAACCCCCTTTGTGATATTCGAACCCAGGACCTTATGGCCCTTAAGTCTTATCTCACCACCAAGATACCACTAGGCTATAATGCCTTGGGTCAGTTGGTCTTTAGTTGATATTGCGTCTACCATTTCAAGAGTTATGTAAGCATGATCGACTTTAACCAAAAGCAAGCGGTTTATTAAGTTTGTACGTTGATCACGCAGTTCACGCTTAAGCTGCAAAAGCTTGTGTCACAGTGTTAGGGTGTGTTTGGCTCTCCTTTTTCATTTCTCCTTATAAGTTCTCCTTCACCAAAAGTTACTTAATCTCAAAAGTCACAAATTGTGACTTTTGACTTATCCTCCCATTTCTCCTTTCCAAAGCCTAAAATTCTCAATAAGTTACTTTTCAATCTATCCATCCAAACACGTTTGATTTAACTTATAACTTTTCAATAAGTTATAAGTCATAAGAAGGTGTGGAAATGGAGAGCCAAACATGCACTTAGACTTGTAAACGTCAATCACGTCAGTCATATCAATTTAGTTGAATTTATAGCACCTCTTCACTTTTGCTATAATTTAACTTAAAATAAAATCCTTTACTATGTAAATCCAATTATAGCAAAATAGTTGATAACACTTAAATTACCAACAATAATGGTGATAACATGAATGGGTAATTTACTAATTTTATATAGTGGTCATGTGTTGTAAATTTCTTAATTTCGTTTACTTTTTAAAAACAAATACTCTTGTTTTCTTAGTACATTGTATAAAACTATAAATGATAAAATGCATTTTCTGTAAATAGAAATATACAAGTATCATACGTGTACATTTATATTTACAGAAGATACTATCGCGAACACTTTTTACATATATCGAATTCTTACCGTATAGAGTGATGAAATTTTGCTAGTTATGAACATATTTTTATGAGTATATTTTATTACTTGGCAGTTTACTTCAATATCCTGTATACCATTTTCACTTGGTAGAAACTTGGTGGTATATTTTTCTACATAGAAAGTTAATAATGTATCAAAGTTAACAGTTAAAACAAAAACAAAATAAACCAAAATCTATAATTTATCAAAGGTCACCCTAGATTTTGTTACATAACATCTTTTGTGGCATCTTTGGATAGCTCTATTAATAAAAATAAAATAAAATAAAATAAATTCAATGCCTGATCTTGTTCTACATGATAGGGTCAATGGTCCTTAGACCATCCTCATTCATAACTTAACCCAACCCAATCCAACTTTTCAATAAAAACTAATTTCTCTCTCTTCTACTTACCCAACCCAACCCAACCAAATCCAATTATTCACTCTCATTAATAACTAAACCTTTACACTATTTTATAAAATAAATAAGTGTAATTTATATTTTTGGTTATTTATAGGGAAAACTAACGATTTTTTTTAAATATATATAAATATTAAATAGATTATGTTAGATTTTTTAGATAATAAACTTGAAGCAGAAAATCTTCCGAACCAATAAAAAACCGCCAAGTGTTTGATTTTTTAGATAATGGGAAAAAGATGAATAATTGTTAATATTATTTTATACTAGCTTTTATCCCGGGAGTGTCCCGGGGTTGAAAAATATAACAATTCTAATAATAATAATAATAATAATAATACTAATAGTAATAATTATTACTCTTGTAATTAAATAAATAAAAAAATAACCTTGCTATAAGGTGACACCATGTGTTGCAGTGTTGCGCGATTCTTTCTCCTAGCTTCTCTTGTTGAAATATACATATGCATCTTTAGAAGAGTAAAATTCCAATGATAGCATGTCGATTGAGCTGAATTTCAACATTGTAGATAAGAACATGTTTTAAAAGAAAAAACATGATTAATGAATAACCTGAACACTTTGTGTTGTTTTTCCTGTATGAACGAAACCCCACAGAAAATAGTCGTTTTTTCTCCGTTTTTATATAGCACTATGGTACTAGTTGGAAAGATAATAAAACACTTTTTAGTTTGATGTAATTTTTTTCTTTAAAAAATCTCGTATATAAAAGATATTAACGTTTAAAAATTATGGGAGGAAACATAAGAGAGAAAAAATTAAAGTTTTTAAATTCTTTTTTCCTAAAATAACTCAATTTAATTTTAGTAGATTAAGTTTTATATATATTTTTTTTTTAATTTACCACATGACATTACACATGGCACACTCAAAGGGGAGAATGCCTCCTTGAGTGTCATGTCATTAAAATTGCTTTCTTTTATTATATATAGAGATTTAAAAAATACATTTTTTAAGACGAACTCTGTTTTTAGTAAAATTTATATCAATATATTTATAAAAAACTGATCAAGACAGTATTTTTATACTTTTTAAATGTTAATTATTAGAAGTTATTAAAGAAAAACAAGTTTTATTTATAAGGTTGAAATAATAGAAGGAAAACAAAAAATTTTATGTATCCTATAGAATCTTGACATTTGGCATGATAACATATCCAATCTAGGTTGATTCATCGATTGCTTTTCACCATTTTTTTTCTTTTTTTATAATTCCTGAATAGTGCCTCAACCCTCTTGAGATTACCAATCAGAATGGTCTTATACCCCTCTTAGTTCGCCCATGATCATCTCATTGTTGCTATTCGAGCTTTTAGTTTCAACAAAGTTGGCTTAGCAAGTAATATTGATGATAATAATGCTTAAGACTATGGGGTGTGGAGGGGGAAAGGGGGCATGATGCGCCATGTGACACATGCGGGGTTCATTTTTCAAGTGTGAAAATAGTGGGGAGTGGAAAGGGGGGGGATGGGGGCGGGGTGAAGGGAATAATGTTATTATATAGTTTGTGAGTTAGAATTTTTTTTTTAAAGGCCTAATCACATTCAGGGGCGCATCTTACTTGGGGCGGAAGGGGCCCCCCCTCCCCCGAAATTTTCGCTCAGAAGTTCGGATTATATAGTATCCATATAGAATTTTTTTGGTATACACGGTTCCGACGCCCCTCCCACTGATCACATTGAATAAAACATGCCCCCACGCCGGTGATAACCCCCCCCCCCCCCCCCCCCCCCACACCCACATCCCCATGAGGCTCACGCCATTTTTTCCCTCCCTCATAAAATGAGTTAATTACACAATTCTATGCGGTATTCACATTTTAGGATGAGTAAATTCCTTTTTGAGTCCCTGTGTTTTGTCGATTTTAACTACTTGAGTCCAACATTTTGATTTTTAACATTCTGAGTGCCTGGTTGATAATTCTATAACCATTTAAGTCCAATTTTTTTAACACCATCCATATATTCTGTTAAAATTTTATTAAAAGACAATTATGCCCCTATTATTAATAAATAAAATAAAAACATAAATAGATGATAATTCTATAACCCATTGCCATCTAGTCTTTCACTCAACCCATCTGTCTCTCTAAACTTACCACCACCACCACCACCATACATCACCATCACCACACCACCACCACCACCACCACCACCGCCATACAGTGTGTGGCGGTGGTGGTGGATGGCATACACCTACAACAATCACCACTGCCTCTTTCTAATTTATTTCTTCTCTCATCCTCCCTCCCCTTTTCTCTCAATCTCTCCAGCCGACCACCATACACCCCTCGTCTCCAGCGACCACCATCATTTGTTACAACGGAAACTGGTGTTAATCGAAGATAGCAGGTTAGGTTTTTTTTTAGTTTTGACCCGATTTTGTTTGGGTATTAGGGTTCAGATCCAGATTTGGGGGTTAGGGTTCAGCCATCGAGTTGATGAGATTTGTAGGGGGTGATGGATGAAGACCCTAGAGCTGGTGTATATTACTGTTTTGGCATTGGTGGTGGAGATTGCATGTGAAGTTCCAGGTGATTAGGGTTCTAATCGACAGTGGTTTGTGTAGTGGTGAGGTACGATGGTGGGAGGTGGGTTGTTGTGGTGGTGGCAGGGGGTTGAAGATGGCGGTGGTATGGTGGTACAGTGGGTATGGTGGTGAAGGTGGTGGCTTATGGTGCAGTGGTGGTGGGACGGTTGGGTTGGGGACAGTCCCGTTCTGAAGGCGGTCTGGATGTGAATTGACGGGTGATATTTGGGGCTGATATAGGTTGAGATGATGACAATCTTGGATCTGCTTGCTCTATAATATTGGGGGTTAGGGTTAAGATCGTAGTGTGGTGGGAGGTGGGTGGTTGTCGTGTGATACTAATGGTGGTGGAAAGGTGGTGGTTTATGGTGGTGAGGCGGTGGTGGGGTGGGGGTGGCCAGTTGGGGTAAGGGTGGGGAAGAAAACGTGTGCATGTGTGTGTGTGTGTGAGAGAGAGAGAGAGAGAGAGCGCGCACGCTTTGTATATATATGTGAATAAATATTATATATTATATTTAATATTATTATTATTATATATTATATTTTATTTATGCATTAAAGACTTGTACGTTATATCTTATGCATTACAGAGTTGTACCCATGTGTAAAATGACTGAGATACCCTTATAGTTAACTGACTTGGTTAACGACGTTAGAAAATTGGACTCAAACCATAACAAACTTAAAACACTAGGATTCAGAATGTTAAAAATGAAAATGTTGGACTCAAGTAATTAAAATCAACAAAACACAGAAACTCAAATAGGAATTTACTCTTTTAGAATTTTGGTTACAGATTTGGTCCTCCAATGTTTGTCACTAATAGACATTAAGAACCATTAAATCCACCTGAAAACCCGTTTTATACTTCGAAACATAAAAAGAAACACCTATAAAACAATTCCATTTATATTATAAAAGTTTATGTCATTTTCCTTTTTAAAGTTTAAAATATGACAACATAATGAAAAATTAAAAAATAAAACGAGGTAAATGGGTCAACTAACAAATCCGTGAGACCAACCTGTTTGATCAGAAATTGACCCGCATCCTTTTAGACTAAACTCAAACCCACAAATTTCGTATTTACTTATCCTCATGTCATAAATTTCCACCCATGTTTTTATACTACCACACAAGCTTGTCTAAACTTCATTAGAAATGTTTTCGCAATATTTCCCTAAAACATCAAAAGACAATCATAATAATCTTTTTTTTTTGAACGGCCAACAAACGCCCGGAGACCCAATGGCAAAGGCATCTCGATCTCGATCACAAGTGATCCGGACCCCGGCCCACCCCGACGGCACGAGTGCCGACCGAACCCGGGAAAACCCGGCTTGCAAATTTAACAAATTTAACCAATATCATTAAAAGTTCAAATTAGTATACAACTTGATAGCAATTTAAACATGATAACCGTTTCTTTGTAAAACAATTTTCAACCAAAATAATACCGCAGCTAAATTACAAAATAAGCCATTAAAATACACAAAAAATGGACACTTCACAAGTTGTTGAAAAAAATTACACACACGTTTTCATTTGTTTGAAAATAAGATAAAAAGTATTTGCTTAACTATTACATGAGCCGTGACATCTTAAAGATTCAGATAAAGTAATTAATGCACATGTGACAGTTTATTCTTTCATTTCATTGTAGAGAACAAATAATTTTACATATATATCTAATATCCAGTTTATGCCTCACCTAAAACTTTGTATATTGTGACACTATGTATATTTATCATTATGAGTCAGACTAAAAATGTTGACTCGTCGACATTCGGTAGTTTGACCACATTGTACCCAATGCCACTTTGTATATTGTGACACTATGTATATTTATCATTATGAGTCGGACTAAAAATGTTGACTCTTCGACATTCGGTAGTTTGACCACATTGTACCCAATGCCACGAAGGTGTGTACGGTGTACCTGCGGATGCCACTATTGATCTCAACAAACTTAGAATCAGCGGCTATGATTCAGAGGCCAGTTTGAAAGTTCGAAAGAGTTTCTGGTGATTGCAGATGATACATCACTCGTTCTTGAAGACTTTGATGCAGTACATGAGAAGTTTATAAGGCCATAACCAGATTCGGTTGCAAATGAGGGGTCGGTTTTTGATATTTTGGGACATGTGTGTTTTCCTAGATAAGTGATGTCAAATGTTGATGGGTCTTGGCTAGATCTTTGAACTTGTTTGGTTGCACAACATCCGTGTGTGTTTCGGTACGTGCATCTATAATATTCTCTGCAAATTTATAGTAATATGGAATGAATAAACCTTCAAGAACAAATGAACCTAGTAAAACCGACAAACAGCAAAGCTACTAGTAGGGTTTGGGGAGGGTGGGATATAGGCAAACCTTACCTCTATCCCTGGGAATAGAGAGGCTACTTTCAAGAAGACCCCCCAACTCCAAAATAAACAGCATACAAACAAACATAACTGAAAATATAGAAATAAAGCTACCAATAACAAAGAAGTGGTGAAGAATAACATAGTAAATTGGAAATATATATAACATATGGACATAATTGTAGGAAGACAATCCCATGCAAAGTCCTCCTAAAGTCCTAACCTTAATTCTATGTCTCAACGAACTCTTACCATGGACCATATGTACCCTACCCTAAAAGTCCTATAACCTTAATTCTATGTCTCAACGAACTCTTACCATGGACCATGTCTTTAAAGTGGTGCAACTCTAGCAAATTCAGCCTAATCTGCTCATCCCAAGTCAATATATCCATAAATAAACCAAACACGCATATATGTCAACTGCATAGAAAGGTAACCAACTTTGATTCAAGGTAATTTTCAAAATTTGTGTCCCGAAATGTCAATATGGTCGAAGGTGCCTAAATGTCATCTGCCATGTCACTAATTTTTGTGAGTTTTGAGTGTTTATCCAATTATTTTGGAAGTTTTACGGTTCAGTCAAAACTTCAAAGGTTAAGGAGAAACCTGGGATATTTTGCATTAAGGATATCCTTTTGGCCGTACTTCCTCCACATATGACCATCATTTGGTGGCACTTCAAGCCCCATCTCCAGGCTCACTTTCACTTGCTCTTTCCACTTAGCATTGCTACCATTGTTACTTTTTCTGCATACCATAACGTTATCTTGTAAATTAGTATGCACCACGACGTCTAATTCATACACAACTATGCCATACATATATGTATAGGGGAATGATCAAATGAGAACTCTATTGCGAGAACTTGCGAGAACTTGCGAGAAACCAATCAGAATCATTATTAATTCTCAAAAGAATATAAATGTAACACATTAAACTACACGTGTATAAAACTTGTTACGAGAAAGACATAGGTAACAAGAGTCAGAAAAATTAACTACTAAGAAAGATATATCATTTAATCTTTTACAAGTATACCCTTTTTATATGATTATTAATAATAAATGAATAGTTATGATGGGTTCTCATAGTTCTTGCATTATTTAGGGTCTGTGCATTGAACCCTCCCCTATATATGCGTGTGTGTACATTGGAATATCCATATTGTCATAGGTGGTAAAATGGCAAATCAATCACGCTAGTTAACATGTCGAAACAGGTAACTTTTTAGGTCAGCTAAGTTGGGTTGACCCGCAAACACTTTTTGGCTCTTTTTAATCAATAAGTAATGTATTAAATATAATTACCAACACTCTACTATTGCAATGATAATCTAAATAGAACAGATTTTGAAGGTTATATGCATTAAAATTAGACTACGGTCTACCCGTTTGACCTGTTCCTTTTTTGGTTGGAATTGTCACAAGGTCACCTCTAATATTTATCTTCCATTGGAAAGGAAAAGGCATGTACTAATACACACACACACACACACTTGTGTGTTGAGTCGTGGGATCTCATTGGGAGGAAGTTCTCTATCCACGGGATATAGATACCCTCCCATGACGTACTCTTCGAGCGGGATATTATTGGGTACGTTTGTTTGTTTGTATATTTAGTGTGTGTGTGTGTGTTTGATAACTTACTTCTTACTAGAGACATCTTTTTTACTGGAATCCATGGCATCGGAAAGAAAACTATCATTATGTGGCCTGCCATTCAACCGTTGTTGATATTCATATTCTGAGGTTCTGATTCCAGTTCCAACATATCGAGACAGTGCCTCATCATCCGAGTTGGTAATATTTCGAGTCAACTCAGTTTCATTAGAAGAAGCAGGCAAATTTAGATCTATCTCAAGCTTCTTACATTGTCCTGCACCTTTGGTTAACTTGCTATACCGACAGTTACTCTTCCCTGATGCGTTCCCATTCATTTGCCAAACCTGGTACGCCAAACAAAAGGTCATTCTTCTATGATTACATAATCGTTGCAAGTTCAATAAAAATATATAAATTCAACATTTTTGATATGAATGATCGTACCAGTTATGATACTTTTTTGTTTTCGAAATCGGTCTATGTTATAGGAATCAACAAGTGAAACTGGACCATTTTGTCATAGTGGTCAATCAGCAATACGAAAATGTGTACAAATTTAAAAACAGAACTTCCTACAGAAACATAAAAACTGAATTTCTCAGAGCTTGGTTTTAAAAGGCACACATGAGGCGCGAGGCGCACAGGAAAATGCATCAGAGGCTTGAGGCGGTGCCTCATATATTTCTGGGTCAAGTTTGGTCAAAACTAGGGTGTGTAGGAATCTGAAATGGATGAAGAAACTATGACATGTTTCGCTCGATAAAAAAGGGTTGATCTGCAAACCAGATGAGAGACGCGGCTTGTAAGTTTATCACTACATCAAAGTATTATTTAAAAATTCTAAATTGTTTCCATAACTTCTCAACTCCTGTTCTTTAACAAGAGTCCAATCATCAATTCATTTTCTACAACAAAAATGTTCTTATCTAGTCAAGCACTAACCTATCTAACATTCATGATTCATGTCTCCTATACAGATTAGTCACAGCAATGGTAAAGTAATAACTCACTCCACCACACGAAAATTTAAAATAGAACACTTGGCCTATCGGCTATCGATCCACAGTCTAAAATCAACTTTTATGATTACTAATAATATGTTTGAATCCAGCCTTTCAAAAACAGTAGTATTCATTCTTTATCGCACATACAAAGAACAAATCATAGCAATTATTACCTGTGTTAGTGAAAACTTCTAAGTAATCTTCGAATAGAATAATCCAATCCAAACAACTTATAAGCTACAAAAAAAAAAAAAAAAAGGCCATGTCCATTTACACTTTACAGGTCAAGCAGTAACCTGTTTGACATCCATGATTCGCGTCAAGCCGTCACAGATACAGATTATCCATAGCAGTTGCAAAGTAATAACTCAAGAAAATTAAAATACAACACTTCCTCTATCGATCCACAGTCTAAAATAATATGCTTAAAATCGAACTTTTTCAAAACGGTAGCGTTCATTCATTGATTATCATCTGTGTTAGCGAAACCTCCACTGTAATCTTCAAACAGAATAATAATCCAATCGAAAAAGCTTTTAAGTTACAAAAAAACACAACACTTTGCCTATGGATCCACTTTCATCATCACAACAACCTATAACACGCTTTCCAAACCAATAGCATTCATTCATCATCGCACATCCAAATTACACAACAGTTATTATAAACATTTCACTCTAATCTTCCACTAGAATAATAATAATGGATAATAATAATAATAATAATAATAACTTGTTAACAGACAACCGATGCTAAGAAACATGAAGATGTAAATGAAAAATTGGAAGAGGTTACCTTTACTATTATATAGAAATAAAAATATGATGAAGGTGGGTTATCATATGCTGATTGAGGTATTAAAATTTGAAACTTAACAGATATTATTATTATTATTATTCGAAGTGTTACAATGGAAATACAAGGATTGAGAGATCAGGTAGGGCTGATGGAAAGATATTTGGTTTGGTTTGGTTTCTTCTTCAGCAAACTAGTCTCTTGTATATACGTGTTTGACTTTTGTTCAACATAAATAAATAGTTGACGGTGATAGGTTACGCACGCGTGTATGTATGTTAATTGGGGTTTAGTCAAGATTTGATTCATTAACTTCACATTTATGGAGTTATACCAGTAGGGAATCCGTATGTTGCGGCTGTTAGGAATTATAGTATCATATACGGAGCGGAAGCGGTTAATATTATTATTTTTAAAAACCCGAAAATACATATACATATATATATAGGGGAAGGTTTAAATAAAAACCCACTCAAAACGAAGAAACCCGGTAAACCAAATATCAACCATTGATCAATCTAGATCAATGGTCCAAATTTAATTGATGATTTTTCATTTAAAATAATAGAGTAGATGACAAAAAAAGGGCAAAAGAGTCAAATGCCATTTTTCTGAAAAAGCAGATATGACAAGTGGAGCCCACACATGTCACATCATCTCTCTCATACTTTTGTGACCATGGGCCTAAATCTGCCAGATGCCTGTGTTACATATGTAACGGTGTGTTGTGTTACGTAGGTTAAAACTGAGTTGCCAGTTTATATTATTTAAAAAATGCTGATTTATTATTTTTTTTTATTAGACCATATTTTTTTAGTTTTATTGTACCAGCACCAGAATTGTTGCATACGTAACGAGAAATGATATGGTTATATGACTTTTGTTACTTACAAAAGTGCTAAAAACAAACAAAATGGTTGTTTATAAGTATATCAACAACATAATATTGTTCATCTGCCTACAACATACTACTGAAAAAAATATATTACACTAAAACTGTATCAACAAACAAAACATATAATTAAAAGATTCATACCCCCCCCCCAACCCTTCCTGCATGCAATAACCCTGACATCCAGCGCTGCAACCACCAGTAACTGACGGCATCCGATAACCATACTTTGCATAAAAAGCCCACTGTGCCTCAGTATAACCTATACCCTCCCATTCAGCTCTAATCCGCCGACCTTCTGGATAGGTGAACGGCCACACGGGTTTGTTAAGTTTGGGTTCATATGGTTCTTCATATTCAGCCCCTGGGTCTGATTCGTAACCAACCGCCCATTCAGGTGTGTGCTTTACATCATACACGTCATCCTCCGGTGTCATATAGTCTTCTGGTGGCGGATATTCTTCAGGGAAGACATAATCATAGGCCGCATTCCAATCGAAATCTTCATCACTTTCAAAACCACCGTCCGCCTGGACTACGGGGATAACCGGTGGGGCTGGTTCAGGGGCTAATTGCGGGATGTCCGGGGCAACGGGGGCAGCGGGTTCATGATCGGCTCCAACAGGAGGGATGTCCAGGCCAACCGGTGGGGCTGGTTCAGGGACAAATGCAATGTCCGGTTCATTTTGAGGTGGCTCGTGTACAATTGGGATGACATGGTGACGCTCCTCAAAAACCTCCGAAGGCGGAGTGGTGGGGTTGGAATTCATGGTTTGACTTTAAACAGGACCTGTAACATATGTTATAGCAGAGTAAGTGTTGACACTGGAAAATATGAAACAGTGGGAAAAACTATTCTCTGTTAAAAACATATAAGTAACAGAAAAAACTCATACATGCAAAAACCAAAAAAAAATAATCTATAACGAAAGGTGCAAAAAAGATGAGTGTTACATGTGTAACATGGTTTATACCAACTTAGTTCTGTTGTTACATACATTCCACACCCATTCCACACATTATAATACTCATACAAACATGCACATACTGGTAAAAAAACAAATCACCAATTTTGATTAAAAATGTTACATATGTTAAGGCACATTAAAAATCACCAAATGTTATTAAAAAAAACATATTAGTAACAATAACACATAAACCTACGTTTTAACGTATGCTACTTACGTGAAAAGTTGATTAGTTGTGGTGTTACGTACGAAACATATCCAAACATACATTTTCAAAACCATCACAAAAAACTTCTTATTACCAAAACACTAATTCGCTCAAATTCAAACTCTAACCACTATTTGTTTACTAAACCCTTTAAAAATTCTGCTATAAAAATGTTTTATGCTGTTACATACGCAACATAGAACAGAGGAAAGTTCAAAATTTCAGGTCAACAAAAAAAATTTAAAAAAACCATATTACTTCAAAACGATAAAAAGCCCAGTATCTCAACAAAAACATCACAAAAAACTTCTTATTACTTAAAAAACCCTAACCCCTTTAAAAATTCTGCTATAAAAACGTTTTCTGCTGTTACATACGCAACATAGAACAGAGGGAGTTTCAAATCAGAGGGCAACAAAAAAAAATTCAAAAAACCTTATTACTTCAAAACGATAAAAAGTTTCGTATCTCAACAAAATACCCTTAGACCCAAATAACTTTCTAATATTTTTAACCTATCCCATCTTTTTAAATAGCCTAACTTTCTAATAATAAAAAATTCAAAACTTGACCTAGAAAAGTTGGTGATCACCATTTACCAAAAACAAATTTCCCAAACACCTACCAAACTGTTAGTCCCAATTTCAAATACAATTCATTAATAATAATGATAATAATAATAATAATAATTTTTTATTAATCCAACAAAAAAACAAAACATAAAGACAACACAGAGAATAATTTTTTAATAAATCCAATAATAATGATTATAAATTAACACAAACAGAAAAAGATCAAGAAAAAAAATGATAACCAACAAAAATCACCAACATTATCCTTACCTGTTTCACTCTACTCCAACGGTAATCAAACAGAAACAGAGGTGGTAGTGGTGGTGGCGATGACGGTGATGGCACTAGCTACTCCAAACGGTAATGAAAAAAGAAAACAGAGGGGAACGAGGATGGTGTGGATTCTTCTGAACCAAAGAGTTTATCGGGTTTCATAAACAAAACAGAACACAGAGGTGGTGGTGGTGGTGGCGGTGGCTGGGGTGGTTGATAGGGTTGTTCGGCGGTGGTGGTGTATTTGCAGGGGATAGAGCTTGAGAGAGATGAGAGAGAGGGAGTTGGATAGGAGGGAAATAGATTTTGAATGGGGTTTGAAAAAGTAAGAGAGAGGTAATTATAATATATAGGGGTTTAAAAAAATCAGATTTGTTAAATTACTAAAACACCCTTAAAGTAATAAAAAAATGATTTGTTTTCTTGGTGATGTGGAACAATGAGGGCCACAAGATGGGTTTGTGGGGGTTTCTTCAATTTAGAAGGTTTCTTGTGTATACTTAGCCTATATATATATATATATATATATATATATATATATATATATATATATATATATATATATAGGCTAAGTATACACAAGAAACCTTCTAAATTGAAGAAACCCCCACAAACCCATCTTGTGGCCCTCATTGTTCCACATCATCAACTTTCAAATTATAACAAATGGGAGGGAAAGGGTATTATAGACAATTTCATTGTCACCTCTCTCTCTCTCTCTCCTAGTGTATATATATATGTCTTCCCCTTTCCCTCTCTCTCTTTATTTTTCATAATTTCATCCCCTGTATTCCTCTTAGACTGACCTCCACCCACCATCCACCACCAACCACCAGCACCACCAACCACCAGCACCACCTCCACCACCGACCACCGACCTCCACCCACCCTATATAAATAACCCACACCCGATGGTTATAAACAATCGGTGGTTCCTCCACCCGATTAGAAAGAAGAGGAAGGTTATCGGGTCAGGAAAGGGGATGATGGCGTAACTTACCGGAGAAAAGGGATTCACTAGAGAAGGAGGACGGTGGCGCCGGAGAACAAGGCGGCGGCGGTGTTGTGTGTGAAGTAGGTTTTCTTTTTCTTGTTGTTTTTGAGGTTGATTTGTGAATTAAAGTCTTTTTTTTTTTTTTTTGTGTGTGGGTTTGTTGTGTAGATGTTAATTGAGGATTTACGTTGCAGTGTTGTGTGTTTGTTGGTATTTTTTTTCTTGTTTTGGAAAGGATTTTAGCTGTTGAGTTTACATGCACACCAAGTGTTTGTTTTAATGCCTCAATGAAAGATTCCCCCTTTTTGTTATATTATTTGGGCGTGTGTTGTTGGAAATTGCTAAAATGAAGTTGGTAACTTTGTTTTGAGCTGGGGTTTTTTTTTTTTTGAAAGACTTTAGTTTATTGTTCTTTTTTTGAAGTTTTTTTACAAGGAAGTTAATTACTTAGTTGTAATCTTTTTTGGATGTCTACTGCTTGGTTAGATTGTTTGAGGAAGCCGAAGCGGGTTGAAACGTTTTTTTTGCAGTCAAATTCTGTTCTATGTTTTCTAGCATATCAAATTCTGCTCTATGTTTACAACAGACTACAAAGTTTGGTCTGTGTTTTCCTGTTACATATGTAACACTCGTGTGTTTTTGCACCATGTCTGTCCCTTTTTTTTATATTATGTTAAACATCGAAAATGATTTTTCGTTTTGTGTGTTTATGTTCGTAGTATCAGTAGCTTGGTGTTTAGTTATGGTGTTTTTATCGTCTATATTTTCGTATAATCTTTGTGTTGAGTTAGGCTGTTTACATGTGTAGCATATCTGTTTTTTTGCAGTCAAATTCTGTTCTATGTTTTCTAGCATATCAAATTATGCTCTATGTTTACAGCAGACTACAAAGTTTGGTCTGTGTTTTCCTGTTACACATGTAACACTCGTGTGTTTTTGTACCATGTCTGTCTAATTTTTTACTAGTATGTGCATGTTTGTATGAGTATTATAATGTGTGGAATGTATGTTTGCATCTGTTTCCTATACTACGCCTGTTTCGTATGTAACAACAAAACTAAGTTGGTATAAATTAGTTACCGATTTTTTTACCAGATACAAAGGTTTGATTTTTTGCATATTATAGAGGAAGAATTGGTAAAAAAACTCTTGAATGGAATGTCATTGATCATGATAACCAATTGGTTAACATACGTTAAGCGGGGGGGGGTGTGCTTTTACATGTAAATTGATGATTTTTGTTTTATTTTTGCAGGTGAGCATATTTTTTGCATTAAAGATGAAGATGATTATCAAGAATGAAGTGTAGACAATTTTTTTTTATTTATGATACGTTTTTAGCATTTGTTGATTTGTAATGACCGTTTTGTTTGTTTTTAGCATTTTGTAAGAAACAATTCTTGTCTAGATTTGAATGTTTTTTGATCTATAAATTTTTTAGCACTTTTGTAATGACCGTTTTGTTTGTTTTTAGCACTTTTGTAAGTAACAAAATGCCTATAACCATATCAATTCTCGTTACGTATGCAACAATTCTGGTGCTGGTACAATAAAATGAAAAAAAAAATATGGTCTAATAAAAAAAATAATAAATCAGCATTTTTTAAATAATATAAACTGGCAACTCAGTTTTAACCTACGTAACACAACACATGTTACATATGTAACACGGGTCATCTGGCAGATTTAGGATTATGATCACAAAAGTATGAGAGAGATGATGTGACATGTGTCAGGTCAACTTGTCATAGATGCTTTTTCAGAAAATGTCATTTGACCCTTTTGCCCTTTTTTTGTCATCTACTCTATTAATTGTAATAAAATAATATAGAATCAATCTAGGCCATTGATCACTTTAGATCAATGGTCTAGATTAAGTTTACCGGGTTTCTTCGTTTTGAGTGGGTTTTTATTTAAACCTTCCCCTATATATATATATATATATGTATATATATATATATATATATATATATAGGGTTAGGATACTTTGAGAACTCGACGAGTTGTGAGAACTCGTAGGAACTCGACGTAAAATGCGAAAAAAAGATTTCTTTTTTTTACACTCATGTAAAACACGTAAACCCCGCTGTAAAATTTTTTTTAAAAAAAAATACATTAATATACGCCAAAATACACCGGTGTAAGGGATTTTTATCTTCGTGTAAGTATATTAATATTTTATTCATTATTTTATTGTTGATTAATTGTGGACCACATATTTATTTTTGATTAAAAAAGTATGTGGTTATAAAGTGAGTTCCTATGGTTCTCACAACTCACCTTGGTTCTCAAAATATCCGGATCCTATATATATATATATATATATATATATATATATATATATATATATATATATATATATATATAGGGGAAAGTTCAATTGAGAACTCATAGTTAGGGAGAGAACTCGAGAACTCCTACTTAAATTAAGAAAAAAATAAAAAAAAATCATAACTCAAAATTTAAGTCAAAAACCAAAAATCTAGTTCGGAGCTTCTCTTTCCCACGTCATCCCGGTTCAGAAAAAAAAATAAAAAAATAAATAAAAAATAGGCGACTTCTAATGCACCTGTGTAGTAAATGTCCGGTTAGCTTTAGGGTTTAGTTTAACTTTTAGGGTTAGTTTTTTTTTAGTTTAGTTTGTAAGGTTTAGGTTTTTAGGGGTGGGGTGGGGTGGGGGTGGGTAGGGTGGGTTTAGGTTTTTGGGTAGGGGGTTAGATTTTTTGGTGGGGGTTAGGTTTTTGGATGTGACGGGTGGGGCTTAGGTTTTTGGTAGGCGGTGGGTGGGGTGGGTTTAGGTTTTTGGGTGGGGGGTGGATGGGTGGTTTAGGTTTTTGGGTAAGCGATTTAGGTTTTTTAGTGAGGGTGGGGGTGGGTGGGGTGGAATTAGGTTTTTGGGTGGGGGTAAGTTGGAGGGTAGGTGGTTTAGGCTTTTGGGTTATACTACACATGTGCAGTAGCGTTTTTTAGGTGTGTTTTTTTTATTTTTATTATTTTATTTTTATTTTTTTTCCGAACGGGTATGACGTGGGAAAGAGAAGCTCCGAACTAGTTTTCTATTTTTTTACTTAAATTTTGAGTTATGATTTTTTTTATTATATCTTTTTGTATTTAATTAGGAGTTCTCGAGTTCTCTCAATAAAATGAGTTCTCTATTAAACCATCCCCTATATATATATATATATATATATATATATATATATATATATATATATATATAGATAAGGGTTCCCATACAAAAACCTTATATTGTGAGAAGGGTAAGAAAGAATCTCATAGTGACATGTGGCACCAAGGTGAAGGATAAATAAGTAAATATACACAAATGAATGAATTAATTATTTTAATGCTTTTATAATTATTGAGTAATTTTAGGGATTTTATTTTCAAATCCCTAACCGATGTACAATTCTATTCATTTTATAATTTACAGTTTCTGGGTTTCATATCATCCAATTCTACAAGACTTGTAATATCCAGTTGTGTGTTTTATGGCTGATGATTTTATCATGTATGGTTAATGTGTTTTAAGCATCAAGTCCACTGTGTTTTAAGCATCAAGCCAACTTGAGAATCAAACCAATATAAAGCTCATTAATCCTTTACCCTTGTGTGTTTTAAAATTAAACCAATAAACCTATGAAACCTGAAAAAACATAACTTTGTGTGTTTTAACACCAAACTCAGTACATTCACATGTTGTGTTTTAAAACACAACCATTTATTTCCAGAAAACACATCAGTATAAACATATGTTTTCTGAGAAAGTATATACAAATTGTTCTGAAAACCCACTATTTTTTGCAGATAAAACACACAGATTAAGCACATAAATCCATTACGTTGTGTGTTTTATGTTCAACCAACTAACCCATTAAAAAAAGTAAAAAAAAAAATAAACATTTAACAATCACAATGTGTTATATGTTCAACTAACCCAGAAGTTCAAGAAACATGGCGGAACTAAAAAAATCAATCGAAAGATGTGTTATAATAAACAATCCGAAGGTGTTATTGTTCCTTTTTGGTATGTTCTTCCTTTTCAGTTGATATTAATATGTTGATGGATATAGGAATATTTGCTTTTGTGAGGTCTGTTGCTTTTTCAAAAGCTCTAAAATAAGTTGAATTCAAAAGTCTTTTGCTTTTTGTGAGGAAATCGTAGAAGAAGGAGAAAGAAAATTGTTGAGATGGAGAGAAGAACCAGGGGGAAATTAAATGGGATTGGAAGAGAGAGAAGGTTTTATTAAATGTGTGTTTTTAAATGAGAAAGTGTATTATTACATTACTACCCCCACATCATAAATTTATTTAATAATCTTATAACACAATTTACAAAATTGCCACTACTTTAATCTCATCCCTTCATCACTTTGATCCAATGGCTATTTTTCCTTCTCACCCTTTTTACAAAACACATCTTTTATATCCTAACCTCACCCTATATATATATATATATATATATATATATATATATATTGCGATTAATATATATAATAATATTAAATTTTATTAATAATCCAATTAGCAAAATATTCCCGGTCAGGATCTCGGTTAAACGCGTATAAACAAATAAATAATAATCATAACCATAGGGGGTTTAATAATCAACCTTTGACGACTACACCGGGATTGCAACACGCGGGTTACAATGAATCCTTGCTAGTAGGAAGTATCACGAACCGAGCACGAACCAACCAAGAGGAAGGGGTTAGCGGCGGTGGTTGTTTGCGGCGGTGGGGAGGCTGCCGATTGGTGGTGGCGGCGACCAAGGAAGGAGAAGTGGGAGTATGTGTGTTTTATTTTATAAAACTTGTGATTAGGGTTTGATCTCTAATCCCTTATTTATAAAATTAAAACTTACACATAACCCCTTTTATTTAACAATTAAAACTGTCCTTTAATAATAAACTATTTTACTATAAAGTCCCTCCAGTTCAAACAATTCATTATTTCACAAATAATAAACTACCTAAATGTAAACTTATCTGATTCGTGTACCAACGTGTAACTCTTCGAATCGTACCGGGTCAGGTTACATTGACTTCGACTTTAATTACTATCGGACATACCATATGTCTAACAATCTCCCATTTGGACGATTTTAATTAAATGAGTCAATATGTGCAGAGTTGGACGCCTAGCTGCATCGCACTACACCCAACACAGTATGACACTTTACAGTCGTCAACTAGTTCTTTGAGTTCAAGTAACGCTTTACTTAACCAAATACTATAGCCCTGATAATTCTATCATTAAGTCCCTTCTGTATAGACATCCGTTGATCATAAGACATGGATCATTCATTCTTATATTGATCAACCATTCTCTATTCTCGTCTTTAATTCAAAATGGTCTAACGAACTACCTTAGTCCGAGCGTGGCCACGCGTTTACACCAGTTTGAGTTTATGAGGGCGCCAGAATGTCTAAGCTTCTAATCCTATAGAAGTACAGAATTCCATCAGTGTCATACAACTCCCACTTAATCTTGGATTTCTCCCAATGCTACCCGGATTACCACCCATGTTTCAGGATAGTGTTAGATAACATCAAAGATAGTCCTTGATCAATGTAGTTTAATATGTGCTTTAAGAAAAAGAACAGATTGAACATATCAATATCAAAACATCTCATGACATAGATCCATGGAGATCGTTTTGAAGCGAGTTACATCCAATATCATTCTCTAATGATATCTGTGAATTATGATTCTCAAACCCTTGAGCTATTCATCTCATGAATACAATCATTTCAATTCACAATAGTCTTACATTCAAATTCATTCCCATGTAATTTGATCGACTACGGATATTTAGAATACTCTTATTCAAGGATTTAAGCATACAAATAATGAACACAATTAATAAATATTTAAATTTGCATTTAACCCATTAAATCAAATAAACATTCAATGTAACTGTCATAGTTCAAAATAAAACACCAATACTAACTACAGATCATGCCCACTGTCTAGCAACTCTAAGCCCAATCTTTCCAGCATGCTCCTCATGTTTAACTTGAGGTAAAGGCTTAGTAAAGGGGTCAGCCAGATTTAGATCTGTATGAACTTTGCTTATCACGATGTCTCCACGCTCTACTATCTCTCTAATATAGTGAAATTTCCTGAGTATATGCCTTGTGGTCTAATGTGACCTTGGTTCCTTTGCAAGAGCACCAGTGTTGTCACACAATATCTCGATTGGTTTCTTTATGCTAGGCACAACATCGAGATCAGTAATGAACTTCTTCATCCAGGCAGCCTCCTTTGTAGCATCCGATGCAGCATTGTATTCTTATTCACAGGTGGATTGAGCAACCACACTTTGCTTATAGCTCTTCCAAGTAATAGCCCTACCATTCAGAATGAAAACATATCCCGTTTGTGATTTTGAATCATCACGATCAGTCCGGAATCTTGCATCAGTATAACACTTAACTGACAGCTCCTCATCCAGTCCTCCATATATTAAGAACATATCCTTAGTCCTTCTCAAGAACTTAAGAATGTTCTTCACTGCAGCCCAGTGACTCTCTCCTGGATTCTGTTGATATCTACTCGTCATGCTAAGAGCATACGAGACATCAGGTCTAGTACATAACATGGCATACATGATGGAACCAATAACAGAAGCATATGGAACTCTTTCCATTTTCTTCCTTTCCTCTTCAGTGTTTGCACACTGTTTGCTACTAAGAATGGTTCCATTTGCCATGGGCAAGAGCCCCCTTTTTGAGTCTTGCATTGAGAAGCGTCGTATGACCTTATCAATATATGTACTTTGACTCAAACCCAATAACCGCTTTGGTCTATCTCTATAGATCTTTATTCCCAGAATATAAGCGGCTTCACCAAGATCTTTCATTGAGAAACATTTACCCAACCAAGCCTTAACATCTTTAAGCATAGGGATATTGTTTCCAATGATCAGTATGTCATCTACATACAGTATAAGAAAAGTGATATAGTTCCCACTAGATTTCTTGTAAACACACGGTTCATCTTCGTTCTTGATAAAACCAAACTCTTTGATTTTCTGATCAAAACGGAGATTCCAGCTGCGAGATGCTTGCTTTAATCCATAGATGGATTTATTCAGCTTGCACACCTTATTAGGATTCTTTGGATCGACAAAACCTTCAGGTTGAACCATATAGACATCTTCCAGTAAGTGTCCATTAAGGAACACAGTTTTGACATCCATTTGCCATATCTCATAGTCATAATATGCAGCAATGACAAGTAGAATTCTAATAGACTTAAGCATGGCTACTGGCGAGAAAGTTTCCTCATAATCAATTCCTTGAGTCTGAGTAAAACCCTTCGCTACAAGCCTTGCTTTGTAGGTTTGCACATTCCCATCCATGTCAGTCTTCTTCTTGAAGATCCACTTGTTTCCTACAGTCCGACATTCGGCAGGAAGATCAACCAAATCCCAGATTTGGTTATCATACATGGATTGCATCTCTGCATTCATGGCTTCTTGCCATTTCTTGGATTCCGAATCCAAGATTGCAGCTTTGTAAGTAGCAGGCTCAGCTTCATCTATCATGAAGATATCGTCATACCTAACAAGTGCACAACGATCCCTAATACTTCTTCGAACACTAGGTGTTTCTGTTGTTTCTTGAGTCCTCTCAGGCTCAACTTCAACAACTGGATCAGTTACTTCTGGTTCTGTCTGAACAACTGGTTCAGTCACTTGTGGTTCTCGAATTTCTTCAAGATCCACATGGTTATCTCCAATCTCTCGCGCCAGAAGCTCTTCCTCCAAGAAAGTGCCTCTGCATTTAGTGAAAATCCTATTTTCAGTGGGGTGGTAGAACAGGTTACCAATCTTCTTAGCGTATCCGACGAAAACCACTTTTTCGCCTCTCGGATCTAGTTTATCTGAAGATTCTAGAGTGACATAAGCATTACATCCCCAGACTTTAAGATAGGATAGATGAGGTTTCTTTCCATGCCATATCTCATAAGGAGTTTTGTCAACCTTTTTTGTTGGAGCTATATTCACAAGTCTTGCGGCAGTTTCCAAAGCATAACTCCAAAAGGATCTTGGAAGGTTTGTTCGACACATCATTGATCGAATCATATCTAATAGAGTTCGATTTCTCCGCTCAGACACACCATTATGTTGCGGTGTTCCAGGTGGAGTGAGTTGTGAAACTATTCCACAATCCTTTAGATGGTCGATGAATTCCTGACTAAGATATTCACCACCTCGATCTGATCGAAGCATTTTAATAGTTCTATTTAGCTGATTTTCTACTTCGTTTTGGTACTCCTTGAACTTTTCAAGAGTTTCATGTTTATGCTTCATAAGATAAACATAACCATATCTACTGAAATCATCAGTAAATGTAACAAAGTATCTTTTTCCATGTCTTGACATTGTTCTGAATGGACCACATACATCTGTATGTACAAGTCCTAACAGATCATTAGCTCTTTCTCCAACATTTGAAAAATGTGCTTTTGTTAACTTTCCACTTAAGCATGATTCGCATTTTCCAAACGACTCTGAACCCTTGGAATCTAGGATTCCCGCTGTTTTGAGTTGTTTAACACGATTCTCACTTATGTGACCAAGTCTACAATGCCACATATACGTATCATTAAAGTCCAACTTATTACGTTTATGGGAGATATTGTCACACCCCAACCGATGGCGGAATACATCAGGGCGAGACTTAGTGGTAGATTGTTCAAAGACTTCATGACACTAGATTTTGTGACAATATAGTTTAAAGATAGAATTTCATTTATTGTCTAAAAATAGAAATACAAGTAGTTCAAATAACGAAAAATAGAACAACAAGAATATGATAACTTGAACTAGAATGAGTTTCTATGTCCAATCCTAAGTAGTTTTCTTGAATGTCCTGCAATAAATATTTCCTGCAACATGTATAAAATATCCGTCAACACATAAAGCATTGGTGAGCATACTAGTTTTGACATACATACATAGTATAATAAAGTTTTGCTTATAGGCATATGCAAGAGAATCATACAAACGGCGACTAGCCACGAAGAATTTTGCTTAACATGACCCATTTAGGGGGCGGATAGCCAATCCTATAGCGCTATACATGCAAGGTGGTTTGTCAACTATATGAACATTTGTATGTTAGAGTAAATAATTCTACATAGCATAGCGTACAAGCATTTAATAGACTTTAGATTGCGCATGATAGAAATTAGAATATGATAGACTTTAGACTAAGCATAATAGATTGTAGAGTTTAAAATCGTTTGAGTTTTGATAGTGATACATGTTGAGCCCCAAAGAATAAAGGATAAAAGGGGGACAAGTATGAACTCACCTTTGGGTGCGTCTTGATATAGTTCCAAAGATAAGTCTTGGAAGATTAAGCTTTCACTCCGATTAACTAGAATTAAGAATTAAAGTCTTAGGTTCGAGTTTTAGATTATAGATTCACGAGAGTCATGCAAGCCTTTTAGGCAAACCAAGCACAAATTGCCTTTAGGGCAATCCGAATGGTCATGAGAGTAAGTTAGACCAAGCACAAAATCATCATAGATGATTCGGATGGTATAAGGTTAGGAATGTGAATCCATTTTATAGGTTCATGTCATAACCACTTCGTTTATGGAATAAACGTGGGTTTTGGACACGGGATTTCCCCTTTCTAGTGTGGATAAATCCGTAGCACAAGAAGGGTCAAGAGAGTTGGTAAGGTAGGGTGTAACCACAAACCTTCCAAAGATTAATAATAGGATAATAAGATAGAAGATTGAAAGTAAGTTTATAATAATACATAGTATAACCAATACCATAGCACAAATCCATCTAACATTAGATTGTTAGTAGATTTGGTTGGTTCCTTCACAACAAACATTCTTAGGACATAAAAACAATTCAGAAAAATAAACCCATTTGGGACCTCTTTTAGGTGCTCTACCCTTATCACACTTCTGTGGATAAACATGGGGAAGATCCTAGAGGTTTCTCCAAGGAGTTTTGGATAGAAAAGAGAAGGAAAAACATAAAAGAATTGAAGGTTTGAGCCTAGAAACTTACTATTGTGTTTTCAGGAAGTTTGCTCAAAAACCTTGAAAATTAGAGAGAGTTTTAGGGAGAAATGAGATGAACAAGAGGTTATGGAGTGGGGAGGTGTTGTATTTATAAGTGAGTTAAGGTTGTTGGGTATTAAATGGAGTAAATAGGGTGGTTAGAAGAGATTAGATGAGGGTTAAGTTTAATTGTTATGAGATGGTGATGGTTGTTGTAATGTTACTGTACGTCGACATCTAAAAGAAAAAAAAAACGTCGAACATCAAACTTGAATCAAGTTGAATTGATGTTTTATATATGTTGTTAATATTTGGAAAAGTCAACTTCACTAAATTGTGTTTTCCGTTTTCTTTTTTTTTTAAATCTAAAGCTATTATTAGTATAAGTATATATGTTTAAAAAATAAGTAAATAAATATACATTAAGATCTTAACTAAATGAATTTCTTGTAGTGGTGCCTAAACTGAATAGGGTAAATTATAATGACGACTTGTCACGAATTGGTAGGAGTAACATAAAAGAAGCGAGTAAAGGCGACCTTGGAATTTGTTAAATATAGAATTTAAAATACAAGAAAATTAAAAATCACGCGATGTTACAGATATTGCATAATATGTTATCGTTTTGGATTTCTATCTTATAGATCCCATTGTTGGGTTTTGCATCAAAGTAAAATACATCGTTAAAATAAACAAAAATAAATTCACCGTTAAAACGATAATCAAAACCTTGTCCACGCAAAGCATAAAATGAAACAATATTTCTAGTCACACTAGGAATGTAATACACATTGTTCAAAACAAGTTCTAAACCAGAAGGAAGTAAAAGAGCATATTCTCCTATTGCCTTCACTGCAACTCTTTGTCCATTGCCAACATAGACCTCCAAGTCGCCCTGTTTCAGCTTTCTAATCTTTCTTAGTCCCTGCAAAACATTACAAATGTCGAAACCACATCTTGTGTCAAAGACCCATGTCTTGCTAGAAAAAGCAAAGATTTCAATAACATATATACCTAAGGACTCTCCTCCAGAAGCCTTGGCTTGCTTCAGTTCAGCTAAATACTTAGCACAGTTCCTCTTCCAGTGCCCAGTTTCATCACAATGAAAACATTTGGCATCTTTCAGAGGTTTCTTGTTGGCAACAGCTTTGCCCTTTCCCTTCCCTTTTCCCTGATTGCCCTTCTTCTTGGTGTTAGGTTTCTTAACTTGACCATCCCTGATCATTAGCACTGGTGCAGTTTTGCTAGGTATGTTTACCTCAACAGTTTTGAGCATCTGATGCAACTTTGCAAGTGTCTTCTCCATCCCATTCATATTGTAGTTCATAATGAACTGATCATATGACTTGGGCAATGAGTTGAGGATAATATCCCCAGCCAGCTCATCACTCAAGGGAGATTCCAGACGAGCTAAGTGATCAACATAAGCCTTCATCTTTAGCACATGAGCGCTAACTGATTTACCCTCTTGCATACGAGTGGTTATGAGTAATCACATTACATCAAACCTCTCATGACGAGCCTTCTGTTGGAACATTTCCACCAGGTGCTCATTCATCTCATATGCCATATTGTCATCCATGGTCCTTTGAAGTTCAGGGATCATGGATGCCAACATCAAACATGAGACTTTCATAGAGTTATCAAAGTGCTTAGCATAGTTTCTGTAAGTAACAGTTTGTTGGTTAATGGGTTCATCAGGGACTGGCGTTTCAAGAACATACAGCTTGTTCTCCGCCTTAAGAACGATTTTCAAGTTGCGGTGCCAGTCCATGAAGTTGGAGTGGTTCAGTTTGTCCTTCTCTAAGATGGACTTGAGAGAAAATTGGGAGGCGGAACTGTTTTCGTTTGACATCTACAAAGTTCAAAAAATTAATTTATTAGTATTTCAAATTTTAAATATCCTAATTATTTTATGACCCAAAAGCAAAATTAAATAGGATGAGACCCCGATTCATCAATACATAGTGAACTGGCTAAGCACTGTTCACTGGTATGATTAGGTAGGTAAACAACGATTGTTAATTGTGTCCACTACACAACTCTCCATTTTTGGGGTTATCGCTAGGAGCAAAGTATGTTTAACCCCAACTATGCCCACTCGATAAACAAGCGATGTTTGGTCCTTTACTGTTAACAGTAATACCGGCCTATGTTACACAGGAAACGCAATGATTACCTTCTTACATGATCAACGCCCAAAGCAGAGATCGGCACTAACTTTTGGGTTCGATTTAGAAGAAGTGCTAACTCGTTAAGGGTGTCATAAAAACATCAATTTAAAATTGGGATTTAATTTTAATATTTACCATAAATATTTTGAATGACTCGTTAGCATGATGTGAGTCACACAATAGTTTATAAAATCCAATTTTATATTGTTCGTGATAATTGAAACTCCTGTCAACACTCGACACGGTATAGTTTTAAATACCCTATTTAAACTATGTTGGTCGTATTATCGCGAATGGACTTGTTTTAATGTTAATAAAACTCCTTTTTATTAAATATGTTTTTCGGTTTTTATAAAACTTGTTTTAATAATCCCGTTGCCATGATTGTGAAAAATTTTATTTATTTTGGGTTATCTCGATTATTTACAATAAATAAAACACAACCACAAAACATAAAATAAAATAAACGAATCGAGCCCCTAATAGGTCGCCCGTTTCGTTTTAGCCAGAAACGAAACGAACTAGTCTAAAAAGGTTTTCAAAACTATTTTGATAACTCCCACTTGACCCGAGATCTCTATCTTCATGGAACCTGTTCGCCTTTTTATCTTCGTCTTGATCTTGTACTTATAGGATTACAAATAAATTTGAAATACAAAAATAAAACAAATCTATTCTAACCCTATCTATTACACCGGATCCAATATCCGTAATAAAAATACAAATCAATAAAAAATAAAACCAATCACAAACACAACCATGACAAGGGTCAAACACCTAGGGCTCGATTCAAATAACAAACATGAACAACTAAAAGCTTTTGATCTTTTGTCAAAATAAATAAATAACCTTTGACAAATAAAACATAGATCAAAATTATAACTTTTACCATCTATACGCGCGTAACCGTGGCTCTGATACCACTGTTGGGAATCATAGTATCATATACGGAGCGGAAGCGATTAATTTTATTATTTTTAAAAACCCGAAAAGATATATACATATATATATATATATATATATATTTTGCGATTAATATATATATAATAATATTAAATTTTATTAATCCAATTAGTAAATATTCCCAGTCAGGATCTCGGTTAAACGCGTATAAACAAATAAATAATAATCACAACCATAGGGGGTTTAGTAATCAACCTTTGACGACTACACCGGGATTGCAACACGCGGGTTACAACGAATCCTCACTAGTAGGAAGTATCACGAACCGAGCACGAACCAACCAAGAGGAAGGGGTGAGCGGCGGTGGGGAGGCTGTCGATTGGTGGTGGCAGCGACCAAGGAAGGAGAAGTGGGAGTATGTGTGTTTTATTTTATAAAACTTGTGATTAGGGTTTGATCTATAATCCCTTATTTATAAAATTAAAACTTAAACATAACCCCTTTTATTTAACAATTAAAACTCTCCTTTAATAATAAACTATTTTACTATAAAGTCCCTCCAGTTCAAACGATTCATTATTTCACAAATAATAAACCACCTAAACGTAAACTTATCCGATTCGTGTACCAACGTGTAACTCTTCGGATCGTACCGGGTCGGGTTACATTGACTTCGACTTTAATTACTATCGGACATACCATATGTCCAACAGCGGCGGGTGCGACACTTTGCCTAGTAATACTTTTTTCTTATTCATGTAATATTTGTTGTAACATCATTGTGATGGATATACGTCATAAGCGCTACACGTGTCTAGTAACTAACAGATTTATCATTTAAATTATCAAGTACTTTAAGAACCCTGCGATGCAATAAACTAACATATGAATAAGGAAAAATAGGTCTTAAACATAAAAGTTGAAAACTAAAGCTAAGTGTGAACTACCTGAATCATGATGGGATCAATTTAATCATATATGTCTTCAAAATCTGAATGATTTAATACATTTTTCAGACCACCATTCGTCATCAAGAGTGGTCCTTAAAATTTCTTGTATCTTATAATATTTAATTGTTACATCTTTTGGGGGATGAAAACAAGGAAAAGTATTAAATCACTGTAAACAAATTACCTATTAATCTAACACCGAAACTGTGAGGTAATGTGTAGACACTAGGTTAGGATTTCAACTTCTGATCAACCTTCATATTCTTTGGTATATGGTATTTGGATCAATCCGTTCTATTTAAAATGAAAGAATTAAATTAAAACAACTCAATCAATAACTAAAAAATTAAATAGTTTAGCATATGAATGCTTACCGATTATTGAAAAACGATTATTAGTATAGTTTTAAAATTACATTTACCGGCATTGGTTCGGTTCGATTATTAGTATCAGTTTTAAAATTACATTTACTGTTTTTAACAAAAGGTATACCGGAATGTTGAGAAACATAAATAAATTATAGTGTTAAAGACGTAAATTATTTAGATTATAAGGTATGAGATTGAAAGTTAAATAAAAATGAAAAATTAATAAACCACTGTAAATAAAAATGACCTATTTAAAAGGAAAAGATTAAATTAAACCAACTCAATCAATAACTGAAATCAAATGAAATAGCTTAAACATATGAATATCTCTTACTTCTTATTTAATGACCACTTTCTTTTACGTTTTGTTTGATAAATAAAAAATATTTATTTAGTTCATATCTATTTAATATATTATTTGGATACAATCGTTCATTTGGTCCTACGAATCTACCTAAGATGTTAATATGAGTTTTAGATAATATACAATGATCAAGTAATGTGAAAATAAAAATATAATCTAAAAAAAGAAAAATTAAAAATGTTAATATCACCACACTAAATGTACCTTGAAGATTAGACTTGGAGAGATTCAACATTGCATCATAAAAAATAACATCAACACTATTATCACCATCATCGTGCAATAAAACACATCCAATTTACTACATAATATAACAAACATGTTAATATAAAAGATATACAAAAAATGTCAAACTTTATAAATACAACATTAGACCCTTGTACGACTATTGATTTGTTCAAATCAGTATGTTTCTCATTGAAACGAATATGCAACACCAAAATTGTTACAATAAAAATCATATATGCATTGATGTTTAGAAAAAAAAACATATTATTATTAGATTTATATACAATATTAACTTTTATATAAAATATGAAAACCATAAACTAACAAAGAACTAACCTTAAAAGCTAAGTAAGATTATGATCCATGCTTAATTTTTTTAGCAAATGAAATAGATGTGTATTATTATTTATTTATAAGATAAACTCTAGTAGTACATTTTAGATGTTAAATTTAAAAATTGTTTCCCGCTTAATTCACTACTCCCTCCGTCCCAATTTAAATGTCCTACTTTCCTTTTTTGTTTGTCCCAAATTAAATATCCCTTTCCAAAAATAGAAATGTAATTTCCAGTTTTGCCCATAAAAGACAAAACACAATCACCACTTTTAAGGATATTATTGTCATTTTACCACATACAAACAAAATATTTCTTAAAATGTGTGTTTTTTTAATTAGGACATTTAAATTGGGACGGAGGGAGTATAAGATTATTTTCACCCCTTTTAAATTAGAAACGTTTGTTGATAAAAAAATGTTTCATCAATCATTTTAAAAATATTTGACATACTTTTATGTCTTATGTTATTAAATTGTAAAAAGAAACCCCAAAAAATAGGAAGCTTTGTTGAGAATACCCAACAGTTTTTTTCTTGTGTTGGGTTTATGATAAATAAAATTATTTAATAATAATTAGACTAAATTACAAGTTTTGTCCTTTAGCTTTATACCAAATTGCGAATAATGTCCTTTATGTTTAAAATTGACGAATTTTATACTTTACATTTCAGAATCTTGCACGGTTGTCCTTTGAGCTTAACCCAGTTAATTTTTATCATTAAGTGGAGGGTAAAATTGTCTTTTTACCTATTTATTTAGAAAACCATTTTAAAATTTAAACAAAAAGAATATTTTATTATATTAATACCTATCTCTCTCTCTCTCTCTCCTTATCAGCACCACCACACCACCACCCACCTTCACCCACCTCCACCCCCAGACAACCTTTCACTGCCGCCACAACAACATTTCCCCCAAACATTCAACCATTTGGACCACACATCTGATTAAGTTTCATTGTTTTCGAATCAATTTTAAATAGACATCCAGTATGATCATCTTCCCCCAAAAAATCTCTTAAGAACCCTAGATTTCTAATCCATTTAACTAAGAATCGAAATGACAAACTGATAAGGGGCTATTACTCATAACAGAATGAAAAACAAGATTATAGTTTAAATTGAAACTTACGAACTGATTTGCTTCCGAATCGACGAGTCAACCCACGAAGTCAATGCGTTGAGATTGAGCACGAATGAGAGAACGATAGTGAAAGGTTTTCACCTGGATATTTTTGCTTAGTTAGCTATCAACGCTTGAATCATTAATCACCTCTTTGTGTCCTAATTACCAGTAAAGACACCTTAAAATCTAACACGAAAAAGCCTATTATCCAACTATCTAGATTCGTATGTACGAATCTGAGTCTAGAAAGTGGTGTGACTCAACGAACCAATCACGACTTATTTTAATTTAGGTGTTAACATACGACGAAGTACTCAAGTTGCGCACTTGTTACCACTCGTGTGTAACCTACATTGGACTAGTGCTACGAAACGTATAGCTCGTCTTTAATCATAGAATCAGATAAATATATTTGTTTTGTACATTTGTTTCTAGGAAAGTATACTGTGCAATAAACATGGAAATCAATATTGTACTCGTTGTGCTCTGGATTTTTTAAAAATTTCGGCAGAGTTTCCTCTGTTTTTATACTATCCAGACAACACAAGTTGTCTCCAATATTCCCAAAAATCAATTTACAACGCATGATATTCAACATATTAATCCGTATTTCCAATGGACGAGACTTTATGCATTTCGCCACTTTATGTAAACTATACTTATACAATAATGTATCATAGTTTATATATATGTATATAATATAGTCCAACAGTCCAGTCCAATATACAATATTATTAAATCCGTCTTTAACATACAATATCACTTATTAAATAATCAATGTCGGTTCGTTTCGCGAGTCACAATAGATTCGTATCTATAATATATATACACACTTATATATATATATATATAAAATAACAACAAATCAAGATAATATACCATATTATATACGCATGCATTGCTCGTTGACTAGATCTGACCCAGGTACTAACAACGAACCCAAACAGGCCTGAACCGAATCTGATCAGGTCACCACCAAAAGCCACCCTCGCCTTTATTTTGGACCAACAGCCACCCGAAGCCAACATGCAGCCCCATCGGATCCGAATCAACCCTGAACCAGAAAAACCCACTTGAACCAAGCTATCATTTGGCTGATCCATCACCACCATAACCAAACCCGAGTCCCAAAACCATATCTGAACCGAACCCGAGCATCAACAACAATGATCGAACCAAACCAAACCAAACCAGACCTGGTCTGGTCTGTTCGAACCCAAACCACAACCATAGTCTGGGCCGAACCCACCACCGTCGCCGTCCCCTTGACACCACAGCCACCATCCTTCTGAACCAACACCCACCACGACCACTATCGGCCAACACCACCCATCGGGACCACCACACCTCCGCCGCTGCCGCCGCTGTTTGTCTCCCTTGAACCACCACCATCTCAGCCCTAATCAGGCTTTAAGAACCCGCCGCCGCCACCTGTAACCATGGTGGTCGGCCGGCTTGTTCAACAGAGGAAGACGAGGGAGAGACGAGAGAGAGAGGTAGAGGGAGAGAGTTGGAGAGAGAGTGAGTGTAGAGAGAGAGAGCTGGAGAGAGAGTAGAGAGAGATGAGAGGGTTTTCTTGTTGTAGGATGATGGAATGAGGAACAAAGAAGAGGTGGGACCTTTATATAGATAGGTTTAAGATTAGGTAGGTAGACACCGTGTATCGAACCCGTTATAACCCGAAACACCTCGGTTTATATCTATCCTCAATAATTAATTATAAAAATTAGTCGGTTTTATTCGAAATATTAAATAACGTTAAACCGAGCGAAAACATAATTAATATCGGCATCCTACGCGTTCTTTCAGAGCGCCCATTAGAATCGCGTTAACGATCCGGTAGCTTTCGATACTTAATAATTAATATTATTTAAAATAAATAATTATTTCGAAAGCACAAATGCGGTTAAACCACGCATTTCGATGTCCGGTTCTCATATCGGTTACTCTCCGCGTTCTCCAAACGCTACGTTTTAATCCATTCTTCAAGTCGATTCCTCATCCGATTGCTTCAACAGCAAATACGTACGTGCCGTATTTATACGCAATAACTCTAAGTTTGTCCATTCAGACGAATTCTTACTGATGTCAGTTCGTTGGCATTTAAATGCGCAATCTTTCTTTAGAACATCTAGACATCCACGAACTCCACGAAAGACATCGTTGGACTCGTAACAACTCAACTTAACCAAAATCAACCGTAATACATGCTAAACATATAAGAAACGTGATTATGATCCAGTCAAAGGTTGACCGAAATTTACGAGTTGTCACAGTAGTAATCCAACCTAAGCATGCTTAACTATAGAGTTTTCATGTGCCTGAAAAACCAACTAAGCCTATAATGCATTGGTGATTTAAGAGGCGGGACATTCCTTATGAATGAAGAATCTTCCCCCCCCCCCCCCCCCCCTTAAGGACTCATCGTTCTAAATGACGTTTACCCCATCATCCCAAACGGTAAAAGATTAGCTCTGATACTATTTGTAACATCTAAACCATCTTACCACAAATATTATCCTCTTTGCTCCTAATGGGTTATCCATCCAAGCGCTCACAAATTTGTTTTTGGTTGCCCTGTTGGAGTCTTCCCACAAAGTTACCCATCCTGGTACTACTCCCACCTGAGCACGCTGGTCCATGTTAATCTTCTCGGTAGTCAATATCCTTATAATCACCCCTAGCGACTCATCGTCTTCGACGAGGTTTGTCCTATATCCCGAGCGACACAGGAGTGGCTCTAATACCATTTGTAACATCTGACCACTCTTACCACCAATAGTGTCTGATTTGCACCCAGTGGGTTGCCTATCCAAGAGCTCATGGATTTGTTTTTAGTTTCCTAGGTTGGCACTTCAGAGGAGGACACCAATCCTGATACTACTCAGTAACCAACTAAGCCTAAAACCCGTTGATTAATTTAGAGGGGGGACATTTCTTATGTACCAAGAATCTCTACTCTCCATGGCAGATGCGGGATTTGCCTAAGGTGTTATACTGATCCATTTTAATCTTCTAGATAGTCAATATTGTTACAATGATACTGGACCAAAGGCTCAATCGCAGGGCCGGTCCTTGAGATTCAGGTGCCCTGATTGAGTATGAAAAAATGTGCCCGTCAGGCTTATGAGTTATAAGTTTTAAATGGATATATACGGGCTTATAATTTTTGGGGCATTAAGTTTTAAATGAGCCTAAGTATAAGTTCTTATAAGCTTTTTAAGTTTTAAATGGAGTATAAATTTACTAGTGCACTGTATTGGTGGCAAGATACACTAACATACACATAGGAATTTTCATAAAAAAATGTGCCCTGAAAAAAATATGCCCAAGCCGGGAGTCTTCCTTGCACCCTCTCAAAGACGCCCTGCTCAATCGATCCGACTTGGCTTTCCACCTCCATTTAGATAATAGGGCAAGGTTTGCTGCTTCTAAACTGCCATGACTCTATCCCATAAGAGAGTTAACTTGTGGATTACTAGGTTATATGAATATAAGGCTATTTGTTATATTGTATAACTAGATCTTTGCCCGCGTTAACACGCAGTTCACCAACGTACAATTATTTTGAGCGGTAAGACGTAAAAAAAAATATAGTAGAAATATTTTATTAAAATTTGAAAGAAACCAACACACAGTTTATTCAAATATCACTAAAAAACAAAGTTCAACCTTACTAACAACCACCGTACAGTATACGAATTACCATTATTCCCTTCCTACGCTAGCCATTCTTTCACCTCCTTAACTGAAAAATCATCCACCTTACTCGAGCTCCAAAACCATCTGTCCGGCCTTTACTTTACACAACAATTCTGCAGCAGCGCCACACAATCAGCTAGTTCCTGCAGCTGCAGGTCAGACTCTGGAAGGTGCAGCCACTCCCATTTGCCGCCGCAGATGTCTCCTTCAGCAACAATTATATCCGCCACTTTCACTCTTTTCTTTGTCTCCAAACTGAAGAGCCGTGGGAATTTAGCTTTTACTTGTTGTTCACTGATCCAGCGATCTATCCAAAAACGGACAGTTGACCCATCACCTAAATCACACTGCAGTTTACTGAAAAAATCTGACCCGTTTACATGAATTAAAAGGAATCACATACATGTATAGATGTTGATTATATGTATAGATTTTGATTATTCATTACGACACCACCACCTAAAGCCTACCATATCATCTTGTGATGCAGAATATATCTTAGGTCCTCTTATAGTATACAGTTAGATGTCTTGACCTAAAGCTTTCATTGAACTCTCTTATTAGCTCTTAAGCTTCATGGATTTCACCAAAAGTCAAGGGACTAACTGCAAAGACATGTAGCATATGTTATTCTACTTTCAGTAACAAAAGATTGATTCTAATTTAAACTTCATATAAGTATAGTGAGTCTCAGGTAAGGTACTCTTTGAACATGTATCAATCAAAAGTTGCTTACCATTAAGTTTTTCATGAGTCAAATTATGTGATTCTGTAACTATTCAGTAGCACCTTCATTCAGAAGCATCTGATTGAAGTGCCAAACACCTGAAATTTGAATAAACTTGTCGTTTAGTACTATAAGATAATTGATTAATCATATCTCAAATCACAAAGAATAAGAACTCCGAAACACTTAAAATTGAAAACATGTTGCTTTTATAACAAAGGTGGTGGTTTTACCCATTAACTTTTTAGCGGGTTGATTCGGATTATCTGAATATCTTTACTGGATAAAATAAGATTATTTAGCAATAACAAAAAATAAAGGATCAAATGGGTCAACGGGTCGAAAGCTTCCCCGTGTATATTTTTATTGCGGAATACCTCCAATATCATTTTATATACAGGATTAGCTTAATAGAATTAATATGAATTTTGTCATAACTATTTGACACACAATAAATATATTATAACTTTGGCACAGTTGCTACTTTGTTATTGGCTCAACCCAGTCCAACTCGTTTTGGCCTGCACAATTATGAGTCTTGACCCATACCCAGCCTACCTCTGCATCACACTTTGCCACCTCAAAATCTTAGTAACTACCATATTGACACCTAAAATTATAAAGCACCTTATGACCTATACATTCATAAAGATAAGTGAGAATCCAAACATTCAGTTTTTTGAGTATTATACCATTCATAGGGGTGTTCAAAATTCGATTCGGATTCAATTAACCGAAGAAAATATCAAAATATACAAAAGAATAAACTATAGACAAACTTACAGTTCTCTGCAAAGAGACTAAGGCTTGAAAACAACACAATTAAGATATACAGTGGACTAAGACATATTTGTTTATAAAATCTCAAGAACGAAATATAAGAACGAAATCGCAAAGAAACCAATACATATGTTTGAAGCATTGAAAATTTCAAAACAAATAAAACAGTGGTTAGAAGCAAAGAATTTTAACCATAATATGCATTATTATAATATCTGCAAAAAGGAAATTCAACTACCAAAAGTATGAACAGGAAATCATGACCAATTTAACTCATGGATAGAACACTCTTATATTTTATTAACTTTACTTTGATAGTTTATCAAAAGTTTAATAGATCAAGGTCATGAACACGAAATCGTCACCAAAATCCATACACCATTGTGACACTGCTTAAAAAAACCGGCGCCAAGTTTTGATAAAAATCCACCATCAATTCCATTCAACAACTTTCCAAACCAATTCCACTTTCCTCTAAAACAATCAATCAATCTCTTACCAAAAAACTCGGCCCTTCCTTTTAACAGCCAAGACTTTTCAAACCACTATTTATAACAATTAATTCTTATAATTATCCTTCCAAACTTTAAGCCACCAACTTAGGAAACAAATAAAATGCTAATAAATGATACCCGAATCAACAAACAGGACCCGGACCCGAATAGGTTTTCTAAGCGGATTAATCACTAAACAATATCCAACATTCTTTTACCTTTCATCTAATATTATGATCCTCAAGAACACCTCGAAGAACATATTTAAAACATCAATTGATCCGTAAATCGAAACCTAAAACATTTTTCCTAAATACAAACCTAAAACATAAATCCAGAATGATTCTCAATAATATTAAACGAAAAATAAAGAACAATCAATGAAACCTTATAACATCAGTTGAACCCTAAAAACACCTAAATCGATACCTAAAACATAAACCACTAATCGAAACCTAAATCATAACAAACCATTCAAATATTTCTTAAAACATCAATTTAACCCTAAACAGAAACCTAAAACATTAACCTTAATTCGAACCATAAACACATAAACCTTATCAGTCGAACCCTAATCAGTGTTAATAATCTTCCAACAAAAAATAAAGAACAATCACTAAAAAGTTAGTCTTATCGGTTGAACCCTAAAAACCCCTAAATCGAAAGCTAAAACATAAACCATAAAACATCAACACAAAATCAAAACAATTAACATGACTGAACAATAATAAACAAAAAACAAAGAACAATCAGTAAAACCAAGACATTAACAGTAATCGAAAGTAAAAAAACAAATATGGAAAATCACTTTGTAACATTAGAGAATGTCGCATTGTAATATTCCCCTACAAAAAGAATGCAACAATTATTATTATCAGTAACTAAATCGGATAATATGTAGCAGTAGCCCCTCATTTTAAAGTAATTTAAAAAAGTAATAAAACAAATAATCAATGGAAACAACAATATTCATAAAGTTTATCCTTTAATATATTGAGTAATTCTTACCATTAGAGATATCATGATTGTTTGGAGTTTCCAATGAAAATGATGAATCAGCGTATGGTCTTTTAGACATGTCCTTCCACATATAAATTAACCAAGCTTATTAAAAGAATGATGATGATATTATCAAAACAATCCGTACATACCATGAACCCTAATCGCCCTAAAACTGAAAAATTATTAGACCGAAACAATAATACACAATAAATCAAGATTTGAATAAAAAATCATTAAAATCGGTTAAAACACAAACAGAATAACACTAATCGCCCACGAAATATTAACTAATAATCATATTAGAAAAAAAACGAAAACAAAAACAGAGATTATTGAACGACTATTGTGTTACAGAAGAATGGAAGAGAGATACCTTGAAGGAGAGAGGATACGAAGGAGATGGATGATCGATGATAGAGAGGAGATGATTTTGTTGATCGATGAAGAAGAATGGAGATGGGTTTGATTTAGGTTTAGAATGATTGAAATCAGTTATGTGAAGTTAGGAAACGTATTAATTGTATTAATTGACCGATTTTGACTATATTTTTTAATTAATTAGATTTTAGATTTAAAAAAAAAAGAAAATTTTATTAATTCTCTCAAGGTGCCATGTGGCTTCACAAATGGAGGAGAGATAATTGCTAGGGGGGTAAATGATTGCCAAGTGTCCAAAATTGTTTCTAAATATTATATGTATAGATTTATTTATATGTAGTAAGTGTATGTACATGATTCAACTGTAAAATCTGAGCCAGTTTTTTTTTCAGTCGTTTCACCTCGACTATGGCTTGAAATAATGAAAGATAACCCTTAGGTCAATTATATCTACTATAATATATAAATAAAACCATTTGTGGGACACTTGCCACTCTCTCAGAGCTACTAATTATGATTTTTCCGCCTACATCATTTACAAGTTTCTTTTCCTAATTTTTCTCGCAAACCCTAACAAAAAAATTGATCCTCCATCCTACTAAACCTTTTTATCTCTTCATTAGGGGGGACGGGGCGTTACCAGATTTGGTCACGGGTACCCCACTACCAGCACGGTAACACCGCCGCCACCTGTGCTGGTAGTGGATCCGTGAACCAAATCCTGGTTGTAGTTAACGGATGTGAACCCGTGAATCTAAATAACATATTATTTCTTTCTATGCCACATTTTTCTTAACTATCATCATCACCACCACTCAGGGACGAAATTATAGGAGGGTCTGTCCAACCCACCTTTCCTTACGACGACATACAAGTCTGGTTAGTTTTTTTTTTTTTAGAAATTGCCCCTTCTTATTGTAGAGAAGGAGCAGAAGTGTAGGGAGGAAGTGAAAAATGTATATATTTGATTTCGTTTTGTGGCGATGAAGTGGCGACTAAACTTGCAGATTTTGTAAGTTTTGTTTAAGGGAAGGAAGAAGACCTGCAAGTGTTTTAAAACACCACCGATGTAGTATTATATTATATTATATTATTATTATTATTATTATTATTATTATTATTATTATTATTAATGTTAACATATTAATAGCTTAGTGATATAAACAATACTTTTTTTGATAATGGGCTGGACGTGGCTTTTGCTATTGTTGTTGTTGTTGTTGTTATTATTATTATTATTATTATTATTATTATTATGTGAAAATAATTGATTGTTGGATAAAGAATCAGTGGAGTGTTGTGCCAGTTCAAGATTGGTAGAAATCAGTGAAGTGAAGTGAAAAATTTTCAGTAGAGCGCCTCTTCCCCCTTATTCCCAAGATCTTTCATTTGACTCGCTTACAATTTCTCTTTGCCATTCAAATGCTAGCAAACCCTAACTCTATTTTCTTTTTCAACATTCTAATTCTAAGATACCCATCACTACTAATCATTTTTCCCTTTTCAAATCTGATATGAAATCATATATCTCTAAAAATACGTAATTTCAATCATTACATTTGTCACTCTTTTGTTAATTTTATGGTTTTTTTGTTCAACCCGTGTAATACATGGGACTCCAACCTAGTGTATGTATATATTTAGTTATTAAAATGGTAATTTATAATCGAAAAATATTTGTTGCGTTGACTGAGTGTTTATGAGCGTTACAAATTTAATATTTTGCACCTTTTACCAATTCAAGCTTTAAGAAATTATCAACACATAGTATAATGTCAAGGAGTTTGAAAATCTTACCAACACATGTTAGCTTAGACAACTTTACTTAAAGCTATTAATGGTTATTATCAAGCTTGATAATTGTATTGATTGTATAAACATATATAGTACAAGAGTCTCCTATAATTATGGAGATAATTTCTACAATATTGTTACAAATTTCAACTTACCAAATATATCTATATTAATACGCCCCCGCAGTCGAAACGTCGGGCGGGCCGATGCTGAGACTGGAACGAAAGTCATCGAACAGAATGCGAGGGAAACCTTTGGTGAAGATGTCTACATTCTGATGTCTGGAGGGAACATGAAGAACCCGAATGTGACCACGGTGTACCTGTTCACGAACAAAGTGAATGTCGAGCTCAATATGCTTCGTGCGTTGGTGTTGAACAGGATTGCCACATAAGTATACTGCACTGACATTGTCACAGTAAACCAGAGTGGCTCGAGTAAGCGGGTGATGAAGTTCAAGCAAGAGATTACGCAGCCAACAAATGCCCGCCTCAACATTTGCAACACCCCGATATTCTGCTTCAACACTTGATCGAGATATGGTGGGCTGGCGTTTGGAAGATCAGGAGATGAGATTGTCACCCAAGTAGACATAGTAACCAGATGTGGAGCGGCGAGTATCAGGACAGCCAGCCCAATCAGCATCAGTGTAAGCTACTAACGAAAATTTAGAAACAGGGCCAAGATGTAACCATGGTCAGAGGTACCTTGAAGATACCGAATTATGCGTTTTAAAGCATTTCAGTGATCCTGTCTGGGGTCATGCATGTGCATACAGATTTGTTGCACTGCATACGAGATGTCTGGTCTCGTGAAGGTAAGATACTGCAAGGCGCCGGCAAGGCTACGATATGTAGCAGGATCATCATGTGGAGGACCCAAGTCAGCAGATAATTTAGACTGTGTGTCAACTGGCGTTGAGACCGTTTGCAGGAGTCTATGGCGGCCCTATGAATAATGTCCTGAACGTAAGCCTGCTGAGAGAGAAACATTTTGTCACCATGTCTGGTGACCTGAATGCCCAAAAAATAAGCAAGCGGACCCAAGTCTTTCATGGAAAATTCTCTTGATAATGTGTGCAATAACCGCATACAAAGAGCCTTAGTGGAAGTGGTAAGAATGATGTCATCCACATAAATAAGAAGATATGCAATATCAGACCCATTGTGGTAAATAAATAGTGAGTTGTCCGATTTGCTCTGCTGAAATCCATGCATAGTGACAAAATCTGTAAAGCGCTGGTACCAGGCCCGAGGGGCCTGTTTGAGGCCGTATAAGGACTTTTTAAGCCGGCAAACATGATCAGGAAAGTCCTTATGACGAAAACCCAGAGGTTGATGCATATAGACGGTTTCTGCCAGGTTGCCATGAAGAAAGGCATTGGTGACATCTAACTGATGAATTGGCCATGAATTGGAGAGTGCCAAAGAGAGAACCAGGCGAATGGTCGAGGGTTTGACTACCGGTCTAAAAGTCTCACCACAGTCAACACCAACCTGTTGTTTACGACCATCACATACTAAACGAGCTTTATAGCGCTCCAAACTTCCATCAGACCTGAACTTATGTTTAAATAACCACATAAAACGAATAATATTCATGTCAGGTGTCCTAGGTACAAGCTCCCAGGTCTTGTTTTTAATAAGTGCACTAAATTCACTGGTCATGGCATCATGCCACTCTAGAGTGGACAAGGCAACCTGGGGGTTCTTGGGGATAGGTGTGATTGTGGAAGTGTGGAAGTTAAAGTGTTGTTTGGGTTTCTGAATACCGCTCAAAGCGTGTGTGGATGGTTCGAGGAGCAGGATGGGGGTGGAGGGGGAGCGGGTGTTGGAGCCGAATGGTCAGTGTGTGAGTGACATGTATTCATGTGCCATTACCAACGACAATATATTTATTAGTACACGTATTAAAATTAGACGGGGAGTATATACCTTGCTGGTTAGCAGAATGAGAAGATGCTCCAGTATCCATGACACCTTGGTCCGGGGGATTCAGGGCCCGAGAGTAAAGCACTTGTTCAATATCTGTGGGAGAGTAGGTGGTGTGATGTGCCTGATCAAATCGCAGGCCAAGAATACCTTGAGAGTTCTGTGAGTTGGGCCTAGACGGGTATGGACATGGGGGTTGGGCTAAGTTATTGTTTTTAAGTATGGAGGCCCATTGTGAGGAAGTCCAGTTACTAGGAAACACAATGTAAGGGTGGCTCGGGTTTTGAGTAGGTTGACGGTTTTGTGAGTTGTTAGGCCGATCCCGGCCGCGGCCACGACCGCCACGAGAGCGATTGTGACTTCGGTCCGAGGTAGGCAGAGTGGTGGATGAAGTGGGTTGAGAAGAGTAGGCGGCGGTATTGGTGTGCAAGGCAGTAGCGGCTTTTTGAGAGCCAGGGGTTACTTGGCGCTTCTTTTTGGCTTCTTCCTGATTGAGTCGGGACCAAACTTCACTGAACGGAGGGAGCGGGTCACGGTTTTGAAGAACCTTAGAAATACTATCACATTGCTCCGTTAGGCCAGTCAAAACTTGAAGAACTAACATACGGTTATCGACCGGGGATCCCACACCCGCTAACTGATCAGACAAATGCTTAGCATGATCACAGTAATCACCCATCGAAGAGAAGTTGTCTAAGGAGAGATTCGCGAATTCCTGACCCAGAAACACTGCACGAGCATTCTGATTGTCTGTGAATTCGCTGTCAACAACCATCCATGCTTCAAAGGCTGTTTGACCAGGCTGGATGATAATACGTAACAGGGGCTGCGAGATGGTGGCATAAATCCACTGTTTAACTAAAGCATCCAACCGGTTCCAGAGGAGGTCGGCGGCCAGCGCCGCTGCTTCAGCCAGGGCTGCCGCCGCAGGGTCAGAGGATGAGGGAGCAGGAGCAGCGGTTGGTCTGGGAGAGAGATGATCGACCACTTCGTAAGCTTGGCAGTGAACCTGGAAAAGGGTTTTCCAGGTACTGTAATGAGGAGAGTCCTTTTCTAGAATGATAGGGATGTGAGATTTTATGTTGGTGACAGTGAGGGCAGGGTGAAGAGTTTTGGTATCCATGATAAGAGACTGAAAAAGAGGTGTTGGAGGAGAGGGTTAACCGGCAGTGGTGAGGGCTGCCGGAGAAGAAGAAGTGCAGCGGTGAGGGGCGGCGGAATTAGGGTTAGGATCGAAGAAGATAATTAGGCTGATACCATAATGGTTATTATCAAGCTTGATAATTGTATTGATTGTATAAACATATATAGGGTATGTTTGGCAAGGAGCTTTTAAGAGCTTTTAGGAGCTTCAAGCTTCAAGTTTTTAAGAAAAAACTCCTACTCAATAAAAAGCCTTGTTTGGTTGAAGGAGCTGGAAGCTTTTAGGTTAGAGAAAAAGCTCTACAGTGAAAAGCTACTAGTACTAGCGTTTAAGAAAAAGCTCCTACTAGCTACAAGCTTTTAATGAGTAAATGACACAAATACCCATTCTATTTTAAATATAAAATAAAAACTTTCCTTACAAGCTTTTAATTATGTCCATTTTGGTCATTTTATACATTTTATTAAAAGCTCCAGCCACTCTGCCAAACACCAAAATATATTTAAAAAGCTTCCAGCTATCAGCTTCCAGCTACTAGCTTGCAGCTACCAGCTTCCAGCTTCCAGCCACCAGCTAGTTTTGCCAAACATACGCATAGTACAAGAGTCTCCTATAATTATGGAGATGATTTCTACAATATTGTTACAAATTTCAATTTACCAAATATATCTATATTAATAGCTATAAAAAAAGTTGAGCGTGTGTTGTGTTGAATTGGTCAGATTAGGAAGTTCTCTTGAAGAGAAGTCACTTTTAGAGTTTAGATGGTTTACTAAATTAACTTCGAGGTTCATTGACATAGACAAATCCGAAGATGGCCTTTGAAAGTAGTACTTCTATGTTAAGTACAAAAGTTAATACTACTTTAAATTAAAACACAGAATATGAACATTGAGGGTAGTCGCTCGCCGCTCGTGGATCGCTCGTCGCTCGTTCCGAAAATGCTCGAAAAATGCTCGCTCGATCTTTCGCTCGGTTGTATATGAGCCGATCGGCTCGGTTCGGTTTGTAAATGAGCCAAGCACGAGCAAAGGTACGCTCGGTTCGGTTCGGCTCGAACAATTTTTTAATTATTTAATAATAAATATACACACAATTTACAGATAAATTTATAGCTTTATATATAAGATTCTATTGGATTTGACTCAGTGTATGCAAACAAAATATAGCCAGCCCACTTAACACAATAAGAAATTAACACAAGATTTAATAGTAAAACAATAAGTCATGAGCTGACAGTCTTGACTTCTTTATGTTAATAGTTGTCCATCGCTAATTGTCGCTTAATATCACACCTACGTCACAATGCAACAATTGTTGTCTTGACGTATGTTCATCACCTCACCAGCCTCAATCTAAGCCTTTTCCTTGGACACCGGGATCTCAATATTAGTGTTAGCATCGTACATTTTGACCTTAGTTGTCACCCGACAATGAAAATATCGAAGGAAATATCCCAATTTTATAATCTTCCGTATTATTTTCCGCTCGATTCTCGCTCGGAAAATTTACGCTCGAAGAATGCTCGTTCGGTTTTCGGCTCGATTGTAAACGAGCCGCTCCGCTTGGTTCGGTTTGTAAACGAGCCAAGCACGAGCAAAGCTTCGTTCGGATCGGCTCGGCTTGTGAGCAGCCCTAATTGAGGGTACTTGTCAGTTAAATTTTTTTATGTTTTAAATGGATGGCTATAATCTATTTGAGGTGCTGATTTATACCCGGACTATGAAAAGGCATGCCACTAAGCTTGAATACGCCACCGTTAAAAAAAAAGATGGAAATAGTGAATTCCTTCATATCACTTTTCTGTTACACATTAACAATTACACAAATTCTAGATTTACTGTAGTTAACTACTCATCAGTTTAAGAGAAGACTATTCAAGAGGAAAAAACTGTTCACCCAATCAAAATAAACTTTACATGTCTATATTTTAAAAATGTCACGTCTAGGTTACTAAAGTTCTCCATAATACCTGTATTCATCTCATATATCTATATCTATACTATATTATAAAACATTTTTTAAGGACTTTTTAAAATTTAAGAGGTACAAATTTAGTTGCTTAAGGTACAAAATGCAATACATATGCTAATTACTTTTTAGGGACACATTTGTCTTTTAACCAATCTTATTTAATAAACTTCACTTAATTAATCCATTATTGAATTCACTATATTAATAACTACTTAAATTAAATATATTTATATTACTTTAAATTTGTATTTACTATTATATTTTTTATATTGAGACTTTGTCACCTTTATTATATTTTCTGATGGGGGTTGTGATGGTGGCATTAGATTTTTTGACTCCGACAAGGCAATACTGGAGTGATGAAGCGTATGGTGACTTTAAGATACATTTATATTTTATCAAGTGTAGTTTACGTATATCATGCATATAATGTTTATATCTTGAAATCTGAAACCCAATAATGTAAAGTTAATTACCATATTCATAGGATATGGACTACGTGGAGCGTGGACCAATGGTTATGAAACACTAGATAGATAAACCATATAAAACATTATAGGTTGGAAGAATAGTAATTAGTGCTTACTTAAAATTATGTAGCCATTACAATAACCAGATATTCGTATTAGGCTGTACAAGAAACCACTTAATTGTCTTATGCGTACAGTATTCCCGCCGTAATGCGCGGGTTCCCCACTAGTGTGGAAAGGTTTATGAGGTATTACAAAATCAATGCATTATATTTTGTGCACAATGCATTATAAACTGTACCAAATAACATTTTGTTAAATGGGCCACTCTTAATGGGCCTGTTAAGTATAGCTGTTAACCCTAGTAAAACACACTCTAACCCACATAGTCGCCCTATAAATTACTAAAGAACCACCACTCCAATTCAACCCGTCAGTATCATCGATCATAAGTTCTCTGTTTCAGATCTAAAACCCAAACCCAACTCAATAATAACAACATGAAATGGGCATGAATTATAAAACAGGGGAGAGCCTTAATATCAATGGCTCTGAAATACTTACAGGTTTTCTGTAGGGTGCCCTCTAATTCATCTGCCCTTCACATAAACTTTATCGTTGATTTGCATATATTTATATTTGTAATATTAACGTAAATGATGGCATCATAGTACGGGTTTTGTGCTTTTTGAATCTGGGTCTGTTTAAAAACTGGAACTTTTTTTTTGTTCTGGTTTTTATTCTATCTTTGATTTAAATTATTCTTCACATTCCTGCCTCCAAACGCCATTACATTTTACTCTTGTCACTGAATGTGATTATTGTTATAACAGTTTTTTTGGAACTTTTGAATCTTTGAAAGTTTCGTGTTAGTGTTAAGGTTTAAAAGTTTCGTGTTAAGGTGTTAAGTTTAGTTTTTGTAACATAATAGGGTATTAGCACTAACGAGGGTTAATATTTAACTGAGTTTACTCTCACCTGACAAATGGTAAACCACAAGGACCAAAGGTGAAACTTAAATGGGCCCACCACCAACCTAAAATGTGAAACTAATGGTAAACCACAAGGACTAATTGTGTAGTTCTCTCTAATATTTAGAAACTTTAGTAGGACCCACCACCCACCTTCTTCTTCACCTTCACCCACCACCATCTTCACCTTTCACCACCACAATCAACCACCGTCTCCTCCACCTTTCACCACAACCAACCTTTCCTGCTATGCATCATCTTTTAGGTTATCAATAAATTTCAACCAATTCAGTGGTTACTGTTGGATGTTCCCAATACAATTCTCTTATTCTCTCAAAATACTTGGAGCTTAAAGAGGACAAAAGAACAGCTTTTTTATTTTTGGTTTCTGGTGAGGTGATTAGATTTGGAGGGGTTGATTTTATAGAAGCAGGCTGCTGTCTAAAGAGAAGCTGAGTATTTGATCTAGATCACATCAAAACAGGGCAACCTGGATGTCTAAAACCCTTACCTTAAACGCCTATTGTCATATCCACTTGTGCTAGATAAATTTGTAGTACCTCATTACAAGTGCCCAAATGGAATTCGTGAGGAAGACAAGATACCGGCCTAAAGAGTGAAAACCTGTTTTAAGGAAAGAGGGTATTTACTACATAGTTCTTGTCACATGGTGGAATCAAGGAAAGTGATTAGACAGAACAACTATCGAATTTAATGAATACTTACAAAACGTTTTGAAGAAAGTTTTGATCCTCATCACAAAAAAGATTGCTTTATATTATTATCATAATCATGAACCACGTGAAGATGATCATGCAGTGATGATGAATTATTTGAAATCCTAGTATGTTACCGAAACACCGGAGAGACTTCCAATTCAAACTGTTGAGTTGATGATTTATCGGTAAATGAGGCGAAAGTAATCAAGACACTTCTGAAAAGCGAAAACAATTCACCTAAGATAACGTTTAGAAATTTATTGACATCTTGGTTGTGGTGAAGGGTGGAGGAGATAGTGGTTGATTGTGGTGGTGAAAAGTGAAGATGGTGGTGGGTGAATGTGAAGAAGGAGGTGGGTGGTGGGTCCTATTAAAGTTTTTAAATATCAAAGAATACCACACAATTAGTCCTTATAGTTTACAATTAGTTTCACCTTTGAGGTTAGTGGTGGGCCCACTTAAGTTTCACCTTTGGTCCTTGTGGTTTACCATTTGTCACGTGAGGGTAAACTCAGTTAAATATTAACCCTCGTTAGTGCTAATACCCTATTATGTTACAAAAACTAAACTTAATACCTTAACATGAAACTTTTAAACCTTAATACTTAAAGGTGAAACTAATGGTAAACCACAAAGACTAATTGTGTAGTTCTCTTTTTTTTTAAACTCATAATAAAGTGTCTTATCTTGTTTTTTATTTATGCACACAACATTACTTTTTTTTTATGCACACAACATTACGTATGTGCCAAACAGGATTGTTCATGTGTTAATCGGGTTTTTAATGTAAGGAATATGACCTGATAACTGACCCAAGTTTTGATTTTATGGTTATCTAGATATGAAATCATAGATAACTAGTGTGTTATCACCCATGTTTGTAGCGGGTTAGGAACACAGATAAAAATAAGCAAGCCCAGATTAACACTAAAATGTATATTAAAATAAGTAGGGAGGCTACGTATTACAATGGTTAGTTTGACATATTTATATTAGCATGAGTAAGGTTTATTTTATTTTTTTTCATTGTTAATGTTGCTCATATATCATCATCACGTTTTATTCACAACATTATTGTTAGGTAATTTTCATTATAATATGTCAAATTTAGGATAGATTGCATTAATTTGTGTTTCCTAGGAATATCTTGGGTATAAACTAGTTATTCTAATAGGGAAAATAGATTTTAATACTCCTAACTATCGCATGTTGGCGGATATCACTTCAACCTTTCACTTTAGCCAATAGCACTCCTAACTTTCAACTTAGTTTGTTCTATCACCTCTAAACTAACGAAGGTCTAACCTGATTAGTCTTCATGGCCAAAATGTGAAAACCAAAACTTTGGGACATTTTTGAAACATTTTATTAATTATTATTAAAAAATAACTTTTTCTTCTTCTTATTATTATTATTATTAAAAAACTTATTATTATAATAATGTATTAAAAAAATATTAAATCCAACCCCCCTCTCTAAACCACCACCCCCATCGACCTGCAACCAATCTCAACCACCACCATCGACCTGCAACCGACCTCAACCAACACCATCGACCTGCAACCGACCTCAACCAACACCATCGACCTGCAACCACCACCATCGACCTGCAACCGACCTCAACCACCACCATCGACCTGCAACTGACCTGCAACCACCACCATCGACCTCAATAACCCCCCAATCGACCACCAATTGACCACCTACCACCACCATCGACCTCAATAACCCCCAATCGACCTGCAACCACCACCATCGACCTCAATAACCCCTAATCGACCCTTAATCGGCGCTCGTTTTTCGGTGGCTGTTTCTTCGATTGCTACCCCCATTAGTTTCTAGGGTTTAGATGGAAATATTGTTTGTTTTTAGGGTTTATTGAAAATAAAAGGGTCATCCGTCAGTTTGGATGAGTTTTATTGGTGGTAGAGGGTGGTGGTGGACGGTGAAGGGTGGCGCTGGACGGTGAAGGGTGGTGGTGGTGGTGGATGGTGAAGGGTGGTGGTGGTGGGGTGGGTTTGCTAGTAGAAGAAGGAAGGTGGGGGGGTGGGGATTTATAAACTTTAAAATAATAATAATAATAATAATAATAATAATAATAATAATAATAATAATAAGTTTCAAAAATGTCCTAAAGTTTTGTTTTTACATTTTGGCCACGAAGACTAACCAAGTTAGACCTCTGTTAGTTTGGGGGTGATGAAACAAACTAAGTTGAAAGTTGGGAGTGCTATTGGCCAAAGTTAAAGTTGGGAGTGATATCCGCCAACCGGTGATAGTTGGGAGTATTTAAATCCATTTTCCCTATTCTAATATAATTATTATGATAGAAAGAGAGAATCACATGGTTAGTTCTCATGGTTTACAAATATTGCACTTTTGATCCTAAGGGTTCAGTAATTACACCGTTGGTCCCTAAGGTTGTAAACATGTTACTTATATGGTTCAAATGGATATGAAATACCCATTTTAACCTTACTAGTATGAAACCCGCGCGATGCAACGGCGACAACTATTTACAACGCGGTACTCTATATATTGAAAATTTCATTGGGTTCGGGTGTGTGTATACCTTCCTATGTCACACAATTCTATTACATAATTATATTTATAATAATTAACTTAAGCATTCGGGTGCGTGTATATACCTTCCTACATCACCGGATTATAATCTGAGATGCACCCAATCTCCTTGATAGATGTGTTGACAACACAGATTGGGTGTGAACTATTTATATAAAGCCAAGGCTAATTGTATTTATAATTGAGCATGTATTAATGGGTTGCAAACAGATTAATTAGGCCCAGGTTGTATTCTGCTAGTTGTATGTTGTAGGTGATAGTTGAAACATCCCATTTGCACACGACATGGAACAGTTCAAAGCTGACCACAAGTACCACAAATTAGCTGCAAGTTACATTACCACAGTGACAAATAAATAAATTGCAGCCCTTATTCAAATTAAACAATAAAACAATGAATTAATGAATAACAAATGAAACTCACTAATCAAGAAATGCAAGGACAACCATACACTTGCATATAGAATGATATTGGTTGGTTTTGACAGGTCCATATCATATAAAACCACATGTAGTGTAAAAGGGCGTTGAAGGGGGGATTTGGAGCCCTTTCACGCTCCAAACACCCCCCCCCCCTCTTCGAGAATTGCGCGCTAACCTCTCTAGCGTGAAATATTTCACACCACAAACTCCAATTCATCCACCAATCAACTATCGCCACCCACCTACTACTTCCTTTTTATTTTTTTATTTTTTAATTCAATTTTAATATCTTTATATACACACACTCACAACACATGACACCACTACACCCTTTTTTTTTTATTTCAAGCCTCTGGTGGGACCCATATACCACTTGTTAAAAAATCTCAAGTGATGTGCTTGAAATTTTCAATGTAGTGTATATGCTTGAGGTGCGTCTAAATTAACATATGCTTATCCATATGTTACATTTATATATTATCAACTATTTACACATGTGGAATCCCCTAGGGGTTCTTGGTGAGCATCATTACAGGATGAACCTATTAAAAAAAGGTTAGGCTACAAATAAAAAAAATAAAAATAAAAAACTGATCACTTGTTGCCAATTGCATTAGTTGCGTCTCAAGAGGATATAATCACCGTAAATATCAGTTGTTACGTATTGCAACAAAAATATTATTTAAGAAAAAAGTGAAAATGAAATCGTTTCACTGTTTAACTAAATATTGTATATAGTTTTACAAACGAGATAAGACTCAACTCTTTTTTAAGCAAAAAAAAAAAAACAGAGATTAAGAAACTGTGTAAGAGGATTAGGGACAATAAGAAGGTTAATTAATCACTTTATATTACCTTAAGCGATTTAACTTGCCTACCACGATGACAAACAAGTACTTTTATGAATTTGCTTGAGCGACTCTTGTTATTTGTCTAAAGAAGCCACTGAAAAAGGAAAATTGGTGTAAGAATAATTATTTACTTCTTGCGTAGTAATCTTCAAATTTTTCATGAAATGTTGACCAAACAAATCATCATGAGGTTTGCAAGATTGGATTGCAAAAGATATATCAAATCGGTGAAATCACTAAATGTGGCAAGCTGGTTATTAAATAAAAATTAATTATACATAACAACTTTTATATTGTTAATACTTCAACATAAAAACTTATAAATAACACATTTATAAAACATTCTTAGTCTCATACTTAACAAAAGACTAATAAAAACATACAGTCCTAAGCATAAGCACAAGAAAAACCAAAAAGAACCCAGAACCAACAAATGCAGCAGAAGAACAAAGAAGAAACCTGCACTCTTTTAATGAATTGATTTTCTTGAAGTATGAGAGTAGGACAGATTAGGGCGGCCTTCACGCAAGGATTGTCCTTCACAAAAGACAACAAGGCTTAGATTGAATTTAAACAAATTAAGGTTGTTCCCAAATTTCAAATTATCAAAATTGCCCATGCACAAACATTAAAATAATTGAACCCAACCCATTTACAACTTGACCCATAAACTAACAAATAACCCATAACTCACTATTGAATAAACAAAACTAAACCCGAAATGAACAAAATCTCAACCTCCACTATGACTAAAATCCCCTTTGCATTATCGAATACCTATAGTTTGACTAATAAAAGTCAAATAGTTGACTATTACCAATATACCCTTGGTACCTTTGTTGCAATTGACATGATTGTAACCCAAGATTTACCAACTACTTAAGTCGTTAATGAAAATCACTATGTGACCCGTTTGTGTGGCCAATCCCGAATATGTGCCCTGCTACCAAAAGTTATCTCGTTTGCTAATTAACAGCAAATGATATGTGAACACAACACTTGTACTAAAACTTGTTGCATATACACGAATGCGAAACAAAGCATTAGTCATTTTCAGCGTAATTATGGAATTGAGTACAGAGAATCAATAACATTTTAGCACATATTAACTCAGAAGTCTTCCGCATAACTATTAATAAAAATTATATTTAAAAGTAAATAATTATGTAAAAAAAACTGCAAAATGTTTGAGGTCAACCTGGCCATGCACATTTATTTTCTGTATAAAAAATAGTCATGCCAACTCCAACAACACTCATATTGAATTGTTACTAACCCATACAATACCTAACTATTATACAAAAAATAAATATTATTGAAGTATACCTTTCACTGTGTTTCAATATCTTTCTATTTATATGCTCTGAAAACAACAACCTGCATATGAAGATCAACCAAAACCGAGTTAACTCTCCAAGTCTGGTCATACAACACCAAGTAGAGGATTTCTAACGAGGGGGGGCTTGGGGATTTGTTTCAAACATCATATAACCTGCAACAAAAGCATATAGTTAGAGACATGTATATATACAAATGAATCATGGTTCTGTGAGTTCCTTTCTAACCATGATGCTCGAAATATATTGGAACACCAAAATAGTAATCCACACAAATTTGACCACCAAATTGTTCATGAGACTTGAGTAGAAAAATCCGAATATGTTAACAGGCCAGTAATTCAAATTACTCCACAACTTTTGTCTTGGTAGCGGATTTAGATGTCGGGTCAGATGAACAAGTGTTGGCAACAACTTCACTTTCCCCAACTCTTCCCCACTTTCAATCCAGAATCAAACATTATTGAAACCCAATCTTTTCCATGCATCAGTCCCATATTTTGCTCCTACCAGTTAGCTCATTGATTTTCAACTTTAAACTATTGCCATGTTTAATTTTTTTTTCCCTTTGTTTATGAATCCTTCTATTGTAAACTAATGCAAACAGATCAATACACCAAAATTACCAATCTTGATACCATTGATTTGAATAAACATGAATAACCTAATTTCACCAGTAAATAGAAGATAATCTTATAAGAAATTTGAATTTATAGTTTTTGGAACATCTTGGACCATGAAAACTGATCAACTGGTGGATGTGACAGCTGGTTAAAATTGTTGGTGAACCAAAATTCGTTTTCAGATTAAAAAAAAAGAAAGAAAAGAAAAAAGATTTAAACCAAATTTAGGGATTTCAAAATGATGTTCATAAACTAAACCAAAAATCAAGTATGTATGTTTAGAGTTTCGTACCAGATTGAAGTGCGTTGCCCCAAATACAGAAAATGGATCTTTCTCCTTCTAAACGAACATCAAACACGATTAAAGACATAATAAAAAGAATGTTTGAGATTATAAGGGTGAAAGTTGTGTGACCGGGGAGGGGGTGAAGGAGGCGATAGCAGATTTAGGGTTTGAGTGAGAGACGCATCAAGCAAAATGAAAAGTGGACTTAGGGCTCTATCTCTTTGGCTCCTTCTGTCTTTGTAGACAATGGGGAAATCAAAATTTAAACGTGATTGTGAAGATTTAGGAATGCAGAGGAAGGAAGTGATAATAGAACTAAATTTCGATGTTGCTCTTCCTCTCTCCTGAGATGTTGCTCCTCTTCCAACTGTTTTGGCTTTATAATAGAACTAAATTTCCTTCTCTTCTCTTGTAGAGTAAGATTTACCTCAAGAAGCAATTTTATAGTTTAGGTTGTATACATAAACTAAAAGACATATTTGCCCCTATAAAATCTTTATTAGATGCATTAAGTGTTGTATCTTATGTAATTAAATTTGTATCGTTTAAAATTTAAGAAGTCCTTACCTCATGCATTATAATATTTTAACCTTATAAAAAACAAAAATCTATACATATAATAAACCAAAACCATTTTAATGATATGACACTCAAAGAGGCATTCTCCTCCTTGAGTGTGCCATGTGTCATCCCATGTGGCATTGAGATATTTTAGGAAAAAAATAATTTAAAAACAAAATTAGATTTTTCTCTCTTATGTTTCCTCTCATAATTTTTAAACGTTAATATCTTTTATATACGAGATTTTTTAAAGAAAAAAATTACACCAAATTAACGAGCGTTTTATTATCTTTCCAACGAGTACCATAGTGCTATATAAAAAATGGAGAAAAAAACGACTATTTTTTGTTGGATTATTTTTTGTTGGGTTTTGTTCAAACAGGAAAAAAAACACAAAGTGTTCAGGTAAATCATTAATCATGTATATGCAAGTCACTAATTATGTTCAAATCAGTAACTATGAATTCTATTTTCAACATGCGTTAGCATTGGAGTTATACATTATTTTAGGTTAGATATTAATATTAAAGTTATACATTATTTAATGTTAGGCGTTAACATTGGAGATATATTTTTAATTGTTTTAGGTTAGCTGCTATCCGAAGCTTTCATACATGTAACTGTAAAGCGCGTCATTCTATTTCATATGTAAAATTAATATGTCATATTAGATTTTTTTCAACCCCGGGACGTTCCCGGGGTATAATCTAATAAACAAATATTTCAAATAACAAACTACCCCACCTCTAATTTTCTTCTTACCCACACCACCTCCACTATCACCCACTGTTTTGAAAACCGGACCGGACCGGCCGGTCCGACCGGTTTAACCGGAGATCGGTGGTGTCGGCGGTCCGGTTAGGGTGTTGGGACCGTTTTTCTCTAAACCGGCCGGTTGGTTTAGTAGCCGGCGGTCAGACCGGAGGTCCGGACAATATGGTCAGACCGTCAAATCTTGAAATGTGTTTCGTCGGACTTTTTTTTTATTCCGGCAAAAACGCAGGTCTGGTGGTGGATTTTTGAAGAAGACGAAATGAGCACATGAAGGAAAGCATTATATATTATTATTACATTTTGTTTGTTCGTTTAGCCTACCTTTGATTTTTATTTATATTTGACTTATGTTTTATTAAATAATACTGTACTCTTTAAGAAAGTGTAAATTTATTGGTTATGTGATAAATTATTTTCTTTTTGATTGAAAAAAATAAAATGATTCACGATACTTTCAAAATATGTAAAATATTTAAAGTTAAGGAAATATAAATCTATATAATAATTTATGAGCCAATGATCTCCAGCTCAGCTGGTTTGAGGTAGGGTGAGTTTTCCCTTAGGGGTTCTCATCCTAGGGGGAGGTCACAGATTCGATTCATGCACACCACAAAAAAATTCCCCGTGACGGTTTGAGCTTAGGCAAGGAGGACACCGGTGTGTGGGTAAGGATTCGAACTTGGACCAATAGGTTAGAGTTGTACAAGGATTTCCATTGATCTAAACCTTTCAAAAAAAATATATAATAATTTATGATATCAACCGGTTCTTAAATCCGGTCTGATCGATCCGACCGGTCTGACCAGTGAACCAGTAAAGAGACCGGTTTGACATCCGGTCCGGGTTTCAAAACATTGCTATCACCTATTCCCCTCTCTCTTAAACCCACCCCACACCACCTCCACTATCACCTATTCACCTCTCTCTCTTAAACCCACCCCACACCACCGTGTCTCTCTTGAACATGGAGATTTGAAGGCTTGCTTCTTATGAGATTAGAAAAAAAGGTTGCTAATGGAGAAACTGATTTGTTAAGAATTTTAACAAGGTCCGGCTTCATATATTTCCGATTTCTTTGCATCCAAAGAGGAATCTAGTTTTGATATGAGGAAAATGCCTATAATTAATTTTTAGCACAACTCAAAACCCACCTATTCACACTTATTTTATTAAGCTTCAAGAAACCCAATTCATCCAAGAAACAAATGAACACCCAATTCAATTCATTAACTAAGGGGCTGTTTGGCAACGTCTGAATGGGTAAGTGCTAACTCAGTAAGAGGTCTGAATGATTAAGTGCTGAATGATTAAGTGTTGTTTGGTTAGACATCTGAATATCATTTTTATCAAAAAAAAAAAAATCGTAGATAAGCACAAGAGAGTACACCGCCACTCAACACAAATATCAATCATTATCTTCTTCTTTTTTATTAATTTTTTAACCTACCCACACCACACACACCTTCCTTCCTGCAACTCTTTTTCCTTCTTTATTTTTCCTTTATTTTCTTATACCCCACAAACACACAACTTGATAACACACTTCGTAATAGGTGATCAGAGAAGGAGGAGACGAGAGGAGGAAGGGTATCAGCTTTTTTTCCGTCAAGTTTCCGAATCGTCAGCGATCGGAGGAACAGGGAGCAACAATACGTCCGAATAGCAACGAGACGCCAGCGATCGGTTTTTGCAGCTGCGTTATTTTCTTGCAGCCAACGAAAACTCCAGGTTCGATCAGACACGAGGCAACGATCAGTCAGACTCCATCCAAGAGCTGACCCGGACAGACGCTTGGTCAGACTTCATCCCTCGTTCAGACGACGCAGCCAAACAGTCGGACTGCCCCTTGCTCTGACCGAATCAGACTTCAACGTCTGACTGGGCTGGGTCAGATGCAAACAAACAGCCCCTAACTTCTGTTTGAATTTAAGGGCATGTTTGGCTTTCCTTTTTTATTTCTACTTATAACTTCTCAAACATAAAAAGTAACTTAATCTCATAAGTAACAATTTGTTACTTATGACTTATCCTCCAAAATCTCCTTTTTGAAGCCTAAAATTCTCATAAGTTCCTTTTCATTCCATCCATCCAAACACTTTTGATTCAACTTATAACTTAATCATTAAGTTATAAGTCATAAGGAAGCTTGTAAAAGGAGAGCCAAACATGCCCTAACAACATGGGCGGGCTTTGTTCAAGATAATAATATTGTGGGGTCAGTAATCAATCTGGATCGTTGAATGATGACAGAATCTGCTGCTTCATCAGTTGTTAGGGAAAGAATGGGTGATGATGGTGGTGGGAATGATAATAATATTGTGGGCAGCGTGAGGGAACCTTTTTCGTTCCCGAATGAGTGGTGATGACCGTGGAAAGATTGTGGTGGTTTGGAAAAGATGAAGGGGGTAGGGTGGGTTTAATATTATTTTTTATTATGTTTTATTATTGTTTGTATAATTGAGGACAAAAATGTAATTTATTTGTTTTTAACAGAGGAAATTGATGACAGTTAGGGGTAAGAACCATACGAGTGTAATTTTACTAAACTCAAAGACCAACGGTGTAAAATTGAAGCATCAGGACCAAGACTGTAATATTGGAAAACTATAGAGACCAATCATGCGATTCTCTCTGATAGAAATTAGTTATTCTGATATAATATATATATTTTTTTGAACATTGAGTTTCATTAAAAACGGCTAGCACTCAAAACACGAGCACCGCCAACATTACAAACACATATACAACGGGTACGTGGCTCAATCCTTCCAAACTATACATTTAAATTTTGATTTATTTCTTAACCATAGAAAAGCCTTTGATTTTACTTCCGCCACAACCTCCATAACTTTCACATCTTTGTCTTGAAATATTTTTGCATTCCGAGCATTCCATATAGCCCAAGACCCAATCATAATAATACCTCTAACCACTTTTTTTCTCCATTTACCACCATGAACATTTTTATGCAACCTAAGTAAATCATCATAAACATAAGCAAAAACCGGGTCTAACCTGCACCACTTGCTAATTCCACTCCAAACACCATAAGCGAAGCCACAAGTAACCATTAAATGATCTAGTTCCTCATTCGCCAACCTGCACATCGGGCACAAACCATCTGTGATGTTAATGTGTCTTCTTATCAAAGCATCCCTTGTGGGTAGTTTATCCTGATCGGCTCGCCAAGCATGAAGGTTAACCCTCAACGGAACCCAAGCTTCCCATTTAAAGTTAGTTTCCCTCGTCCCATCTCTATCTTTCGTTAAAAGCATTTTGCAGCCAGCAACTGTGAACGTCTCATTTGTACCGTCCCCCCAAGCCCATGTGTCAGCAGCCTTCGATAACTTGCAGCTCAATAATATTCTTTCAAGGTCTTGATATTCAGACAATTCCTCCACCGTACGGGGGTGCCTATACCAATTAGCTAAGAACACTAACCCATTTCTGCCAATCCCAATCCTGTCTTTAACTATACACCTCTTGTCTTTATCAATCTTGTATAAACCAGGCCACCGATCCTTTAACACATCTCCAAACCATAAATCATTCCAGAATCTAAGGTGGTCCCCACTGCCCAATTGACCCCTAGACCAATGAAGAAGAGGCTTTCCTTGGACTTTAGTCGACTCCAAGGCTGAGACCAACGACTTCCAACAACCCGGTAAAGATTTCTTAACCGGCAGGAAGCACCATAAGCGTCTCCCACGATGAATAAACTCGAAAACTTTCTCCATAAAGAGTTGACTTGAATATTGAACCTCCACCCCCACTTCACCAAAAGAGACAAATGGACATCTCTAAGACGCGAAATACCCAACCCACCTTCTTTCTTTAAGGTTGTAACCTTATCCCAAGCCACCCAATGATTTTTTTTAAACTCCTCGGTGCCAGACCATAAGAAGTTCTTCATCAAAGCTTCCAATTGATCTAACACCTTCCCTGACGCCTTAAAAATAGAAAGATAATAGATAAGGAGGCTAGATAACACCGATTTTATAAGTGCAACCTTCCTCCCAGAGATAAAGTATTTGCCTTCCACGAAGATAGCCTATTCTGAACCGTCTCTATCACCGGGCTCCAATTAGAACATCTAGCAGGAATCAACTTTCCAGCTTTGAAGCTTAAGCTATGCAGCGCACCGATTCTTTCATTGCCAGAAGGAACGAAAGATTTTGTGGTCTATTGCGATGCATCTCACCAAGGTCTCGGTTGTGTCCTAATGCAGAGGAACAAGGTTATTGCCTATGCCTCACGCCAACTCAAGGTGTACGAACGGAACTACACAACCCATGATTTGGAATTGGGTGCAGTAGTGTTCGCGTTCAAGATTTGGAGACACTACCTCTACGAGACCAAATGTCCTATCTTTACTGATCATAAGAGCTTGCAACATATCTTTGGCCAGAAGGACCTGAATATGCGTCAAAGACGATGGGTTGAGCTACTCAATGACTACAACTGTGAGATTAAGTATCACCCAGGAAAGGCAAATGTCGTAGCAGACGCATTAAGCCGAAAGGAACGTGCCAAAACGTTGCGCGTCCGTGCGTTGGGCATGACCATTCGTACCGATCTCACTGCTCGTATTCGTCAGGCTCAGCAAGAAGCTCTCAAGGATAGTAATATCGGTCAAGAAGCTCTATACAGTCAGGTTGATCAGCTGGAAACAAGACCTGACGGGACGAAATATTTCTCGAATAGAATATGGGTTCCGTTGTATGGAGGTTTGCGTGATTTAGTCGTGGATGAAGCACACAAGTCTAAGTACTCGATACACCCCGGTGCGGATAAGATGGACAAGGACCTCAAGGAGTTCTATTGGTGGCCTAACCTTAAGGGTTGTATTGCTGCTTATGTCAAACGTTGCCTAACGTGTTCAAAGGTCAAGGCAGAATACCAGAAGCCTTTAGGTATGCTTCACCTACCAGAGATTCCTGTTTGGAAATGGGAGCAAATTTCTATGGACTTCGTTACCAAATTGCCAAAAACGCCTCGTGGTCATGATGCAATCTGGGTGATTGTCGATCGTCTGACAAAGTCTGCGCATTTCTTGCCCATCAAGGAAACAGAAAAGACGGAGAAATTATCCCGAATATACATCAATGAAATCGTGTTGAGACACGGTGTGCCTATCTCTATAATCTCTGATCGGGATAGTCATTTTACTTCAAGGTTTTGGCAATCATTGCAAGAAGCCCTTGGTTCCCGTCTGGACCTGAGTACCGGTTACCATCCTCAGACAGATGGACAAAGCGAAAGGACCATTCAGACACTGGAGGATATGCTTCGAGCGTGTGTAATTGATTTCGGAAGGAATTGGGATACACATCTACCATTGATCGAATTCTCTTACAACAACATTTACCACACCAGTATCAAAGCAGCGCCTTTTGAAGCATTTTATGGACGCAAGTGTCGATCCCCAGTGTGTTGGGCAGAAGTAGGGGACAAGCAGATGACAGGTCCCGAGCTCATTCAGGAGATGACTGACAAGATTTTTCAGATCAGGGATAGGCTAAAAGCTGCCAGGGACAGGCTGAAGAGCTATGCAGACCAAAGGCGTAAACCCTTAGAGTTTCAAGTGGGTGACAGAGTTTTGCTCAAAGTATCTCCATGGAAAGCAGTACCCAGGTTTGGAAAATGTGGGAAGCTCAATCCCAGATACATCGGCCTATTTGAGATTCTTGCACGAATCGGACCAGTTGCGTACAAGCCCAAACTGCCCGAAGAACTCAGTGGAGTACATGACGCGTTTCACTTTTCGAATCTCAAAAAGTGTCTTGCTGATGAGTCATTGATCATCCCTCTAGTGGAGATTCACATTGACAAGCAACTTCATTTTCGTAGAAGAGCCGCTAGAGATAACAGACTGGAAGGTTTAGAAACTTCGCCGCAGTCAAGTCAAACTAGTCAAGGTACACTGGAATTCCAGACGCGGACCCGAGTACACTTGGGAGCGTGAGGACCAAATGAAACGCAAGTACCCACATCTCTTCCAGGAGACCCACAGTTCAGATGGCCAACACCGAAAATTTTGCGGACGAAATTTCTCTAACAGGGGGAGAATGTGACACCCGTCGAAATCACAGGTCATATCCATACATTAGCTACACGTATACATTGTGCATGACATTACATTTTGCATGTTTCATTACAATTGAGCCATACAGGGTCTCAGCAAGTCAATCTCGATACATACAGTCTGGTATTAGACACATTAGTGAGTACAATTTCATGACTAGACGAATAGTTTATCAGGAGCTATAGGAAATTCAACCAAAACCCTAGCTTTGGGAATTCATACAATTGAACATAATATCACAATTGAGTATTCAATCCAGAACAAAAACAAAACAATGTCCATACACAAGGATTGTCCAAGACAACATCCAAAAATGACTAGTAATAAAACTAGTTAAAAATATATAATGAACACACAATTATATATTATTTTGTATTACATGAACTTGTATAAAACCCTTCTTAGTATCTAATTATGTTATGTAGCCAAATATTTGTACAAGATATGTATTAAAATGTTCAATATATATATGTGCGACGCCGCGACGACACATATGTATATGTGTGTGGGTGTTTGTAAATTTCAAGGATTATACCCTTACATCTTAATGATCTATCACATCAACATATAGATTCCACTATATTTGGCCTAACACTAAGACACTTATCCACCCCATAACCTTTGACTTACTACTTATATATATATATATATTCCATACACACATACATACATATATATATATATACCTATATATATATGACACACATACAATTGTGTGTGGAGTGAATCTTTCACTTCCACAACTAGTTAATCCATCATATCCCAAGACCTTTCATCCAAATGGAAACTAACCATGACACTACACCATCCTAGAACCATTGACTTACCACATTTACACATTCCATACCCTAAAGACAAGATCTTACCACATCAATCTTATGATGTCCCATATCTAGCTAGAACCATGATCATCATATGTCAACTCCAAGTGAAATGACTAAGCCTAAACCTCCCAAACATCCTCTAAATTTCGGCCCTCCTTCCCAAGAAACACCATGCATGCATCACATCTACTTGCTCCAACAATCTAGCCAAAATCAACTTTCCAATTACCTTGCACCAAAATAGAAAGATGCTTCCATACACTTTAGAACAAGGGGTCAAACCTTACCATGAATTCTAATATAAATAGGGCCATGAGGGAAGACATAGGTGCACCACTAAACAATTAACACACTCACACCTCTCCCTCTCCTCTCCCTCTCGGCTCCACCCCAACCACCGGACACCACCACCACCCCACGACATCACCACCACCCGACCACCACACCACCACCGAACCCCCCTCTCTCGGCTACTACACAACCAAAAACCATCATCTCCCAAGGGATCTTAGGGGTAACAAGGAGCTTAACTAGGAGTCTCAAGGCCCCTAAATCTCTCACATTTTGGTTCACTAAGAGGTATAAAAACTAAACCAAATACTTATGTTTTCATACTACATTATCATTTATTTACAAGTAATGTTCATAACATGTGTGAGTCTTGTAACTTAACTAGAATGGACAAGTAAAAATGAATGATGGAATACAATTATGGACCGAAAACAAGTATGTATACACACACACATGAGAGCCGAAACATGTACAAGAAAAATGAATGTGTATTTACATACACCACAAGGCCGAAATATATATGTAGTGTTGGGACAAAGAGGATTGAAGAAACCACATTTTGATAACCTTAGTCCAAATCATATTCTGCTTAAGTATAGAATTGCTGAAGAACAAAAGACACAAGTGCTGAAGAAGAAAAAGCAAAGTGCTGAAGAGTTAAAGCATCAGAAATTCTGAAGTCTAACCAGACATTACACTGAAGAACTACTGAAGACAAACTACTCATCAGTAGTTTGTCACTCATCAGTACTTTCATATCAGAAGCTTCTAACCGACCCAACAACTTCAGTAGTTTAGTTTAATACTGTTTTGTTAAAGTCTTGGATCAAGTTTCGATGTAAAGCCTGTTGTAAACATTATCCTAAGTATAATATCTTAGCTAAATATCTTAGATTACTTAGTGCAACAGTCTTGTATGTTTGTCTATATATAGATGAGCTTGTTCATCTATTTTAGATATGTGATTTACTTTGAATTAATTGAAAAACCTTCAAGGCTTTTAAACTTATAATCCATTTCACATATGAGAATCATAACTTGCATTTACTGCTTTATACTACAACTGTTTATTGATTCTCATTAACTGCTCAGCCAAGGGGGAGTAATAACTCCTGTTAAAAGTGATAATTTAACCTTAGAACATTTACTCTGCCGCTGTGCAATAACTCTTATATAATCTGCAAACACATAAGTGTTCAGAAAAGAGGCCACTGATCCAACAATTGGTATCAGAGCTCTGGTTAATCTGATCAAATATCAATCTAACAAATTGAGAATCAGACATAGGCTCTTATTGATATCCAATAAAGGATTAAAAGGTTCACTTTTTCATCCATCACTTTAAAGAAGTATTTGACAAATCCAAACTTCTTAAAAATGGACCCTTATAATACTGGATCTGCCAACAAACCTCCTATGTTGGTCAGAAATGAATATAACATCTGGCAAAGGAGGTTGGCACATACAATTTCTCAGACCAACACTGGTTGTTGGAGGTCTGTAATATTTGGACCTCACAAACCAGTTGTTACTGATCCAGAAGGAAAAACCGAGAGACCAAAAGACCCAAAAGACTACACTGAAGAAGATTTCCAAAAATTTGAGCTAGATGCAAAAGCTTTTTCTATGTTGGCTATGGCTCTCCCAAACGAAATTTATGCTGGACTTTTACACTGTGAAAGTGCCAAAGAGCTGTGGGATTGCCTAAAAGAACAGTTTGCAGGAACTGAAGAGGTGATAGCCAACACTAGAGAAATCCTGGCTCAACAATATGAAACTTTTACTCACATAGATGGTGAAACTTTAACACAACAGTTTGAAAGATTTTCTTCACTCATCTCTGAGTTAAAAATTAACAATCAGACCTATTCAAATGCATCTATGATACATAGATTTTTAAGGTCTTTACCTTCAAAATGGGAAACTTATTCTATAGTCCTCATATCAAGTTCAGATTTTAACACCTTGAACCTAACTAGGTTACATGGAAAATTACTAACTTTTGAAAGAGAAATCAATCAAAAGAAAAAGTTACAAGAATCTGGTAAAACTGCTGATGACTATACTCCAGGTAGCACAGCCTTATTAGGACATGACTCACCATCTTGTTCTAATAATTTTGGATCTTTTGACCACATTGACATAACTACTGGGATCTCATCAGATGGATCTTTCCCAGCTTATGACAATGAAGACCTAAGTCAAACTGCTGATAACATGTGTTTCATCATGGATGATTTAAAATATTTTAGCAGTGATGACTTAGAAGAAATGGATATTTTACACCAACTGGCCTTGTTAAGCATTAAAACTAACAAATTTTACAAAAGGTCAGGAAGGAAATTTCCAGGACTTAACAACTCAACAAAAGTTGGTTTTGACAAATCAAAACTGAGATGTCATAAGTGTCAAAAGTTGGGACACTTTGCTAGAGAGTGTAGAAGCTCTAGCTACAACCAACCCGTGTGTGGAAATCAATTTAACCCCTCTTATAATAGGAATAATGGAACTCAAGGGACTGCTCATTTTGTACAGGCACAAGCTCCACAAGTTCAATATGTGCCACAAGTGGAATATGTTCAAATGCCTGCTCAACAACAGCAGCAGATGCCTCCTTTTCCAACTGCTCAACAACCTGCACAAACTCAACAACCCCCTCAGCAACAAAGCTTATTTACATCAGGGTATGTTGATTGGAGCAGTCTTCCTTTTGACACATCTGAATGCAGTCAGGATGCAGACAACAAAGTCTATGATGTCAACTGGGGAGAACCTGACAATGGCAGAAAGAACTTTGCCTTAATGGCTTTTGAGGGATATTCTTCTAATTATGCACTCACTCAGGTATCACAGCAATCTCTATTAAAGCTTTGCTCAAAATCTTGCAAAGAATCTTTTGCTTTAATAAGAGAAACCAATGTGCATTTACAAGGCAAAACTAATGATATGGAGAGAAAATACACCCAAATGAAGTGTGATTTAGAAAGAAAAATTGCTTTGAAAAATAAAGAAATTTCTAAATTGACTGACAAATCCATAGAAACCCAGGCACAAATTAAAACAATGATAGACAACCTAGGAAATGTCAGAAAAGAGCTTGCTGACACTAAGGTTGATTGTGAAAAAATGGGTTGAGTCTTGTAAAGGGTACCAAATGCTGCTTAACAAACAAACTGCAGCAAATGTTAAGTTTGGCATAGGGTATACCCACACTGAATCACCAACAGATTTCACCCACAAAACTGATAATGATGGGATGAAACTGATTCAAACTTCTGATATGGAGGAATGCACATCCTACCATCAGAACTTTCTCAAAAAGGAAAGTACTGTAGAAGTTAAAACAACTGACAATAAGCCATCAGTAGTTTCATCTACATCAGGAGTTGAGACCCTGAAAACTGCTGATGACCTGTCACACCCCGACTTTTCCCCTCGTTGGTTGTGACGTTTGGTGCCTTTGCCAACACAGCGGAAAGATGCATCTAAGACTCTGGTTCCCTGAACGCCAATTCTAACCCTCTAGGATCCCCGGTCCCAACTGCCACCTACTCCAACCATGCCGTTACCATAGTTTAAACCTGAAAGACATACTTAAAAAGTCAACATAAAGCTGGTGAGTTCATAAGTTTTGCAAAAATGTTACCAAATGTTACCAAGTTCCAAAAGTGTTACCATGTTCACCCTGTCAATACTGTGCAAAATGTATACCAACGTACGCTAGCTAGGCGTATGTTTTGTTACTACTACGATTGGGAACCATTACTAACTCGCAAACCCAGAAATGTTTGTGCCCGAATAGTGTACCGTTCCTGTTTGAGACAATATGCACCCGCCCGGCCTCCAACCGGCGAGTGGGGCAGGTCACGCCCAATAGATCTATCCACATTTCCCCGTTGTGCTACCTTGCACATTCATGGTTTCCCCCGGGACTGCCAAAGATCGTATAGTAACCCAAAATAACCCATAGTATGACAATAGTTACCAAGTACAAGTTTAACGCATGTTTTCTCCCCCAAAAGTAAAACCAGTTAAAGTGGGGCCGTGAACTCACGCAACCCGTTTCATTTTCCAAAACTTTGTTTCGCTTTAAATTCCTCAGTTTTTCATAAAAGAAGCATGTCTCCCCCCCGAAAACATTTACAAAAACAGTAAAGAGTGGGGTTATGAACTCACCTTAATGTCCATGCTAAGCTAGCAAACAAAGCCTGAAACCTCGACCGACTTCCTCGTGCCCTAATTACCAACAAAGGACACCTTAACAGTCTATCACACATAAGCCTAGCTTATTAACCGCTTAAAAGACAGTCTACCCGACTGCCTAGACTCGGTGTACCAACACGAGTCTCAATACGTTTCAACTCGACGAACCGACCATGACTTAGCTCAATTACACGTTAGCATACGACATAGCACTCAAGTTGCACACTTGTCGCTATTCGTATGTAACCAAGTTGGACTAACACCCCGAAACGTATATTTATCCTGAATCGTAGCTCGTCTCGCAAATCATAAAATGTATTCGTTTTGTGTAATTATATCTTAGAAGATACCCTTTAAGGAAAAATACAAATCTAGTTATTAAAATCAATTAATAACATTTGTTACTTTTTCCCAAATGTTGTTTTAAAATCCTCTTTATTGTTACAATTAGTTAATCTTTGAAAACATTTCGATTTTGTATATAATACACTTGTCCAAAACACTTAGGGGAATTTATTTATAGAAATAAATAGCCGTTCGTTACGTTTTGATTTTTATAAAAATTTGGGCAGAGTTTCCTCTGTATTTGCACAAACCAGACAACACCCGTTGTCTACAATTTTTCTTCAAATCAACTTTCAAACACAATTCATCAAGTCCTTTTTATCCACAAAGTCCGATTCACGAGGCTATACGTTTCGTCACCTATGTATACTAATATATAACAATATATATATATAGAAAATATAGTCCGACAATATAGTCCAATGTTATTTAGTCCGATGTTCAACATAAGTTACGTCAAGTTAACCGTTTACCAAATCGTTCGATATAATATAGTTACCGTTTATTATTATTATTCGGTCCGTTCACGAGTCAAAACTAGTTCATCCGTATCAATATATTTATAAATTTATAACATTCATAAACATAATAATATTTATAAATATATAAATTTATAAATATACGATATCTAAAATTAATAAAATACGAATTTTAAGTATACCAAGTCGCACGCGCGTAACCCGAAATCTGACCCGCCAGACGGTTGAACAGATCTGACCCGAGCCGACCATAACCGCGACTGAAACCCGAACTGAACCCGATCTCGTACCGAATCTGACCCGTAGACCAAAACCACCCAACTTTGACCCGAACTTAAACCGAAGACGATTAGGGCCTGACCCGGGCACCATGACTTGAAGATAATCAACACGAGCTCAAAGGACCTGAGACCCGAGCACCAACAAACCTGAACCAGACCCGGACTCAATATCCAAACCAGGACCGAACCTGACAAGCCACCTAAACTTGAACCAAGCCCACCTGACCCGAGCCCAAGACCATGTCCAAACAACCACCCACCGTGAACCACCTCCTCACCTCCTTGTGCTACCACCGAGCCACCTAACCACAAAACCTGTAACCAGCTGCGACCCATCGAACCACCAGAGACCACCTCAAACCACCAACAACCAGACCACGTTTGACCTGTACCTCTCCTTGAACCAGTGCCACCACCTGCCACCAATGGCCACCCTAACCCGACCCTGCAACCCAACTCACCCTTGAACGAATACCCGGGACCCGAACCAAACAGATCTGACCTGAGATGTGAACCGAACCAAGCCTAAACCAAAACTCGAGACCCGAGTTGAACCCCCCACGAAACCACCACAATCCGCCGCTAACCACCTCACAACACGACCACCAGATTTAACCCAGCCCCCACCTCTGTCCGGTTGATTACAACGCCGCCACCACCGTATCCCTGGTGGTGGTCGGCCGTTTCTTATTATGGAGATGGAGAGAGACTGAGAGAGTGTGGGTGAGAGGAGAGGAGAGGAGAGGGAATCGGGTTTAGAGAGAGAGAGGAGTTAGAGAGAGAGAGAGACGGTTTTTAGAGAGAGAGAGAGAGGCTAGGGTTTTTGTGTGTAGAAGAATGAGAATAAGATGATTTATAGTTAGGGTTATTAAGAAGGAGCACACCACGTAACGAACCCGTTTAAACGAAATACGACTCAGTTTATATTCGGTTCAATAAATAAATTATAAATTTTAGTCGGTTGCGTTCGTAATTTAAAATGACACTAAACCGAGCAAAATATAAATATTTTCGTCGCCTGGCACGCGCGTTCGATGCACGCGTTTACATCGCGTTAATTAAATCGGTCGCAGTTTCCATCGTTAAAACGATCAGTTAACTTCCGGGACTCAATGATTAACAATATTTAAAATAAATAATTACATCAAATAATTAAAAACCACATCGGTATAGATCGGAAGTTGCCGGTTGTCACATGACCTATTTCAAAATACTGATATTGTCAGTAAATTGCCTTCCAACTCTCTTGCTTTATCTAAAAGGAAAGAGAAGGCAAAAGCATGTGAAATATGTGGTCTGTTTAACCACATAACTGAACTTTGTAGATATAGAAAGGCAAATCAGTTAAATAAGAAAAATCAACAACTGATTGTGGGAAAACAAATAAAACAAAATTTTGAAAACACTTTCTTTCCCAACAAACAACAATCAAATAAAAACCTTTCTCAGAAGAAGTTTTTATCTCAACAAAAGTCTTCTTCTCAAAGTTCATCTTCAGAAGTTACACCTAACCAATCAGTAGTTTCACAAACTACTGAAGTTAAAGATTTGATAAATCTGGTTAAACTTCTGATGACCAAAGTTGATGGTGGTCACCAAAAAGAACCCACCATTGTTCTTAATGACAAATCCATTGCCAAAAAGACATGGATTTCAAAAATTGGTCCACAACAAGCTGCACCTGTTCTCAAGAGCAAACCCAAAGCCAAACTGGCTTGGGTTGCCAAATCTAACTAATTTGCTATTTTGTGCAGAGGGTCTCCAGAGGTTTGAATAGCATATGGTATGTTGATAGTGGAGGCTCAATGCACATGACTGGATGCAGATACCTGATAAACAATTTTATCAGTCAAAGAGAAGGATCTGTGTCCTTTGGGAACAATGCCAAGGGATATGTGCTAGGATATGGCAATGTATCCTCAGGGAAAATGCAGTTTGACAAGGTCAATCTGGTTGAAAACCTTGAGTACAACTTGCTGAGTGTCTCTCAAATGTGTGATAAAGGATATTCTTCCTTTTTCACCAAGACAGCATGCAAGATCATATCACCAGAAGGCCAGAAGTTGATAGAGAAGATCATTGAAGATCATAGTTTGCTGATTGCCAAAAGATGTGGCAATGTCTATGCAGTGGACATTGAGAAAGACAAAGTATTGAACAACACTGCCTGTTTCTTCTCAAAGGCATCAACTTCAGAAAATGATCTCTGGCACAGGAGACTTGGCCATGTGAACTTTAAAAGCATCAATAAAGTCACTAAAATGGGCTTGGTCAGGGGTCTACCTTTGAAGGAATACCAGTGTAAAGAACACTGTGTTTCTTGTCTTAAAGGTAAACAGCATAAGTCCTCCTATAAGTCTATTGAAGAATCTAAAACAACTGCATGTCTTCAACTACTCCATATGGACTTATTTGGACCAGTCAAGATTATGAGCCTTGGTAAGAAGAAGTACTGCTTGGTCATCATTGATGACTACTCAAGATTCACATGGGTCTTCTTCTTATATTCCAAGGACGAGGCAGCTGAAATCATCAAGTTCTTCATTCTACAAGTTGAGAAGCAATATTCTCTATCTGTCAAAGTCATCAAGAGTGACAATGGGACAGAGTTCAGGAACAAAACTCTGGATAAATTCTGTTTGTCTAAAGGGATTGTTAGACAATTCAGTATTCCCAGAACTCCTGAACAAAATGGTGTGGTAGAAAGGAAGAACAGAACTTTAATAGAAGCAGCTAGAACAATGTTAGCTGATTCAGGCCTACCTTTGTATTTTTGGGCTGAAGTAGTCAACACAGCTTGTTATGTTCAGAATAGAGTTCTTATCAACAAGAGACATACCAAGACTGCCTATGAAATTCTTCATGGCATAAAGCCCCTTATCTTAGAACAATGTTAGCTGATTCAGGCCGACCTTTGTATTTTTGGGCTGAAGCAGTCAACACAGCTTGTTATGTTCAGAATAGAGTTCTTATCAACAAGAGACATACCAAGACTGCCTATGAAATTCTTCATGGCATAAATCCCCTTATCTCCTTCTTCAGGGCTTTTGGATGTCAATGTTTTATCCTCAACATCAAAGACTCTATCTCAAAATTTGCTGCTAAAGTTGATACAGGTTATTTTCTTGGTTACTCTCCTTGGAGAAACGCTTATAAAGTATTTAATTCAAGAACCAAGATAGTTGAAGAAACACTAAATGTCAAGTTCAATGAATCAAAACACACTCTTATTCGAGCAAATCCTGCTGAATTATTTGATCTTGACAACTTTCATTTCGGACCTGAAAAGACTGTTGAATCATCCAAACCTCCTCAAAATGGTTTTCAAGGATTTGAAGATGATAGTCCTGCACCATGGACTCCAAACACAGTCAACAGATCAACTTTTAAACCTTCAGAAGTTTCAAAAGCTTCTACTTCAGGAACTACTGATGAACAACTTGAAAGTACTGATTCAGCTGAACCTAAAACTCCTAAACCTCAAACAACAGCTGAACCAGATATTATCAATCTCAGTGGTTTATTTGAAGAAACAGTAGAGCCATCCTCTAGTACAGGTCTACAACAATTGATTGAACACAAGGATCATCCACTGGATCAAATCATGGGTGATATTGCTTCAGGGGTACTTACAAGAAACCAGCTTTCCAACTTTTGCTTTTTCTCAGCATTCATTTCTCAATTGGAACCAAAGAAATATCAAGAAGCCCTAAAAGATAACAATTGGGTGCAAGCCATGCAAGAAGAATTGCTTCAATTCAAGAAGCAACAGGTTTGGGAAATCTGTCCCTTACCTCCAAACAACCAGCCAATTGGTACAAGATGGGTCTTCAGAAACAAATCAGATGAAGCTGGCATGATCATCAAGAACAAGGCAAGATTGGTGGTACAAGGTTATTCTCAAGAGGAAGGAATTGACTATGATGAAACCTTTGCACCAGTTGCAAGACTTGAAGCTATCAGGTTATTTTTAGCTTATGCAATTTCCAACAATATAAAAGTTTATCAAATGGATGTCAAGAGTGCATTTTTGTATGGAAAAATAAAAGAAGAAGTGTATGTCTGTCAACCTCCAGGGTTTGAGGATCCCTCTCATCCTGACTGGGTATACAGACTTGACAAAGCTCTTTATGGGCTAAAACAGGCTCCAAGAGCCTGGTATGAAACACTTTCAAACTTTTTACTTAAGAATCACTTCTCAAGGGGATCCATTGATAAAACTCTTTTCATAAAACATGTTGGAAATCATGTCTTACTTGTTCAAATTTATGTTGATGATATCATTTTTGGTTCAACAAATTAAATGATGCTTGTGTGACTTTTGTGCTTGGAAATCATTTCAGTTGCACCCCGTGTTTCCGCCTTAGGCGGGCGGGGTGTGACAACATATTAGCAGCAACCCGAATTCCCAAATAATCAAAAGGGAGAGACCCAGCCCTACACCCTACCACCGCCGCCATATTCTCCACTTCAGCACTGTCAATACCTATGCCATACAAGAAAGATTTATTAAGGTTAATATTAAGTCCCAGGCAACCATGAAACACCCGAAGAACCCGGGCTATATTAACCATATTCTCCATGCACCATGCCCCAACAATCAAGGCATCGTCCGCGTAGAACATATGAGACAAAACCGCATTATCTTCATCAAAACGAATCCCCTTAATCTCCCCTGAAGCCACCGCCTTATCCAACAAGCCATGAAGCACCTCCATAACTATAAGGAAAAGAAAGGGAGAAAGTGGATCTCCTTGTCGAACTCCTTTTTGACAATGGAATTCAAACGTAGGAGACCCGTTCACCAAAATGGCTGATCTAGCCGAATACAAAATACCTTTCACCCAACGGCACTACTTACCATGAAAACCCATCTGATCGAGAGTAGATAATAAGAATCCCTAATTAACATTATCATATGCCTTCTCGAAATCCAATTTTAACATAAAAGTCCTTTTCCCGGTCTTCTTTATCCACCCTATCATCTCACTGACAATAAGCGGACCGTCCAAGATAAACCTCCCTTTAATAAATGCCGATTGAGTATTCGAAATTACAGTACCCAACACCTTCTTCATTCTATTGGCTATAACTTTAGAGATGCTTTTACTTATGATTCCTATTAAGTTGATGGGTCTATAATCTTTCAACCCTACCGGAGTTTTAGATTTCGGAATCAAAGTAATAAATGAGGAGCTACACCCTCTACTAAAGTCCCCATGTTCAAAAATATGGTCAAATAATTTAACAAAATCATCCTCCAAAAAGCCCCAAAAGAATTTCATGAACCTGAAATTAAACCCGTCCGGACCCGGAGCTCTATCCGAGCCACAATAAAAAATTGCCTCCTTTATTTCTTCCCGGGTGAATCTAACTACCAAAGCTTCACTATCAGCCGTCTGCAAACTCTTCAGATTGTCACAACGTAGGAACGGTCTATTCTTCACCTCATCAGTAAAGTGATCCCTAAAGTGTCTCAAAACCTCTTTTTTTACTAAAGCTGGTTTTGATATCCAAACTCCATCAATCAAAAGACCCGGTATAGCATTTTTCGCCTTTCTACCATTAATAATCCCATGGAAAAAGGCTGTATTGTCATCACCTTCCATAGCCCACTTGATCCTAGATTTCTGTCTAAGATCCCTATTCTCGCACATTTTCAAGTGATCAACACCTTTTTTGCATTCCTCCCAAATCCATTCTTCCTCTTCCTCAAGACTTCGAGACTCCATAGCTACTTCCAACTTCTTAATCTCCTCTTTTAACCCCTTTATCTCCTCCCCCTCTTTACCCAACACCTCCTTCCACCAATCTTTCAAGGTGTGTATCAAAAACTTAAATTTAGCGTTAATAATCTCATCTGGTTTACCGTGGCCTGTGTAACCTTCAATCGCTTAATGATCACTCTTTCACACCCATCCATGCTTAACCATGAGTTAAACCATTTAAAAGGCTTGGGGCGATAATTAACATCAACCATAGTTCACAACAACGGACAATGATCTGATAATTCCCGGTTCAGAGCTCTTAAACACGCCAAAGGCCATCTACTAAAGAATGACTGACAAACCAAAATCCGATCTATCTTGCTCAATTTATGATCTTTACCATTCCCCGTTAAGAACATAAATTTAAAACCCCTCATGAAATACTCTTGTAGACCCATCTCATCAATAAAAGCATTAAAATCCGTAGCAATCGCCTGGTTAAAAACTGAGTTCCTACGTTCTTCAGGTAAACGAACCGCATTAAAATCCCCCAATAGAATAAAGATACCTTGACAACCCCTCATAATACCCGCCAACTCCTCCCATAATCTCTTTTTCGCACCAGCCCTTTGGGGGGGCATAAACATTAAAAATATTAACCATAGTCCCATCAGAGACCAAAAAACCAGTTGTTACCAAAACATTTTGTCTATGAAGGACTGATGTTTTTTGAAACACTTTTGGGTTCCACAAATTCACCAATCCACCCGATCTACCCACGGCATCAACCGCATCAAAAACAAAACCCCTATCCCCCCCAAAAAGAAACCGAATCCCGGACCGAAATACCCGAGACATGCGACTCCTGGAGGCCAAAAAAATCCAAACCATACCTGTTTCGAAGACGACGGACCCAACTAGCTTTACCGCCCACCCTCATACCTCTGATGTTAAGGGATAGAATATTCATCTGTCCACCACTTGTACTCCTTCACCTGAAATCGCATCCTGAACCAAATCTCTATGACCCTGTAAATTGGCTCCTAACAATTGACCCAACCGAATGGTGCTATCCACTTCTTTATCCGCATTGTTAAGCTCTGCTAATTCTGTAACCCTATCATCGTCCTCTGAAACTCTATTGAGAATGGTAAAATTGTTATAAATTTCGATATTAGCAGAACCGTCCTCCTCCTCTCCATCATTATTCAACCGAACCCCTGCCCATCAGCATTAGGCCCAATTTCTTCAATATCCACAGGCCCCACATCTTTGGGCTTCTTAACAATTTTTGTCTTTTCTAAACTACTTGAGTACTCAAGATTGGGCCGGCCCAAATCCAAATGTAACCCCTGCTTCTTTTTTCTTTTTTGAACTTTAGTAAAATTCTCTTCCACCTCTTCTATTTGAATATTCTTATCAAAGTCAAAACTCAATCTCGGGACAAAAGGCACCTCATTATTACCTTCCTTAAATTCATCACCTTTTAAGGAAACATTCAAAGTTTCCTCAAATATCTCCATAACCGTCGGAGCATTAACTAACTTTGCTGGAGCTTCCTCACCACCGTCACCACCGGTCTTCTCCTCCCTACCGATCACCTCAAAACGTTCTTCTAAATCCTCATCGTCATCTTCATCCATGTTACCACCTTCCTGTTTCGACTGACTAGACTGCACTTCATCGTTGTCATGCACATTATCCTTCGTATCATCTTTTACATCGAAAAAAGCCGGAACCCAGTCTTCAGCCTCCTCTGAAACCCAAACTCTAAACCGTCTGTTTCTCCACAGAATTGTCACTTCCTCAGCCACCTTCCGGCCTTCTCTAACCAAGACGCCGATGTAATCGTAGGATAAGTTCGAGTCTCCCTCAGACCTATTCGGCCGATGAATAACTTTTTCGAACATTTCTCCCACTTTAGTAATAATGTCACCGGACAATAACTGGATAGGTAGCCTTGAATTTTCAACCAAGCCAACCGTTCATAAGCTAACGATTGGCCTTCCCAAAACGAAATAGAAGAAAACCTACCGATCACCTCCCTAGCACCCACATACACCTTCTGGGCACTCTCCTTATTATCATAAGTAACCATCACTGATAACCCACCCAAATATTGTAGCACACCTTCCTCCGAACTAACCTCCTTTAGTACTCTGTTAATGTTTTTGAGAGCATCCAAATCTAACATTCTTAGAATCAAAGCTCTCCCAAAAGACGACTGGTACACATCATATCTATCGTCAATCTTTAAAACCCTGGGCTCCTTCTCACAGTTTCTTTTCCCAGTCAACGTCTCTGAAAACGATCTACCATTCTGCATGAAACTAGTAGCTGTGGCTCTATATTCTTCACGTTTGTCCTCCATTTTTTCTTTACCATTATTCCTTGGTTGCGGGCCAATCTCACCATCTTCAAGTGTAAATCTAGCAACATTGGCTCGTAAAGTATAATCCCCCATACGAATGCCACAGAGATTCCCAACCATCTCCTTATTATCTTTAACGTCCAAGAGACAAACGAAACCAAACCTATTCCCACCTTTGTCTCGTTTCCTAGCGATGTACAAATCGAAAATCACTCCCAAATGACGGATGGAATCCGCAAGATCTTTTCCACTACATTTGTCTGGAAGATTAGAGATGAAAAACTTTGTGATACGTCCTTGAAGCTTCTCCGGTATCGGAACTCAGCGGCTACCCATGAGAAGAACGAGAGCGTTTCCGGGTATTAAATGATGATTTTAAAAATCTTTTTATTCTGATATAATATTACTCTATCACTTAATTAATCAAATTAAGTTTAGTTGTAAATATATTTACAATTGAAAAAATATGTAATATTTAAATTTATAAAAATTATATAACTACAAATGTAATATTTTTGCATACACATGCGAATGAATCAATTGCATATACAATTATACACACAAATAGGCAACTAGATTAAGATTGCCTAAACAATGTTTCAACAAGCTTATATCATTTCTTATTTCCTAAACCAATGATTCATTTGATATTTTCACATAGTCCCAATGCTACCATTTTCAAGAGACACAAGCTCGGTGAGTCGTCGCATAAGCAACTCAAAGTCATCTTGGCTCTTGATGAGACTAAGCCGTGCATAACGATCTGTGGCACTAAACACGCTTCCACCCCGACTTATGATTTTTCCAGCTTCTAACACTGCACTACAATCCTCCTCCTCTTCTCTTTCACATTTTACCCATGCATAAGCTGCAATAACACCATTATAAATAGAAGCATATTATATTGAGGTTGAAAATGCTTATTTAAAAAGTTTTAAGTGTAACATGATGCATATAAGATTGTCTGTTGTGGGCCGCGAGTGAGCTTCGGAGTGAGGGAGGTTTCATCCCGGTGCTCACCTCCAGCCACAACAGCCCCACGCGAACAGCCGCGACGGTAGTCGCGTTCGTTAACGGGAGAGAGAGGTGCTTTGGTAGCGCAGGTGCTCACCCCCAGCCACAACCGGGTCAAGTGACCGGGTTACTTGATAGTGAAGTTTCTGGCTCGCGCCTGCTCGCTCGCGACCTGACAATGGATAGTCTAGTACATATAGTTGCATGAAATAGAATGACCTGGAGATGGTAGCCTAGTTTCGTTGAAGAAAGTGCAATGCAAAGGATGTCTTTGTTGGACTGAAAATCTTGTTGACTTTGATAAGACAGAAGTCAACCTATCCCAACGCTCCATCATCAAGTTATAAGCAAATTGAAAAAGCGGTTTCCCATCATCTTTAATTGCTACTTTTAAAAGCTTCAATACTCTTAGTTGTGTGTCCTTTGAGATCCCTAAATCAGCAACCTTGATATAGTTTAAAAACTTGTCATACACATCTTTATCTTTTATAATTGCCCACCTATAATCAACCATATAATTACTTTCAATACAAAACCAAATTTAGATAATAAAAAAAAAACTGTGAGAACCGCGTAAACACTCGTATACACACCCAAAACGAACACCAGCATGACCAGTGAGCTTTGAAAGAGTAAAGATCATGAGATCATAATCCGAAGGGCCCGGGATAGGTGTAAAATGTGGCCAAAAATAGGCATGATCGTATATCGTCTTCTCTCCAAGAACCGATTTCTTCAACTCCCCATCTGGATTATTTGGTGATGTTACAAATTCAACCACATCATTGTTATTTGTTGAATTATTTGATTGCCATGAGTTTGTGTCTCCTCCAAACTCAAAATTCTCGGAGTTAAATAACACTGTTTGCCCCTTATACATCTATAAATTACCAATGAAAAACAAATTAATGTAATAAAAAATCATAAAGAAATTAAAACAGGAGCGAATATTTTTGTAGGGATTAAAGATTGTTACCGGATAGTATGGTATGGAAGCGAGGACGTTGGATGGTGACGACGAGTTTTCAGAGGAAAGCGCATAAAGCGCTGCAGTTAGGAGTTGGGATGATCCGATACCAAAGACCATGTATCGTCCTTCAGTGATTGCGTTCCCTACAATAGAATGTAGTTTGCGTATGTAAAGTTCGAGCTCTGTTGACATCAAAGTGTAGTCAGCGTATCGGTAACTCAAACGATGCCACCCCGGTATAAGGATTGCACTATCGGCTGCATTTTTCATCCAAAATGGCTCAAGAAATATAGGATCCCCACTGCAATATGCATAAATGTCACATATTTACCCTTAAATCAAAATTAACTATCTGTTTTCTTTAAGTATAATATATAGTCAATACATACATTTGAGGGAACTTTGTTAAAAGTAGAGACACTTGTATATATTCGTGGTTGATGTTTAGTCAAAGAACACTATGAATAGCATGAATAAAGTCAAAAAATATAAAAGAAGTTTACTAATATGATTGTTTAGTATCTGATATATCCGAGAAAGAGAGTTTTGATTAGGTGGTTTATCGATCAATGTTACAACAACCAGGCACTTAATTAAGAAACTATAAATTTTGTTGACACAAGTAACTGAATAATGGACCACTTGAAGTGTTGTTGAATTCTAATTAAGTTAACCAACCAACCACAAAATTGTTAGGCTATGGGGTGTGGTGACACCCTCCCTTAACTCCCCCAAATTCCACATCAGCGCCACGTCATTTCTCCCCTCCTCGAAATGAGGCAAATGGTTCCCCTTCCTTTATTTTATTATTTTATTTAATCTTTAAAAAAATGAACCAGCCAATTGCAATGGAGATATGATCTCGGGGAAGGAGGGGAATTTTCCCCGGCTGCACCAAAAATACATCCGGCGGGGGGGGGGGGGGGGGTCCCCTTTGGTGACCATGCCACCTCACCCTCACCGAAGAACATACCGAGTCCACACCCAAGAGTCTTAGCGTTGGTATGCCGTTAGTCAATGTCGCCTTCAAAGCGATCACAAAAATTGTTTGTGTGGAGAATGGGAGGGTCTCTCTCTTCTTTTTTCAAAAGGTTGATTTATGGTTCATGACAGATTCACAATGTGTCACAAGTAAAACCGTTTGAACCATGGTGACTGACTTGTAGATTTAACGGTTCAAGCACTATTCGTTCCACATAACAATTGCAATCAAACAAACCGATCTAACTTAGCCTTTCCAATTAACACACACAAGCTGTCATGACCTTTTACCTATGAACCACTAATACATCGCGTCATATGCACTTAAAATCATTGTGAGTCATCCAATTGATCCAACCACAATTCAATAATTGATATAACTACAGTTCGTCAACGAGTCCAACCACAATTGATCCAACACATTTATATGACCATATGAAGTTATGAACCACCACCCAACCAAATGTATAAATTATAGTCAACACATCATATCATTATCAACCCTTTAGTGCTCCCACGTCTTTCCTTGTCTAGACAATATTAAATAATAACCAATAAATGTTTATCATTTGTTATAACACGCAAGACAAAGTTTTAACCAAAAGGTTTTTCTTTTCGGCCAATAAAATCATCACAATTCTAATCATCTAACACATTAATATATCCTACAATCATTCATGTAAAAATGCAAAAAAAAAAAAAAAAAAAAAAAAAGGATGTAGAGAAAACACACTATCTATTTCTAAATATGTGTTGGCTAATGTTTCTAAATATGTGTTGGCTCATCTATTTCTAAATATGTGTTTGTTGGCTCATTTCTAAATAGCCGACAAGATTAATTCTGAATCATTTATTACAAGTAGGATGCAAATCTCCAGGTCTTTAAATCTTAAATTGTACTTAACTAACCTCAAAGTCAACGTACAGAAATTAAACATGAAATTACCTGTCAGCATCTGCAAAACATTCAGGGGATAATTCAGAGCAATCAGCTCCAACATAACAATCATAGCACTCACAAACAGGTTGACCCTTAGCAATATAACTGTCAAGGAACGCTAGACCATGTCCCGAGCAAGAGATCGCCGCAACCGCCTCCGCCTCAGCCGCAGCCTTCTCACTCCAAGTCAACGACGATCCATATCTAATATCCTGTTTGTTCTCTCTCGATCGATCTACACCTGCATAGATATATATACTAAGTAGTATATTTGTTGTTATGGATATTAACAAACATATTCCATAACAACATTTCTTCATATTTCAGTTTTTTTTTTTTGCTGCAGGCTTGTAGATGCTGTAATAAAAAAGGGAATCTTGTTGATTAAATATATGAATTTTGTCATACATGTTAGTTGAGTTGTCGCCACTACTGTTTTAATATTTTCGCACACGTTTGCAGTTGTGGAAATCACGTGTGTTGACTTTTAACTATTTGCAGTTAACGAAATTAATCGGGTTCGTTTACAGTCACGGGTCGACACTTTATCGGGTCACGGGTGGGTCAATAATAGGTTGCACGTTTTAAAGGGGTTATACCCATGTCTCAGAAGAAGCTACAATTAATTGAGAAGTGGTCAAGTTTAACCGGGTTTATGGGATAGACGTTTGGCAGTTAGTGGCACAAATGAAGGAGTAGAATATTCAATTTTGCATGCGTTTTATGTTTGTTTCTTTTGTTATAAATAGGAGTAGTTCTTTTATTTTCTTATGTACCTTCTTTTGTTTAACCAAATACACAACAACTCTTCTTTCAATCAATAAAAACAACACAGCTAGTGTTTCGTGAGTTTGCGTAGAGTGTGTTCGGAGGGGCCTGAACCAACATTTGGTATCAGAGTCTAGGGCTCGTGTAGAAGGAGAAGGCTGGTTTGAGAGTCGGTTTGGAGAAAAAGTGTAGCCCTTGGCTGTGGGTCAAATGCAGCAGCAAAGACTGAGTTTGGGTTGTTATTCGCAATCTGTTTTCATGAAGAAGGATATATGCGGGGTGTTGCGAGATAGTAGGAGCTATTTCGGGAGTTCTTAACTGCATAAGACGAAGACGGAAAAATGTTTCGGTTCAACAGTTGTCATGGTGGAAATGCCGTTTTGGACGACAGGGAGTGACTAGTGATAAACTGGAAAGAACGGGTATCTTGATCGGGTTGTTTGTGATAAGAGGAGACCGACGTACGCGTGAAAAAACGGACAGGAAGGGTCCGTCAAAGCAGGTGGCTTTGGATTCGCTTTGTTTAGCGGTTGAAAGAAAACGCTAAAAGCGGGTGACTTTGTTTTCTTTGTCGGCAGAGTGACCTCTTTGAACAGGTGTGATGGGAAAAAGGTACGGGAAGAGATTGGAGAAACTATATTGTGTGAACATTATGGCGTTGGAGTTCAAAACAGGTGGATTTGGATTTGGCCGGAGGAGGTCGTCAATCCGTGATGAGTCGAGATGTTAGTGAATGGTTCCAACGGGTTATCATGTTACATGTTACAAGTGTGGTAATTTAATTCAGTTTGAACCGAGAAGACTTTGGACGTGACTGAGGTGAAGGTCGGGTGTCCGCTAAAAGGTCGAGATGGTTAAAGACGAAAGTGATTCGGTGTCGTAGTTTGTGAATGGTGTGAACGACCGATTAAGGAGGTGACTGTTGGGTTAATCGGTTTCGTTTACAGGTCACGGGTTGACTCTTTATCGGGTCAACGGATCGTCCACAGGTTATGGAATGGGTCAATAATAGGCTGCACGTTTTAAAGGGATTATACCCATGTTTTAGAAGAAGCTACAATTAATTGAAAAGTGGTCAAGTTTGACCGGGTTTATTGGATAGACGTTTGGCAGTTAGTGGCACAAATGAAGGAGAAGAATATTTATTTTGCATGTGTTTTATGTTGGTTTCCTTTGTTATAAATAAGAGTAGTTCTTTTATTTTCTTCTGTACCTTCTTTTGTTTAATCGAATACACAACAACTCTTTTTTCAATCAATAAAAACAAAACAATTAGTGTTTCGTGAGTTTGTGTAGAGTGTGTTTGGAGGTTCCTGAACCACCATTTGGTATTAGAGCCTAGGACTCGTGTAGAAGGAGAAGGTCAGTTTGAGAGTCGGTTTTGAGAAAAAGTGTAGCCCTTGGTGGTTGGGGCAAACGCAGCAGCAAAGACCGAGTTTGGGTTGTTGTTTTTCGCAATCCGTTTCCAGGTTTATGAAGAAGGATATATGGGGGGTGTTGCGAGATAGTAGGGGCTGTTTCGGGATTGCTTAACCGCATAAGACGAATACGGGAAAATGTTTCGGTTCAACTGTTGTCATGGTGGAAGTGCCGTTTTGAACAACGGCGGGTGACCAGTGATAAACATTGGTGCTCCGGGTCCGTTATGGGTGACCAAAAGAAGAATCTTCTAGGCCGTTTGGTTATTAGTTGCGGGTTTGCGCGACTAGTCACAATTGGAAAGAACGGGTACCTTGATCTGGTTGTTCGTGATAAAGGAGACCGGCGTACGCGTGAAAAAAAGGGAAGGAAGAGTCCGTCAAAGCAGGTGGCTTTGGATTCGCTTCGTTTAGCAGTTGAAAGAAAACGGTAAAAGTGAGTGACTTTTTTTTCTTTGTCGGTGACTCGGTGGAGTGGCCTCTTTGAACAAGTGTGATCGAATAAAGGTACGGGAAGAGATTGGAGAAACTACACTGTGAACATTATGGCGTTGGAGTTCAAATTGGGTGGCTTTGGATTTGGTCGGAGGAGGTTGTCAATCCGTGATGAGTCGAGATGTTAGTATGTTTTATGGTTGTTTTGCTAAGTTAGACTTATAAGTTTAATAAATGTTATTAACCTGAGTTTTCTGGATGTCACATCATCCCCCTATTGAAAGAATTTTCGTCCCAAAATGTGATACCCCGCAATTTCAGGTTCTTAATTTAACTAAACTCTAGTTACTTGTACTTACATTCTTTGCATTCTACTTAACTAGGGTTAGCTAGATGAGTCACACGTTGCACAGTTATAGGTTAATAACTGCATGAAGTGGTAATTTGGGGAAATACCAAACTATATACATGAGTAGTGAACCCCGGACGTTGGTGAATTGTGAAGTTAAATAATTGTGGATTAATTGGTTGATATTAATTGCAATTACGTGTTTATGTGAAACTATGTGCAAACTGTATGTGATTACGTGAACATAAACCGAACGCGTTATTAAAAACCGTAATCGATGAACCGTTAGGAAGGTTGGGGTCTTAATACATGGGGTTACACTTGATATGGTTCAAAATAGCGAAAATATCGAAGAAAACACGCAATATACTGGACCAGGCCACCCGGAACGAGCCGAGGTCAAGTGAGCTAGTGGCCGCTCACTTAGACCGAGCGGCCGTTCACCGGGTGCAGACGTGTTAAACCGACCTAAAACCTCTATTTAAGCAATCTTAAGCCCCAAGTACCCAATAAACTTAACCCTAATCGTCCCCTACTGTCTATTTACAAAAAATATCAAACCCCAAACACCTGCTAAGGCTCAAGAACACCATTCAGGAAGCTTGGAGAGCATTCGGTTGGTGGTTTTGAAGTGCTTTTGGTATAATACTCAACCGTACATGTTTGATTATCTTTAATGTATTATAAAACATCATAACCGAGTTTGTCCAGGTGTGAAACACTTTTTTAAAGATTAAAACTTGTTGTTCATAAAGATTAATGGAGTTAAACATGATGTTATGCGATGATTATTGTATGTACTGCATGAGTTTGCATGTTTTTGATGTTTTAGACTTCTAGGGTTTATGATTGATGATGTTTAACATGTATCTTGTAAGGTTTTGATCATGTTATGTGTTATTGATGTTGTATGACGATTTTTGGGTATTGTTAATCGTTAATATGCAAAGATAGTGATTGAAACTAGGGTTTATGCATGATTTAGAATCTGGAGATAATGATTAGATCGACTTGCAGAGGCTGTAACATGATGTTAAATTGTTTGTTTTAATGATTTCTTTGCCAAAAAACATTGTACATGGTCTTAGCTTTTCATAATGGGAAAAATCATCTGTTTTGGATGTCGTTTGATGGGTTTTTGGAATTTTCTTTGATTAAAGGTCATATCAGATTTTCGGATTAGTAAATTAGGTCAACTTTAAACAATCATAACTTGAGTTTTAAAAAGAGTTAGATTATGAAATTCGGACAGTAGGTCGACATTGATGAAACTTGACTTTTCCAAGTGGATTCATCCTGTTTGGATAAATACACAATTTTTAGGAAATTTTCTACTAATCTGATATGTTGTAAGTATTTTCTGGACCTGGCTGTATTGTATGATTTTTCATAATTTTTTTGTATGGTTTTGTCACGAAATAAAAATATGTACTTGTCCGGTAGACTCCCTGGAATATTCAGTAAAATGTTTGGGAGTCTAATTCATTGGAAAAGTATTTTTAGTAAATTGGTTTTCATAGCGCATAATCTATCCTAAATACGCAAATTATGTAATGTACACTTATGTGGCTATCTGGAGTCTTGTGTGACTTGTAATTGACATGAACTTGTATGAGCACTTATATGAGGTGTATATGAATTGCATAACTGTTGTTAATCATTTTTTCACCAATGGGTCCGTAGGGTCTGCTTGTGCATTTAGAATCATTAGGTGTCACTTACACGGTTTTGAAGTTTTAAACGTCTTGGACAAACGGGTCATATGGTGTAATGATATTACACATATACTCACTTAGTGACACATGTAATAGGGAGTCGGTAGTACGTCCTATTTGTGGAGTTTGGATTAGTTGCTTGCAACCTAAGGTGAGTTTCACTACTCTTTTCTCAAAAGCATGCGTCTCGGGGAGAAAACTTACTTAACTTTTCTAGTCCAACTTGGGACAACTCACACATCCTGTGATACGTGGTGCTAGGTTCACGAGGTGAATCTGTTCTTACTAATTCATGCTTTATGTCCTTGATGAACTAAACCAACTCTATCGTTAAAGTCCTTCTAAATACCGAATGAATTGCCGGGTGGGCAAGCGGATTATTAGTTGATAGCGTTATTAGGTTTCACAAACCTCACATCGTACTAGGAGCATGGGTATGAATTATAACTTAACATTTATTATCATTGATTTATAGACAATGATGCAAGGCACTTTGCTCACTATTGTGGGATCTCGTTGTTTAGCAGTTCGGTATTACCGGTGTTAGTTGTCATGAGTTGGTTAGTTACCCCTGGCATGTGAATTAGCTGTTACTTGTTGTTACGTGGTGTGGGAGGCCTACGCACTTATTTGTTGTTACGTGGTTTTGGGAAAACCTACGCGTTTACTTACTCGTTTACTTTACTCTGTGAACTCACCTACTTTATGTTAACACACGATAACATGCTTTTGCAGGTCACTAGTTTCGGAGCACGTGTAGGGCATGCATCATATAGTGTCATTGGGATATGAACACTTAACTATTTTCGAATATTTAATTATTTACTGATGGTTTTGGGCGCGTTGTTTTGCGCAGACTATTTGGTTAACTGTTTTCTTTAATTTCGCTTCCGCAACTATTTGAATGTTTGGTTAACTATGAAACTTGTTTTGCAATAACGAACTAAATGGTTTGGGCATTTATAGTCGTTCATATGACTTATGGCTATGGAATCCTGGTATGTCATGCGCCTCACGGTATAAACCCCGTAGTGGAAATTTGAGGGTGTGACACAATTTTTTTCCCCGGTTGCTACATCATCCTCCTGTTGAAAAGAATTCCGTCCCGAAATTCAGTTCGTTTCAACAGTAATAGTTAGTTTGGTGCAAGTGAGTTTCAAAATTGATAACCGCAAAACTAGGCTCAATGTTTTTTATCTAGGTACTGACCAACTCAAGATTTTAAAACCGACTTTGGACTAAAACTTTGGCCCTTGAGGTGGCCTGATAGACTGTTGAATGACGATTCCCAACCATCGACTTGCTCGGGTCTGACTCAAACAAAAATGTTTGGAACAAGAGACAAGGAAGGAAACTTGTCAAACACAAAACATAGGTGGTAACGAGACTAGCAATAATCGATAGGCCTCATAGAGAACCAATAAGTACGTACAGGTGTCTGCTTGATCCAACTTCAAGCACTAACGCATAATATGTCCCTCTTCACTACAATTGTAGCAACCTCGATTCACTTTAGGAGCGGTAGGTGGGGCTGATATGGCTAGAACCTTACTCCGGCAGTTCCTAGCTTCATGGTCGTGCTAGCCACAACGATAGCATGGGTACTTGAAACAAGAACCATTATGGTGGTAACCGCACATACCACACTTCGGGTGGTTACCAACATAGTTACCCGATTCCTTGGCTGGCTAAATGGGGTCCAAAGGTTGAGGAATGTTGGATTCCTCCTGACGCGGATGAGGGAGGATGAGGGCGAGGCTTTCGTCGGTGTTGTTGTCATCCCGCTTCCTTTTGTTGTGTGGGGCCTTGAGAGTTGTGCCCCTAGGAAGTAAAACACCTTCCTCCACCTTCTGATTGGTTAACTTGTGAGCTATATGAATGGCCTCCTGAATAGTGGTTGGGTCTGATGCTGTTACCATTCCTCTGATCTTGGGTACCAATACAGCAATATAATGCTCTATCCGTCTGAACATGGGTGTGTCCGATCCCGGACACATGACAGCTAAAGCATGATGCTTGATAGTGTACATTTCGATGTCAGATCCCACCATCTTGTGATTCAATAACTGATGTTCCAATTTCTGCACTTCATCCTGAGGGCAGTACTTACTCCTTAGACGATGAATGAACTCGACCCATGGCATGACATTGGCTTCCCCCAAGCCAAGAGTTTGGGTAGTGAAGTTCCACCAGGTAAGAGCGGGTCCCTCTAGAGTACCCGAAGCAAACTTCACTTGATCTTCAACAAGACAGTTGCACATAGCGAACACATATTGGATCTTTTCAATCCACCTGAGCAGTCCCACTGCTCCCTCGGCACCACTGACCGAAGGCGGCTTGCACTCCATGAAAGCCTTAAATGTGCAAGCCTGAGGAGGTGGTGGTGGGGATGCATGCTAATGGGTAGCATTCCCACCAAGGCCCTGCTGAGCGGCCTGAAAAACAGCCAAGGCAATAGACACCTGCTCCTGGATGAGATAGTTCAACTCCTCTTGGGTCATGTTGATGTTTCCACGAGCTCCGCCATGACCACCGACGCGTCCACAGTTGTGACCACCATTGAGAGCACCGCGTCTTCCTCCACGTGCAGTAGACATTCTTCTGATATGACAAACAAGCGAGACATTAGAAGCATCATAGACCATTGATTTCTAGAAAACCTGATACAGAACCGAAAGGGCATCCTGACTGGACGAGTCTATATTGTCCACAGACCATCTATTTGGGATATCATAGGTAAGCACTACAAGCTCAACTACTCTAATCCGTGCTATAGATAGGAACCCCCGGATGAATGGTCACAAACACTAGTGTGAGATATTGTGCGAGTGAGTGTGCCGAGATGTTCGAATCTTGAGCAGATCTTAAAGTAATGCCGAAGAATCACTCCAATGTACGCCACTACCATGCAAGGTCAACAAGCTCAATTTTCCACCCTCATAGTCAGATGCAGAGGTAAAGATAGGGTACGAAGATAATAACTATGATCTCCACTAAGTGAAATGGCAACGAAACCAATCAAAAGATGTCCCTCAACAAGGTGGTACTGGTCAACAATAGGCTCTGCTACAAGAATGAATGATAGGCTTCCACAACTCGAAAGGTTTTCTGTCATGCTACTAAATCAAGGATACGGTTCGGCAAGGACTCGAACAAAGGAGATTGATAGTAAGAACTGGGTGTAGCAAGGAGATTCTTTGTGCAAACGTTTTGGTACAATGATCGCCCATGATTGGTAGCCCAAACATAAAGTTCGCTAGGGTTACCATGTTCCCCAAATTATGATTTTGTGTGCACCCGAAATAATAATTTGCCGCACATGGTCCTCCAGGTGTGCTTTAGTTTAAGTTTAAAATCACGGGACTCAAAATGCAAGAGTAGGAACAATCCAGTTCCTATCCGATGAAGTGGATGATGTAACGAAATGTGTAACCAATGTTGACAACCCCCCAGTAGTTAGCGAATTTCGAACTTGCATTGACTCATAGATATGTGACTATCTAGTATGTGAGACTCGGCTATAGACTAGACTCTAAATGCAGTCCTAGTTCACTATAACCATTGGCTCTGATACCAATCTGTCACACCCTCAAATTCCACGTGCGGGGTTTTACCGTGACGCCCGTGACACACCAGGATCCAAGTCAACAGTCATATTAAACGACAACTATATGGGAAAAGAACTAATTTTAAACATCCATGTAATATAAAAGTTTAGTGGAAGCATAAAAGGTTTACAACTAAAAAAAAACCATCAAATGTTAATGTTTAAAATAACTAAAGACAAGGTTCATGCAGCGGAAAAATGAACAGTAACATGTAGTGCGACTCCGTGCATCCTATTCCTTGATTGCTACATTAGCGACTTGGGAAAACATGCTAAAACGGTTCAACATATAATACTGGTGAGTTCACAGGTTTTGTTATAAAAGTTGTTAGAGAAAAACCAGATTCACATAACACACTATTATGAAAGAAAGAAACTATTATGAAAGAAAGAAAAGCAGATGAACGTTTGACTCATTACTCAAGTATTTCGAATACTGCGGGTATCCCACGGTTCCCCCTATGGTTTTCCCTTGGCTTTCCCTCGGTTTGCCCTTGGTTTTCCCTCGGTTTGTCGTTGGTTCGCCCTATCCCCCGCTAATACACCCATTTAATAGTTGAATAGTTATAAGGATTGCCAGTGCACAAGTGAAGTGATAGTGCTTATGTAATCCAAAAGTTGCTTATCCCCCAAAAGTAAAAACAGTAAAAGTGGGGCCGTGAACTCACCTTAGGTTGCGTCTTCAAGTAAGTAATTACCCAGGCGTGTTATGGTAGCTTCGACTACTGGAACCTACCATAAATAGCCTATAAGTGTTTAACTGATAATACGTTTGTATAATAACCCTTAGTGTCCAAGACCTTGACTTTGTATGTTTGAAAAAGCGTTTAACGTTTGACACGATCGCACAAGACAAGACCCGACATCCCGATGGTGACCCGATACTCCCGTGTTAGTCAAATACAGGTAAACAGCTAATCATGAGTGGATAATTACCATATACGAATATCAGTTCACCAAGTCTAGCATATAGTTCACATAATGCACGTACATGCCATAATGCGTGTTATGGGGTTCCTAGACATGCCACCGGGTTTACAATATGTTACTAGGTGTCAAAACATGTTACGGGGTTCCAAAACGCACTTTCGGCATCAAAACACACGACTAGGCATCAAAAACACACGACTGGACACCAACAGGCGACTAGCCGACTAGCTAAGATAGTCGCCCTGTGGGACACGACTAGCCTCTCAACCAGGCGACTTGCTAAGCTAGTCGCCCCCAGGGCCACGACTAGCTTAGCTAGTCACCCCCTACAGGCTGTTCGGCTCTTTTGCGTGAAACCCTCCAAATTCGATCTGAAATATGTAGAAACACCCAATATCAATCATAATCATCAAACAACCCAATCCCATCAATAACCCCCAATTTATCATCAGTTTATCACCCTAGTTGCAACTATTTCCCAAAATGGAATAATATTATGAAAACATCACATCATTGCATGAAAACTTTACCCTAAATGGCAAATAATCCGATTTCATGAGATAATCATATCCCAAACATCAGCATACATCATTCTAGCATAAATCCTAACAACATTCAATCATCAAATCACCACATAACATCCTAAATCCTTCTAATGCCCTCAAACGGGTCAAAACTCATATTATCATCAAAACACATCAAACAACCTTCATAATTTGAGATAATCATCCTAATAACTCATTCATATCATCAAAACATCAAACACACAAGAATCCCCATGTTTTAATCATCAAAAACCATTTCAAGCTTGTATTTTTATCTCAAATCCATGTAGATGTTAAGATATAGGTCGGGACCTTTAGGTTTCAAATTAATGACTTAACAAGAGTTTAGGATGAATAACACACTTTCAATCTTGCTTAGAAATGATTTTTAGGCTTGGAAATGAGAGATTTAGTAAAAACGGGTTTCAGAGGTTAAGGGTGATATGAGAGAGGTTTGGGGCGAGTTAGGTTGCACAAATGATGTTTAACAAGTAAAATATGGTATTATAGCTGCTGCTAGTCGTCTGACTAGCATAGGCTAGTTGCCTCCTAATGCACACAACTAGCAAAGCTAGTTGCCTCTTAAACACACAACTAGCTACCCGTGTTGCCTCCTTAGAGTCGATTGCTACGATAACACATAATTTCACGTATACACGTATCGACACAATATATAATGATTGTAACACGTTTATTACTCGATAACTAACAAGTTTACGTTAATTCACCAACTTACGGGACTCAAGACTCGTGTGTGTGCGTTAAATCCGATGATCCTCCGAATCACCAACCCTTGGACACATGGATATAATCCGACTCCCAATGATCCCCCGGATCATTGTAGCGACTCCCGATGACCCGAATCATCGTAACGACTCCCGATGAATCCCCGGATCATCGTAATGACTCCCGATGATTCCCCGGATCATCATAACGAGTCCCGATGATTCCCCGAATCATCGTAATGTCTCAACTTACCAAGTTAAGTATGTTTTATGTTTGCTTTGTTAGGTAGACTTATAAGTTTGATAAAATTTATTAACCTGAGTTTGCTAGGTGCCACAGTCAAGACCCCTCCTCGCACGAAAATATAAATTAAACAGGACCATTTGTGAGAAAATATTGTTTTACATGCTATAAAAGTTCATTAAAGATTAAGCTTATAGATCAACTACCTCATCAAACACTCCATAGGAAGACATACAACTAAATACTAAAAATTTCATTGATCTACGTATGAAAAGGCTCAAAAAAGTTTGGTTATTGTAGCTGCAGTTAAAAGGCACCACTAACTTTCCGTTATCATCATGACCTCAATCTTACGATAAGCCGCTAGTGAATCAAAGCCCATGACTAGAAACTCACAAAACATGTGGGTAACCCAAGACACAAACTGTCACATTTAGCAAAAGGAAAAAACAACACCTGAACACTATTCAAATGAATGACTTATTTAATGTTTCACTAACGTGGGTAACCAAAGACACTAACGTTTACTGTAGCTACAAAATGGGTGTCAAGCAATAATAATAACAATAACCACCAGCCTCCATTATCATCACCGTGTTTTGTGGCTCAAACTTGCATTTTGACCACAACCTCAAGATATTAAGCTAGAAGCAACCCAACAAGTGAAAATATTAAGGCTGTTGCAGGTGCGACTAAAAATGTGATGCTACCTTTGTGACTCGGCCCAACCTCATTGCCACCCCCATAAAATGTTTGTAATGCAATATGCTTAGAAACGACAGGTTATTGTTGCCGCAAGTAGCTATTTTACATGTCATAACATATGGCAACTCCCTCAAAAATAAAAGACATAAGTAACTCATATAACATAATGTTGAACCCCAGAAATACCAACAACCAAGATTCAAGTTGCACATAGTTTAACGAATCAGATTCAATAAACCATTCCAAATGTGTGACGCAACCTGCAAAGAAACGGTAACAATCGAGGCAGCAGAAGCGACAATGGCATCAGAATGTTAACAATAAAACCGGATCTATTCCCAAAAACTAGTGATCAAATACAAATCCAATCAAACAATATTGATGATGTATTGTAAAATACATCTATTTCCAGTGTATAGTTTGTCAGTTTTCGAGTCGTTTAGATAGTATTTTTAATAGTTTTAGGGTTGTCATTGTTTATTTTATTTATTTTAGGTCTTTATAGATTTTTATTAGTTTTTGGTCTTTTTTAGTGTTTATCTATTTTATTCTATATTTTGTAGGTGTTCATGGACGTTGGAGCGTAAACGAGCAACTTTGATCAAGTCAAGAACACCCGAGTCTAGAGCACGATGTCATAATACTATATATATATATATATATATATTAATAGTATAATAATAATAGTATTATAATAATAATAATAATAATATAATAATAATGGACTTTTAAGTCCATGTTGAGTTTACGTAATAGAAAAAAAAAGCCCAACTTAAGGAGGAGGCGGCACATGATTCGACGAGCACAACAGAGGAGGTGCACAGAATAGAACAGCAAATATTATTAGGGAGGCAAGCCAAGGATCAAAGGTTCTAAGCCTTGGGAGCGAGTATTCGGGTGTCAATCATTCGGTTCATTCGTTTCTTTATTATCTTTATTCTTGACATTGATTGCTGAACTTTTATTTGTTTTTGTTTTTCTTTTCAAGATGATTTGTGGCTAAAACTTTTATAGCTACCTAGATTAAGACAAATAACTATGTTTTGATTTGCGTTTTTATGGTTTTTGGAACTTGTTTGGATTTATGATTCAGTAAAGATTTTGATTTCTCTAGATCTGGTGTATATGCGTATCTATTATTTTTTTATTGTCACTTATTCACTCCACTTGCACTTTTGTGAATGTCTTTCATGTATGAGTGCTAGTTAGGTTGCAGACTTTGTGTAGCAACTAGTTTATGGTCAATAGTCGCGATTTTACCATAGGAGTGATATTTGATGGTTAGAAGATTTTAGGTATTCTTCCAAGTCCAATAGCTGTGAGGTGAGGGCTTGTTGGTATGTCTAGGTTGTTAAATTGCTAGGTTAGAGGCTTTGTGAGAAGATCTGCCTAGTTTCCCTTTCAATTCCTGCATATCAAGTTAGATCTAGGCTTCAATAATTACCCCTTGCACCTAGTGTAGTGAGGCTTTCGCGCTGTGAGGTAGATTGTCTAGCGGGTACTCGATCATAAGAGTTAGATAACCTGTGAGGGTTTGTACTCCAACCGGTAGTTTAACAGCACAACAATATTCTAGGGTTTCCCCTTGAGAAGGGTCGAGGGTGTCTAGTTTATTCTTGATGTTTAGTATTTTAAGATCCCGGTTCCAAATCAGTTCCATAACCATAGAAGCTTATCAGGCATAGTTAGGAGTCTGGTCTAGGTAGTGTCTTGTCATCATTTGAATTCAGCTCAGTTAAGTTCGTGTCTTTAGTTCAGTTTAGTTAGTCTTAGTTAATCTTTATTTTATTGCATTTTTTATTTTTCAGTAAAACCCCCCTTAAAATAATAAAATAATTTAATAGATATTTAGGATAAGTAATCGAGTCTAGTTTTCGTTTTCCATTAGAGTCTCGTGGGTTCGATATCCGGACTTACTTTAGCTATACTAGAGTCGATAGGTTCACTTGCCTGTCAGTAGTTTAGTTTTAGAGAGTCTAGAGTATTACTTAGTGTCTAGTTTTAGGTTAATTTAGTTGTTTTTATTAAACTACTTTTAGCACATTAAGTTTTTGGCGCCGTTGCCGGGGACTCTTAGGCGATTGCGTTAACTAGCTTTGATTATACTTATCTGCCATATCTGTGCTACTTGTGTTTTGTTTTGACCCGTTAAGCATGGTTAAATTATTTTTCAATTCCACTAGCATAAGTTTGTTAATTAATAAGGATCGGGTGGAATTAAACGGGTTGGATCGCGTCCAGATAAAAGAGAAGCCCCCTGATTAAGTTTAAGTGTGGGGAGGCTTTGTAGAGTTTGTAAATTTTTATTTATACTTATTTATTTTTTTTTCTAGCTTTTCATTTATTTTTATTTTTTTTTTATTATTTGTGGTCCGTCCTTTGGTAGTGGTTCATAGGTTTTTATCTTTGTTTTTGTGTCTTTGAGTCTGTTTACAGGTTTGCGTGTTTGATTGGGTAAAGGAAATTTCACCATGAGAGGTTTGGGTAATAAAAAAGAATTTTTCTAAAAAAAAAAAAAATTAATTAACTTTCTGTGAAAAAAGACTTTTCATGTAATGTGAGCAGTCTGGGCTGACCTGTTCGCCTCATGCGACCAGCTATTACCCCGGAAAGTTATATTTTTTTTTCGCTTGCAACGCGTGTTGTGATCACCAGTGTCCTTCACGTTGAACGAGAATCGGATTTTTTTTCCTACCCATTTGGTTCTACCATCATTCACCGCCATTTTGCCAAGCAGGTACGTTTTCTTGTTTGTTGTTATATTATGAGTCTAAGTTAGTAGTTTGAGTCTTTTTATTTTTGTGTGGTTCGGTATTATGCTCGGGTTTTGTTTGTTTCGTTTTGGGCAGGTTTGGATTGCACCGCCCGTACTCAATCTCCATTCGGGTGATTCCGGATCTGTTAACATTTGTCAAAGCAACCCGAGAGTATACCTTGTGTCAGAGCCGATCGCGAATGAAATGCTATACGATCGAGCTGGACTGGACTAGAGTTTTGGAGCTTACGAAAAAAAATTAACCAGCTAAGTCATTTTCAATTTGCACTTATCTTTTTATTTTTGTATTTTATTTTTGTATTCGGAATTTATTTATTTATTTATTATTTTTTATTTTTTTTGTGCTGAGTCGTTTTCTATTCCTACATTGAGGGCAATGTAAAATTTAAGTGTGGTGATGGGAAACTGTCGTTTAGTCTGTATATAGAGTCGTTTTGGTTTTAAAAAAAAATTGAAAAAAAATGTCCCTGATTTTGAAGTTTGCATTATATAAAATATGGAAGATGATAGGTAAAGTTAGGTGTCCGGTTTTCAAATAGTATGTATAATAAGAGATTAAAATTGATTGAAAACGTGTCTGATTTGGGATATGTGGATAGGCTCGGCCGGTAGAAAGGTTTCCTTTGAAAAGTAATAAATTAATTATGGTAGGCTATTTTGTGGGTTCTCATCTAGGAGAAACGGGGAGACCAAAACCGCCAAAAATAGTATAAGAAGCACCGTTATAAGTAGAAAACCGTTAGAATTTCTAATCTCTTATAAAAAAAATAAAAATAAAAAAAATTAGAAATCAAAGCAAAAATGCTAAAGCTTAAGGTGCCTGGTCACTGGGATAGCGACTTGGATTGGCCACACCCTCTGAGTTAAGTATGCTGAGATGAAAAAAAATGATGAAGCTTAAGGTGCCTGGCCACTGGGATAGCGACTTGGATTGGTCACACCCTCTGAGTTAAGTATGCCAAAAAAAAAGAAAAAAAAAGTGATTTTAAATTCTCTTGGTTTTCTACATAAGACGGTTGGGAAATGGTCAATTGGTCGTTCCTTTAGCTTCATAAGCTTGAGGCGGGATTAGGAGGAACTGTGGCTTCCTATGAGTGAGACCCTAGATAGACTAACCAACATGAACTTAACATAAATAAAAAGGGGCTTGGAAACCGGTTTGGGTTTAAGAGGATCAGTATACCTGCAATCGCAATCAACACGTTAGTAAATTATAAATTAAGTAACCTATGTTTTGAAACCGGATGTAAGCCTAACTGTGATTCCATAGCATAATTCTTTTTCAGGGACGAAAAAAAGATAAGTGTGGGGATATTTGATGTATTGTAAAATACATCTATTTCCAGTGTATAGTTTGTCTGTTTTCGAGTCGTTTAGATAGTATTTTTAATAGTTTTAGGGTTGTCATTGTTTATTTTATTTATTTTAGGTCTTTATAGATTTTTATTAGTTTTTGGTCTTTTTTAGTGTTTATCTATTTTATTTTATATTTTGTAGCTGTTCATGGACGTTGGAGCGTAAACGAGCAACTTTGATCAAGTCAAGAACACCCGAGTCTAGAGCACGATGTCATAATACTATATATATATATTAATAGTATAATAATAATAATAGTATAATAATAATAATAATATAATAATAATGGACTTTTAAGTCCATGTTGAGTTTACGTAATAGAAAAAAAAAAGCCCAACTTAAGGAGGAGGCGGCACATGATTCGACGAGCACAACAGAGGAGGTGCACAGAATAGAACAGCAAATATTATTAGGGAGGCAAGCCAAGGATCAAAGGTTCTAAGCCTTGGGAACGAGTATTCGGGTGTCAATCATTCGGTTCATTCGTTTTTTTATTATCTTTATTCTTGACAATGATTGCTGAACTTTTATTTGTTTTTGTTTTTCTTTTCAAGATGATTTGTGGCTAAAACTTTTATAGCTACCTAGATTAAGACAAATAACTATGTTTTGATTTGCGTTTTTATGGTTTTTGGAACTTGTTTGGATTTATGATTCAGTAAAGATTTTGATTTCTCTAGATCTGGTGTATATGCGTATCTATTATTTTTTTTATTGTCACTTATTCACTCCACTTGCACTTTTATGAATGTCTTTCATGTATGAGTGCTAGTTAGGTTGCAGACTTTGTGTAGCAACTAGTTTATGGTCAATAGTCGCGAGTTTACCATAGGAGTGATATTTGATGGTTAGAAGATTTTAGGTATTCTTCCAAGTCCAATAGCTGTGAGGTGAGGGCTTGTTGGTATGTCTAGGTTGTTAAATTGCTAGGTTAGAGGCTTTGTGAGAAGATCTGCCTAGTTTCCCTTTCAATTCCTGCATATCAAGTTAGATCTAGGCTTCAATAATTACCCCTTGCACCTAGTGTAGTGAGGCTTTCGCGCTGTGAGGTAGATTGTCTAGCGGGTACTCGATCATAAGAGTTAGATAACCTGTGAGGGTTTGTACTCCAACCGGTAGTTTAACAGCACAACAATATTCTAGGGTTTCCCCTTGAGAAGGGTCGAGGGTGTCTAGTTTATTCTTGATGTTTAGTATTTTAAGATCCCGGTTCCAAATCAGTTCCATAACCATAGAAGCTTATCAGGCATAGTTAGGAGTCTGGTCTAGGTAGTGTCTTGTCATCATTTGAATTCAGCTCAGTTAAGTTCGTGTCTTTAGTTCAGTTTAGTTAGTCTTAGTTAATCTTTATTTTATTGCATTTTTTATTTTTCAGTAAAACCCCCCCTTAAAATAATAAAATAATTTAATAGATATTTAGGATAAGTAATCGAGTCTAGTTTTCGTTTTCCATTAGAGTCTCGTGGGTTCGATATCCGGACTTACTTTAGCTATACTAGAGTCGATAGGTTCACTTGCCTGTCAGTAGTTTAGTTTTAGAGAGTCTAGAATATTACTTAGTGTCTAGTTTTAGGTTAATTTAGTTGTTTTTATTAAACTACTTTTAGCACATCAATTGACAACCATAACCATAGGGGGTTTAGAATTTCTAGCTTGACGAAAATCGAAAACTCGCATGAAGGATCGACGAACAGTTTCATTAGTTACCCAAATTACCGAATACACCAACTTCAAGATCCAATCTTTCTTTTCACCCAAACAACCGAATACTATATCTAATCAAGTAACATGGGGTGGCCGGTTGTGGTGGTCGTGTGCGTGTCGAGCCGAGGGGAAGGGAACATGGGGTGGCCGGTTGTGGTTGTGGTCGGCGAGTCGGTGGCGGTCTATGAGGGTGGTGGCGGACGGTGATGGTGGTGGTTTGTTTTGATTAAAACCTTTTAATCTTGTTGGCTAAAACATGTGTCTAGGCTTTTAGGGAATAAGATGATTCTATAATCATCTTATTTACACTCTAATCCCTCAACTAAAGACTCGTCTACCAAGCCTTTAACCTTAACAATTAACTCTTTAATTATTCACCACGTTCAGTTTTAAATAATTACATGTCTAGTATATATGCCTTATGTTTTATTATCTAATGATAAAACATATTATGATTTTACTATTTAAACTACAAGACCATATATCCACAATATTTATAATCCGATAATAAATCAACATTTATAATTATTATCGAATGATAATTAGTTTAGCACTAGGGTGAGGTTAGGATACAAAGGGTGTGTTTTGTGAGAAGGGTGAGAAATAATTGTGTTCATTGAATCATATAGATGAATGGATGAGATTAAATGAGTGGCAAACTTGTAAATTATGTTATACTCTTATTAATTAAATATATGTTGTGGGGGTATAAAGGTAAAAATCACTTAGATTTAAATAAATGATCTTATTAAATAATTAGGAAAACCTCCAAAATTGAGAGGAATTATCGGAATTCCTTCACTACCACAATTAAACAATTGTCAACGATATTATTAAACTTCTGCTTATTTGAAATTGTGTTATGCATGACAAATGAGAGGATTTAAATGGAAGGACAAATCCTATACATGGAAAAAAGCGAAATGGTGATGGAGCTGTGTAATTGTGGAGTGCTTTTTAGTGTTTTGTTTAGTGGTTCTTTTTTTTTTTTTTTTTTTTTAACGGAGAAGGAGATGACTTTTATTCCACGAAACAAAAACACAACGAGTTCAACGACACTGTTTCCTAACCAGAGGTTAGCAAACCAAGACAAACATAGACACAAGTTACAAAATAATAAGACTCGCCTAACAAATACAATAACTGAGATGCACACATCATCACCTATGTGGTATTTCCAAATCCAAAAGATACCCATCCATCGTGCAGCAGACAGTTTGCAGAAATATGTAATTGACTTCAATTCTTTTCCACCTTCTGTACTCTTTAAGATTGCCTCTAAGCATACCCGTGCTGATGCGACCTCGAAAAGTTGCAGCTGGCAGGTTATTTGCTAACCCAGAATTTTATTGTTCACAATCGGTCCTCGATGTCTCCCCATCAATTCATTAAGCAATCTTGAAACTTCGACAGTCAGACAAAACCACGCGCACCTCATGTTTGCAGTCCTTTGAAGATAGCAGTAGTACTTCCAATCTTAGTATACATGATTAATTGTTCTTGACACCTTGGGATTGATTTCTCTTTAACCAACTTCATAAAGGCTTGTAATCATCTCATCCATTAGATCCATCGCTATGATAACCCAAAACCATTCTCGAGCACAAACCTAGATATTTGATATTTTGCTCCACCAGTTATGAATAACAGGGATTTGAATTAATGATATCCAAGAAAAACCAAAGTATCAGCTTCTAAGCAAAGTTCTGTCTCAATGCGTGTTGCAGAGCAAGTAATCCCATACCCGAGATGAAAGGAAAAAAAACTCACACCGCGAAACGATACCCGAAAGAACATGAAAAAACCGGCCGATAAGTAGCACCTTACTCATCATTAACCCTACATATGTTTTCCAACGCACACCAAACACACACAGGTGCTACCCACATGGTCCCATCCTCCCCAATCCGGTTAATCATGTACACCAAGAACACACACACACCAAGTTTAAGGAACCCATGTTCATGTTAGTCATCAAATTGCAGCAAATGAGAGCCAATTTTTTCATAAGTTCTTGAATCCAGGAGCAAACTCATACCCAAGAAACGAATATACACACACCACACAATTATTTATAACACGAAATGAAAAACGCGAAATAAATATGTCAATGCCAGGCCGGTATCACCAATGTCCCGATTTACCCTTAATCATTATTGTCACACACACGCCAAGACTCACACTATGGTGCATACCGATTCCCACCCTGCCTGCATTACATATGCCCAAGAAACTCACCCACGCCAAGCCATTGTATCATGTAAGTTGAGTGTTCTGCCGTCACAATATGAGCCCCTATCTCATATATTTCATCCCAAGAATCGAAGACCTTACACACACCATGATCACTGAAAGAAAGAACTGTTCAAAGAGATATATACATCCGAGTATCATAGCATCATTCAACACACATCACCCGGTTTCCATGACTACATGACTGACCCATTATTGACTTCATGACTGACTCATTAATGATTCTGTTGGTTTGTTAAAATTAAGTAACTCACACCAAACACACACAATGATGCTATCCGAAACCCTCCCACCCGGAATGTATACCACCAAATTGTCACACACACCAAGACACCAACACGCACACACACAGACAATAAGTACAGATTACTTGATACTAAAAATACCTTCCTTGAGCCATTCTTCGGATGAGATAGTGACGGTCGATCTAAACTTGATCCAAAGGTAGGTGTTTTCTTTGATTTCGTCAACTGTTTTTGCGAATGTTAGTGGAATACCTTTAAAGATTCTAGCGTTTCGTTTCAGCCAAATTGTCCACAGTGTCGCCATAACGATGGCTGCCGCTGCCTTCTTTTGCTTTTTTGAACCAGTAATGTTTGTCGCCATGGTGAGAATATCCGATACGTTTTGAGCATCCACCAGGTTAATACATTTCATCCACATTCCAATCGACCACCAAATGGATCTTGCCATGTTACAGGATACTAGAACGTGGTTCACCTGTTCGTCGCTGATTCCGCAGCATGGGCATGTGACGGATCCGACATTAATTCCTCTTTTTGACAGCTCGATTCGAGTAGGGATTCTACCGGATAATGCCTTCCACACGAACATGTTTGCCTTTGGTACGGCCCAATTACACCATATCATGTCGTTGGTGTCTTGATTTGATCCAAGGTTGACCGTGAGCTCTTGTGTAATGTGCTTTACCGAAAAATAGTCGCCATGATCTCCAGCCCAAACCCAACTATCTTCTCTTAGGTTTAACTTTGTTCCTCTTAACAATAGAATTAATTGAATGGATTGAGCCCAGGAATCCGCATCTCTTGGTCGAGTTTTCCAATTCCAACCCCAAATAATTTCCCTACCCATCCTCGAATAATTATCCTTTACCAAAGACCCTTTATTTCCAGCCATGTTGTAGGCTAAAGGGAAGGCGTCCTTAAGACATTGTGGGAGTATCCATACATCCTCCCAAAAACGGCATTTTCCCCCATCACCTAGTTTGCACATCAGTTTTTTTGTGATATCCACATTTATTTTGAGAAAGTCGGTCCCCAATCCTCCGATATTTTTCCACACCCCGGTTATTTGTTTGTTGATCGGAATGATTCCTTTAGTCCACCGATAACCATGTATTGCCCGAATGACTTTAGCCCATAGTTGATCCCCATCTTCTCTTAGTCGCCACCACCACTTAGTGAGAAGGGCCAAGTTTGCTTCTCTTATACCTCCTAAGCCCAACCCACCCCTCTTTTTAGAACCAGTGACTCTTTCCCATCCAACCCATCTAACTTTCTTCCCGTTTGAGCCCCCTCCCCATATAAATTTCCTTCTAATTCCTTCTAATATGCTAACTACCTTCATCGGAGCTTTGTAAAGAGACAGAAAATAGGTAGGGAGATTGCCTAGTACCGCCTTAGCAAGTAGAACCCTTCCAGCAAAGGAGAGACATTTTGCCTTCCATCTAGAAAGTCTTGAATTAAATCTATCAATCACCGGTTTCCAATTTGCGATCCGGTTCATGTTTGCACCCACCATCATGCCTAGGTATTTGAATGGGAGAGATTGTAATTCACAGTTGAGGGCATTCGCAAAGTTAGCCGATTGGTTCTCTTCCAGACCCACCCCATAAACTTTGCTTTTGGACAAATTTACTTTTAATCCAGAAGCGAGGTAGAAACATCTCAACATCCGATTCAAATTCTTTGCTTCCTCAACATCCCCGTTGCCAATGAATATTACGTCATCGGCATAGAATAGGTGTGATAATCGTGGACCCCCATTTGGCAATGAAATTCCATTATAAAGATCGTTTGTTCTTGCTCTTTCCATGATGACATGAAGTGCCTCCATTGCGAGGATAAATAGAAAAGGAGAGATAGGGTCTCCTTGACGTAGGCCCCTTTCAATTCTGAAACTGTTTGTGTTTGACCCGTTCACAATCACCATGCTCGACTGCGCATACAACAATCCCATGATCCAGCACTTCCATCTTGTGGGGAAGTTCATGTGTGTCATGACTGATAAAATGAACTTCCAGTTTAGCGTATCATACGCTTTGTTAAAATCCACTTTGAAAAGTGAGATCCGTTTTTTGTATTTCTTTGCCCAAGCAACGACTTCATTTAGTATCATAGGGCCATCAATGATGTTTCTCCCTCCTATGAAAGCAGATTGGGATGTCGACACTAAATCGTCCATAACAGTCACCAATCGGTTAACTAGCAGTTTTGAAATTACCTTTTGAACAGCTCCAATAAGTGAAATGGGCCTGAATTCATTGTGATTTTTTGGGTCGGCGACTTTTGGGATAAGTGCAATGAAGGAGGATCCACTTGCATGACAAAGCGACCCATGTGTGTGAAATTCGTCAACCACCTCCGAGAATAATGGTCCCAAATCGGCCCAGAACTTCTTTATGAAGGCGAAGGAGAACCCGTCTGGTCCAGGGGCTTTCTCGTTATCGCACTCCCATACGGCATTCTTGATTTCTTCTTGTGAAAAGGAACGAATGAGGAAATCCTTTTGTGCCTGCGTAAGTCTTTTAAAACCATCAGCTGCAATTCGGGGCCTTGATTTCCTATCCTCTTGGAATCTTGACTTGAAGAAATCATGAAAGGAGTCTTTCACTGATGTTGGGTCGGTTACCCAATCGTCCTCAACCATTATACCATTGATTCTATTTTTTATCACATTCTTGTTTGCCACCTTGTGAAACACTCTTGAATTTTCATCTCCACATTTGACCCATACCGCCCTAGATTTGATTCTAAGGTCCTCTGCTTTATTCAACTCCCATTTGGTAACTATGCTTTTTGCTTCAATTCTCTCTTTCTTTTCATTGACATCCAAGGGTCTGGTTTCCGCCACCCTTTCCAAATTGTTTATGACATTTTTTGCCTTAGAAACGGACTCTTCATCCAACTTCTTTTGGTTGGCACGCCAAGCTTTAATATTTGATTTTAGATTTTGTAGACATAAGGCAAGAGTTTTGCCTTTATTCGTGCCTTTTTCCGTTTCCATGATAGACCTTTTCACCACTACCTCAAGATCTTTTTCTTGTAACCATGTATTGAAGAATCTGAAAGGAATTGGACCGTAGTTGGATGATATCACGGATAAGATAATAGGCCGATGGTCCGACTTATCTCTATCAAGGGCCCTGAAGCACGCATTCGGCCATTTACCAAAGAACTTGTCACACACTAGAATTCTGTCAAGTTTGCTACTCTTGGATCCATCATCAGAGATATAAGTGTGTTTGCCACCCCCCCCCCCCATATTATATTCCTCCAACCCAGCGGCTGAGATAAAATTGTTAAATGCGATGGCACCGCTAGGATTGAAGGTCGAATTCATCCTGTCTTCAACTTGTCTTACTTCATTGAAGTCACCTAGGAAAACAAAAATACCATCATATCGATTTCTCACCTCAAGTAATTCTTGCCAAAGTTCCTTTCTTTTAGGTTCGTCATTAGGTGCATGTACGTTAATTATGAAAAAATTTTCGTTATGTCCCACAATCCTGCCCCCCACGAGCAAATAATGATGCTTAGAGATGGTTAGATATGACCTGAAAATTTGTGGATTCCATAGCGATAGTAGACCACCGGCTCTTCCTTCAGCATTAGATATCGCCTTTTCTAGTTGAGAATTGTCCCAGAACCTGCTAATTTGTTCCTCGGATATATTACCCATATGTGTCTCCTGAATAGCGTAGAACATAATATCGTACTCCCTTTTGATCCCCCTAATCCAGGTGGCTTTATCCATCCTGGTTGCTCCCCTAATATTTGTGGCTGCAATATTCATTGGGCAACTACGTTCTCCTCATTCCTGATTGTGTCCTTCACTTCGTCATCAAAGCCATCCAAAATTATCCCAATCTTCGATCCTACAATCATCGTTTGTTGTGTTTCCATTACTATTGCATCATCGGACAATGGGCATGAATTTCCGATCTCTCCTTCCTTTATTTCTTCTTCCAACCATTCATCCTCCGTGTCAGAATTCTCCCAAAATCTGTTGACAGACCCATCTCTAATAAACTCTACTGATTGACAGAATTCATCTTCGTCATCAAGTATCTGCCTTCTAATTCTATTTCTGGCTGCTTCCTTTCTTGCCTTAAGAAAAGGCATATTCTTTTTCAGCTCCCTCTTTCCTTTTTTCTCAGTTATTTCAATATTTAGGTCAGGGATTCTCTTAACCCTTGTTCTGGTTTGGGCTTTAGGTGCTGGGGTATCGCTTCTGTTGGGGCTGTTATCGTGAACCGGACTGGGCTTATCGCCTTTTAATTCGTTCAATAAGTGGGCCAGATGGGTTTTTATGCATGGGCTATCCTCATTTTTATTGGGCTTTAAGTTTTTCTTGTTGGGCTTTTCATTAAGTCGATCCACCAAAGGAGTTGGTGGAGTGGAACAGTGGAACTCAGATGACACCAAAGGAGATTCCTTATTTGCATTAATTGGGTCTTCAGTTCCCAATGGATCTTTTCCTTCCATATCTCCATGCATTTGTCCCCCATGCCTGTTTTCTTGTTCCCCATATTGGATTTCGTTGTCTTTTGTGTCTTTATTGTCTGGTGGCTTTTTGTCTTCTCCGATGGTATCAGCTGATGGTGTATCCGTTTTTTCCGGTGTCTCGGACCACATGTTCTCATTTCTCAGGTTGTCCTCCTCCTGTATGCATACCGGAGCCCATTGTTGTATTACTTCGTCAACCCAGATGTCGTATAATTTTCCATTAGAGTTGAGTTTAATCTTCTTGTAGATTCTATCCCCGTCTTTAACTAAGATAGCGATACGATCAAACGACATATCGACATCAAGCGCGTCCGCCTTGGATGGAAAAATGACTTTGCCAAATGTCTGTGCAATCCGGTTTGACGTGTTGGCATCCCATGCATGCAATGGTATACCTCGAATAGTTATCCATGCCACCCTTTCAAAATTAACATCCTGGCCTTTCCATTCTTCGATACTTTCAAAGATTTCTTCTCCGTGAGCTTGCATCTTCTCAATGAATTCCTTTGCTTGGTCTGTTGATTGAAGAGTGAGTAGGGCATAAAGTCCCCCAATGTATCGAACTTTGGCAGAGGGTGAGATCCAATTCTGCAACTCTTTTCTTAATTCGTCAAGCATCTCCAAATTCCTTGTTTTGAGTAGAATGGTTCTACCGATTAGATTAGAGAACGGGGTCTGGATATCGAAGCCTCTATTGATAATCACAGGCTCCTCATTCTTAGGCAAATTGTCCTTACTCTCATCATCCTTATGATTCCTGTTGTTGAGGTTTAGCCCCCATGGATTAGCCCTGTTCGAGTAGTTGTAGTTGTTGAAGGTCTTCGTGTCTTCAGCTCTTCGGACTTCACTAGGTTTAGTTTGGCCCGAATGTTTCTCCTTCCTGGCAAATATTGACACATTTGCGTAGATCTTTTGACCCTTAACCTTAACTCGAAGTACCTGATTAATGAGGTTGTCGACGTTTCCAACCGGACTAAATCTCAGGAACCCAAAATCTCTACCCCTTTTGTCTTTCTTGACAGGTACATATGCATCTACTAGGTTGGGGAAATGCATAAAGCAACACCATAGTTCCTGGCTGGAGCATCCTCTAGGCAGACCAGAGATGTACACTGTGACTCCTTTACTTTTTTTGTCGTCGGTTTGTCTTCCATGTCTTCTGTCCATGTTATTGTACCTTCCTTCTTCTACGTATCTTCTTTCAGTTTGGATCCTAGCTCTGAGATCTTCTAATGCTTGCTGGTTTGATTGCTTCTGTTGTTGGCTTGGTTGTTGTTGGTGTTTTTCTCTCCAGACTCTTCTCACCATTTTTCTCTTTTGAATATGAGATCTGATCTTTGATTTAATGGTTGTCTCTTAACCATTCAGATTTAAGGTTACCTCTTAATCATTCAGAGGTTATGGACCATTAAGAGGTAGCTTCTGAATGATCATTAAGCAAGTAATGTTTGGAAAGTTGTGTTTAGTGGTTCTTGGTATTGTGTTTTATGTTTACTATATAATTATATTTGATTAGAAAATTTGTATATTTCTAATAGTGTGTTTTTATTAAACTTAGACATTCTTTTTTTTTCTCTCTTTCTGTGTAATGTTAAAACACAACATAAACCCAATGTAAAACACGATGGGTTTTATGTTTAACCAATAGCGTTAAAACACAATGGGTATATGTAAACGATAGTCTTGTTCTTGTTTGTGTGTTTTATGTTTAAACGATAGTTCAAACAATACTTGTTTTGTGTGTTTTTTTACGTTTAAATGATATTGTTGAAACATATTTGAATTTTAAAACACAAACAAATTTTGGTTGGTAATAAAACACAACATGCAACTTGTGTATGTTGTCCATGAAGTTAAAACACAACGTCAAGAACATCGTCTAATATAACTATTTAATTTTATTTGAATGTAATATAATCAGTTGAAGATTTGAAATAAAAATCATAAAATATCTCATCAATTAAACCTACCAAAAATCAATATCCCTATAATTACTCTTAAATTAAAAAAGATTTAAATTTAATAAGATAATTATTTGTGTAAATTTACTTATTTATCCTTTACCTTGGTGCCATGTGTCACTATGAGATTCCTTCTCACCCTTCTTACAATATAAGGTTTTTGTATGGGAACCCTTATCTTTATCACTATTATTATCAAATAACGACTATCCATCATTCAATGCCATTTACATTTATTATCCAATAATAGTTATACCATCATTTAATGTCTTGAACGATCTGATTAATTATTTTGAATAATTAATCCATATGCCAGACAATTGTTTCTCTAAAAAATTATCACCCACTATTCTAAATAATATTTTCCACTAAATATTTCCTCAAATACTTTTGTTCCTTTCTTTTCCCTGTAATTTGTGTGTAAGTTTGACTTTAGATTGTCAATTTCTTCCTTTTTAAGAATATGAATTACGAGTTTCTTTCTTCGGTTAATCTTAGGTTATGTAGTATCTAACTTATCAATTTATTTTGGTTGTTTGTTTGATTCAACCACGCATAGGATCAAGTCCCTTTTTGTTTCCTTTGAAGACAATAAACTTGAGCTAATACAACCTGTGTAAAGTGTAAAATGTTGCATTAGATCTAATGTAACATTTTCAAGGCTATTGGAACTTTTTTGCTATAGTGTTGCATTTATTATTCAAATGCAACATTTTCAATTTGAAATGCAACTTTTCCTATAATCGAATGTAGTTTTATTATATTTTAGTTACAAAAATGCAATCTTTTATACAAAATACAACTTCTATATGATAATGCAACCTTCATTATAGTTTAGTTACAGAAATGCCACCTTTTTTAGACTTAATGCACCATTATTATGTTTTAAAAAGAAAATTGGAGCATCTTTTACGGTTGATGTTTTATGCATATTTTTCCAGGTGCATACGAGGATATCAGATTTAGGAAGAGTTACCAATTAGCCAAATTGTGTAGGCTTGTTTCTGAATCTAAGTGACTTATATTTGTAAGACGATTTATAAAACATTTGGGATGTCATGTAAATGTTTGTTTAATCATATGCTCCGAAAACTTTTTTTATTACACCATCGTGTTTTCGCCTTGATGGATGTGATACCGGGATTTGAGACTATAAAAATAATATATCCTATCTAAATTTGTATAAATTATACATATAACTGTGAATGTATTATCGCATGCACGTTCGAATGAATCATAATCTTTTGTTTTTCAATTACATCTACACACAAGTAGGAAAGTAGATTAAGTACATTTACACATAAGCAAGCAACCAGATTAAGATTGCCTCAACACTTTTCTTAACAAGCTTATATTATTTCTTTATCATAAACCAATTATTCATTTGAGTTATTCACATAGTCTCAATGCTACCATTTTCAAGTGACACTAGCTCAGTGAATCGTTGCATAAGCAACTCAAAGTCATCTTGGCTCTTGATAAGGCTAAGTCGGGAATAACGATCTTTGGCACTAAAAAAGCTTCCACTCCGACTTATAATTTTTCCTTCTTCTAGCACTGCACCACAATCTTCGTCTTCTTCTTTTTCACATTTTATCCACGCGTAAGCTATATTAACACAAATATAAATTAATCAGGATTGTTTAATCATATCATAAGCTTAGTTACATGAAACATGAACTATACATAGTTAGATAATCATATCATCAGCTTAGTTACATGAAACAAAATTACCTGGAGATGGTAACCTAGTTTTGTTGAAGAAATTGCAGTGCAAAGGATGCCTTTGTTGGACTGAAAATCTTGTTGACTTTGATAAGACAGAAGTCAACCTATCCCAACGCTCCCTCATCAAGTTATAAGAAAATTGAAAAAGCGGTTTTCCATCATCTTTAATTGCTACTTTTAGAAGCTTCAAAACTCTTAGTTGTGTGTCCTTTGAGATCCCCAAATCAGCCACCATGATATAGTTCAAAAACTTCTCATATACATCTTTATCTTTTATAATCGCCCACCTATTATCAACATGTACTTATTTTTAATACAAAGCCAATTATAAGTAACAAACTACAAGAACTGTGTAAACAATACACATACCCAAAACGAACACCAGCATGTCCAGTGAGCTTCGAAAGGGTAAAGATCATGAGATCATGATCCGAGGGGCCTGGGATGGGTGTAAAATGTGGCCAAAAATATGCATGATCGTATATCGTCTTCCCTCCAATAATCGGTTTCTTCAACTCTCCATCTGGATTGTTTGGCGAGGTTACAAATTCAATCACATCCATGTTATTTGTTGAAGTGTTTGATTGCCATGAGTTTGTGTCTCCTCTAAAGTCAAAATTCTCGGAGTTAAATAACACAGTTTGGCTCTTGTACATCTATAGATCAACAACAAAAACAACAAATCTAATTAAATATTAATAAAATTCTTAAAATGGGAGTAAATATTTATGTAGATATTAAAACTTGTTACCGGATAGTACGGTATGGTAGCGAGGACGTTGGATGGTGAGGAAGAGTTTTCAGAGGAAAGCGCATAAAGCGCTGCAGTTAGGAGTTGGGATGATCCGACACCGAAGACCATGTATCGCCCTTCAGTGACCGCATTCCCGACAATAGAATGTAGCTTGCGAATGTAATATTCGAGCTCTGTTGACATCAAAGTGTAGTCAACGTATCGGTAACTCATACGATGCCACCCTGGTATGAGGACTGAACTATCAGCTGCATTTTGCATCCAAAATGGCTCAAGGAATATTGGATCTCCACTACAAATATATAAATGCCACATGTTTAAGAAAAGAGAAAAATGTTATATGTATATCGCATACGAGTATTTAGTTACTTGCTTACTCTTAAATCAATTTAACTATATCTTTTGTTTGGGAAAAATATTTAATGCATATACATTCGTTGGTTGATGTTTAGTTCAAAGAACATTACGATTAGCATGAACAAGCCATGTATTTAACTAAGTTTAGTGTGAGTGTGTGACTAACCCACTTGATAGAAACATATGGTTTTTTTTAGGAATAGTCTCAAAATACTTTCTTTTCACAAACATTTAACTTTTCAAATAACTTTTCGCTTTTATGAAAGAGATAAAAAGTTGTTTCTCACTCCCTTCACGTACCTTCACCCCCGCCACCATTAACCTCCACCCCAACCCCCTCACACACCCTTACCGCCACCCGCTCCACCTTCACCAGCCACTGTCCACCAATTCGCCGCCATCACCCGCCACCCTCTCCATTTTCAATAAATTATTAAATTTGTGAAAGATATTTAAATTATATATTTAGTAATTTTTTATAATTATGATTTTGTCCAAAAAAAATTGTCAAGTATAAAATATTTTATAAAGTAGTAAATAATATTAAATAGATAAGAATGTCATTTTTACTCATTAAATTCACATGAATTATCTAAGCGAAACATGTTTTTTAAAATAATTATTGACTTATTAGTTTTTCCTACTAAAAGCCAATTCAAACACTTATATAATTTTTTTAAATGCTCGTTTATGTGTACATGACGAATTGGTGATGGTTTGTGACATTCATGCGTGTCATTATAAGTAATCATCATTTGATCATCATGGCTCATAGGTTTGAACCATTGTTGTGAAGGATGGACTTGAGATGCCGGTCAGACGTGCAACCGCAACTTAACCAGTCTTGTTCAAGGTGTTGAACCCATTCAACAGGTAATCTACCACACTGGAAACTCGGTAAACGGAAGCGCCCATGTCGGAAAATTTTGAAAACTAGGATTGGTTATAGAAAATAGAAAAGATCGAACTGGGACCGACAAAACTATTAAAGGAGAAAAAGAAACAAACGGTGATTGCCATTTTTTTTTGGTGACGAAGTAAATAGAAAAAAATAAATGATAATAGCCTAGTGATTTGCGTATAGGTAGATAGATGTATAATATTTGGCATGGGTGAGTAATGTAGAACCATGACGGAAAAGTGAAACGCTTAATTGAAAACGTTAACCAAAATTAACCGAAAACCGAACTGTTAACCAAAAAGGTAACCAAAATTAACCGAAAACTGAACAAACCACTTAGTGATCATAGCTATGAAGATCTCATAACTGAGCCATTCGATTATGGTTACGGTTTTGAAGATCTTCATAACCAAACCGATTGTCTTTCTTCTTCTTTCATCTAAAAGTTGAATTTGGTTGTTTGTAATATAGTGCTTTATTTCCTTTTTATCTCTTGCTGGTTTATTTTAAAACTAGTTTTTATCCCGGGAGCGTCCCGGGGTTGAAATGTCTAATATGACATAATAAAATATCTAATATGATAACATAATTAATGACTTGTTAATGCATGATTAATGAATAACCTGAACACTTTGTGTTTTTTTCATGTATGAACGAAACCCCACAAAAAATAGTCGTTTTTTTCTCCGTTTTTTATATAGCACTATGGTACTCGTTTGAAAGATAATAAAACGCTCGTTAATTTGGTGTAATTTTTTTTCTTTAAAAAATCTCGTATATAAAAGATATTAACATTTAAAAATTATGGGAGGAAACATGAGAGAGAAAAATCTAAATTTGTTTTTAATTCATTTTTTCCTAAAATAACTCAATCTCTTTTATTTTTTTATTACCTAATTATCTCTCAACATAGGTTGCCACATGGATCCTACAGAAGTCAACCTATCCCAACGCTCCCTCATCAAGTTATAAGCAAATTGAAAAAGCGGTTTCCCATCATCTTTAATTGCTACTTTTAGAAGCTTCAAAACTCTTAGACTGTGTGTCCTTTGAGATCCCCAAATCAGCCACCATGATATAGTTCAAAAACTTCTCATATACATCTTCATCTTTTATAATCGCCCACCTATTATCAACATGTACTTATTTTTAATACAAAACCAATTATAAGTAAAAAACTACGAGAACTGTGTAAACAATACACATACCCAAAACGAACACCAGCATGTCCAGTGAGCTTCGAAAGGGTAAAGATCATGAGATCATGATCCGAGGGGCCTGGGATGGGTGTAAAATGTGGCCAAAAATATGCATGATCGTATATCGTCTTCCCTCCAATAATCGGTTTCTTCAACTCTCCATCTGGATTGTTTGGCGAGGTTACAAATTCAATCACATCCATGTTATTTGTTGAAGTGTTTGATTGCCATGAGTTTGTGTCTCCTCTAAAGTCAAAATTCTCGGAGTTAAATAACACAGTTTGGCTCTTGTACATCTACAGATCAACAACAAAAACAACAAATCCAATTAAATATTAATAAAATTCTTAAAATGGGAGTAAATATTTCTGTAGATATTAAAACTTGTTACCGGATAGTACGGTATGGTAGCGAGGACATTGGATGGTGAGGAAGAGTTTCAGAGGAAAGCGCATAAAGCGCTGCAGTTAGGAGTTGGGATGATCCGACACCGAATACCATGTATCGTCCTTCAGTGACCGCATTCCCAACAATAGAATGTAGCTTGCGAATGTAATATTCGAGCTCTGTTGACATCAAAGTGTAGTCAACGTATCGGTAACTCATACGATGCCACCCTGGTATGAGGACTGAACTATCAGCTGCATTTTGCATCCAAAATGGCTCAAGGAATATTGGATCTCCACTACAAATATATAAATGCCACATGTTTAAGAAAAGAGAAAAATGTTATATGTATATCGCATATTTAGTTAGTTTCTTACTCTTCAATTTAGCTATATCTTTTGTTTGGGAAAAATATTTAATGCATATACATTCGTTGGTTGATGTTTAGTTCAAAGAACATTACGATTAGCATGAACAAGCCATGTATTTAACTAAGTTTAGTGTGAGTGTGTGACTAACCCACTTGATAGAAACATATGGTTTTTTTAGGAATAGTCTCAAAATACTTTCTTTTCACAAACATTTAACTTTTCAAATAACTTTTCGCTTTTATGAAAGAGATAAAAAGTTGTTTCTCACTCCCTTCACGTACCTTCACCCCCGCCACCATTAACCACCACCCCAACCCCCTCACACACCCTTACCGCCACCCGCTCCACCTTCACCAGCCACTGTCCACCAATTCGCCGCCATCACCCGCCACCCTCTCCATTTTCAATAAATTATTAAATTTGTGAAAGATATTTAAATTATATATTTAGTAATTTTTTATAATTATGATTTTGTCCAAAAAAAATTGTCAAGTATAAAATATTTTATAAAGTAGTAAATAATATTAAATAGATAAGAATGTCATTTTTACTCATTAAATTCACATGAATTATCTAAGCGAAACATGTTTTTTAAAATAATTATTGACTTATTAGTTTTTCCTACTAAAAGCCAATTCAAACACTTATATAATTTTTTTAAATGCTCGTTTATGTGTACATGACGAATTGGTGATGGTTTGTGACATTCATGCATGTCATTATAAGTAATCATCATTTGATCATCATGGCTCATAGGTTTGAACTATTGTTGTGAAGGATGGACTTGAGATGCCGGTCAGACGTGCAACCGCAACTTAACCAGTCTTGTTCAAGGTGTTGAACCCATTCAACAGGTAATCTACCACACTGGAAACTCGGTAAACGGAAGCGCCCATGTCGGAAAACTTTGAAAACTAGGATTGGTTATAGAAAATAGAAAAGATCGAACTGGGACCGACAAAACTATTCATTGAGTGCCATGTAGGATATATCCCTTTGGAATATTATAATATATAGATATAGATATAGATTCACACAATTTATAGACAAACACATTTATTTCTTTTATAATCATTTTCTTATTTTATTAAAAACTTTATTTTTACTTTTTCTTCGTGATCAACCATGACCTAACAATGACCGAAACCAAACGTACCATAGCCAAAGAATGTAACAAAATTGAACCACAACCGATGGTCGGTTTTAGTTATGAATTTTCCCAGAACTAACCCAATATTAGTTATGGTTAAGGTTAATGGGGAAAATGAAACCATAACGGATATGCTCAACGCTAATATTTGGTATATATTTCAACTAGATTAATATACATTTTTAAATTAATTGTGTCTACACTAGAAAACACACATCAATAGGTTGTGAAAACTCTCTAAAACAATGTAGTGTTTAAAATATTCCAACTTGAGTTTTTTAAACAAATAAACAATATAGTAATAGTAATTTAAAAAAAGTTGAAACTATGTTTTTATATTTATATACTTGAATTTTTATTATCTATTATTAATATATATAAAAGAATTGAACGTTGCTGACGTGGCGTGCAATGGTGACTTCAACCTCTCCATGAAATTGCCACGTGGCATCATAGTTGAAAGATTTTAGTGATTTTGAATTATTTCGATTTTTAATTAAAAAAAAAGAAAAGATAAAACCCTAAAAGAAATTGAGTTATTTTAGGAAAAAAATAATTTAATAACAAATTTAAATTTCTCTCTCTCATATTTCCTCCCATAATTTTTAAACGTTAATATCTTTTATATACGAGATTTTTTAAAGAAAAAAATTACACCAAATTAACGAGCGTTTTATTATCTTTCCAACGAGTACCATAGTGCTATATAAAAACGGAGAAAAAAACGACTATTTCTTGTGGGGTTTCGTTCATACAGGAAAAAAAACATAAAGTGTTCAGGTTATTCATTGATCATGTTTTTTCTTTTAAACCAGCTTTTTATCTACGATGTTTAAATTTAGCCCAATCGTCATGCTATCATTGGAATTTTACTTTTCTAAAGATGGATAGGTATACTTCATCAAGAGAAGCTAGGAGAAAAAATCGTGTAACACTGCAACACATGGTGTCACCTTATAGCAAGGTTATTTTTTTATTTATTTAATTACAAGAGTAATAATTATTACTATTAGTATTAGTATTATTACAATGATTATATTTTTCAACCCCGGGACCCTCCCGGGGTAATCAGCTACTTAATATATATAAAAGAATTGAATGTTGCTGACGTGGCGTGCAATGGTGGCTTCAACCTCTCCATGAAACTGCCACGTGGCATCATAATTGAAAGATTTTAGTGATTTTGAATTATTTCAATTTTTTAATAAAAAAAGAAAAAGATAAAACCCTAAAAGAGATTGAGTTATTTTAAGAAAAAAGAATTTAAAAACAAATTAAAATTTCTCTCTCATATTTCCTCCCATAATTTTTAAACGTTAATATCTTTTATATACGAGATTTTTTAAAGAAAAAAAATTACACCAAATTAACGAGCGTTTTATTATTTTTCCAACAAGTACCATAGTGCTATATAAAAAGCGGAGAAAAAAAAGACTATTTTTTGTGGGGTTTCGTTCATACAGAAAAAAAAACACACAAAGTGTTCAGGTTATTCATTAATCATGTTTTTTCTTTTAAACCAACTTTTTATCTACGATGTTGAAATTCAGCCCAATCGGCATGCTATCATTGGAATTTTACTCTTCTAAAGATGGATAGGTATATTTCATCAAGAAAAGCTAGGAGAAAGAATCGTGTAACACTGCAACACATGGTGTCGCCTTATAGCAAGGTTATTTTTTTATTTATTTAATTACAAGAGTAGTAATTATTACTATTAGTATTAGTATTATTAGAATGATTATATTTTTCAACCCCGGGACCCTCCCAGGGTAATTAGCTAGTACTTATAATATTATAAAATCTTTTGTTGCACAATTCTTAAATCCCACCCGTACACACCTGTAAGATGATCAATTCACTATTAGTTTGAACAGTTCCAGAAAGATTTGGTTGATGTAACAATTGCAACTAAGCAAATTGATCAACCTTAACCTTTTCAAACTAACATAAACTATCATGACTCTTAACCAATTAATTCGTTCTGAACCGGTGCGTCCTTTGGACTAGTCATTGTAAGTTGTCCATTTGAACCAACCACAATTCGTCGAGAATTCAATCTATGCGACCCTTTGAATATAACCAACATATGATATCAACCACTCAACCTACTAGTAACTACGCATAAATTACACCATCAAAATGTCTAATTGTGCTCATCACACTTAGTAACTACACATGACACACCCTTTAGAGCCCACACCCCTTTCATTGTCCAATGAAAATAATAACCAAGAAATTAAGTTCACTTTTATAAACCCGTTACAACTTTCATCAAGTAAGACAATAATTTAACCAAAAAGTCTTCATGTAAGCCAATTAAATCATTACAACTTTAATCGTATAATACAACAAAATCAATTACTCATTCATGTAGAAATAAAAATGTTAGACAACCCATTTTATTTCTACATGTATGTTCTTATATTAAAACTCTCATTTATAAAGATGACCATATATATTTCCATGTTTATTGATAAGAAGTCAACCCGAATAGCCTAAGGTCAGTTTTGAAACATTTGTTTATGTTTAAACTGTGGGTTTTATAACCTTGCTGGTACGTTTCTATAATTCATAGAATTTCCCGTCATTAAAAAGAAAAAATATATTTCCATGTACGATGAAAATTTCTAGATCTTTAAATCTAAAATTGTACTTGCTTACTACAAAGTCAATGGAAATCAGAAAATCACCTGTCAGCATTTGCAGAACATCCAGGAGATAACTCAGAGCAATCAGCTCCAACATAACAATCATAGCACTCACACACAGGTTGACCTTTAGCAATAAAACTGTCAAGGAACGCTAGACCATGTCCAGAGCAAGAGACCGCGGCAACCGCCTCCGCCTCAGCTGTGTTAGACATAACATATAATTCTTATTTCCACACATTATATCTATTATATCCTAAGTATATGTTACATATTAGTATATCCTAAGTTTGTCAAGAGTCATGTATGTTAGTTATATAACCGGTATGTCGGTTAAAGGGTCAAGGGGACACACCCCTTCATATGTATAAATACCCTTACATTGTGTCATTTGAATATATAAGTATTGATTTCTAAATTCCTTATTCTCTCTCAAATCTTTCCCTCAAATACGATCCTGCGAACCCTTCATTTGGCATCAGAGCACACGTTATCAAATTGTTCCATCATTCAATCGTTTACAGAAGAACACGAATAGAACGATCATCACGAATTCGATACTCTGTTTTTTCCTCCGATTAACAGAGGCCGACGCAGAAGTGTTGTTTCGTTGGAACAATTATCACAGGCCAATACAGGATCATTAGAAGATCAATACACAAAGATACAACCGTTCGAAGAAGAAGATAACAACCGGTCAGATTTTCCGGCGAATCTTCATCTTCTCCGGCGAGACACCGGACCAAAGAATTTATTGTTTAAACGCAATACAACGGTTATATCTATCCCTGCCTATTAGTTTATCATAATCGAATACATAAGACTTTAATCCAAATCAGAAAAAATCTAATTTTTTTTTTCTCAGACTCTGTTTTTCTCGAAGAATCTGTTTCCCGCCAAATTTTTATAAACAAAAACGAGTTTGTTTCACTCTGAAACTGATATCCGAACACCCCTGACACGAAAACAGATTCGATTTTACAAAACTTTGTCAAAATTACCGAAGTTTATTAAGAATTTGAAGTTTTTTTTTCTTTTCCCGGGTTCGAACAAAAAAAGAACCGGATTTATTTTAGAAACTTTTCGTATTCGATTACTATTAGAACAAGTTAGAGACTTGTTAAAGGATCCGAAATATTGTGAAACATATTGGTGATTTCATTTCGGATCGATCAGACTTAAAGAAAAAGTTTGATTATTTGGGCAGTGGGCTTTACGTAGAAGAACAAAGATTGTTTGACTTTTGAAAGTCAAACATACAAAAGAAAATAATATTTTTTATTTGAGGGATTATTATATTGTAAGTTGTAATCAGTGAAAGTTCGGGTTTCTGTTCACTGATCCGTAGACAACTTTTGAAGTCAGAAGATTAGTAAAACAAAGTGAGTTTGTTTATTTAGAAGGGTGTTTTATAGATTGAGTGTTATTAGAAGAACACTAATCAAATTGTTGGAGGATTATTAAGTCAAAAGGATTGACTTTAGAAATTAGTTGGAGGAACATCATTGATACACAAGAATATTATAACGAAGTTCTAGATACTTTGTTAAGGCGCCTACGAAATATCAAAGACCTTTGTTACCAAATAATATTTTAGTATATCGATTTAAGTTTGACGATTTGTTGAACAAAGTTCCTAAAGAAGCGTGGGTAGTCCATAATTAGAATTGGACAATAGGGAAGAAAAAGAATAAAAGTCCGCAGAAGACTCCCATTAAACCCAAAATGGCGACACCGAAAGAGACAGTCACGAAGGAGACTCTCACTTTCAGCCTCCAAACACCGATGTTGACATCTACGAATTACACGATTTGGGCTGTTCGTGTAAAGGCAATATTGAGTGCCAACGGCCTTTGGGAAGTAGTGGAACCCACAGAAGGCACGTCGACAGTAGATGCAAAGAAGGATAGGACAGCGATTGCCTATCTCTTCCAGGCAATTCCAGAAGATATGGTGATGCAAGTGGCGTCACATAATACAGCAAAAGAGATTTGGGATGCATTAAAGACAAGATTTATTGGAATTGACCGAGTCCAGAAAGCAAGACTTCAATCATTACGCACAGAATTTGAAATGATAACAATGAGAGAGACAGAGACCATAGACCAGTTTGCTGGTAGATTAAGTGCGATTAATACAAAGTCAAAAACCCTAGGAACGAAAATTGAAGAGTCAGTCTTGGTACGAAAATTGCTGGACTCCGTACCAGAAAGGTTCCTACAGATTATTGCGTCCATAGAGCAGTACTCAGATATAGATTCCATGACGTTAGATGAAGCGCTTGGAAGACTTAAAGCTTACGAAGAACGTCTCAAGTCAAGAGATGAAAAGAAATATGGACCCGCTAGTCAAGAGAAGCTGTTATTTACAAGGAAAGATAGAAGGCCTTTCAGCAACAACAACAAGAACTATAATCAGAATCGAGGTAGACAGAACTTTAGGAAGTTCAATAAGAGTCAAAGATATGAGAAGAAGAACTTTGACAGAAATGGCCATCAAGATCACAAAGGTGATAGAAATCCCACTAAGAATCGTCATGACGACAGTAGTTACAAGCCCAGAAGAGATGGCAGCAGTATAAGATGTTACAACTGCAATGAATTAGGACATATAGCTCCCAAGTGTCCTAAACCTCGAAATAAGCAAGAAGAATCTCACCTAGTAATGGAAGAAGAGGATCCCACATTACTTATGACAGTTGGTGAAGAAAGAAGTATAGTTCTTGAAGAAAAGAAGATAATACCAGAACGCTATCAAAATGAAGAAGATGTAAACGAAGTATGGTATTTAGACAATGGTGCAAGTAATCATATGACAGGAAGACGCTCCTATTTCACAGAGTTAGACGAAAAGATAGCAGGAAGCGTAAAATTTGGAGATGGATCGTGTGTTAACATCAAAGGTAAAGGCTCAATAGTCACTACAACAAAAAAGGCTTTTAAGGACCTTTTGTGTGGGACGCTTATAAAATGGGGTCTTAAAACACTATTTAATAGGACGAATGAACTTTTGGGGTCCTTTTATAATATACGCTACTAAACCGGTGTCCTAAAAAGCTATTTAATAGGATGGATGATTCTTTGGGGTCCTATAATCATATAACTTAATAAGACACTTAAAATGTAGATCCTAATAAAGTAATTTATAAGACATGTAGTTGTTGGTGTCCCATTATGTGGTAAAGTAATAGGACACTTGATCACCGGGGTTCCTATTATAACATAACTTAATACGACACTTTGTAGTTAAGTCATAAATGTTCGATGTTATAAGACCCTTTCTAATCGAAGTCATATTAGAACATAACTTAATAGGACACCTGACACATGGGTCTTATAATTTTAATCTTTATAGGACGCTTAATCATTGTGATGTTATTATAATACACAGTAATAGGACACATGATATTTGAGTCATAAAACATCACTTTTATAGGACACTCATTCACCACTCACCATTGGCGCCATGCAACGCCACCCACCTACCCACCACCACCGCCACCACCCTTCACTGCCACCACCAACCATCGACGCCATCCACCACCTCTATCAACACCCACCGCCATCACCACCCACCATTGACACCATCAACCACCACCCACCATTGCCACCACCGTCATCCACCCACCATTGCTTGCACCTACCACCAGCACCACCATCACCTCCTTCCACCACCACCGCTATTGACACCAGCCACCACCGCGACTGCCACATATCACCACCCATCGCTGTCGCCGCCATCCTTTACTGCCACCACTGGCACCATGCACCGCCACCCATGCACCATCGCTGCCATCAACCACCACCGACCACCGCCGCCATCGACCACCACCCACCATCGCCCAAGTAATACATTGTTTTATTCTCACAACCAAACATGACATGGAATGGTAATAATTCATTTCATTACCTTGTCCATTCCATTAAATCGTCCATTTCATTCATTCGTCAATTACATTACCCCATACCAAACATACCCCTAGTGACAGGTGACAAGGATGAATCGGTGAAATTCAATATTTAAATATCTTTCTTAATTAAAAAAGTTAATTAAGAAACGGTTCGGGGGATTCGGTTCTGGCTCGACTGCTGGATTGGAGACCTCCCACTCAGGTACACATTCCCTCATTTATTTGCTTTAGAGTCGTCTAAGGGCTGCAGTGTTGCAGCCCGCGTAATTCAGCAGGGGAACATCTGGGTCTTGGGTTGGGATTGGAAACGTGAACCTTTGCAGGTACAAGAATTGCAAGAACTTGAGGAATGCGCTGAACTGCTGCGAACCTGCACACTTTCGAACACTGCAGACTTGTGGAAATGGTCAGCAGACCCTTCTGGTGGATTCTCAATCGCATCCTGCCGAAAGATTTTAGTTGCTGCTGCCATTCCTTTCTATCCTTTCGAGTGGTGCAGACTCGTGCCGAAGAAAGTTAATTTATTAGCCTGGAGGAGTGAACAAGAGCGAATTCCCACGCTGGAAGGATTGCATCGCAGGAAAATTATTAGCTCCTCTATCTTATGTCCCCTCTGCAATGATCAAACCGAAACCGCCGAACACCTTTTCACAGCTTGCATCTTCGCAACTCAGATCTGGCAGAAGGTCTGCGAGTGGTGTAAAGTCCCTTCCTTCATCACTTTCAGCTTCAGAGACGTCCTGAACGCGCACAACATTAGCGGCATTGGGTATGCAAAGAAAAAGACTATCAAGGCAATAATTTTAACAACACTTTGGGTATTATGGACAACAAGAAACAAGAAGATTTTCTCTGGAAAAAGACCGTGTCTGGAACAATGCTTGGGTGAAATAAAATCGCTCTCATACAACTGGGTCACGAACCGTGGAAAGCATATTTCAAAGGATTGGAACAAATGGGTCGTTTTTGATCTCGATGTATAATTGATACATTAGGCTTGGTGTATTTCTTGTATATCTATTCAGCACCTTGCTATTAGATATCTTTGTAAATATTGGGTTTGGTAATAAAATTTGTTTGCCTTTCAAAAAAAAAAAGAAATTGGTATAAATTCTAAAATTCGTAACTTGAAATCATATATTAATGCCTCTAATTTATGACTAACGAATCAGGATTTAGGACTCATATCTTAACAAATGATTTAAATTTATTAAAAAAACCGTACTATTTCAAAATTTTTATTTTAAAATAGCGGGAATTCTTAAGAAAACAGGGTGGGAATTTCCAAAATATTGAATCGCTAACTTACGAAAGAATAGGGACGTCATTCCATTTAATCTCTGCAATTTGATTGTGTTCTCTAATTGTATTAATAATATTAACAACAATCTTCTCGCTGAAGCCGATCTCGATCCCGCATTTCTAAACCTAACGAAGCTTTTCATATTTTGTGAAGGTCAGTCAATTGTCTCTGTAGTTTTGGCTTTAGAATTGGATTTTGATTATTGTTAGTCCGTGTTCTACATGTTTTGTGTGTTTTTATATTTGGGTTAGGATAACATGAATATCTCACAAGGCTAAAATACTTGATCCATCATTGAAACTTAGTATTGATTCGAACATGTTTAAGGAGAATGAGTCTTTTAGTGGTTTTATGTCATTTGTGTTCCGTGGGGAATGAATAATCATGGAATAATAGATAGTCTAGCAATTTGATTTACGTAAGGTTACGCTTGGATAAATAACTGGTTATTGTGTTCAAAATACGAAAAGTCAATTACATACAGAATTTTTATTTGTTTGTAACCATAGACTTACAAACCGAATAATAGGTTTTATGATGGTTGGAAATGAAGTTGTGGTGATGATTATACATTCCTATTCCTTGCAATTTAATCAGTAGATCAAGAAATCTGTATTGGAACTCACACACATAAGCTTTGTTTTATTCTATGATTTTTCTGGATTCGATTAAATAACCAGGGCAATGTTTTGGCCATAGATTAATGATATTTGTTTAATATGGATGATTAAATACAGGCGTAGCTTAGATCGGTTGGAACGGGTTATTGGGTATGGGAGTTTTGACCCATTCTTTGGTTGCACTTCAGCTGCATTCTTGACCCATTTTATGGCATTTTTGACACATTTTTTGCTGCCTTCTTGACCCATTTGATGGCAGTTTTTACACAGCTTTTTGCTGCATTCTCGACCCATTTGATGGCAATTTTGACACATTTTTTGGCTGCATTCTTTACCCATTTGATGGCAGTTTTGACACATTTTCTGGTTGCATTTTCAGCTGCATTCTTGACCCGGTTTACGGTAGTTTTGACTCATTTTTTGCTGCATTCTTGACCAATTTGATGTCAGTTTTTACATCTTTTTTGCTGCATTCTCGACCCATTTGATGGCAATTTTGTCACATTTTTTGGCTGCATTCTTGACCCATTTAATGGCAGTTTTGACACATTTTTTGGCTGAATTTGTTTGCTGCATTTTCGACCCATTTGACGACAGTTTTGACACATTTTTTGGTTGCATTTTCGGTTGCATTCTTGACCCATTTTACGGCAGCTGTGACACATTTATTGGTTGCATTCTTGTATCGTTATTGGTTTCATCATCCATTTAACGAAGTTTCAGTGTTTAAGATATATAATGTGCAACGGTCGAGATATGATTGTGTCTTTTTTCTCGAGTTTTTATGCTCCGTTTTGATTTTCGTTCTATAACTCTAGAACTATAAGTTTGCGTTGAAGATTCATTTATAACTTTGCTTTGAAGCTTCATTTATATGTTAGTTTGTGTCTTTTTTTCCAGTTTGAAGATTCATTTTGAATTTGCATTTAAAAGTTTGCTTTGAAGAATTTTGCATTAGTTTAATAACCTGATGTTAAAGAAGGTGAAAATGTGAAATGATGTAAAGCCCAGGAATAAAAAAAACAAGTAGAACTTATCTCTGAATTGCAAATATCTTAAGAGCGGTTCGTTTACATCTTAGAAGATAGTACATTGGTATTTGATGTTTATAATTGCTAGGATAGTTGCAAATATATCTGGATTGCAGATAAAATTTTCTTTAACAATAGTAAAGCGTATATGACTTTTTAGTAAAATTTTAAGCAACGTGATTACTTGCTATTTTATAGTCATGTTTATCCAAAAAAAGGTGTTGATAACTTGATCTGATAAGAATTTTATGTGATAATAATGGAGTATAATACTTTGGGAAATATGAGTTATGTTTTTATACCGGTTAGGATTCTAACTTCAGTTTATATATTGATATGGTATATAATGCTTTGGGCAATCTGATAAGATTTTTCTTTTCTTTGTATACATCAATAATGGAAGATAAAAGTATGCAAGGCCAAAGCTCGACAAGACATACGAATGATTATGAAAAGAGTAGAATGTTAAGGATTCAAGAGAAAAAATTACAAGCCTTGGGAGTGAAAAATATTGCTAAGTCATTGCTCCTAATGCCTCCCATGTGCTAACATATTCAAAATCTCATATGCAAAAGGGACACGCAATTGATACGAGGGCAATAAATAGTAGTGTGCCAGAGTCTGACAAAGGCCACAAGAGAGGAAGATCAATTGTAGCTAAGAGAAAGTTATTTGCAGTTGACAATGATAATGACCACGGGGAGCGTGACATGAGATATCGTGGTACCTATATTTTTTCTTTTTAAATATTTTATATATGATATTCAATTAGTATTAAGTCTAATTAACTATTTTCAATGCTTACTATTTTTGTAACTATAGATATCAATAAAGAACAAGATGTTGCTGAAACTGATGATATTGAAGAGATTGATAAGAATAAAGCTTATGAAGAACAAGATAGTTTTAAAGATGATGGAAATAAATACATGGATGATTTAGAAAATGAGAACGATGAATTGGTTGAAGAAGAGCTTGAAGTTCCACAACCAGAAAATGAAGAGTGAAGTTCCACAAAGTAATGGGGAAAGATGCAATAGCTTGATAAAAATACATATCTTGTTTTTGTTACTGTATCTAATACAAGCACAGATGCAACAACTTAGTTCTAATCTTCTCGAGGGTTCGATCGATAAGCCCTGGACCAGATGATGTTTTTTTTTCTAAAGTAACGAGGAAAGATCAAAATGGTGATGCCGTCATGTATAGTCTGAGTGTTTGAGGTGTAACACAAAGTCGTTCAACATGTCGTGGAGAAAACATCCAATTGAAGTCTAAATATGAAGAACTTTCTAGTATTGTGGTCCATTTACGAGCCCAGGTATCATAGATTAAAGGGTGGAGGGATGGTTCCAGTGTTCCACCTCTTACATCACCACATTTCCTCATTGCAATCAGTGGACCTCCACGTTTACAGGTATTTTTCTATATAAATCTGTATTATTATTATTATTATTATTGTGATATGTTACTTGCACTATTTTGGATAGAGTTTGATGAATGTTGAAAACTAAAATCTAGGTCGGAGATGAAGTTGTCCTTAAAAGAATTCTAAACTCTACCGAAACTGTAGCTAGAGGATGGGTGAAGAGCTTGAACTTAAATGAGCTAGCTAGTGGTACAAAGATTGGACCAGAATGGTGTGAGGTAAATGTTCAAGTCCCAATAAAAATAGATGAAAAGTTGGTGAGACCATATGGGTTATTTTCAACAATTCAAGATTGTATTGGTGCATCCATTGCATGGTGTTATCCTTTCATCTCGATATGTATTTGTTAAACTTGTGATACGGATAATTTTAATAATCTGAAACTTAATGCTGATACATGGACGGTTTATTTGTAGGTAGTCCGTGAGGATTGAGGACGCATGATGACTAAGGATTATATGCTGCTTGTTTCTTTCATTGCTTTTAATTTCTTTGTTAAATGTTACAAGACTTTATGTTGCATAACGCTATAACTTATTTATGTTTAGTTTTTTTGTTATAAATATGCTTATTTGAAATATAATAAAGTTTTATTTCTTTCATTAGTTGATGTTATATACACCATATTATAAAATTGTGTGTGGATGTTTAAAAAAGCGTTGTATCAAATGACTTGTTAGGACTTCAAAATTGTCCTGTTAAACTTGTTAAAACATTGTAAAAGTGTCCGAATATGTTTTTCTTAGGACGCTATATGGGTTGTTCATAGAGATATAATGCGACCATAAAATTGGTTTCATAATCTTATTTTAGATATTAGGACCCTTTTCTTGGTACTAGGTACCTATAATGTTATATCATAAGGGTCCTATAAACTAATTTTTAAGGACGCTTGTATGTATATTAAAAGATTAAAAGTAGGTAACCACATGTTAGAACATTGTAAAAGTGTCCTAATATATTTTTATTAGGAGTTTTTTTGGGACATATTATGCAACCATAAAATTGGTTTCATAATCTTATTTGAGATATTAGGACGCTTTTTAAGTTTCGGGACTTATTACGACCCCTTTACATGAAACGCTTTTACCGTTGGTCCTATTAAATAAAAGGTCCTATAAAATAGCATTTTAGGACGCTTTTGTGCGTATTAAAAACCCATTTTTGTTGTAGTGAGTATTGGAATGCAACAATGGAGAACAAAGATTAGTCACAGAAGTATACTACATTCCAACACTCAAAAGCAACATCTTAAGCCTCGGGCAAGTCACAGAATCTGGTTGCAAAGTAATTATGGAGAATGAACACCTATGGATTTATGACGCCCACAATAACCTATTGATGAAAGTCCCAAAAGCAAAGAATAGACTCTACAAGGTAAAGCTCAGAATAACTAGTCCAATTTGCTTACAAGCTAAAATAGATACACCTGCATGGCTATGGCATGCACGTATGGGACACGTGAACTTTGATTCACTTAGACAATTAAGCACAAAAGGAATGGCACATGGATTGCCAAAGATCCAACACCCATCTCAAGTATGTGATGCATGTATTACGGGGAAGCAAAGCAGACTTCCATTCCCCTCTCAAGCAAGTTTTAGAGCCACGAGACCTCTAGAACTCGTACATGCAGACTTATGTGGACCGATCACACCCACATCATTAGCAGGCAACAACTATTTCTTCCTGATAGTTGACGATTATTCAAGATTTATGTGGATCTACATGCTTAAGTCAAAAGATCAAGTTTATGAAAATTTCAAGAAGTTTCTAAGCGAAGCTCAGACAGAGACAAGTCACAAGCTCAAAAGACTAAGAACGGATCGTGGAGGAGAGTTTACTTCTAAAGCTCTTACCACATATTGTGAGGATAAAGGAATCCTTAGACAGCTTACAGCACCGTACACACCTCAGCAAAATGGTGTAGTAGAAAGAAAGAACCGTTCAATAATGAGTATGACCAGAAGCATGTTAAAGGCTATGAACGTACCACAGAACTTATGGGCAGAAGCAACAAGACAAGCTATTTATATCCAGAATCGGTTACCTACCAAAGCACTTAAGGGTATGACACCCTACGAAGCAGTAAAAGGCAAAGCACCCAATATCAAGCACATCAGAGTATTTGGATGCATAGCATACGCTAAGGTAACAACGCCCTACTTAAAGAAGTTAGAAGATAGAAGTAAGAAAATGGTACATCTAGGAAACGAAAATGGTTCCAAAGCCTATAGATTATATGATCCCATAGAAGAAAAGATACACATTAGCAGAGATGTCCAATTCATAGAAAACGAACCATGGGATTGGAACAACAATTATTTGAAAGAAGGAAGCAACGACGAACCATCTTGGACAAGATTCGAAGTTTATGGAGATCACGAAAGTGAAGCTGTACAAGAGCAAAGTAATGAGGACAATGAAGACAGTGAAAGTGACAACGAATTCTTTAGTAGTCCAATCACAGCAACACGAACTCCAATAACAATTCAAGAAACGCCGACAAGTGATCCAATAGCTGAATCAAGCACTCAAGAGTTAGAAGACTCACCAGGCTCCCAACATAGACCAGTACGAGCCCTTAGATCACTTAATGACATCTACGCAGCCACACAGCCTCTTAGACCAGAAGAATATGAACATCTGTACTTAGCTTACGATGAAGAACCTGCAAATTATAAAGAAGCAGCAGATTACCCACAATGGATAGAAGCAATGCAAAGCGAAATAGACTCTATAGAGAAGAACAACACTTGGACACTGACTACACTCCCCTCAAGTCAGAAACCAATAGGTCTAAAATGGGTATTTAAGGTCAAGAGAGATGCAAGTGGACAGATCACCAAACATAAGGCCAGATTAGTAGCAAAAGGATACGTACAACAAGAAGGTATAGACTACAATGAAGTATTTGCACCCGTTGCAAGAATGGAAACAATCAGGCTACTATTAGCATTGGCAGCACAAAAAGGATGGCAAGTACATCACTTAGATGTAAAATCAGCATTCTTACATGGTGAATTAAAGGAAGATGTCTACGTTTCACAACCAGATGGATTTATAAAGAAAGGGAAAGAAAATCTAGTCTACAAGCTAAAGAAAGCTCTATATGGCTTGAAGCAAGCACCAAGAGCATGGAACATAAGGCTGAACAACATCCTAAAGGAAATTGGATTTAAAAGATGTCCACAAGAGCAAGCAGTATACAAGAGAACTTCAAAGGAGTCAACAATAATTATAGGAGTTTATGTCGATGACATAATAGTGACAGGAAGTTCAATCAAGGACATATCAAGCTTCAAGAAAGAAATGCAAGGCAAGTTTGAAATGAGTGATTTAGGACCACTCACTTACTATCTAGGGATAGAAGTACGTCAAACACAAGGAAAGATACAATTGAAGCAATCAGCCTACGCGAAGAAAATTATCAAAGAAGCCAGACTAGAAGACTGCAATCCAACAAAATATGCAATGGAATCAGGTCTAAAGCTCACTAAAGAAGATGCAAGTGAACCAGTCAATGAAACAGAATATAGAAAGCTAATTGGAAGCTTAAGGTATCTTACACATACCAGACCAGATATCACCTACGCAGTTGGATACATTAGTAGATTCATGGAGAAACCGAAGACAACTCACATGAAAGCAGTCAAACACCTGATAAGATACATCAAAGGCACGTTGAATTATGGAATTCAATACAGCAGAAGCAAAGAAGCAGAAATCACTGGATACAGCGACAGCAGTTATGGAGATCAAGACGACGGAAAAGGAACAACAGGAACAATATTTTGTTACAAAGATTCACCTATCACATGGACAAGTCAGAAACAAAGTACAGTAGCACTATCATCATGCGAAGCAGAATTTATGGCAGCTACATCAGCAGCATGTCAAGCTATATGGCTACAAGGAGTACTCAGCGAACTCACAGGTGAACAACCAAAGAAGATCACACTACTAGTAGACAACAAGTCAGCAATACAACTTATGAAGAATCCAGTATTTCATGGAAGATCAAAGCACATCAACATAAGGTATCACTTTATCAGAGAATGCATAGAGAACGAGCAGATACAAGTTGATCACATCAGTGGAGAGATACAGAAAGCGGATATACTCACCAAGGCACTACCAAGAATAAAATTTCTCGAGATGCGACGTCTCATAGGAGTTGAAGACCTTGGGGAAATCAAGAATTAAGGGGGAGAATGTTAGACATAACATATAATTCTTATTTCCACACATTATATCTATTATATCCTAAGTATATGTTACATATTAGTATATCCTAAGTTTGTCAAGAGTCATGTATGTTAGTTATATAACCGGTATGTCGGTTAAAGGGTCAAGGGGACACACCCCTTCATATGTATAAATACCCTTACATTGTGTCATTTGAATATATAAGTATTGATTTCTAAATTCTTTATTCTCTCTCAAATCTTTCCCTCAAATACGATCCTGCGAACCCTTCAAGCTGCAGCCTTCTCGCTCCAAGTCAACGATGATCCATAACTAATATCCTGTTTGTTATCTCTCGATCGATCTCCACCTGCATAGATATATATACTAAGTAATATATTTGTTGTTATGGATATTAACAAACATATTCCATAACAATATTTCTTCATATTTCAGGTAGACTTCGCTGCAGGCTTGAAGATGCTGTAATAAATATTGACCAAACATATAAATATTGTTAATCATGTGTAAGGAAGATTAATTAAGTATTATAAATGTTCTAGAAGTTGACGTTGCCACTGTTTTATTATTTTTCCCATACGTTTGCCATTGGGGAAATCATCATGCGTTGACTTGGAGGTGTTCGCAGTGGCGAAGCTTGACCCGAAGGTTTAGGGGGTCGGAAGTCACTGGTTTCGGGGGGTCGAAACCCTATATTTTCAAAATTTTCTATACGGATACCATATAATCGAAACTTCTGCGCGAAAATCCGGGTGGGTCGGCCGCCCCTCCCTGCCCCAACAAACCTGCGCCACTGGGTGTTTGGTATGTTTAATCAAAAGAAAGGGAAGGATTGAAGGGGTTTTTTTTGGAATTGCAGAGAATGAGGTGTCAATTATCATGACATCGGTCGCTGTGTTCAAGGTTGACTACTCGACTGTCGCTAGCCCCTTGGCTCTCTCAGATGTGCGGAAACCTTATCTCCATCCGCTGAAGGCACAACAGTGAAATAATCGGTAAAACTTCACTTACATTCGAGTCGAACCGATGCCACCCGTATTCGTTATTCATCTGGATACTACTCCACCACAAAGGTGGGGTGAAGGGACTCTCTTGTTTATGTTATTAGGGAATATGAATGAGGAATGAGAATAAGAATGGAACGAAAGAGAAAATCACATAGTAATATCCTGTCATTTTAGTGTGAATCACTTGTCATCCATCTCACAATAACAATTCAGTTTCCTTGAATAACGTCGGTAACAGTACATGTGTTATTGAAACTAGTGTCAGCGCTTGTTTTCACGAGGTGAACTAGCACCCACCGAACAACTTTGTTGTCAGTATAAGGGGGAAGAGGCGCTTGTTGATTATTTTTTTTCACTTAACTGATTTTATCTAATGATACACTGACACATCATTTCACTGATTTACTTAAACAGTTTTTTGGAGGCAGCACTCCACTGATTTTTTTTTTTGTTTTCATTTAAATACAAATATAACTTTTTTTTCTTAAACTCACACGGTTTTATTGAATTTATCACCAAACCGTCTGAACGATTTAAATTCTCATAACCGTCTCCACCCAACACGGTCAAAAATATTTTCTTCCATGAAAATCGATCTCATCTAACCGTCAGATTACCTTTAACTTTACATGCAATACGGTTGGATTTTTTACTACATAAACCACCATACGACGGTGGTGAAAACACAATTCAAATCAACACAACATCAAAAACACCCACGCCACACAACATCATAATGACCCATTGGACAGAAAACGAAGAAATCGCCCTGGTTGTGTGCGTCAAAGACGCACAAAACAACCCATCCTTGCAGCGCCAACAAGGGTTGGGTGACAGGGACACACGCTTCTGGGACCGTGTTTTGGGTGACTTCAATCAACAGGTCAGCCCAGGTGCCCGCATAATCGAGAATCTGCAAAGAAAATGGGCCGATCTAAATGTCAAGTGTGATCGGTGAACGACATTATACGAGTGCACAATGAGTTGCCACCCAGGCATTGGGGCGGAGATTACTGTGGAGATGACCCAAGCGACCTATGCGGGTCGTTACAACGGCTCATTTGACCATGTCCAGGCGTGGCACCTCATGTGCAGCTTTAAGCTTTATTATTTTTTTTTGTTTTAATGTATTTTTGTTAATGTGTAATATTTAATGAATTTTGTTTATGTTTTTGTTATTTAAGTTTGTTTTAATTTATTTTTATTATTTATAAAACACATGGTTTAAATTATAAAAAACAATAAAAAAATGATACACAAGGTTATAATGAAAAAGCTGATTATATGAATTCAAAAATAAAATAGAAACAGTTACTAGCATGGTAGATACAACCAGTAAAACGGTTCACGGGACCATTATCAGCATGGGTGACGACGGTCTTACTGTGCTGGTAGTGGATACCCGTAACTAATTCGGGTGACGCCCCATCCCCCTAAGTCAGGGATGTCCCCAAGAATACTTAAAAAGTTTTGGTCCTGCGTCTAGTAGAAAAAATGGGCATCTGTTGGCCTAATTATAAATTGTTTTAACTTAACATAGTTTAATTAAACTATTGGATCAATTTAATTGAATTTAAACTTTACTAACGAGATTGATGAGTTAAAGAATTGGCTTAATTTAAAATAGGTTTTAGTGTTTAAGCAGATTAAAATTAATCTATATCTATATCTATACTACTATATAATGGGTTCTAGATGGGTAAGATAGTATTTTTCATTTAATTTAAGACACATAAAAACATTGTTTTTGCATTTGGTACAAGTGTTAATGCATAAATAATTTCTAATTTACAATATTGTCCCTTTACATTTTAGCATTTAATAATGTAGTGTAATAAATGACAAACAATAATGTAATGTTATTACATCTAGCATTTATATTTACTAGGTTAGAGCCCGGGGTATCCACCCGGCAGATCCCCAAGTCAAATGAAAAACTATATAACATGACGTTTAATGACATTTTATAACATAAATATAACTATTTGTTCGATAGTAGTTAATATGTTAGATGACAACGTACAATATAACATTTTTTATTTGTAACATGTAAATATATATATATATATATATATATATATATATATATATATATGAACAACTATATGTTTGTAGAATAGGATATGAACACTTTGGGTAATATGTTGCAACCAAATCATTAAATGGCTAATAAATTTGAAGAATCTGGTAACTTACAAATAATATATTCAAAATATAACGCATTGATGTATTAGTTTAAAATAACAGAGTTGTAAAACAATCAATCTACCGTTGTTAAGAATTTAGCTGTCCATTTAAATATCTCTAACCTTACCATATGTTTATGTTTTTTGGTTTTTTTTCTTTTCAAGTTAATGTTATGTATTGTAAGCAACTTATGTACTGTTTGACCTTGTATAAGTCAAACATAGTTTATAACTTATGGTAAGGTTTCACCTTATAGAATTAATAAAACTACACTTCTCATCAGCCAACCAAAAAAATATTAGGGAATTTTGTCTAGTTTATGAGTCATCTATCCAACCAAAAATTGATAATTAAACATTGATATACTTAGGATGAAGCATTTAAAATAATACAATAGTAAAATTTGTACATTTCATTAATGAAAACTAACTTATTTACATTACTAAGATAAGCCAAAATCATATTGTTTGTAACTATAGGTAAACAAAAAACCACGAAATACTACATTAACCGGTAGTTGTGCATAAATAGTTAACATATAACCATTCAACATCTTCAAAACTTAGCCACCAAGTATTGTATATTGTCTAAACAACATAAAAGACTAAGCAACAAACTAACCTAATTACCACATCCCCTAACAACAGTAGACAACATGAACACGCCTTTTTTCTTGAAGAACATGAAATGCATTTCGTCACCAGAATTCAGTTGCATAGCAGCAACCACAGACATCATACCTTTAATGAAGTAACGATTGTTTCCATCCGACTGCTCAACACCAACAGGTACATTCCAACTGCCACCATTACCGTCAGTAACTTTTACCGTTTCACTAAGCTACATTACACATAACACAAACAAAATTAACAATTTTAAAAACAACAATTAAAAATAAAGAGCAGATTATTGTGGAACCTTGTGATGTTCATTCTGCTCAACCTACTCTCGAAGAGTGATAGCTCATTTGATTTGAATGTCAGGTGTTTCTTTAGGGTCATTATACTTTTTCTGAAGTGGAAGGAGCTTGCTGATCTGGGCATACAAATGACACATCAAACACCTATAAAATATTTTCAAAGAATAAGCATACTAAACTTCAGACATAGCTACATAGCCTTGAAGGTTAACCTTTGCTTCGATTTCTAATAGCTGCTTTTGATGTAAAACAACAATAAAAAGGTACATATTGTAAAGGAATCTGATTTACGATTAAAGGCATTGCTTCTTATAAACTCGAAATATAACAAAAGGTAAAATATGTTTGCAAAAAAAATGAACTGGGCAAAACATATGGATCATGAAAAAAAAAACGTGGTTAATACATAAGTAGTTTGCATATATTTGTTAAGGAATCAAAGGTGCTTTACAATTTCTTGCCAAAAACATATTATTGCAATGATAAGATAACTCGTGGATTATAAAAACCAGGAAGTTGTATTCATGAAAATAGAATCCGAGGCGCGGGGCTTAAAGCGCGAGGCGAGAGCTTCACGTATGTGAGGCGCCCAAGGTAAAAAAGAGTAAAAAAATATTTATACAAGTCAATACTACATATTCTACTTGTTAATCAATCCTAAAAACAATAACATAATTATAAACACACTTAAACACTTCATTAAACAAACACTTAAGCTGAAACACACTTAAAAAACTTTAAAAAAAACCCTGGTTTGGATTTTTGGCCCAAAAAAACCCTAATTTTGACTGAGGCGGCGCCTCAAGCGCCTTGGCGCCTTGGGCGCCTCACAGCGCTTCATGTAGTTTAGCGCCTCAGGCCAAAAAAAGCGCTTTCCTAGCGCCTCGGGTGCCTCAAGCGCACCTGAGGCGCGCTTTTTTAAACCAAGAAGATGACATTATGGGTCCATGTGAACCGGCTAAGGTAAAACACAACCCAAATCGACCCATTTATAATTAAATGGCTTAAAATTGTAAAATCTAGTATTACATTAAACTTTACCTCTATTTTTAGCCACTTTTCCTCTGTTTTCAGCAGCATGTGCAGTTGATGATGGCCAATAGTCAAAATTTGAGTTGAATGAATGTGTCTCGTAACTTTGAATTAGCCGAGTTATAAAGGCTTATTACTGGTGAGAAACTTCTATAAAGGGTTAATGATGAAGATCAATAACTGATGAAAATGTAAAAAGAAAATTACTTTTATATTTTTAACTCAGCAGCCTGTGAGGCAGCTTTTCTATCATCCAACTGAGCCCTACTAACAATTGCAACATTGCATGTACCCTCATGATATTTATCCTTCAAGAAAATTACTATATATATTACTTTTATATTTTTACCACATTCTTTTCTTTATACACATAGCATTTGACATAAACATTTAGGGGGAACAATTGATATAAAATTCAGAACTTTTTCACTAATAATCGACTGTATGTTGGAAATTTTTTTGTAAGGATAATAGAGACTCGCATAGAGTATAAAAACTGAACACCATGACATGTTGAATAGACCTCCATGACACTGGAGGTCGCCCATGAGGATAACGCCTGGAAAAACGGTTTATAATGTAAAAATAAAATTTAAGGATTGAAAAGGGCAACAAATACTAAATTGTACATGAAAAATACTTTCAGTTGATGGGTAGGAGATGAAGATGAGGCGATGATGTTTGAAGAAAACATAATAAAGATGAGGCAATTGGTTAGAGAGAAGATAATGCCTTTTAGAAGATATTAGGGTTAAAGAGATACAGAGGAAAAAAATGTATAATACCATTAAGAAGATATTAAGGTCGAGCCAATTCCATTCATATATCCCTCCTACCTGTCAGCGCCACCAAACCCAACACACTGGATAAAAAATCCAACTTAGCCAATTCCTGTTCAGCCACCATCGGCCTTCTCCAACTCCACTGATCACCCAGTCCCAAGCCCAACCGAGAAGCAGTCACTCTATTTTTCACCCTGCATCTCTTCTTGTCCTTGTCTAGCCGGAATAAATTCAGGTTACAAATCTTTCAATAAAGCATTTCTCACCCAAGGGTCCAACCAAAACACGATGGTTTCCCCATCCCCTACCATTCCTTTAAAGAACCTCCTCAATGGACCATGAACACCCCTACTTGAATGAACATAATCACAGTTTTATAACTGACCATTTTAGTGCATTTGGCTACAGTTATTTTGTTAAGTTTCTTTGCACAAAACAATTAACACAATGCAGTACCTTTAATTTGTAGAACTAAAATAATCATTATAGCAGGATCATGCTGAATAATTGTTATAGCAGGAAAAGAAACTAAAATAACACAATGCAGTACCTTTAATTTGTAGAACTGAATCCTAGCATCCAAAAATGTACACACTGTTTGCTTTGAATCACATTTATAAATCAACAAATCCTTCTTCCCAATTTGAATAACCGCGAAGCCAGCCATGCATAGAATCATACTTCAACATGTAAGCCTGGAAAATTGAAATCGAAGAATTTAAGAGTAAATTTATAACTGCCATAAAGAAAAGCAAATACCGACAATAACTCTTAAATTTTAATATCAATAAAAAACTTACTGAGCTAAAAAGGAACAATTCATAAATCGTATCACGTAGAAGTAAGAATCAAACCAACTATTTTTTTAACGGCCAACAAAAACGCCAGGTTTTATTGATCACCACAAGCCAGCAGGGAGCTAGCTAACAGCAGAAATGTACAAATGATAAAACGCAAAGCAAAACAAAACAAAAAACTAAGCATTACCAACCAATTCTGTACAACCTAAAACCTGACCAAGTATCCCAATCCAATTCAGCTTTCCTTGAACGTGATTTAATCCATTAGAACGACATTGTCTTGATCTCACCCACGACCAGATCAAGAGATGGCTGCTTCTGCGAGAAAACTACATCGTTTCGGGACTTCTTCAACCTTGCTGAACCATCAACATAGTTACGCATATCCAGGATGTCCGATACACTAAACGCGTATACCGGTTGTATTCTACACCAAAGGGACACATGCTGCAATACAGATTGAGAAAATCCGCACACGACAAAAATGTGATCTGCTGTTTCGACTCCATCTCCACATATCGGACTAACTGAAGATGCAAAAGGAATATTCCTGCGCATCAGATTTGCAGCTGTAGGTAAGCGCTCCAGCTCTGCACGCCATGCGACAAAACTGACATTTTTTGGGATCCAATTACTCCACTGGAACACGCGATTAGGCTGCACGAACCGTACCTTATGCAGGCCTTCTTTGACACTCATAACTGAGAAGCGACCCATACCACCCAACGACCAAACCCACATGCTCGCTGAATCTGTCCGTGCAGAACCCCGTAGCAGCAGCAACAAACATTGCAGACCTGACTGTTCTGGTCCACCACCGACAGGCCTCTTCCATTCCCAACAAAACCCCTTATCATTAACACCCAGACGATCGGCCACAGTAGCATGCTTATTTTTTTCCAACAAAAAGAGGTTCGGAAATTCCTCCGCCAACGGGTTATCCGACACCCAACAATCCAGCCAAAATGACACATTGGACCCCCTTCCCACCACACCTTTAAACCAACTACTTTAATATACATACACAATATGGAAAAAAAATGCAATTCAACACAGAAACTCCCAAATACAGTAGGGATGAGACCACTACCGGTACCGTACTAAAAATACTGGTAATGAAAAACGACAAAAATTAGTACCGATACAGAAAATATACGAAACGGTACCAATACGGTAGTAACTACGTTATTAGTCACAAAATAACATCTATGAAAGCATCTATTTAATCTCCAAAATTCATATGAAAAAAATATCAATAATGAAACCAAAAAACTTTTCAAAGCAGCCAATAAATAAGGAAATAAAAGAGGAAGAAACTTATAAAACCTATTGTATAGATAAATTACCAGAATTCATAATCACCAATGGACAACCATGATATTTTAGTTGGACATAGGAAAAATCAACATGCAAAGCAGACATTAAACATTCACAAACTTTGTGTAAACCATTTCAAAACCGCTGTGAACAAATAGGAAACCCAAACTCTAGAAGCAACATATAGAGCATTTTCGGTAAAAAGAAAGTAAATAGGGACGCAATCTCGTGATTACCTTAGCGCGAGAGCAATGATGATATCGGTGAAGCAAAACCTCATGCAATTTGAAGCGACTGTCAAAGACAACTGAGATTCGGTACTTGAACATCCATCCGTTTTGAACAACCATCATATCTCTGCCAATTGTTCATTTCCAGTTACCATTATTGAATTCGAGATTGTTCATCCGTTTTGAACAACCATCATATCTCTGCCAATTGTTCATTTCCAGTTCCCATTATTGAATTCGAGATTGTTCTACAAAGTTCTCCATGTTTCTTCAACAAAAAAGAAAAAGCACACCATGTGTTCCTTTTTTGGCCTGCACTTGCAATGGACATTTGAACATAAAAATCACATAATTGCTATCGACATTTAAAATGACACATAAATGTCACATTCATAATTCATTATAACAATATAGGGATGATTCAAATTTCAAATCCTAAAACAAAGACAGTTGACCAAGTCAACTTAAAATCAATAAATATTTTGAAAAATTAAAAGAAAAACAAAAACTTACCAAAATTGACACCAAAATCTTAATTCTGGATCCCCTGCACCATGCTTCTTAATGGTTTTAAAACACTCAAAAGCTGGATAAGCATATCCAAGAACCAACCTGTAGCTATAACCAAACATCACTAAATCTGACCAAAATTTTAATTTCCCCGAAACAGATTGTTATTATTTTTAAAAAAGATGCTTACACAAGACTGTTTATGATTAGTTCTCCCAACATCTTCTTCCAGTATTCTCCTAGTTTTACACCAAACTAAAAACAAAATATTATTCAAATCTTCATTAATAATGGCATCAACAGAACTTCAAATGTCATTTATGTTATGAAATCAAGTACAAAGGCATGATGAAAATAGAACTCACACCTTTCCAAGAGCCAATTCCTTCTTAGTCACAGCGTGGCCATTGGTCAATCCACCAAAGAGGCATGTGTAGGTTGTGTTAGGCCGCGTAGGCGCCATCACCTGCTACAAATATAACATTATGTTTGTTAATTTCACATTCATTAGTCAGATTATTTACCATAAAGGCATAAACTGGAATGCTTTCTAAACTAAGAGCCTTTTTTTTCAAATATCAAAACTTTAGACACAAACATACAAAAGTTGAAGCTATTTGAACCTTCAGCTTTGTATAAAAATCATATTAATAAAAGAATTAATCAAAACTCTTTCTATAAAAACCACAAAAGAAAGTTGTTAATATGCTATTTCTATGAAAATGACAATAGGAATCTTGTTCATGAGTCATTTCTATTATAATAACATCCTCAAATGGCAATCAAAAAGTTTGCTCCCAAACCATATGTCTAAGATACACATTCTTTTGGTAAACCTGGGAATCTAATAAACATAGGAATTTAACAATCCAATATAAAACAAACAGTTAACACAAAATTAAGTTTATCAAGACAATAACAGACAAAAAACATCAAAATTGTAAATGGAAGTTAATGAAATACAAAATAATTGTGTCAAAATCAATGAACAAAGCAATAGGTACACATGATCTTAATGTCAAACCAATGAAGAAAACAATTTAAAGAATATGTTGAATTAAAAAATCATCAAAGAAAACACTCAACAAAAAACCCTAAACGCGTCAAAATGGAAACACGAATACACATATAATTGGATCTTTCAAAGATAATTGAAACCAAAATCGAGGTAACACATAAACTCAATCAAAATCGCAATGAACCGATGAATCTATGGAAAGTGGAGATGTTAACTGAAATTAGAAACATATTACAGTAAATAAAGCTATTCGATATACTATATGGTAATTAGTTAAATTCATGGATTGGAATCGACTCGTAAATCATTTAACAGCCAGTAACTCTGCGTTAAGAATGTTCATAAGCCTTACAATAAATTCTTTTGCAAAATACATGTTTTTGAAGTCTTTCGTGAGGCATATGAAAATTTTTGAAGTCTGATTATAAGCCTCACAAATTCCTTCTAATAAAACTGTACATAGAATAAAGTAAGATAAAAAAAGTTTTAAAATGTTTGTGAAGCCATTATGTAAATTTGTTCATATAGTGTTAAAATAAAAAGAAGTCAATTTGTTTTTCATTTAACAGAATGAAAAGTACCTTCAGAATAATCAGCTTGACATTTGGATCTATGCTTTCTTCAAGAAACTGCTCCCCACCAAAAAATACCCGCTTAGCACCATCATCATCTTTAAATGACCCTTCAGAAACTGCTACAAACATATCTGGATGAGGCAGGGGGTCGATGGATAGATGCTCCCATTCAAGATTCTGGTAACCAAAAAGGACGTATTATCAGTAACATATAAGTGACCCAGCATACAAAAAAAATAAATAAAACTAAAACGAAGTTAACAATGAAAAACTACTTTGAACACATAGATAAACTTCTTGTCATTTGAGAAGTCCCTCGCTTCCTTAAGATTTATAACCTGCAGCAAGTGACATCCAGTTGGAAAAAAAACTTGATGAACTTCCAGCCAAAACTAAGCATGATTGTTGTAAATGTTATAAGTTAAATTAGACAAAGCATTTCAAGATTTACCTAACCGGACTCATGTTGACCATTTTAGCAGTTGTAGTTAGTGGTGTTGCATCCATTTCTTTTGCTGATGCTGCATCCATATTTTGTGCTACTTTAATAGTCCCATCCTACAAAATAAATTTCCTATGTATCAACCATTAAATATCAAACAATAATCAGCAGAACTACTACATTCATCCTATTTCATACTTTGATGTTTGTTAAAGCAACTGCCATCTTGAGTAACAGAACACTTTAATTTAATGTTTATTGAAGCAAGTAAGCAACAGATTTACAAGCTTCAAAAAGGGTAGCAACCTGGCGTGCAAGCTTCTGCAACTTCTCTTGCGCAACTTTCTACATTTTCATAAGGAAAAACGTTGAGCCAAACACGTATTCTATTGCACTCTGCAAATTATTGAACAACTCTTAGAAAAGTAGGTAAATAAGTCACATAGTTGAAGTTAGTGCTTGAATTTAGGTAAATTGAATTAGTCTTCTCCAAATTACAAAAATAACAACCCTAAAATTCAAAATAAACAAATCAACATTAGACAACCTAATTAAATCCGATAAATCAAAGTTATAATCTTATAATATAACCATAATATGGACTTCTAGACGTCAAGTTACATACTCTAATTACATACACAGTATTGAAATGATATTTACTTCACATACATAAAGCGTCAATGGATTAACCTATGTTAGGATCAAACTTTACCAAACGAAACCCAACCAACATGGTACCGATTTTCGACCATCGCAAGTATACCTCCGATCACCATTGTTAAAGCTGAAATCCCAAACCACCCACAATCAATCAATTATATGGTTAGAAAAAGGTGAAGATGGATGGATAGAAACCATACCAGATTAAGTTGATTTAGTAACCTGCCATCAAGTATTAAAATATAGGGTTTAAAAAACAAACCAAACGATCTTATATTAAATAAATCGAAATACGGACAAAAAATTAAAACCTTATGCCATAAACTACCAACGTGTATTATCCGATGACCTAGAATAATTGAACCGGAAAACCAATTGATACGTGTATTATCCGATGACATAGAATTATTGATCAGAAACATGATGATTTGCGGCAGAGGTAGATAAGGTTTTGGAGTTGAATGGGAAACATAGAAGAAAATCAAGGGAAACATAGAAGAAAATTGATAAACATCCGTAAAGTCAACAACATTGTAATAACAAAGATCGTTAAACTTTTCACATAAATAAAAACATCAAATCATTCAACCGATTTAATTATATGCAATTAAAAGATTCAAGCGATGAAGATCAACTTATTAAGAAACGGATTTCACTCAAATCGCTCATACACGAATAAACATCACAGAATCAAAACATAACAGATAAAATTAATATAATGTGAATAAAAACTAAGAACAAAACTTCGACGGAAACAACGGAAGGAGAAACATGATGATTTGCGGCAGAGGTAGGGAAGAGCAGACGCGGATTAGGGTTGGAGGAGAAGGATTCTTTTTGAGGAAAATGAAGTAGAAATAGGGTATTTATAGGAAAAAAAATTGGAGCTCCGTATACCAATTTGGATCCTAGAGGCCCTCTCTAAGGTCTCCATTCAACCCAAGTGACCTTAATTATTATATAGATAGATAATGCAATACTATTTTATAAAAGCTTGTAAAAAACTTATTAACTTATACTAAAAATAGTACATAAAAATTTGACTAACATATTCAAACTCAAATAAAAGAATAGACATCGTCCCATTCGTGACTGATTAGGTCATTAGGAAAACCAAAATAATTGTCAAACAAGAATACATGATGACTTTTAGTTTAAAAGTACAACAATTAAATAACTTATTAACTTATAATAAAAATAATACATAAAAATTGGACTAACATATTCAAACTCAAATGAAAGAGATAGGCATCATCCCATTCGTGACTGACTCGGTCATTAGCAAAATCAAAATAATTGTCAAACCAGAATACATGATGACTTTTAGTTTAAAAGTTATTGTATATGTAAGAAAAGTTTACGGTTAAAAAATACAATCAGAGAAAACGCTTTGTTAATCAAAAGCAACGTCATGGTTATTGTATTAATCAAGAGCAATGTCATGGTTTCATTGATCAAATGTGGTGGTTTCTTTGATCCGCCCACAAACTTCTTCTTCACATCTATGGGTGTCTCATTAGACGAAACATTCGCCAACATGAGAAATGGCGTATATACGTTCGGACCATATTAGGGAATATACCATAAAATCGACCAGTTAGTACCACGGGATGACAAACTCACCCCACATGCCATTCTTTATTTTTTATGGCTTCATTATAGTATTTAGCTACTTCTTTTTACAAGAGACTGAAATCTTGTCTTCTTCTTTAAGTTTTCAATATTCTCCTGCATCGCTTTATATTTTTATGCGTGCTTTCAAAATCAAAGGACTTCTCTTACATATATTGTATTTAGAAAACTCTATGGTGTCATCTATTGTTTCAAATTGTGGGTTAATTTTACACCGAATGATATTTATTACAAACTTATAGTGTTATTCTACTACAACATCTACACCTAATTTCTACTAAATTATACGCCCTCCAATCATACATTAGACATTATCAATATGTTTGTATAATGTACAACACCAATAGCCTGATTGACCAAAGACAATAGCCAAACATAATGCAGCCCCGCCGTAATGCGCGGGTTCCTACTAGTAAGATCTTAATGGGTTTAAATGTTTAAAAAAGAATAAATATTTTTCATTATAGGATTTGATCATTTGTGAACATTTGGCCTAATTGAGAACTGAGCAAACTATTCTAGAGCATACATTTCTCTAAGGCATAAAAAAAATCTAAATCGCCTATTTTCCTTCAAAGAATATATATATATATATATATATATATATATATATATATATAGTGTAAGTATTGGGAGAAAACCCTCATTTTTTTAGTAAACTCTGGAAACTCTAACTTCCCGAGCTTTTTTCATCTGAAAAAATTAGGGCATGTAATATACATGTTTTTAAGAGTTTTGAGCCAAAAAAAATCAAAAAAGCGCCGAAGGGTTTTTTTTAAAAAATAAAATAAGTTGTGCATCATAACATATGTTAGCTTATTTTTGCACTGGTAACATATGTTATGATGAAAAATTATTTTTTTTTAAAAAACAACTGTTCGCCGCTTTTTGATTTTTTGGCTCAAAACTCTTAAAAACATGTATATTACATGCCCTAATTTTTTCAGATGATAAAAAGCTCGGAAAGTTAGAGTTTCCTGAGTTTACTCAAATATTTAGGGTTTTCTATAGAACCTTACCATATATATATATATATAGGGAAATTATAAACTGAAAACTCCCTTGAGTTAAGAAATCTATGAAAACCCTTGTAAAAACCATCTAAAATTTTTTATTTTTTTTTTTAAAAAAAATACACAAGGTAACATACATGTATTAAAGCGTTTTGGGCAAAAAAAATAAAAAAAGCCCCGATAGAATATTTTAAAAAAAAAATAAACAAAGTTTGTGCTGTTACATATGTAACAGCTCTGTTACATATGTAACAGCAGTTGTTACATATGTAACAGTGCAAATTTTGTTGATTTTTTTAAAAAATATCCAATCGGCGCTTTTTTTATTTTTTTGGCCCAAAACGCTTTAATACAGGTATGTTACCTTGTGTATTTTTTTCAAAAAAAAAATATATATTTTTGATGATTTTACAAGGGTTTTCTTAGTTTTCTTAACTCGAGTGGGTTTTCAATTTATCCTCCCCATATATATATATATAGGGTTAGGATACTTTGAGAACCAAGGTGAGTTGTGAGAACCATAGGAACCACTTTTTGACCATTGATCTTTGTCATCCAATGGTTGAGATTCATTGTTGTGTTTGTTTTGTCTTTTTGTGGGATGATAAAATATAATAAGATTTTTTGATTAAAATAATAGGGCTTAAGGGTAGTTTAGTAAAATACACCATGAGAGAGAAGAAGAACAAATATAATATTATATTAATATTTTATTTAAAATATTTAACAAATCAGATTTTTTTTTTACTTATTTTTTAAATTCTGATTTACTTTTAAAATACACCACTAACTTCAACCAATTACACCAGTGTAAGAAAACGAAAAACATAACCAAAATTACAAAATCTTGCAATAAAACTTGCCACTAATCAATAACACCAGTGTAAGAAAACGAAAAACATATTTACACCACTGTAAAAACACCTATAGACGAAAAACATATTAACCAAAATTACCAACAAAAACATCTATGATTCGAATTACACCACTGCAAAAATGCCACACAAACATCAACAAAAACATCTATAAATTCGAATTACACCACTCTAAAAACACCGAAAACATCGATAAAATCATGTAATATATCCGTTACATCAATGTAAACAAACAAAAAAGTTGCCTAAAAACAACAAAAACGCCAATGTAAAACATAGTTACACCAAAAAAATATACAACCTACATCTAAAAACTAATCTCTACAAAAATCTTGTCGACTAACACAAACAATTACACCAGTGTAATTTTTCAAAAATAATAATAACAATATGTAACCATTCATCCTTACCATCCTTCTTCATCATCAAAGCATCTTCAACAAAACACCACCTCCACTGTGGACACCACCTCCATTCATCTAACAGATTTGTGTTTTAACAATACCCAACTCATTATTTCAACAAAAAATAAAAAAAAGGCACGAAAATAATAATAATAATAATAATAGTAACAAATAATAATAATAATAACAGAAAAAAATAATCAATACAGAAAATAAAAAATAAATAATAATAATAACAGGAACATAATAATAATAATAATAGTAACAAATAATAATAATAATAATAACAATAATAATAAAAATAATAATAATAATAAAATTACCGTCGTCGGCCACCACCACCACCGTCGTCAGCCACCACCACCCTTTAAAAACGACTTCAAAACCCTCACCACCGTCAAAAACCTCTCCACGTCTTCAAAAACTCAGATCCACCCCCAAAAACCCCCAAAAAACCCGTCAGATCCACCACCAACCACCATCAACACCGTCGCCACTACCCACCGTCGCCACCTCCCCTGTCGTCGTCTTCTGTTTTTTAAGAAAGAAAGAGAGAGAGAGAGAGAGTGACGGTATGTGTGTGTGTGTTTTAGAGAGAGAAACGAAGTGAGAGAGAGAGATGAGAGAGTGTATTTGTGTGTGTTTTAGAGAGAGAAAGGAAGTGAGAGAGACAGAGAGACTCTGATTGTTTTAAAAAAAAAAACGATTTAATAAATGTATGGTGGGGTGTGGGTGGGGTGGGGTGGGGTGGAGTAGGGTAGGGGGTGTGTTATTTGATTAAAATGCCCTCCATTATAATAATGTTAAGTGGCTTATGTGTCTCATTATTATTGGGTTAGGGGAGTTCTCAAGTTCTCGCAACTCAGGGGAGTTCTCAAAATATCCGGATCCTATATATATATATATATATATATATAGGGGAAAGTTCAATTGAGAACTCATAGTTAGGGAGAGAACTCGAGAACTCCTACTTAAATTAAGAAAAAAATAAAAAAAAATCATAACTCAAAATTTAAGTCAAAAACAAAAAATTTGGTTCGGAGCTTCTCTTTCCCACGTCATCCCCGTTCAGAAAAAAAATAAAAAATAATAAAAAAATTAGCTTGTAAGGTTTAGGTTTTTGGGGGTGGGGTGGGGTGGGTAGGGTGGGGTTAGGTTTTTTGGTGGGGGTTAGGTTTTTGGTTGTGGCGGGTGGGGCTTGGGTTTTTGGTATGCGGTGGTTGGGGTGGGTTTAGGTTTTTGGGTGGGGGGTGGATGGGTGGTTTAGGTTTTTGGGTAGGCGATTTAGGTTTTTTGGTGAGGGTGGGGGTGGGTGGGGTGGAATTAGGTTTTTGGGTGGGGGGTTTAAGCTTTTGGGTTATACTACACATGTGCAGTAGCGTTTTTTAGTGGTGTTTTTTATTTATTTTTTTTCTGAACGGGTATGACGTGGGAAAGAGAAGCTCCAAACTAGTTTTCTATTTTTTTACTTAAATTTTGAGTTATGGTGTTTTTTTTTTTGTATTTAGTTAGGAGTTCTCAAGTTCTCTCCCTAAAATGAGTTCTCTATTGAACCATCCCCTATATATATATATATATATATATATATATATATATATATATATATATATATAGGGTAGGGATCATACGAGAACCAAGTTTAGGGAGAGAACAAGTGTGAACACCAACAAAAAAAACCTAAAAACCCCACCTCCACCCTTTAAAAACCTAAACCCACGCACCTCAACCCCTAAAAACCTAAAGTCCCCATCCCCACACTGCTCCAACCCCCCCCCCCCCCCCCCCCCCCCCAATTGTGAAATGCACATGTGCAGCTAACCCTACACCCCCCAAAAACAAAAACGTTCCATCTTATCCCCCCAAAAAGATACCCCCTCCTTCACCATACCCAAAAACTAAACCCTAAAGCTAAATCCATTAAAAAACATAACTATGATAGTGAAATGCACATGTGCATGTAGTATAATTATCTTATTTTATAGTTTTATGTGGAGGTTTTTTAAGTTTATTCATTACCAACCCCAAAAACTTAAACCCACCACCCCATCCCCAAAAAACCTAACCCCCTCCCATCATACCTAAAAACTAAACCCTAAAGCTAAACCCATGAAAAAAAACCTAACTTTAATAGTGAAATACACTTCGCGTTTATTTAATGATCATTGAATAAATTTTTTTCCATCTTATCTTATCTATCATATCACGTCCATTTAATGATCATTTCATTATGGTAATTGATAATTTATTCAAAAGTGTGCTCTAATAGTGAAATGCACATGTTCATACGGTATATCTTTGTATATATATAACAGCTAAATGCACATGTGCATCACACATGACGTAAATATGACGCAATAAAGGCCATTTTTTTGGTTTTTTTTTGTATTTTTTTTATTTTTTTTCAGAAAGATTAACACTAAAAAAACATTTTGGTGTTTTTACTTTTTTATTTTTTTAGGTTATATAATTTTTTTGTTATTATTTTTTATTTTTTGGTGGAGGGGTTTTTGTGTTCACACTTGGTTCTTTGGTTCTCTCCCTAAATGGTGGTTCTCAAATGATCCAAATCCTATATATATATATATATATATATATATATATATAGGATTAGGTTATATTGAAAACCATGTTGAGTTGGAAGAACGATAGAACCACTCACAACCATTGATCAAATTAATCAATGGTTGTGATTCAATCTAGATTTTTTAGGTATAAATGTAATTATCTTTTGGATGGAGGGGCAATACAGTCTTTTTCTCCCCCATGTCCCTTCCTCTCTTTTTAATATTATTATCTCTCTGTCTCTGTCTCTCTCATCTCTTGACATACATCATCATAATTCATCAGATTTCTAAACTCCTCTCCCTCCCTCTCTATATATTTTTTGAAGATAAAAAAACACACAAAAACCCTTTGTTTTTCAAATCAAAATCATCCATTTCAAATAATAAATCATATCTCATTCTCTTTCTTGTGGGTTAAGTTTAATGTATGGTTACCGGTTAGATGGTGGTTATCGGAGGCGACGAAGGGGTATAGTGGTTGCGTGGGGTGAAAGGAGGCAGAGGTGTACGGTGGTTGTTGGGGTGAAAGAGATGGTGAGTGGTGTATGGTCAGAGATCTGTTCCAAAAAAGATGCTGTAATAATAATAATAATAATCATCATCATCGATGAACAGATTTGGGGGTGATGGTGAAAGCTTGATTTCGATCCTTCGATAGTGGTTGTGGTGGATTCGATGGTGGCTGTGGTGGGTTCGATTGTGACAGTGGTTGTGGTGGGTTCGATGGTGGTCAGATATTATTATTATTATTATTATTATTATTATTATTATTACTACTAGTATTATTATTAGTATTATTATTAGGGTGATTATTATTATTAATAATAATATTATTATTATTTATTTTGAAGGAGACACTAGTGTTACAGATCTGGTCGATGGTGGTCCGATGATGATGAAGCTGGTTTGAAGACGATGATGATGCTGGTTTTGGAAAGGAGACGGTGGTGGTGGAAGAAGACGATAGTGGTGGATATGGTTCTAGGGTTTAGGTTTTTGAGGTGGATGATGGTGTGGTATATGAGATGGAGGTGTGAATGAAGGAGGTGGCATCATATGGTGGTGACAGTGGTGAAGGAGGCGGTAGTGGTGAAGGAGATGGTGGCGGTGGTGAGGGGGAGGCGGTGATTTTGTGGGTTACAAAATAAAGATTATAGGATGGATGGATGGGCGAATCCACTAAAGATACGTAGGCACAGAATACAGATTTACTATATTATCTTTTGGAATGTTAATGGAAATTATCAATCAGTGTTTTGACCATTACCCTTTTTTTGAGGTATTTTGCAATATTCATTACATTGGTGTAAAAAAATAATTTCTTTTATTAATGTTAATGGGGGTTTTACACTGATGTAAACTGTGTATTTACAAATGTAAACTGTGTGTCCACAGTGATGTAAACTGGCTCAAACGATGTTTGCTAATGGGGGTTTTACACTGGCGTAAAATAATTGGTTTGTTTTTGTTGTAAAATAAATGAGTTAAAAAATAAAATGAAAATCAAATCTTCATTTTTTGTTTTTACACACAAGAACACATTTTATGACATATTTTGTAAAAATAATTATGGGTTTATAGTATAGTTCCATTTTTTAAAGATGATAGTTTTTAATATGTTTTGAAGGAAGATTATACGATGGTTTACACTGGTCATGTAATGGATTGGTAACATAACAAACATAACTGATCGCTAATGGATGAACAAAATAATGATCGGTTTATACTATAGTTTACACTGGTGTAACGGATTGGTAACATAACAAACATAACTGATCGCTAATGGATGAACAAAATAATGATGGGTTTATAGTAGAGTTCCATTATATAAAGATAATGTTTTTTGATATGTTGCAGGAAGATCTACATAAATTCGTTTTTTATTTACAAATCTAATGTGAATTGCATATATGTAGTGCAATTTACACTAGTGTAACGGTTTATTTTCCTATTTTTTCAGGGTAGAAGGTTTGAAGGACTACCGAACTTCTAAAACCATAAGAGGCGATTGAGCTGTTAGATAGTAGAACAAGTGCTGCATTGCCTAGTGACCTTTAATGTGAAAGTTTGTTTTACACTGATGTAAAGTAGTCTAAACTATGTTTTGCTAATGGGGTTTTACACTAGTGTAAAATGAATTATCTGTTGTAAAAAATGAATTAAAAAATAAAATAAAATAAAATAAAATAAAACAGATGTTTATTTTCTGAATTGTGTTTTGGTATTTGGGAGAGAGAAGGGTGTCAGGTAGGCCCATGTGAAAGGAAAAAGGAGAAGAGAGGGAGTGGTGGAAGAAGACCATTCTACCTTCATGAATATTTTAATACATTCTTTTATAATAAAAAATAGCAAGTGGGTGGATAAAGACAAAAAAAAGTATGTGCACAATCCTAACCATTAAATCATTAAAGATCAATGGCCACAAATGGTTCCCGGTGTTCTTCCAACTCAAACCTGTTCTCATTTTACCCTTTCCCTATATATATATATATAGGGTTAGGTTCCTGAGAAAACCCTTGTTATAGTGAAAACTCTGGAAACTCTGACTTCTCGAGCTTTTTAGGGCCTGAAAATTTTAGGGCATGTAATATACATGATTTTAAGTATTTTGAGCCAAGAAAATCAAAAAAAGCGCCAAGCACTTTTTTTTAAAAAAAAATAAGCTTCGAGTAACACATGTTAAGCAAAATTAACATGTGTTAACAATGTATTACTCGAAAACTTATTTATTTTTTTAAAAAAAGTGCTCGGGAAGTTAGAGTTTCCAGAGTTTTCACTATAACAAGGGTTTCCAATATAACCTTAAACAGTTAAATTTATATTTATATATTATAATTTTTATTTAATAAAAAATTAGTTTCTTGAACAGTTAAATATAAAAAAAATAACTACTCCCCTACTTTTTAGTAATTTGAATCAATCTTTAAACAAATCTTGTGAATTATAAAATCATCGAACAAATAACTGATATTATAATGTGTTGCTTGGTTTCAAATCACTAATATTATAATATTTGTGCCGCCCTTGTTCGACTCTTTTAAAATTTGGGTAAAAAATGATTGATAAGCATTTCAACCTTAGTCTAATATCCTCTCTGCAAGTTTTTGTTAGTATTACAAAGTGCTGAAGAAGAAAATGCAACGTACTGATGAAGAAGCTGATATAGGACAAAGTGCTAAAGAGTACGTTCTGAAGATGAACCAGACAGAAAATCGGAAGAACAACTATTGAAGAGCAACCTCTGAAGGTTTACTGATCATCAGCAGTTTGACACTTCATCGGCAGTTCTGATAGAAGCTCCCATCGCCTTAACCTTTAGAAGTTTAATATTATATTAGTTTTTGCTACTTTATGTACAAGTTCCAATACTACAGCCTGTTGTAGTATTATTATATTAGTTCAATACTTCCAATGTACGTATTGTTCCATCTATAAATAGATGGGTTCATCTCTTCTATTTTACATATCTTTTATAGTTAACATTTCTAATATATGAGAATCATTTGAATCACTTATTAATGTTATATTAATTAACTCTTTGACTCTCATATTAACTGCTTTAGTTCAATAATTGAGGGGGAGTAATAACTTCTGTTAAAAGTGATACTTTAACTTAGAACACTTAATATTATTCCGATGTGCATTTACTTTGATATATCTTACCAAAGTGTTCTTGAAAAAACTATTAAGAACTTATCCAACAATTGGTATCAGAGCTCTGGTTCATCTGATAACATATCAATCTAACAAATTAAGAATTAGACACAGGCTCTTATTGATATTCATTCAAGGATAAAAGTTCACTTTTTCAAAACATCCATCATTTTAAGAATTTATTGACAAATCAAACTTCTTAAAAATGGATCCTCATAATACTGGATCTGCAAATAAACCTCCTATGCTAGTCAGAAATGAATATATTATCTGGCAAAGGAGGTTGGCACATACTTTGTCACAAACAAATACTGGCTGTTGGAGGTCTGTCATGTATGGACCCCATAAACCAGTAACTAAAGATCCAAAATCTAAAGTGGAAAAACCAAAAGAACCAAAAGACTATACTGATGAAGATTTCCTAAAACTTGAGCTAGGTGCTAAGGCTTTTTCTATGTTGGTTATGGCTCTCCCAAATGAAATTTATGCTAGACTCTTACATTGTGAGAGTGCCAAAGAGATGTGGGATTGCCTCAAAGAACAGTTTGGAGGAACTGATGAGGTGATTGCCAATACATGAGAAAGTTTGGCTCAATAATATGAAACCTTTACTCATGTTAATGGAGAAACTTTGACACAAAAATTTAAAAGATTTTCTTCATTAATATCTGAGTTAAAGTTAAATGGTCAGACCTATACAAACTCATCTATGTTGCATAGATTTTTAAGGTATTTACCTAAAAAATGGGAAACTTATTCTATAGTTCTCAGACCAGGACCAAATTTTGACTCCCTTGCACTCACAAAATTACATAGGAGATTACTAACTTTTGAAAGAGAAATCAATCAAAAGAAAAAGTTACAAAACTCTGAAAAAACTGCTGATGACTATATTCCAGTTAGTACGGCACTATTAGGACAAGACTCACCATCTTGTTCTAATGATTTTGGAACTTTTGATCACATTGACATAACTGCTGGGATCTCATCAGAAAGATCATATACAACTTATGACAATGAAGAAAATAGTCAAACTACTGATAACATGTGTTTTATTCTAGATGATTTCAATATTTTCAGTAGTGATGACTTAGAAGAAATGGACATACTACACAACTAGCCATGTTAAGTATAAAAACCAACAAATTTTACAAACGGTTAGGTAGAAAATTTCCAGGACTTAACAATTCAAAAAAAGTTGGTTTTGACAAATCTAAACTTAGATGTCACAAGTGTCAAAAGTTGGGACATTTTGCTAGAGAGTATAGAAGCTCTAGTTATAACCAACCACAGTCTGGAAATCAAACAAACTCCAATTATAACAGGAATGAAGGAACACAAGGAAGTGCACATTTTATATAGGCACACAAAAGCTCCACAAATCCAATATGTGACACCCGGCAAACTCAACTCAGGTCAATAACATTGGTTAAGTTAAAGTCTACCTTAGCGAGTCACGTGTATATTATACTTAACTAGGTCGGTTGAGTCATGTATGGTTCGGGAGTCGTTACTGCGGCCTAGAGGGTCATTAGATGTCGGTCCATAGCCATGGGTACAAGAATTGATGATTCGTAGAATCGTCGGACCTTAGTAAAACACACAAGACTCGAGTCCCGGGAATTGGTGAACGAATGTGAACGTGTTTGTTTTCATGATCTATGTGTGCATAATTGCTATGTGACGTGTCGGTATGTGAATACGTGTTTACATATGTTAAAATGGTGATTACACGTGATTACATGACATTATAGGTGATTACGCAGTGCTGAAGGCGATTAGGATGAGGCTGAAGGCGATTAGCCTTGTAATCGCCTGACATGAGGGCGATTAGGGGGAAGATGAGGGCGATTAGTGTAACAACACGACCAGGAGGGGGCTGGACGTTACAATAGTTTGGTAACAGACTTGCACAACGGAAACAACGATAATAAATATTTAAATGTTATACAATTTCTAATCCAAAAATATAAATACACGACTTAAATAAATAGACTAATAACTATGCATAGACGAAACGCGGCGGTCGTCGAAGCAGTTAAGGAGTGTAGTCCTGTAGTCGATCCGATCTCTATCCGCACATATTTCTAGATACTCTAAACCGCAACGCTTAAAGCTCGAACCTTCTAACATGAAAATCTCTAATCCACACAAGCAAGCATATACCTCGTCTTCCCGATCATCCAAATGCAGTACCTGAACACATGCTTAAAAGATTTTGGGTCAGCAATTACGCTGGTGAGTCCGTGTAAGTAGTTAAGTAAATCCAAAACAGTTTAACAGTTCAAAACAAGTTTACACGGTTCAACACACGTGATGTACAAGCGACCCCTCAACCCTAACACTAGATCTATCTACTGCCATTATAGATCTACTAGGCATAATATATGCCGCAACGGTCCGCAGGCCTCAGTGGAGGGTTTCCCGGTTCCGGGTCCACTGTGCGTGGGGGATTCCCCAAGTAGTACTACCCATATATTAAGTGGCTCACCTATGAGTTAATGAGTGTCAGTATTATCCGGCAGCTAGTATCTTGTCACATCACAAAAGTTTAGACACACAAGCATATGTTCACCCCAAAACAGTAAAACAGAAAAAGGGGAATGGTACACGAAACTCACCTTAACAGTACTTCACATCATGTCACACCACATTATCACATAATTTCCAAGTCGGGAGCCCATCTATCCTTAGCACATAAGATCCTATGATAATCACAAACATTAGTGAGTGTAACCGAACATCGCGGTTACACGTGTGGACGAGCTAGGACCATTGGTTGTCATTGTTGGATTTAATCTAGTTGTCGAGTCACGATTCTACTTATCTAGTTATGTAAAGTATAACCTTTAACCCATAGTTATATATGCCCATCTTCTCAATCCACAAAATGTCAATTGTTGGTCGTATTCTCCCATGTCCGAATAATATAGTAGTCAAGTAATAATCTTATTCATATCCAAGTTACAAGCAATAACTAGTTATTTATTATTATTATTATTATTATTATTATTATTAATGATGTAACTAATTTGGTACTTTAAATCCTTGTCGTATAGTAATCGTTGTCCATGTTATTGTTTATATATGTCCCAACAGTTGCCTATACCTTTTGTGTTTTATTTGTCCACCACATATTCACAGCTATGTATATCACCCTTCCAATGACTAGCTAGCTGATCTATACCATATACAATGTTTTATTATATACACCATGTTTAACTTGATTTGTCTAGTCGGCTCGGTCCAATATGTTTGTTATAGGTCCACACGTGTCAACCGTATCTAATAATGTTAATTAAATAGTTCTTATGTGGGCGTCATACCTCTCTGCTAGACCAACTCGAGTTAACCCGTTGTTGACCAGGTCTTGGCTCAACACCATCAGCCTCAAACTTGGTTCCGGATTAGTACCTCTGTCGCTCTCACCTTATACCTACTCGACATTCCATTCGTCACCCTGAGTCATATCCATCCTTCCTTTACTTCTAATCTTCGCGAGCAATAACAGTCGCTTAATCATTCATCACCATATACCATTTAAGCTATTAACAATGTAAACCTTTATCTCCATCACACAACCTTATTATTATGAGAACCATTTCGGGTTCACTACAACAACAACAGCCATCATTGTTATCCATCATCACTATCAACATCCATCATCATCATCTCTAGAACACCTAATCAACCACCAATACAACTCATAACTCTAATATCTATACTTTAATAAATGGAACGATCTCTAAACAAATCTGGGTTAAGTAATCATTACCAAAGCTAGATATCAGATCAAATACCCTGGGTCCATCGTTATTGGAGTCTTAAACCATCGCCGCCTTCTCCGTTCCAAGTTCCTCCGTCGCCACCGTCACTGTTGCCGGTCACCGTCGCTTAACACCACCGTAGTGTCAATCATCTGTGTAGACTGCCTCCATAACCGTACTACTCTTGTAGTCACCGTAACCCATCGACTTCCATTATCCGAGACTCCCCCGTCGCCTCTGCTTATCGTCCGACCAGGTCCAGTCGATCGGAGACCATGATCGGAGATGCCTCTTCTTTACCTTTCTCTCTCTCCTTCGTCTACTTCTTTCTCCATCTCGACTCTTCCTCTCTGCCGCTATCTTTCTCTCCCTACCCATCTCTCTCTCTCTTAACTCTCTGAATAATATTACAAAGTGTGAGATGTGTGTAAGAGTTTATAATAATTGAGTGTGTGTACCGGTTTTTATAATAAAAGGGTGGAGATGTACGTGTGTGTTGTCAAAGGAGGGTGGGGGCATGTGTCACCTATAAGAGGTGACACGTGTCCCCTTGTAGTGACTAATCTTTTAGTCTCGGGACGGGTTCGGGTTTGGGTTCGTATCGTATATCAATTTGGTTTCGTAGTGCGTACAGTTATATAATATATTTATTTATTGGTCACCATGACAAAGTCGCGAAAAATTCTGGGTCCTAAAAACTGGGTTGTTACATTCTCCCCCCGTTAATGGAATTCCGTCCTCCGAATTATTTTCAGGCTATCTATCGTTACACATCCAGTATGCTCCATACTTCGATTCCGTGTTTGGGTTAATGTGATTGGGTGTACATAACCCCTTTCATGATTTAAATTGTAATTGTAGTGGTTCCATACGAAATCTCATTTTATGTGCTCGGGGTACCTATGTAGTTGTCTTATATAGCATGTACTATGATTTCCCTCATCAGGACATACTTATCCATCCCCAACGAGTTCATACCGATATTTGCTATTACTATGTTTTGAGTATTGAGGTCACAGTTACGAGATACTAAGATCTCTCAAGATCAACAGAATGGTTAGAACTTTACAGGGCCTAATACCAAATTCTAGAAATAGTGGTAGAATCTAACATGACGTCTGGTTTTAGATATAAAACAATGGCTTAAATTATCGGCAATCTAAGGTTTGTTTTTGGTTCAATTTCCTAGTTCCATTTTTGATGCACCGTAGGTGTTTATATATAGGGTGTACCGCGGCCAACCCACCACACCTATGATAACATCGAAAATGTACTAGAAAATTCAGAGATTCAGATTTGTTTTTGGTTTGACTTTTAGTCTTGTTTCCAATGTATCATTGGTGTTTATATATAGGGTGTACCGCAGCTAACCCACCACACCAATGATGCCTTGTAAACGTACTGAAAATCTTCCCAAAAACCTGATAGAAAACGTTCTTGAAAACGTACTTTATCGAGAAATCTTAAGTGTTCTGAGAATTTTTATAGTCCTAAGAAGTTTGCTTAGTGTAAGTTGACTACTAAAATGGGTTTATAATGGACATGATTCTTAGCGATATAGGTTATTCTTACAAACTTTTATACCTATCACTGTGTTTAGTTCTATCTCAACTATTGACAAAATCGTTCTATTCTTACGTCTTTCTGATACGTGGTGTGGGGTGGGGTGTGATGATACTTTTCAAGAATCATGGGAAGGGGCATTTATCTAGACAGGACGTGTCGACCTTAAACATGTGAAGGGCACATAATATTTTCTTAATCCAAACCCTTTACCTTAGTTATGCAAGTATATCACATATTTTCTTATGACTCCAACGTAGTCCGTTTCCTCAAACTTCAATATCGTCCATTTTCCGCACTTAAGTTCATCGTCTTATATTTTTATCCTCTCTTAAAATCTGGGCGACTCTTTGGATTTCTTAGAACATTTTCGTGCCTGTAAATTCACAATTACATGACGTCAAGTGTAATCGTCAATTTACCTCACTTAATTATTCTAGTAATCTCCGTTGTAGTCATTATTCACATATCAATCAAACCTCGTATACTAATCACATTGGTTCAAAGTCCATGTAAGCATTCAATTGTGTTCAGGTACTTCCGATTCTAACTTATTCCGGTCAGTCTTATATAACTTCAGAGCATTCCTAGCTAGGTAATCTTAGAGCCTTAAACGCTAAATTCTCTAAGTTGTCCGGATGTAGCATAAGATATCTGGAGATATCCTATTCCGGTACATCCGTTGCTCTGATACCAACTGTAACAACCCGACCAGGAGGGGGCTGGACGTTACGACAGTTTGGTAACAGACTTGCACAACGGAAGCAACGATAATAAATATTTAAATGTTATACAATTTCTAATCCAAAAATATAAATACACGACTTAAATAAATAGACTAATAACTATGCATAGACGAAACGCGACGGTCGTCGAAGCAGTTGAGGAGTGTAGTCCTGTAGTCGATCCGATCTCTATCCGCACATATTTCTAGATACTCTAAACCGCAACGCTTAAAGCTCGAACCTTCTAACATGAAAATCTCTAATCCACACAAGCAAGCATATACCTCGTCTTCCCGATCATCCAAATGCAGTACCTGAACACATGCTTAAAAGATTTTGGGTCAGCAGTTACGCTGGTGAGTCCGTGTAAGTAGTTAAGTAAATCCAAAACAGTTTAACAGTTCAAAACAAGTTTACACGGTTCAACACACGTGATGTACAAGCGACCCCTCAACCCTAACACTAGATCTATCTACTGCCATTATAGATCTACTAGGCATAATATATGCCGCAACGGTCCGCAGGCCTCAGTGGAGTTCCCTAGTCCCGGGTCCACTGTGCGTGGGGTATTCCCCAAGTAGTACTACCCATATATTAAGTGGCTCACCTATGAGTTAGTGAGTGTCAGTATTATCTGGCAGCTAGTATCTTGTCACATCACAAAAGTTTAGACACACAAGCATATGTTCACCCCAAAACAGTAAAATAGAAAAAGGGGAATGGTATACGAAACTCACCTTAACGGTGCTTCACATCATGTCACACCACATTATCACATAATTTCCCAAGTCGGGAGCCCATCTATCCTTAGCACATAAGATCCTATGATAATCACAAACATTAGTGAGTGTAACCGAACATCGCGGTTACACGTGTGGACGAGCTAGGACCATTGGTTGTCATTGTTGGATTTAATCTAGTTGTCGAGTCACGATTCTACTTATCTAGTTATGTAAAGTATAACCTTTAACCCATAGTTATATATGCCCATCTTCTCAATCCACCAAATGTCAATTGTTGGTCGTATTCTCCCATGTCCGAATAATATAGTAGTCAAGTAATAATCTTATTCATATCCAAGTTACAAGCAATAACTAGTTATTTATTATTATTATTATTATTATTATTATTATTATTAATGTTGTAACTAATTTGGTACTTTAAATCCTTGTCGTATAGTATCTGTTGTCCATGTTATTGTTTATATATGTCCCAACAGTTGCCTATACCTTTTGTGTTTTATTTGTCCATCACATATTCACAGCTATGTATATCACCCTTCCAATGACTAGCTAGCTGATCTATACCATATACAATGTTTTATTATATACACCATGTTTAACTTGATTTGTCTAGTCGGCTCGGTCCAATATGTTTGTTATAGGTCCACACGTGTCAACCGTATCTAATAATGTTAATTAAATAGTTCTTATGTGGGCGTCATACCTCTCTGCTAGACCAACTCGAGTTAACCCGTTGTTGACCAGGTCTTGGCTCAACACCATCAGCCTCAAACTTGGTTCCGGATTAGTACCTCTGTCGCTCTCACCTTATACCTACTCGACATTCCATACGTCACCCTGAGTCATATCCATCCTTCCTTTACTTCTAATCTTCGCGAGCAATAACAGTCGCTTAATCATTCATCACCATATACCATTTAAGCTATTAACAATGTAAACCTTTATCTCCATCACACAACCTTATTATTATGAGAACCATTTCTGGTTCACTACAACAACAACAGCCATCATTGTTATCCATCATCACTATCAATATCCATCATCATCATCTCTAGAACACCTAATCAACCACCAATACAACTCATAACTCTAATATCTATACTTTAATAAATGGAACGATCTCTAAACAAATCTGGGTTAAGTAATCATTACCAAAGCTAGATATCAGATCAAATACCCTGGGTCCATCGTTATTGGAGTCTTAAACCATCGCCGCCTTCTCCGTTCCAAGTTCCTCCGTCGCCACCGTCACTGTTGCCGGTCACCGTCGCTTAACACCACCGTAGTGTCAATCATATGTGTAGACTGCCTCCATAACCGTACTACTCTTGTAGTCACCGTAACCCATCGACTTCCATTATCCGGGACTCCCCCGTCGCCTCTGCTTATCGTCCGACCAGGTCCGGTCGATCGGAGACCATGATCGGAGATGCCTCTTCTTTACCTTTCTCTCTCTCCTTCGTCTACTTCTTTCTCCATCTCGACTCTTCCTCTCTGCCGCTATCTTTCTCTCCCTACCCATCTCTCTCTCTTAACTCTCTGAATAATATTACAAAGTGTGAGATGTGTGAAAGAGTTTATAATAATTGAGTGTGTGTACCGGTTTTTATAATAAAAGGGTGGAGATGTACGTGTGTGTTGTCAAAGGGGGGTGGGGGCATGTGTCACCTATAAGAGGTGACACGTGTCCCCTTGTAGTGACTAATCTTTTAGTCTCGGGACGGGTTCGGGTTTGGGTTCGTATCGTATATCAATTTGGTTTCGTAGTGCGTACAGTTATATAATATATTTATTTATTGGTCACCATGACAAAGTCGTGAAAAATTCTGGGTCCTAAAAACCGGGGTGTTACAATTAGGCCCTAATCGCCAGGCGATTAGGAGCCCTAATCGCATGGCACTGCTGCGTAATCGCCTGACGTGTTTTAAACGACTAGAAACGCCTATAAATACCACCCTTGACCTCTAAAACACCATTTGTGCAACCCTAGCCGTCCCATAACCTATCCCAACTCACAAACACCCTTTGGAACACGTTTTTGAATCAAAACACACATTTCCAAGCTTTACACATCATTTTCTCATAAATCCAAGGTGTGTTCTTCATTCCCAAACCTTTGTATGATTATGTTTTGTTCCCTAAAGGTCCAGACCTGATTTCTAAGCTATTGTGTCTTTGAAAATCTATTAAAAACCGTTTCTAAACAAACCCAAACCTTATTGCATGTTATATGTGTTGTATTTGTATAAAGGTAGGATTTTTATGATTGAAACATGGTTATTCTTGTGTTATAAATGTGTTTCTGACTTAAATGGATTATGATAATGTTAACTTAGGAGTTTGGAGGTCCATGGTTGTGTATTGTCGATGTTTGGTATTTTGACCCATTTGAATGGTTTTGAATGATTAAGGATAATATGATGTGTTTTGTTGGTTATATGATGTTAGGGTTTGCTTTAGGATGATGCTAGAACAGTAGGGTATTATCGGACAACGTTGTTACGTGATGAAATCTGGATATTTGCTATTTTGGGTAAGTTTTTGCATGTTGATGTGATGTTTACATGTTAAGTATGCTATTTTGGGAAAACGCTCGCATTCAGAACTGATAGAATGATGATAAATTAGGGGTTTTGCTTGAAATATGTTTGATAATGTTGTATGATTGATATTTGGTGTTTCCACACGTTCCGGATCTGATTTGGAGGATTAAACGCGCGAAAAATCGGAACAGGACTGCATGGGGCGATTGGGGGCCCTAATCGCCTATGCTGAAGGTGATTAGGAGCCCAATCGCCTATGCTGAAGGCAATTAGGAGCCTAATCGCCTATAGGGAGGGCGATTGGGGGCCTAATCGCCTTCACTGAGGGTGATTACGATCCTAATCACTAGTTAAACCCTGAATTGCATGTCTTATAGCCCTAATCGCCTATAAGGCACAAGAATAGGCCTAATCGCCTGTTGTTGAGGGCTATTAGAGCCTAAATGCTTATACTATAGGCGATTAGCCTTCCTAATCACCAGTTGACTTCCCTACTTGCTAGTTGACTTCTCCTAATCGCATGTACTGCTGCTGTAAGTGCGTTTTGGCATTCCGAGACCTAATTTGACACCTAGGAACATGCTAGGAACCCCGTATCATACCTGGTAACATGGTAACACGTGCTCGGACTTATTTATGCACTGATTGAACTATATGCTAGACTTGTTGAACTTTAACACGTGTTAAGTATGGTTGCATGATTTGTATGTCTTAGTGTATGAGGTTAACACGTGGAGTCTCGGGTCACCAATGGGATGTCGAGTCTTGTCCAAATGGTCGGTTAAACAGTCAACGCGTTTTCAAATGAACTTGGTTATGGTCTGGACATCTAGGGGCTAACTAACCTACGGGTTATTAGTCTAAGTACTTATAACTGTCATATGTTAGGTCGCCGCTATACGGGGCTAGCATAGCTTGCTGATTTTAAACAATTTTCGATGTAACGCAACCTAAGGTGAGTTCACGGCCCCACTTTAACTGGTTTTACTTTTGGCGGAGAAAACATGCGTTAAACTTGTGTTTGGTAACAACTGTCATACTATGGGTTATTTTGGGTTACTATACGATCTTTGAAAGTCCCGGGGGAAACCATGAATATGCGGGGTAGCACAACGGGGAAATGTGGATAGATCTATTGGGCGTGACCTGCCCCACTCGTCGGCTGGGAGCCGGGCGGGTGCATATTGTCTCAAACAGTAACTGTACACTATTCGGGCACAAACACTTCTGGGTATGCGTGTCAGTAATGGTTCCTAATCGTAGTAGTAACAAAACATACGCCTAGCTAGCGTACTTTGGTATACATTTTACATAGTATGGACAGGACGAACTTGGTAACTTCTATTACAAACCTGTGAACTCACCAGCATTTTGTGCTGACATATTTTTGGCATGTTTTTCTCAGGTCGCTAAGGTCATCCCAGGGCTTAGGCGCACGCGTCTGCACGGCGTCTAGTTTAGGGTTCATGGTTTTTGAATGTCGAATAAGTTTGAATACTGTTGGATTTTGAGTTGTAAACAAAACTTCCGCTGTTATGTCATGGTTTAAACTTGTGTTTTTAAATTTACTTATGTTCATATAGTGTTGTTTATTGTGACCGTTGACTTGGATCCTGGTTTGTCACGCGCCTCGCGGTAAAACTCCGCAAGTGGAATTTGAGGGTGTGACACAATATGTGCCTCAAATACAATATGTACAAATGCTTGCTCAACAACTGGGTCAACAATTGATGCCTTCCACTCCTGCTGCTCAACAACCTCCACAACTCAACAACCCACTCAACAAAGTTTATTCACTTCAGGGTATGTTGACTGGAGCAGTCATCATATGATATATCTAAAATGTCCAGATGCAGACAATAAAGTCTTTGATATCAACTAGGGAGAACCTGATAATGACAGAAAGAACTTTGCCTTAATGGCTTTGAGGGATTCTCCTCTAATTCTGCATTATCACAGGTTTCAGAAGAAGCTCTTTTAAAGTTATGCTAAAAATCATGCAAAGAAGCTTTTGCTTTAATAAGAGAAACAAATGTGCATCTACAGGGCAGAGCCAATGACTAGAGAGAAAATATACTCAAATGAAATGTGATTTGGAAAGAAAACTTGTTGCTAAAACCAAAGAAATTTCCAAATTAACTAATTATGCTGTTGAAACCCAAGCATAGATTAAAATCATGATAGAAAACCTAGGAAATATCAGAAAAGAGCTTGCTGACACCAAGGTTGATTGTGAGAATTGGGTAGAGTCATGTAGAGGTTACCAAATGCTGCTTAACAAACAAACTGCATCAAATATTAAGTTTGGCATCGAGTATAATCACATTGAATCTCCAACTGATTTTTCTCCCAAAACTGCTAATGATGGGAGTAAAATAGTTCAAGAAGTCCCACAAATCAAGTTCCGGAAACAGGACATTAACAAAGTATCTTTAGAAACATACTGAAATAATAATATATCATGCACTTCAAGTCCCATATCCTTAACAACAGTTTGCCATCCTTCACTGAATACAGCTTCATTTAAAAAATGCCTCGTTAAAACAACTTCCCATTTCCTTCTATCTGCTGTAGTAGTTATAATTACATGATTATCCATAGCTTTAGAAGGATGAGAGTTATGAACAACATTTTATGATAAATTCTATAAACACAAAACATTTAAAAAATGTAAAAACCAAAAAATACTTTATTACAGGATTTAGAACTAATATAACTTTCAATAACATAATAAATACCAGATTTTCAGCTTCAAGATCAACAACACATCCAATGAATGAGCCCATTTCAATTGTTTAACATATTAGAATCAATGTAAAACAAATTACTAACAGAAATATATTATTTTAGATGAATCATAAAAATATAATCACAATAAAAAAACACGGTTGATTTCCACATATTTGAATAAATAAATGAATCACTAAAACTGATGAAAAAAACAAAAGTTAATACTAAATACTATAGTTAATTAACTTGTAAATATTCACATAAGATATCTTGATTCATAAATGATTCTATCTCATTTAATGTTTGTGAACTTAGCTTTAGTAATTGTAAATAATGGATATCTAGATTACAAATTCAGTTGGAAGTCTTTTAATTTTTTCACAACTTTGATACAAAACTTTAACTCTGACAATAGACAGCTTATATATTGGGTGGGGACACCGATGTATTTTACACTATAGTTAGTTGTAATTCAAATATTGTATTACAAAAATACACTTAAAACTCAATATTAAATTAATTTTGACTTAAATGACTTTCATTATTAACTTATAACTTAAATGAAATATTTATTTGATATATTTTTACTAATTTAAATTACAACTATAAATTCATTTAAGTATTATTAAATCAATAAAAGTTAAGAAGAATTTCTTAATCTTATCTTTTATGTATTTTCTAATCATGTGTTCCAATCAACATATTTTACAAACATCTAATAAAATCCTAGATACTGTTGCCATATCCTCAAAGCATTCTACAGTAGATTAAATATCTGCTAACGTTTATCATCTATTTTGCCTTAAATCTCTGTTGACTCAAACAGAATATCAATTAACTTTTTTTTACAATAGATGTTGGTCATTGTAAAACGTGTTTACTTTCTATAGAGTTATAACATTTTTATTTAAAATAAAATTGGACAATGTTTAAGTACTTTTGGAGAATAGTTAACCACAATGCATTTTTTAATCCTATCTTTTATATCTTTTCTAGACATCTGTTCGACAAAACAGATTTTACAAACATCTGATAAAATAATAAAGACTGTTACGTATGGTCAAATCATACCACAGTAGTTTAAATATCTGCTGACGTTTAGAATCAGTTTTGACGTAAATATGATTTTTTAAAAATAGTACTTTCTTATCGAGTATGTATCAAATATGTTTGGATTAATTTGTGTTGAATGTACCTATTATACAAATAACATAAACAAAACACTAATATTTTATTTAAATATTATGATATTACATCAAGATCTAATACATTACCATAAACATATAAAAAAAGATAATATAAATAACATTCAAAATGAATGTAAAAACTTCAACTTCAACTCGATAGACAACTTAAGTGACTTTATAATATCAGAAATTATTTCCAACTGTTCTTGATCACTTTTTATATAATCGATGTAAAAGGCTACACCAATGTCACAAATTGTTGATGGAGGCAAACACTTCAATTTCCCCACTACCTTAGCTTTTTTATCAAAACAGTTTGAAATACGCGTGAAAGTCTGCTTCAACACATCTTTATACAATGTATCTTTATCATATTGATTAAGAACTTGTCTTATAAAATCGATCTTCAAATCCACTGGGAGTACTGCTGGTGAAGATGATGATACCATAACTTGAAAAATTTAATAAAAAGTAATCTATATACAATATGACTATATAGTAGAAATTTTCAGTAAAAGATATGCATATTTATAAGCCGATAGTTGAAATGATAACCAAAGTTACCAATTTCGTAATAACTAACGAAATTTAATGCTATAAATGCGGTAGATGAAAAACCATATTTACAAGTGCCAACTGTAAAATGTATAGACTTCCAATTTAAACGTCACTGCGTAAAGTGTAAAACACGTGTACCATAACGTGTTTAAAGTTATTTTCTATTCACACCACCATATATATATATATACAAAACACTCTATTACAATGAACATCTAACCTTACCATAATCAAATACTTACATTACATAACATAAAAATATGTCATCCTCCCAAAATTACCAAACCAGTGTACAACACACAGCTCACAAAGTTCTTATTAAGTCTTTCAAAAAAGAATCTTTTGAAGAAGAAACAATAAGAAACTCATGTGGAATGCTTACATCTCTACTTGTTACGGATCTAAGGAAAAACGGAAAAACCATGATTGATATGGTTGATATTCCGGAATCAATTGAACGAAACATAGCTCTACAATACCTAGCGGATCAAATCGGACTAAACGAAGACATTTCCAAGAAGATGAAGGTCTTACTGATAACGTTCTTTCCATCAGCAAGGAAAGGAAGCAGCGTCGTGAAGAAATTATCAAGAATCAGCAATAGAAAACTGTAATTTGTCACATCAATGTAATTTTGGATTAAAAATCCTTGAAAAATGTAAATCTTATTTATCTATATATACATATATTATGCTGTTTAAATTATATTGCATTTTTAACAAACATATAGCAAATCAAACAGAAATTAAATAGATGATGAAAACATTTATTTCACAAAACACATTTTATAAACAAACAGTGATAACTTTTACATTCCTCATACTTAAGTTAATTTGTTATTATTTTTTAATCAATACAAATATCTATATATTAATTTTTGATAAATGAACATAAGTAAAAAATATAGAATCACTTCACAATTCGAGTTTCAAGGTAATGATTATTACTGGCAGTCAATAGCCCAAAAACGCTATAATGATCACTCTACAGTTGAAGAATCTAGATGGAAACTTGCAAAATACGACGGTAATTAATCGTAGTTGTAAATATTTTTACTATTATAAAAACAACTAAAAAAGGTTACCATAAATTTACATTTTTATTTTAAATTAAAAAAACAAACTTATTTATACTTTTTGAAAATTAATCTGAACTCTTTAAAATGATTAACGTTGAAATTCGAACTTTTTTTAGATAAAAGTACACTGATTTTATTGTATATATTCTGTTTTACAACAACTGTTGAATGATAAACAGCGGTTATCAAACAACTGTCAATAAATACAATTTTACAATTAAAGATTAAAATAAATATACAATTCAGATTGAAAAAGATTTAAATTAAATTTCAAAACTAAATTTCAAAACTTTAATCCTTAATTTGAATTTTGGCAATATAATTAGATGAAATAAGTATACCTTTAAGAATATACCTAGAAGTTGTTGAATGAAATTAATATTTTAATTAAGTAAATCAATTATTTGAATTGCAGTAAATTAAAATTTTAAAACATATTTCAGTCTTTATCCAATTATAAGATTTTAATGGGACTTTTAAGTCCTTATATTAAACCTTATTTTTATGATTAAATAAGTTAGTAAAATTAAAGTTGTTAATAAAATTTTTAGACGAACTACGACAGATCAAAATTATTATTTACCATACAAAACTATTAATAATCAACTGATCTTCTAGTCATATTTTGACTTAATATTTTATGATACGTTTTTCTAACAACCTTTTAAGAAACAATATCAGTCGGTTTGCAGAAAATCTTCATGGTTCAAACTTATCTTGAACATATTCTATACTACAATACTGAAAAAAGGTATAGCAATAAAATTCGTCATTGGAATTGCATAATTTTACATACAATATGAGGATAAACAAACATACAAAGTACAAAATACAACCAACACACTATTAACGAAAAATGCTTACAAAAATACAAAATAGAAGTGCTGTAACCAAAAACTCCGATATCGCTACAAAAGTGAACTAATACCAACTAACAACTCTAATCTATAAGACAAAAAAATACAAAATAAAGGCTCAAAGAAAAAGAAGGCACGCTCCAAATAAAAAGAAAACAAATACAATAATATGGCTCTAAGTAGCGGAAAAATTAGAGACATATTATTTATATTGAGACCCATCTCATTTTGGACAAGCTCTCGAATTATTATGTTTTAAATAGATAATATTTCCATGACAAACTTTTTTAAGAAATGACATGAAATATTTACATATAACTCACATAAGTTATTATAACCATATGTTTCATAATGTTTATCAACAACTATGGAATTGTAAACAGATACTAAAATTGAAGAAAAGTTAATAATGCCCACTCTACAGATGAGCGGTTTGTAAAATACAAGTTACAATTTCCATAAGACATATTTTATAGCAATAAAAATTGTTAAACAAAATCATCATTGTTAAAAATTGTAATAATAGATTTTATTCACAATGTATTACGTTTTAGATTATTAATGTTAACATTATAATTAGTTTTAACGCTCTAATAATAAAATTTCATATACAAACCTAAACTCTGTTAAAATTAATAAAATATTTGATGACTTGTGAACAGATGTTCACAAACGACTGTGATCCATTATAATTATCCACTGAAGAATAATATAACCACATTTTTAAAACGGACTTTGTAAAGAATATCTAACGAAATAACTATTAATTTAAATTAAACTAGTCTTTTCAAATTCAAAATTAGTAACAGTCGCTACAACCATAAATGTCTTTGGTGGCCAATGCACAGATCGAAGATCTAGATGCAACCTGTCAGAAATTACAACACCAATTAATGCTAAATGTACTTATTTTTACTACTCTTAAGCAACAAAAAAAGCTTACCATCAAAATTCTTAAAAAATTAAGACATATTTTATAGGTATAAAAACTCTTTAAAAAGTATTGCTAAAATGTGTTTTTTGAACATTTATTATTAAAATATGTAATAATAATTTTTATTCACAACGTATTATGATTTAAATTATTAGTATGAATATTATCATTAGTTTCAATTACATAGTAATAAACCACATTTTGAATCATATTGTAAGTTCAAAGCTATATAAAATTTGACGACTTGCAAACAGATGTTTTGAAACAACTGTGATCCATTACAATTTTCAACTGAAGGATGATTTAAAACAGAGTTTGTAAAACCTAACTTGTAATCAATATCTAACGAAATCAGTTTTTTCAAATTCATAATTACAAACAATCAACACAGCCGTAAAAGTCTTTTATGGCCACTGTGGAGATGAAGTATCTAGATGAAAACATAACATAAATTTACACATTATTCTTTTTATATTAATTAAACAATTAAAAATATTGTTTTTACAAATGATTTGATGTCTTTTATTGTTCCTATAACTTTAAAAAATGAAAATATATTTTATAGCAATAAAAAATTACAAAACTATCAGCATTTATAAAATATGTACTTATAGTTTTTATTGACAAATTATTATGTTTTAAGTAGATAATATTTCCATGACAAACTTTTTTAAGAAATGACATGAAATGTACTGACTGTACCAAATATTTTAAAGAAACTAAATTGAATATTTACATATAAAAAAAATAATTCATTTTTAAAAACTATTACATTGTGAATAAAAACTATTATTCGAAGATTATAGATATAATCTTTGGTATTGAAACCTATTCAAATTCATAATTACAAACAGTCGCCACAACCCTAAAAGTCTTTATTGATGACTTATTATATTTTAAATTAAAAATATTTCCATGACAAACATTTTAAAAAAATGAAGTCAAGTTTAGTAATTCTAACTAATATTTTAACGAATAACTATCAAAAAATTTAATATTCAACTACTATAAAATACTCGAGACACTATTGTTTGAACATATATTGAATAACAGAAGTATAACAAATGAAATTAAATAACATTACATCCACTGGCACAACAGATGTTAAACAATAGCTGTTAGGTTAAATATATTCATCCAAAATTGTTAAAACAGTCTGTACAAAATTAACATACATATCTTTGAAGTTCAAAAGATGTTAAAAAAAACTTACAACTGAAAAACTAAACCAATATCTGAATACGTTAATAATAAGTTCTAACTTTTGAGTCTAGCAACTTTCTTTTTCAATCTTCTGCTTGTACAACTTTGGTCAGCAACATTTACATTAACACAATCTTCAACACTTCTTTTTCCTTTAGGACTTGTGGATGTATCCACAACGGCATCAACACATACAACATCCTTCAAACAAATCACGAAACAACTAATAAAACGTTACATGACAATACAAGTTGTAGAAAAAAGTTAGACATAATTGCACAAAGGTATTAATACCTTAGGAGTAACTTGAAATCCAAGTTGCGAAGATTCTGAAAGGTTAACAGATTTATTTTCACAAACTTCCTGAGTGACCTAAAAAGTGGTTATATACAAATAAACATAACAGATTTGAAAATCTACTGAATATAAATGCTTATTACAAAATAATTAGAATAAATACCTCGACACAACTATCGTCTACATTCTCATGTCCGTCGACCAACTCTTCAATTATAACAGGATCATCACAAATCTTGACGACAGTGTACACATGATAGTCATTTGTAAGGTTGTAATCAGAAACATCAATCTTGAAAGCAAGCTTCTTTTCAACGATTCGGGACAACTCATGCGGCAAACTTTTTGTGTCCCCTTCCTTCAACTGCCTTTCCCTGATATCACCTGCAGCAGCTCCAATAAGCCTCATAACATCTTTATTGAACATCACAAATGATACACCCGGATTCATCTTGAACCCTTATCTGCAACTTGAACCTAAAACAAATAAAACATAATTTATCTAAAAAAACTGCATGGAATGAAATAAAAAATATGAAAAAAAAATGTGTATACATCTACTGCTTTACATACTTTGTGGTAACGGAAGTACATTCACACTGGCATTTTCGACAAACCAAAGCAGTAGCAGGCAATTTGAGAATTGCTTCAGACATTTCTTCAGCGTTTTGCAAATAGTCTGACTTACTTAAAACTTTCTTGTTACACTTGCGGCAGGCAGCATAAAACCAACCATAGCTTTCTTCAAAACTTTTTTTGGTCGCAACGACAGCATAACACATCGGCTACAAACACAGTATGTATGTATGCAACAAACAATTTTAAAGAATACAAACATATAATAAACTAAACACATATAAAATGTACGAATAAAATATTGAAACATGTTGAATGTCAATGAGCTCATCAACACGCTTCTTCTCTGTTCCAACTATGAATTCCTGACGCAATGGATAAACAGTCTGCGACGAAAGAACAGTTTGAGAAGTACAACCAGACTCTTGTTCTTGTTTCAATATCAAACTATATAAAAATGAAAAGAATTACATCTCTTAGCTAAAAGAAAGTATAAATGTAAAGTTGCGTATAGAAATATAAATAAATAGCACCTCGTCTTTAGGTCAGACACCTCATCTATAAGTTGATTGAGAAAGAGGCGAGATCCATATTTATCGGTTTGAACTGTAATTCTTTATAAAAATTTCACAACACACATATCTTTACTTACTTCATTTATATTAATATGTTTTTAAAATAATAACACTGAAACACAAGTTACCGTTCCAGTCTCTAACCCTTCCATGCTAGATAACAGCGAGTACATGCTCCTCAGTGATCTTTGAAATGAATTCCTTAAACTGTATTGCGTAAGAGTTCCACAATGTACATCTTAAGGTCGTACCTCTGCAACAAAACAACAGAATCACAGATGTAAAACAAAAGCACAAACCTGATACTATACAAACATTAATTACAATTAATTTATTACATTAATAAATGTGTTCCACATGAGATTCAAAACAGCCAGCCATAGAATAACTTCTTCATAACATTTATTACAGAAATTAAATTTGCAGTTCTAAACAATGATTGTTTACAACTATTGATACATAAGACTGACATTAAAAAAATAATGCTTTTGTTAAGCGTCAGGCATGTGAATAGAAGATACAACACTTTTCGAAAAAACTGTATAACAATTTTAAGGAATCCTTACTCTATGTCCTGAATATCAAGATTCATTCGTTTGGTTTCGTTAGGAGGTTGTCCAAAGACATCCAAGTCGCTACACCACACCAGATGATGCTTCCAGCAACATCTGTAAAAAGAAAACAGACAACTTTACCAAACATCTTTTAAATATAAAGCTACAGTGTTCAACCAAACTGAATGTTAAAGCTTGTACTAAGGTAAAGAATAAAATACAAACCAACGCTCAACAGATTCTTGGCTTCTCCGTTAAGGATTTGGTTAAAAGGTAGGGAGTTGAAACCATACTCCACACCTTCTCAACCCTTAACCTGTTTCACAGTTGTACAACGATAAAAAATGATTTTGAATTGATGATCTATAACTCTGTAGATGTCCTTGTTTTCACCTACACCGAACTTAGACAAAACAACCACACCATCTTCTTCAATTTGGCTGTCAAAAACTTGCATAAAAGGTGCCTTGGCGGAACCTTGAATCTTATCACCCTGCATATCGGTTAACAGAAGGTAAAAAACATGCAGAAAAGAACACGACTTCATGAATAAACCAAGCTATAAAGTTTACCTGCTCATCAATGAATATGAACTCCAACTTGTAGGCTGTCTTCCACTTCCTTATGACTCGAGCCTTCATGTACCACATGTCTTTGGCTGGATTCAGATCACGAATGAAAGCGACGTGCTTTTCTTCACCGTCCATTGACGTCGACACGAATTTAAAGATATCTTAAGAGGGAAATTTGAAAATCTTTGTTTAGGTTTAAAAAATTGAAAGCTGATATTAGAAATAGCTAAATTGTTTGCGTACTTATATATAAGGAGCTAATGAGGCACGTTTCCCTACGTTAATTTAAATTTTCCCCCTTAAAATTCAAACTTAGGGCCTAACATCTGCTACTTGACGGCAGACGCTTTGGTTGTGAACCGCTGTTGAAGACAACAACGGTGCTTTAACGTGGCCCACGTATTTTTTGTGTATATTTTAAGGTGATTACTGACGTCAGTTTTTGCATCATGCCGGCATTGGTGGTCTGCCTAAGGTGTTGACATATCAGCTTTCTGACGTAACTCACGACTCTCCTATTATTGAAAGTATAGATAATAAAATGTAGTGCAGATATAGATATATAATTTTTTTAGAATTTGGGGCTACAAGAAAGTAAGGTTCAAAGCCCTAACTTTATTTCACTCTCTCTTAACCAAGCATTGTTAGAATTTGGTTTAAAGAGGTTTTATCCAACTCTATTTTCATGCTTACAAAATTGGACTTGATATTTCTAAGGGAAAATCACGAAAATAGCCTTGACTTTTGGGTTTTTACCAAACTAGCCAGTGGAACCGTCTCTGTGAGACCGTTCCCCTTTCCCGAGGCACCTTAACCGATTCCCATGACCTTGGAGAAAAAGAGCCACTAACATGTGGCCACGTGTCCCAAAATCCTCTCTAGCTCTTGGAGGTGGCTTCCAGGTTCTGAGACCCTCCAAGACGCTTCCTTTTCACACTTCCACCTCCATTTTTAAAACGGCCATAACTTTTTTATACGACATTATTTTTTAAAAAAAAATTACACCATAAAAACAAGCTTTTCATCCTCTTTGATTTCCATACCATATTGCTATACTTTAAAAAAAAATTTTTTTTTTTTGCTGGGTTGATAGTACTTGCGTCTAAATATTTAAACACTTGCGTTTAAACATATCTGTATATGTGTGTTAGATTTTATTTAACAACAGACCTTCTCGGAAAAGAAACGGACTCCTTTCTCAGGATAATCAGCTTCATAAGTTTCCCCTAATAAAGGGTTGAACGGTTTGCAGTGTCGTCCTTCTGAAAAGGCGTATCCAGAAACCGCGAAAGCAGCAACATTTAATATTCTTTGAAGACTGTTTCCCTAGGACCACAATATATAATATTAAGATTTAGAACACACTTTAACGATAAAAAAACATAGAAACTGATTAAAATAATGATGTACCTCTTTTCCATGGTGATAAGCTTGATCTAGAAGGTAAGAGTACTCGAGCTCCTCAAAACACTTTTGTAGAGATGAAATGGGTTCATTGAAGTAAACCGGGAGACAAACTCGTGTGAGATCCTTTCCGACATTGTCTTTAATTAGAGACCACAGATTCACCCCCTTTTCTTTCTCAGCTGGATCAGGAAGTTCTTTCTCCTTTTTATTACGCACTCAGCCATTTGTTCAACTTCGGTCATTAATTTAGGAAAAGAATCTTGTGTGTCAAATTTAGTACAGATATGTTTAAACGCAAGTGTTTAAACATTTAGACGCAAGTACAGATATGTTATACGCAAGTGTTTAAATATTTAGACGCAAGTACTATCAACCCAGCAAAATTTTTTTTTTTTTTAAGTATAGCAATATGGTATGGAAATGAAAGAGGATGAAAAGCTTGTTTTTATGGTGTAATTTTTTTTAAAAAATAATGTCGTATAAAAAAGTTATGGCCGTTTTAAAAATGGAGGTGGAAGTGTGAATATTAGCTCTTGGAGAGGTCTTAGAACCTGGAAGCCACCTCCAAGAGCTAAAAGGTGGCTATTTTGGTAAAATTCATTTTGTCAATATATTCAAAGGGTAGTTTACTACAATCCATACAAAAAACGATTTGTAATTTGTTTGGGAGAGAGAAATCGAAAAAAATCAAGAATAAAAAATATACAAAATGTGAGATTCACATGAGTGGTTAACAAAGAGTTGATGAACCCTAAAAGATAAATTGTTACGTTTACTAATTAAACGTTAAGTGCAAATCCAATTACCTTAAAATATACATTGCTCACACTAAAACAAATATGTTTACATGCAATGATATTAACATTGGCTGAAACAACACCACCCAATAATTTACCAACCACAACTAGTCACCCAATAATTTATTAACCAAAACTAGTTAATTGACATAACCACATTTAAGTTTTTGAAATAACATTTAATTCATATGATCTTGTTCAACTTTCCCCAAGCTGTCAACTTCAAGAGACACCAACTCCGTAAGTCGTTGAATGAGCAACTCAAATTTATCTTGACTAATGATGAGACTAAGTCGTGTATAACGATCCTTGGTACTAAATCTGTGTCCGGCACGCCCTATGATTTTTGCTGATTGCAACACTGCACGACAATCATCATCTCCTTCTCTTTCACATTTTACCCACGCGTAAGCTGCAATGATTTCTAATACATGTAACATGTTTTTGAACATGAAATGAATGCATGTCATATAAATAATGTAACTTACCTGGAGATGGTAGCCTAGTTTGGTTGAAAAAATTGCAGTGCAAAGGATGTATATCCTGGACTGAAAATCTTGTAGATTTTGAGAAGACATTAGTCAATCTTTCCCAACGATCCCTCATTTTATTATACGCAAATTCGAAAAATGATTTTCCATCGTCTTCAACGACCACTTTTAAAAGCTTCAATACTCTTAATTGGCTGTCTTTTGAAATCCCCATATCAGCCAAATCTATGTAGTTTAAAAACTTGTCATATATATCTTTATCTTTTATCACTGCCCATCTGTAACATACATAAACAGTCAATGCATGAAATTTTACACCAAATAAGGCATACAAGCATACTATGAGCATTCACATACACATACCCAAACCGAGTACCAGCATGACCTGTGAGCTTAGAAAGAGTAAAGAGCATGAGATCATGATTTGAAGGGCTTGGGATAGGTGTAAAATGTGGCCAAAAGTACGCGTGATCATATATTGTCTTCCCTCCAAGAACTGATTTCCTTAACTCCCCATCTGGATTGTTTGGTGATGTAACAAATTCAACAACATCCGTGGTATTTGTTGAATTATTTGATTGCCATGAGTTTGTGTCTCCTTCAAACCGGAAATTTTTTGAGTTAAATAACAATGTTTGCTCCTTATAAACCTATACATAATAAAAATACAACATATATAATCAATAAATGATAAATAGAACTGTGAATCATGACATCATGTGTTAGTTATTACAGTTTGTTACCGGATAGAATGGGATTGAAGCAAGCACACTGGAAGGTGAAGAAGAGTTTTCGGATGAAAGGGCATACAATGCTGCATTAAGGAGTTGGGTTGACCCAACACCAAAGACTAAATAGCGACCTTCAGTAATTGCATTCCCGACAAGTGAATGAAGTTTACGGATGCAGTTTTCGAGCTCTTTAGACATGCTAGTCCCATCAGCGTAGTAGTAACTCATTCGATGCCACCCTGATATGACGACAGCGCTATTCGTTGCATGTTGCATCCAAAATGGCTCCAAGAACAAAGGATCCCCGCTACATCATGCATGTCACAAATTAAAAATCAAATGAGTTCAATCAACGGATGATAAATCATTACAAAAAACCCTATAGGTAAAACACGCCAACCAGAGTGATTATAGCCTAGGAAATAACAATGGGTGAGGTTGAGAGTTTTATTTAACATCCGCCGAATATTTTCACATTTGCTCCTGATGGGTTGTCCATCTGGGAACTCATAAATTTGATTTTGTTGCCCAGGTGGAGACTTTCTAGATGACATCCATCTTAGCACTTACTACCCCTACCTAAGCTTGTTTTACTATGGAGTTTTCATCTGCGTTCTAAAAATAACAGGTCTAGTGGTGCATAAGTTAGCGGTTCTAAAAATATTTATAACACGTCAAAGGTTAAACTTGACCCGTGCTTGAGTTGTTGGCAACATATTCATTAGGAAATAGAAAAAAAAAAAGAGAAATCACCTATCTGCATTTGCAACACATCCAGGGGATAATTTAGAGCAATCATCTCCACCATAACAATCATGGCACTCACAAACAGGTTGCCCTTCAGAAGTCGAACCGTCCATGTAAGCCATGCCATGGCCGGAGCATGAGATTGCTGCAACCGCCTCTGCCTCCGCTGCTGCTTTCTCACTCCAACTCAACAATTGCAAGCAACTAATCTCTTGTTTCTTCTCTACCAAATGACCTCGACCTACATATAGATATATGCTAAACATTATATTGATAGCTACAGATATCAATAAACAAAATCCATAAACACATTTCTTTGTTTTCCCCATTTCTTTGTATTTCTTTGTGGAGGTTTATGTTGTTGTCCTTGAAGATACAAAATAAACAAGGGAGAGTTGTTATAGTCATATTCTGCTGTTGATTCTAATATGGGTCCAACAACTTTTCCATTAAGCAATATTTGTAGAAAAAATTAATACAAAAGGAATTAACTTTAATCACGTAAAAAATATAAAAGGAAATAAATTTAATCACTTAAAAACTATGCAACAAATGGAAATAATTTTAATGTGGGTCCAACAACTTTCCCATTAAGCAATATTTGTAGAAAAAATACAAAAGGAATTAAATTTAATCACGTAAAAACTATGCTACAAACGGATAAAATTCGAAAGTTTGGTCGTTGTGGCTAGAGGCAAGCCACAACTTGATCCAATTATATTGTGCTAAGTAGGCGGCTAGGCGCCCATATGTCAATGGCTCACGATCGTAGACTGTTAGTTGGATCCCGTTGTGGGTCAATGTGATCAGCGAGTCTTTTTTTTTACCAAATAATAATATTAAACATAAATATTTTACAAAACTTTTTTTTAAAACATAACATTAAATAAAAAAAGAAATACATTGCACTAAAAAAAAAGTTGCACTAAAAAAACATTACATTAAAAAAAGGTTACACTAAAAAAAGCCATTACATTTAAAAAAAACCTAACGTAAGGTTGAGGTTGAGCGCAACATTTGTCATGGCGAAATGTGGTGAAAGTCATGCCCAACCTCTGAAATAAACTCCACATGCGTAAAAGCTCGTAACACGTCTTCTTTTTAGCCGGGAGATCTCTGGAGACCTTTTTATACCCGATTTCGAAGTTCTTACACTTCGATTTCAGATCCCCGTACTTGTGAGAGATCGAATCACAAGTACGTTTGGTACCCCCACAAGGTTACCAAACTCCTCTAGGACCATTCCCCACTGCTGTTCGCGGCTTCGAGAACCACGACATGTCAAGGCGCCGTCACCGTGCGCTTGATTATAAGCGATTATTAACGCTAGTTCTTCCTCCTTCGTCCATTACACCATGATTTTGGTTGATTTTGAAGATGAAGATTTGAAAATTGTGTGAAGGTTTGAAGAAGATGAAGTTGTGTTGGTGAAGAAGGGTGGTAAATATATATTAGTAAGTGTAATTAATGAAAATAGGTAAAAAAAAATTAATTTTTTAAAATTCAAACGGTTCTTTTCCCTCTAACGGGCCATATAGCCATCGCGTGTGGTCACTCACGTCAGCCCTCGCGCGTGGGTTTTATCGTGTACTCGATTCACGTAGCTAAAGTTGTGGCTCGCGACAGCTGACTCGCAGGCCACAACACATAGTCTAAGTGGGGTTGGGTTGCAAGGTTAAAAGTGATGGAATCAAATATCACTAAGGTATATACTTGTATCAAATAAATAAATAAACCCTAAAGTTGTATACTTAAAATTATGTAGAGTAAAGATCAAATACAAAGTGTTTTTTTTGTAAGAACTGTGAGAATCAAATGGGGTAAAAAAATTTTATTTTTTTTTTAAAATTTTTTTCCCATATGCTTAAACATACTTTCTAGATGAATAATACAAAAAAAAAATTAAAATTTTTTTTAGTGTAATTACGTCATTAAAGTAAATACCTTAGTTTACACTAGAGTAATTATGTAATTACTCTACACGTAATTACTCTACACCAAAAAAAAATTTTTAATTTTTTTTTAGTTTTCAATACTATAATACATGTTTAACAATATGGGAAAAAAAATTTTGAAAAAAAAAATAAAAAAAATACCTCCTTTGATTCTCACAGTTCTTACCAAAAAAACAATTTGTACAAGATCTTTACTCAAATTATGTAACCCGTAAATTTATATGTACAACTTGGCAAGTCAAAAAAAGGTAAACGGGTTAAACATATAAAGTGTATGTTTTAAAACTTATAATTTAGTTTTAAAAGTTTAAAACCCAATCATATGATGGGTCTTTTTAATATGTTACCTATGAATACAATTAAGCAGGGTATAGTAAACGGTTAACTTCATTATTTTGTGTGAGATGGTGTCCTAATTATAAACAATCACTTCTAGTTAAGGAAAGCAAAAAACAAACCAAAAAGTACCCAGTTAAGTTGTCTTTAACTATTTAAATTTATATCAGCCACACATAAATCAGATTATTATTATTTTTTTTTTTTGTGTTTTCAACGATATTTTCGAGATTTGAATAAATGACTATTAAGATTTGAATGTCACTATTTTTATTTTGATGAATAGTCTTTAATTACTACTATTATACGACTTTACTAGTGTTTAACTCTTTTAACTTTGCTCGGATCCAAGTAAAGAAAGTTAATGTGCTAGAGATAAAATGATTGAAATATTACCACTTCTATAACCCTAGTAGCAAAGGTCCGCTCGAGGTCGGTTGATTGTGGAATTACGAATAATCGGGCTAAACGGAGGGCATTTGAGGAGTACTTGAATATGCTACATTATAAAGTAATTGATTTTTAGGAAACTATATATATGACAAGTATCACAATTTTAATAAAATTTATAACAAAATACGTGAATATCGATATAAATAAAAATGATACATGTTCAAATAGTAAAGTATTTCAAAAATTGATACTCTTTGTTAATATTCTATATTACTACAAATACCAACTTCACGGCAAACGTAACTTCCGTTAATCATTATACCGTCGTTACCATTCCCAAACCGTTTCCCCCGTCGCCACCACACCCCTCTTAGATATATCTGATCGTAAAAGCCGCATTCATCATCACAACACCGATCCATCCCTGTAAGTTGCAACCGAAACTCCGAAACCAAACTATCAAATCGCAAATCAAAATCAAAATCAAAATCAAAAGCAAGTACCGGACCACTGTTTTTGAGACGCACCCTTGAAGTCAAAATTCACAATAAAAAACAAAGAAAAAAATCAAATCTTCCAATAGATATCATTAAGCCGAAACCCAAACATCATATTTCATCATCGATTGTTCAATTTTGAAAGTTTCCAATACAAAACTAAAGAACAGAGTTTCGCAAGGATTCCATAGCGAGAAAAATTGAAACAAAAATTGAAATCACTTTGTTTTAATCGTTACAAATTATGAAGAATCGATAATTCGAAATCAATAGTTCTGTTGGAATAAGAGATCGCCAATAGTATTTGATAACCATAAGAGAGAATTACACAGATTGTCCTTTAGTTTTACCTGAAATTGCATCCTATGTCCCTTTTTTGAATTTTTGACTCCTTATGTCCTTTGTTTTATACACTTGTTACACCGTTTGTCCTTTAGGCCCAACCCCGTTAAAAAATTCAGTTAAGTAGAACACGTGCCCCTCACGTGAGGGGCAATATTGTCTTTTCGTCTAAGCATCATCTCCCTGCCACCTTATAACGTTCGAAAAAAGTTTAGGGGTTTTTATAGCAGATCAAAAATTAGGGTTTTTCATCATAATAAAAAATTTAGGGCAATCAACGATGGTGTATTGTAGGTGTGGAATGCTGGCGATGATTCGAACATCAACAACAGCAAAAAACCCAGGTAGAAGATTCTATTGTTGTCTAATCGGTTGTGGTTTAATTGGTTGGTGTGAACAGACGCAATATGTAGAGTCTAACTTTCAGACTGCTAATTTGCTTCGAAAGCTTCATGAAAGTCAAGAGGAATCAAGGAAACTGAGAAGCAAGCTTTGGATTAGTTGGATTTTCTTCGTTTTTTTGTTATTGTAGTTTATTGTTCTTGAATAGTTAGGCATGATGTGTACTTGAAAGGACCTACAATGGTTATGAAATGTAAGATATTTTGGTTATGAAATGTAAGAAATCTTGTTATGAAATGGTTATGTATTGTTAGAATTTTGATTGTCACAGTTTATGGTATATGGGTCATGAATTAGTCTCTGCACAAATAACATATCTGTTTTCAAATGGGTCAGAACCTGGACAACATAAAGCATTAACCAAGCTGTGTTCAGATCAGAAACAACAACCATTGACAAAAGCTGTATTCAGAATTCAGATCATAAACAACAACAACCATTGACAAATCAAAGTCTAAATGGGTCAAAAAACTGGACAACAACAAGCATTAACAAAACTTGTATTCAGATCTGTTTTCAAATGGGTCAAAAGCTGTATTCAGATCAGAAACAACAACCATGACAGACTTCAGTCAAACAAACATAAAACCATAACAGATTAAAACCATAACATACTTCATTAAAACATAAACATTAAAGTCAACATACCATACCAAATTAAAGTCAACATACCAGATCCTTACAAAACATAATATAGTAATTAAAGTCTACAAAATATAAGACACCAAATTAAAGTCAACACCACAACACACTAAGGCTGAACTTGTCCCTTGCAGGTCCTGCTATTGTGCCCCACATTCAAACATTTTTGGCATTTCTTGGGGATCCCTATTTTTGACAACTTTCCCCCTTTTGTTGCATCCTCCAATTCAACAGCACACTTCTTTCTAGCCTTCTTTGGCCTGCCAATGGGCTTATGATGGTAGGGTGCAGTCAGAGTAGTTGGGACATTAGACTTAGGCCACATTGTCCTTCCATTGATAGGATAAATCTTGTAGTTGTAGACCTCCTTCCACCTAGCAACTGTATAGACAGGATGAACATATGTCTCTGGCAGTTCTGTTTCCCTACCACTATACATGTTCTTGTTCCAGATTGCAGCCACAATATGTTTGCATGGCATCCCAGTGATCTCATACTTCCTGCAAGTGCATTCTCTCTTCCTCAAATCCACCACAACACCAAAACCTGCTGGCCCTCTAACCTGATAATGATCTTCCCCATTCCACAACACACTGCACCTATTGGCTTGCTCCTTAATTTCTTCAAACTTTATGGTAGCTTTAGGTGTTAATGGTCCATCAGCATTGTCCATCAGTTGAAGCACATTCACAATCCTTCTCATTAGATACTCTCTAATGTACTCCAACATAGTAATAATTGGCTTGTCTCTTGCATCTACCAGCTGGGAATTAAAGCTTTCACACATGTTGTTCAATAGCACATCTGATATTGCCCTCCCTATAATATGAATAATGAAACATTAATGTAACTGTTTAAAGGACAATGGAAAACAATAAATCAGAAAACTTACCAGTGAAATGTGATTTGGACCAGTGTTTTGGTGGGATGGCAGACAACCACTGCATTGCTTCAACATTAAAATCTTTCAAGTCTTTCATATTTTGCTCAAAATATTGAACTGTTGATGATGAGGCCAGCTTCCACAGATGATCCTTGTATGCTTTACCCTTGAACCTCAGTTTCATATTCTCATGAATATGTCTGAGGCAAAACCTATGTTCAGCATATGGAAACAGTTTCTCTATTGCAGGAATAATACCCTAAACAATTTGCAACATTTTATGTATTCAGTAATATGTAATACCCTAAACAAAGTAATAAATTAAATAAGGGACTCACCTTTTGTCTGTCACTAATGAAGGTGAAGTATGAGTCAGTCTGCAAATCAATGTCATCAGCTAGGCATTCTAGGAACCATGTCCAAGAGTTCAAACTCTCAGCCTCCACAACTGCATATGCTAAGGGGTATATCCCATTATTAGGGTCAACACCCACAGCAGACAACACCTGACCTGGGTATGGACCCTTAACAAAAGCACCATCAAGACCCAATAAAGGTCTACCAATAGCCTCGAACCCCTTCTTTAGTGACCCCAAACAAATGTAAATCCTCTTGAACTTCCTTGTTTCTGAATTTGGATCTGCACATGGTTCTACTTCAATATGAACTGTTGTACCTGGATTGGTGTTCATCAGTTCACCACAATAATCCCTCAAGACACTGTATTGTGCTTGATAATCACCATGTAGCTTTGTGAGGGCTTTTGTTTTAGCTCTAAAGGCTTTCATCTTTGATATCCCAATCTCAAACTTCCTCTGAAATTGCTCTTGAACTGCCTTAACAGGTATGTTAGGGTTTTCCTCAATCTGTTGCACCATCTGTTTACTAAGAAAGGTAGAGGTCCAATGATAAACAGATCTACTTTGAAGACACTTGTGTTGAGTGACAAGAGTACTCACCCTCCAACTTTCTGCAACTCCCTCTTTGACAACAAGAATGCTCCATGGACAACACACTTTATTGGGGTTAGATTTGTTAGATACATAATTCTTATTTCCCATATTCCTCCTTATCCTAAGTATATATATATAGTGTGACATATTACTTTATCCTAAGTTAGATCATTAAGGTAGTTACAATCCAACCGACACGTCGGTTAGTCTAAAGGGGACACACCCTTTCATTTGTATATAAACCTAATACTTTGTATCATTTCATTTGTATGTATTGTTTCTTTCAATAATAAGAATTCTCTCTCAAATCCCTTCACCCTCAATCCGATCCTGTGTCCTATATTTGGCATCAGAGCGTTGGTTATCAAAATCGTTTCATCCGATCAGAAACAACACACGTAGAAGACGAAGATCATCGAAAACTCTTGTTCCCTGTTTTACCGAAAACAGAGTCAGACAAGAACGAAGTATCAATCGAAGGAACAGATTATTCAAGGCCAAACCAGGATTGATAAAGATCAATACATCACCCCTCAATAACCGTACAGAACGAAGAAGACAACCGGATAGACTTTTCCGGCCAAACCAGACAAGTTCCGGCGACTCACCGGATTCGCAGAAACATCGTTTCATCGCAATTATACGGTTATACTATCCCTGCCTCTAGTATATAAGATAGTATCGAATACATAGAATCTTAATCAAGTAAAAAAATCAGATTTTTTTTCTTTACTCTGTTTCGTGTTCGATTAAATTTTTTCCCGCCAAAACCTTTTAATCAAAATTAAATCTTTCAGAACATCAGTGTCGTTTATCAAACGTTCGTATATACAAAACAGAGTCATTTGCAAACAGAAACATATAAAAGGATTAAGGTTTCGTTAGAATCAAAAAAACCCGGGAAAATTTTTTTTCTGAAATTATTTTTCCTTTTCGTATTCGATCTTGTTTGGATTAGGATCCAGACATATAGTTGTTAATAGAACATAAGAAAGAAGTTCTATCAGTGTTTTGATTTAAAAGGAATCAAAACAGAAAGATTGTGTGTTAGGCAGAAGGTTCGTAGGAACAAGAAGAAAGAAGTTTGACTTTCGGAAAGTCAAACAGATCATAATACTTTATTATTTTGGGGTATATTGTGAAGGGTATTATATCAGTGTTTGTTTATTAGAGTTTATCACTGATTAAACAAAAAAAGAAAATAGGATTCAAGCATAGTAGAAAAACAAGTGATTTGTTTTTAGAAGGGTGTTTTTAGATTGACAAAGGGTGTTATTGCAAGACACTAATCAATCATTGTTGGAGGATTATCAAGTCATAGGATTGACTTTTAGAATTGTTTAGAGGAACGCTAGTGATATACGAGAGTATTATAACGAAGATCTTGGTACTTTGTTAAAGCCGGCTACAAAGATCAAAACTTTGTTAAGCAAAATAGTATTTCTCGAAATTATCATAGTAGAGTTTGACAAGGGTAGTCAAGCAAGAGTTCCATTAAAGTGTTGGGTAGTCCATACTAGTTTCGGACAATAGGGAAGAAAAAGACTAAAAGTCCACAGAAAACTCCCAGCAAACCCAAAATGACGAAAGAACAGACACAGAAAGAGACAGTCACGAAGGAGACTCTCACTTTCAGCCTCCAAACACCGATGTTGACATCTACAAATTACACGATTTGGGCTGTTCGTGTTAAAGCAATATTGAGTGCAAATGGTCTTTGGGAAGTAGTGGAACCCACAGAAGGCACGTCAACGGTAGATGTAAAGAAGGATAGGACAGCGATTGCCTATCTCTTTCAGGCAATTCCAGAGGATATGGTGATGCAGGTGGCGTCACATCCTACAGCAAAAGAAATTTGGGAAGCATTAAAGACGAGATTTATTGGAATTGACCGAGTCCAGAAAGCAAGACTTCACTCATTACGCACAGAATTTGAGATGTTGTCGATGAGAGAGACAGAAACCATAGACCAGTTTGCTGGTAGGTTAAGTGCGATTAGTACAAAGTCAAGAACCCTAGGAACAAAAATTGAAGAGTCAATGTTGGTGCGAAAATTGCTGGACTCCGTACCAGAGAGGTTCCTACAGATTATTGCGTCCATAGAACAATATTCAGATATGGATACCATGACGCTAGATGAAGCGCTTGGAAGACTCAAAGCGTATGAGGAACGCCTTAAGTCAAGAGATGAGAAGAAATATGGACCCGCAAGTCAAGAGAAGCTGTTATTTACAAGGCAAGATAGAAGACCTTTCAGCAACAATAACAAGAACTACAATCAGATTCGAGGTAGACAGAACTTTAGGAAGTTCAATAAGAGTCAAAGATACGAGAGGAAGAACTTTGACAGAAATGGCCATCAAGATCACAGAGGTGATAGAAATCCCACTAAGAATCGTCATGACGACAGTAGTTACAAGCCCAAGAAAGATGGCAGCAGTGTAAGATGCTACAACTGCAATGAATTAGGACATATAGCTCCCAGATGTCCTAAACCTCGAAACAAACAAGAAGAATCTCACCTAGTAATGGAAGAAGAGGATCCCACATTACTTATGGCAGTTGGTGAAGAAAGAAGAGTAGTTCTAGAAGAAAAGAAGGTTATACCAGAAAGCTATCACAGTGAAGAAAATGGAAATGAAGTTTGGTACTTAGATAACGGAGCAAGCAATCATATGACAGGAAGACGCTCCTACTTCACAGAGTTAGATGAAAAGATAGCAGGAAGTGTAAAATTTGGAGATGGATCATGTGTCAACATCAAAGGTAAAGGCTCAGTATTATTGGAATGCAACAACGGAGAACAAAGACTAGTTACAGAAGTCTACTACATTCCAACACTCCAAAGCAACATCTTAAGCCTCGGGCAAGTTACAGAATCAGGATGTAAAGTAATTATGGAGAATGAGTATTTAAGAATTTATGACGCCTACAGCAACCTTTTGATGAAAGTCCCAAGAGCTAAGAATAGACTCTACAAGGTAAGGCTCAGAATAACAAATCCTATTTGTTTACAAGCCAGAATAGATTCACCTGCATGGCTATGGCATGCACGTATGGGACACGTGAATTTCGATTCACTACGACAGTTAAGTATTAAAGGAATGGCACATGGAATACCAAGAATAAAGCACCCATCTCAAGTATGTGATGCATGTATTACGGGGAAACAATGCAGACTTCCATTCCCCTCTCAAGCAAGTTTTAGAGCAACGAGACCTCTCGAGCTCGTACATGCAGATTTATGTGGACCGATTACACCCACATCATTAGCAGGCAACAACTATTTCTTCCTTATAGTTGATGATTATTCAAGATATATGTGGATCTACATGCTTAAGTCAAAAGATCAAGTTTATGAGAATTTCAAGAAATTCCTAAGTGAAGCTCAGACAGAGACAAGTCAAAAGCTCAAGAGATTAAGAACGGATCGTGGAGGAGAATTTACTTCTAAAGCACTTACCACGTATTGTGAGGACAAAGGAATCCTCAGGCAGCTTACAGCGCCTTACACACCTCAGCAGAATGGTGTAGTAGAAAGGAAAAACCGTTCAGTAATGAGTATGACAAGAAGCATGTTAAAGGCTATGAACGTACCACAGAATTTATGGGCAGAAGCAACAAGACAAGCGATTTACATTTCAAATCGGTTACCTACAAAAGCATTACAGGGAATGACACCCTACGAAGCAGTGAATGGTAAGGCACCCAATATCAAGCACATTAGAGTATTTGGATGCACAGCATATGCAAAGGTAACAACGCCCTTCTTAAAGAAATTAGAAGATAGAAGTAAGAAAATGGTACATCTAGGAAACGAAAGCGGTTCAAAAGCCTATAGATTATATGATCCCATAGAAGAAAAGATACATATCAGTAGAGATGTCCAATTCATAGAAAATGAACCATGGAATTGGGACAACTACTTGAAAGAAGGAAGTGAAAATGAACCATCTTGGACAAGATTTGAGGTACATGGAGATTCAGAGAGTGAAGCTGTACAAGAAGATAATGACGAGGACAGTGAAGATCAAGAGAGTGATAATGAATTCTTCAGCAGTCCAATCACAGCTACAAGAACTCCAATAACGGTACAAGAGACACCGACAAGTGATCCAGCAGTTGAGACGAGTACTCAAGAGATAGAAGACTCACCAGGCTCCTTACACAGACCAGTTCGAGCCCTTAGATCACTTAATGACATCTATGCAGCCACAGAACCTCTTAGACCAGAAGAATTTGAACATCTTTATCTAGCATATGATGAAGAACCTGCAAACTACAGAGAAGCAGCAGATTACCCACATTGGATAGAAGCAATGGAAAGCGAGATAGATTCTATAGAAAAGAATAATACTTGGACACTGACTAAACTTCCCTCCGGTCAGAAACCAATAGGTCTAAAATGGGTATTTAAGGTCAAGAGAGACGCAAGTGGACAGATCACCAAGCATAAGGCCAGATTAGTAGCAAAAGGGTATGTACAACAAGAAGGTATAGACTACAATGAAGTATTTGCACCCGTTGCAAGAATGGAAACAATCAGGCTACTACTAGCACTGGCAGCTCAGAAAGGATGGCAAGTACATCATTTGGATGTCAAATCAGCATTCCTACACGGTGAATTAAAGGAAGATGTCTACGTATCACAACCAGATGGATTCATAAAGAAAGGAAAAGAGAACCTAGTCTACAAGCTAAAGAAAGCTCTATATGGTTTGAAGCAAGCACCAAGAGCATGGAACATAAGGCTGAACAACATCCTAAAAGAGATTGGATTTATCAGATGTCCACAAGAACAAGCAGTGTACAAGAGAACTTCAAGACAGTCAACAATCATTATAGGAGTTTATGTCGATGACATAATAGTGACAGGAAGTTCAGTAAAGGACATATCAAGCTTCAAGAATGAAATGCAAGGCAAGTTTGAAATGAGTGATTTAGGACCACTCACATACTATCTAGGGATAGAAGTACGCCAAGCACAAGGAAGAATACAATTGAAGCAATCAGCCTACGCAAAGAAAGTTATCAAGGAAGCTAGACTAGAAGACTGCAATCCAACAAAGACTGCAATGGAACCAGGTCTGAAGCTCACCAGAGAAGATGAGAGTGAACCAGTAAATGAGACAGAATACAGAAAGCTAATTGGAAGCCTAAGGTACCTTACACATACCAGACCAGATATTACTTACGCAGTTGGATACGTGAGCAGATTCATGGAGAAACCAAAGACGACTCACATGAAGGCAGTTAAACATTTGATAAGATATATCAAAGGCACATTGAATTATGGAATTCAATACAGCAAAGGAAAAGAAGCAGAAATCATTGGTTACAGCGACAGCAGCTTCGGAGACCAAGAAGATGGAAAAGGAACAACAGGAACAATATTCTACTACAAAGATTCACCTATCACATGGACAAGTCAGAAGCAAAACACCGTAGCTTTATCATCATGTGAATCAGAGTTTATGGCAGCAACATCAGCAGCATGTCAAGCAATATGGCTACAAGGAGTACTAAGCGAACTCACAGGTGAAAGACCAAAGAAGATAACTCTACAAGTAGATAACAAGTCAGCGATACAACTCATGAAGAATCCTGTGTTTCATGGAAGATCCAAGCATATAAAAAACGAGCAGATACAAGTTGATCATATCAGTGGAGAGATGCAGAAAGCCGACATCCTCACCAAGTCACTACCAAGGATAAAGTTCATAGAGATGCGAAGTCTCATAGGAGTTGAAGACCTTGGGGAAATCAAGAATTAGGGGGGAGAATGTTAGATACATAATTCTTATTTCCCATATTCCTCCTTATCCTAAGTATATATATATAGTGTGACATATTACTTTATCCTAAGTTAGATCATTAAGGTAGTTACAATCCAACCGACACGTCGGTTAGTCTAAAGGGGACACACCCTTTCATTTGTATATAAACCTAATACTTTGTATCATTTCATTTGTATGTATTGTTTCTTTCAATAATAAGAATTCTCTCTCAAATCCCTTCACCCTCAATCCGATCCTGTGTCCTATAATATTTATTCCCTCTTCCACCAACATTGACTTCTTTGTCCTTTTCCCCTTTACTTTTTTCACCAACTCCTTTAGTTTTATCAGATTTCACCTTAGGTCCTTTGACTTTTACATTGACTTTAGGGCCCTTGACTTTACCCTTCCCTTTAATGCTTGACTTTGACTTAGAACCTATGTCAGCATGGTTATGAATGCCAACTGCATCAACATGAAAATTAGGCATATTCCCTCTGCAAATTGCCCTCACCCTAACTAAATCATCCTTCACAATCCTAAGTTCCCTTCTAGTTTCAACTGCATGCTGTTTAATCAACTCTTTGGCCCCCATTTTACTTCCAAAAATCTGGCCACAATAAAAGTTACTGTTTTTCTCATTAGCCTTCCTTAAATCCCTAAGCATTTTCTTCCTAACCATTGATGCATCATCATCAGACTCACTGCCACTATCAAAATCATTGCACAATACATCATCCTCAACTCCCTCAGATGGTCCCTCATTATTATTCTCATCATGCCCTATATCAATGTTAAGTTTAAAATCCCTCATGTCCACTTCCACATCATCCTTACAAGTATCCTCACCATCAAAATCACTATCATCACTGTCACTGTCTACATCATCCTCAACTCCCTCAGATGGTCCCTCATTGTCTATCTTCTTATTTTTATGTTTATTATTGGCTGTCTTCTTATCTTTAGGTTTATCATTGTCTATCTTCTTATCTTTAGGTTTATCATTGTCTATCTTCTTATCAACATTAGACCTAGACCCAAAGAAAGGATCAAAATCCTCACAAAAAGCAGCATCATAAATCTCTTTAGGGGGTAATTCCACTACAAGGGGTGTTGGTTGAGTTATACATTCACCAAATTCATCCATGTAAAAAGTATTTGTATACCCAAATTCAACATAAACCTTCATCACCAAGCTACTGTTATTCCATACAAACTTCACAAATTTCCCAACATCAGCATCGTTGCCTAATGTTCTAAGACCAGTATCTAAGTCCCCATTTGGCTCAACATAATGATAAAACCTAACCATTTCAACAGAATAATCTAGCTTCTCTACTATTTTATCTAGTGTGTTAACACAGAAATAATGCTGATTAAGCAGATCAACAAGGCTAACCTTCCCTTCCAAATACTCTCTACCATTGCCCTGTCCCTGTGTGAAATGTCCTCCATGATGCAGTTCAATAGAAAACAATCCATCATATGTTCCTGTTAACAACCAGTGAACTTACATTACATTATGCTCAAATTTAAAATCAAAAAAATTAAAACTTTAACACACACTTGCTTACCATAGATACCATCAATATCTTCCTGTTCTAGATCGTCTCGTATGTAAAAGCGTTCATCTCTAATATCAGGGCTTAGTGCCCGACTGTTGAAATCCATTGTCGTCTTCCTCTTTGTGTAATTTTGGGCGGGAATCGATCGTTAGGGTTAGTGTGGTGAAGATGATGGTTTTGGTTAAGTGTGTTATGTTATGGAATTCACAGGTATTATAAACGTTCAAATGCTTAGACGAAAAGACAATATTGCCCCTCACGTGAGGGGCACGTGTTCTACTTAACTGAATTTTTTAACGGGGTTGGGCCTAAAGGACAAACGGTGTAACAAGTGTAAAAAACAAAGGACATAAGGAGTCAAAAATTCAAAAAAAGGACATAGGATGCAATTTCAGGTAAAACTAAAGGACAATCTGTGTTGGGCCTAACCATAATCTCAAGTCGGCACGGTTTTATCAAAACAAAACAAAGTAAAAAAGGAAAAGTCAATCTTTGAAAAAATCTTATCATTTCCGATGTTTATACATCGGTAGTTTTTTCCAATAAAAAAAAAATAATAATAATAATCAAAGTTTGGTTATTTAAAATCGGGTGTTGCTAAATGCACCCCAGTTCTCTTAATTTTACTAGTCATACTCCCCCCTTAAACTTTTAAATAAATACAATCAAACCTTTTACTCTCTATTTTTTTTTAATGTATCTACTTTAAATTTCTAAACATTTCAAATAAATTAATTAAATTATATAACCTAGAGTTAACAAAAATTTTAATCATTAAAAAATAAATTAAATTTTATAACCAACTTTTATCCCAACTAACTTTGGTAGATACTTTAAATAATAATGTTTGTATTCTGTATACATTATATAACATTGTACCTAGTATTTTTCAATTATAACTATCCACGTATACTAAAAAACTCAATTAACTGTCAATAAAATAATATTAAAATTCAAAAAAAAAAAAAAGTTGACGTGATCTAAAAATTATTTGAGAATCAAATTATGCTAACATATATTTAGGTAAACAAATAAACTAGAACAACCCCTGCCAAAGTTAATTCATACTAAGAAGATTTACTGAAACAAATTAAAAAACTTGGGAGAAATAACTATAACCATTCTTAGAGAACACTATTTTTTTAAACATTTAAAAAGTTAATTAAATTATATAACCAAGTCTTATCCCAAATATTTAAACATTTAAAAAAAATATTAAAATTATAAAACCAAGTTTTATTTTTTTAATGGTCAAATTTGACAACTTCAAAACTAATATTTTTAGAAAGGGGTGCGAAAAGTAAAAAGAGGGGTGCATTTAGCCAACCCCTTTAAAATCATATTTGTTTTCAAACAACATTTAATTCAGATTCTTTTACGTAATTTTAATGGTCTAATTTTTGGGTCATGGTAATAGTACACCTTCAAAATTATTTGCACGCTTGCATATGCCGCGTATAGAACCTATACGTCACGTATAAGGGTATATGCGGCGCATAGTTAGGTACACAAATTCACAAGCATCGTTAATGTCCATCAGTCATGAGTCTATCAGACCTATACGAGGCATAAAGGGCTACACGTGACTGATAAGGGGGTAACAAACATTCTCATTCTTAGACCTTCATACGCCCCCGCGTATGGCCCTATATGTGACAAATAGGGGCAAAGGGTGTGCAAATAAGAGTTGGGGGTGTGCCAGTACATGAAGGCTTTTTTTTTTCTTTAGATTTAAACGTACTTACATAAAAGATTTTAAAATAAGCTTACAATATTTTCTTAATCATAATTATAATCAGTTGATTTCAATATTTGGAAAGAAAATTGATTCGGCAAAAGAACCGATTGTTTAGAAAATTCAAAAATAAATACATTCTTTAATTAAAGCAAGACAACACGTTAAAACCGAAACTTTGTGGTTCATCTAGCAAGAAGTTTGCCGTTAAAAAAAAAGCAAGAAGTTTAAACCTTTGTGGTAATTTTCTACACATGTGACGATTTAGACATGTGTGGCAAATTAGACATGTATGCTAAACAAGCAAGCAAATCACCAAATCGCCATTGCTTCCACCGAAACCAAATCACCAAGAAGTTGAGAGTAAGTCACACTCTGTTTATCTAACTTTAGAGTAAATATGTCACTGTAATTTTGCGATCGTTTACAAATACATTTTCAAATTCGCATGTATATGCAATAACAACGAAAACAATGAATTTCAATTGGTGTTTAAGACGTACGAAGATATACAGATACAAAGAGCATGTAAATATGCAGTATGTGATTGTACTGCAAAAGGGATCATGTGTTGGGTACCGATACCGAATGTACGGGTACCAAATCACTAAAACTTGATACTGGTACCGGTAACGAAGTGCCCAACCCTATATCGTATTGTGTAGAGAGACACTTGAATATAAGGATATCCTATTGTTGGGAATAAGAAATTTTCATATATGACATACTTCATTATTAATTTTTATCACTCTACTAATAAAGTGATTTAGTGTGGTAATGTAAACTAAAGAATTCTTGCATCTCATGTAGGGATACTAAAGACATTCATAATCAGTTTCCCGTTGAAACGCGCGAGGTAACGTCAACTCGTTATAGACATAGAAATTATGTTTTATTTTTTAAAGTCAAATTTGTCTCGAGTTGACAAGCAAAATCCGATTTTAGCCAAAGTGAGCTTTGGATCAATTCCGAGTAATCAGGAGGAATTGAAAGAAATCGTCTCGACACTGTATCTTGTAGCGATTACTCGGCAAGTACTCTGCCGCCTGGACCTTGTTTGTGTACAACCAGGGGCACATCACTCAAAGGGCGGGGAGGGGCGGCCGACACCCGAATTTTTGCTCACAAGTTTCGATTATATAGTCTCCGTATGAAATTTTTTTGGTATATTCGGTTTCGACCCCCCCCTTTAAATAGTTATATAAACCGAAACTTTAACCCAAAACAAAGTAAATGTAAAGCCCAAAATCCAAAAGTCCTAAGCCCCATGAGCGGGATAGTAGATTCAATGAGCAAGCGATGGAGTTGTTATCTCTTAGCTACTCGAGCTAGGCTACGTAAAAAGCTCGAAACGAGCCGAGCCAGGCCTTATCGAACCTGAGCTTGAGCTTAAAATAAAGCTCATTTACTAATCGAGCCCAAGCTCAACCTAGCATGTGAAGCTCGCCAGGCTCGTCGAGCCTTATCAAGCCTTAGTGTAATATTAGGTTTATTAATATTTACTAATATTTACTCCCTCATTTAAGCTTCTTTATTAAATGAGCCCGAACTAAACTTCATTTATCGAGCTCCGAGCCTATTATTTATATTATTTTTATTTAAAATACTAACTAATAGATTGTAAACGAGCCGAGCTCATGCTCTCATAAGTTTTTTGAGCTCGAGCTTGGTCGAGCTCGGGCTTAGCACGGCTCGTTTACAACCCTATCCATAATTGTAGAATTCAACAATGTTAAAGGTTGACGGGCTGAACTGTAATTCTTCATCCAGGTACCAACCATTTGTCTCCTTTTTAATGTTTTAGTGTCTTTGTTCAATTGTTTGTTAAAAAATGTTTAGAACTTCGTTATTTATGTATTGTACTTGTATTTAATGTTTGACTTGACCCGAATCGAATCACCGACCCGAACATATCACCCGAACCATAGCTACAGAAAAAAACAAGTCTCGTCCCGTTACCGCTGACTTCCAATCCCCGATCCAAATTCTCAAGCGTGGCAACTGTTTACAACAGTAACCTACATGGCCGGATATGTGTATCCTACATCATAGTTTAAAGTTAAAACTAGTAAATAATAACTAGAAATCATTCACATATGTATATGAATAGTTTATAGCTTAATGTAAAGGTTAAATATTTTTACATGCATCAAAGTAAATGTGTCATTTTCTTTGACACTTCAGGTTGTGTCATGGATGAACTCAATTAGAAAGTGAGAGATGAGTTCTATGTATTCGAGGGTTATCTAGAAGCATTATGTTATGTGTAAAAGTGGGTCAAGATGACTTTGCCATAGCCAAGCCATGAAGCCCATGCACTTGTATGTGGCAGGGAGCTTCAAATGTTTCAACTACGTATATTTTTTGTAGTGTGAGTGGTTGCTAAAATTACGGAGTTGTGGGGATGCCCATTATCTCAATCGTATCTTTAGGAGTTAGTGGTTTGCATGGGTTAGTGTCACTATTGTTTTTGTTATCTTTGTACTCCTTAAAAGGAGAGTTTGTTTTTCATTAATGGATATGCAGAAAATTAGTCTTAATATTCTTTCTAAATTTCTATTTGGATTTGTAACGACTAGGGTGGTGCAGCGAATTATCATTAACAAATTTAATAATAATGATTACATTAAACTGAATTCCAACACGAATGAAATACATAAAATGTAACCAAGATATCCTCTTCTTATCCAGAATCTTCTAGTCATCAGCTTTCTCTTAATAATCTTGTATAGATACCTGACCACATGCTTAAAGTACATTAGTATTTTCATACTAGTGAGACATGCCAAGATTTAGACTAGCTCATATAATAACTTAATAACCCAATATTTATTATAACTGATCATTCATATATAGCCTATGGTATCACTTTGTCAATGGTAGACAAATGGTTCATAACCCCTTTACGAATTAAGATAATTGCTTAGATGAAATACCAAGTGGATCCACTCTAAAACGCCAATCTCATGTTAATAATAATTCTATAACATAAACCATATAAAATATCTTGATAATGACTGGACAAACATGCAATCACCTCAAAAGCTTGATAATAAAAAGGGGAAATGATCATCTACTCACCTTTAATACTATTCTTCTGATTCTGTAGTCTATCTCCTATCGGTATATTCCCAGAATATTTTTCCTAATATGTTTTACAAACATTTGTGCGCGCATGACTTATACACGTGATAACGTCGGGGGACAACCCTCTAATATTATATTCTTGTATATAAGTTGGTTTATAGATATCCGGTTAATACTAACGTCCCATACGTCACACGCTTAATAATATATATATATATATATATATAAAACCTTTTTTGGCTGTGTAAACGGGTTCAAACCCAGGTTCGGGTGTTTGACGGGTTCGAACCCGAGCTGATTATAGAAACTAGGTCAAAATGGTGTGTCGGGTTAACTGGGTCCAGCTTCTCATGAATATTATCGGTTCTTGGGTTCAATAGCTAAAAAGGGTATGGGTTGTAATAGAAGAGGATGAGTTTTGTTTAGATCAATGGGTGAGGATGGGATGTTGTTACTGTGAATGGGTGTTGGGTTATCGGAACAAGAAGGTCATAGAAAGGTGTCGGGACTTGGAACCGGTCACCGGGGATGAAGGTGACTGGAGAAGAAGTTAACAGGAAGGACCGGTGGTTGAATGTTGTTGGTGATGATTGCGATAAGGTGATTATTGGTGGTGACTGGTGGAGGGATGGTTGGGACCGGAGGAGATGACCAGTGGTATACCAAGGAAAAGGTTCATATGGTTGGGATAACAAGTTGGAGAGGAAGATTAGTGGAGGACAGAGGGAGAGGGTGTTTGACTGTAAATAGTGGTTATGGTGTTTGGTGAAGGTCTCCAGAGAAGAACTGCCCGGAGGTGGTGACCGGTCCGGTTATCCTCCTTTCTTTCTTATTACTTTCTCTCTCTACGTTCTCTCTCTCTTTGTAACTTTCTCTCATTGGTGCAGGTTATATGTGCAGTGAATGATGTGAAGAAGATGCATTGGGTTTCGTGGGAAGTGGTTACCACATCGAAATCCGACGGGGGGCTGGGTGTCTCGAGGTTAGCGGACGTTAACAAGGAGCTGATTACCAAGTGGGCGTGGAGGTTTAAGAAGGATCCGAATAGTAGTTGGTGTTGGATTGTAGAGGCGATTCATGGTGGTAGAGGTAGATGGTGTTTCCTTCCTGTGAACAGTGGGTTGTCCGGGTGTTGGAAGACCATTGTTACGCTTGTGGGTAAGTTGAAGCTTGGAGATAAAGATATTCAAAATCTTATTAGAGGCAAGGTGGGGAATGATTCGGTCATTTGTTTCTGGTCCGATAAGTGGTATGGAGAGACTATCCTTATGCAGAGGTGGCCTTGTCTGTTTCAATTGGAAAAGAATAAGAGGTGCACTATTGTGGAGAGGATCCGGTACCGAGATGGGGCGTTTTGTTATGAAGCAAATTGGCGGAAAGGTCTTAGTACAGTAGAGGAAATTTCGGAGTTTAGAGACCTTCAAGAGATGCTTCTAAAATGTAATTTTACGGGCGACAAAGACTTGTGGTGCTGGGACGGAGATCCGGGTGGCTGTTTCTCTGTTCAGAACGTTAAGAAGATGTTGCGAAGCGGCCAAGATGTGAGGAGGAATCAAGACATGGTGTGGACCGGGTGGGTTCCGCTCAAGGTTAATATTCATGTTTGGAGACTCGAGATGGACCGGTTGGCGCTTGTTAGGAGAAATATCATTGTGGAAGACGTTTCTTGTGTGCTTTGTCAATCGGAGGAGGAGACTTATTTACACATTTTTACCGGTTGCTTGCTCACCTATGGCGTTTGGCAATTCATCGAAAAATGGTGTCGTTTTGGACCTTATATTTCTGCTCGGGATTAAGGACATTATGAAGATGACAGATTCGCTTCGTGGATCAAAATGGAAGAAGGCTATAGTCAAAGGTATCGTCATGACGGCTTGTTGGGTGATCTGGAGGACTCGCAATAAGGTTGTTTTTTAAGAAGTCCAGCCGAAGGTTTGTGATATGATAACTTGTATTAAATCTTGGTCGTATTTATGGTTGCGTAGTCGGTCCAAGTATCGTGATCTTAGTTGGAAGGATTGGAGTAGATACCCGTTGTATATGTTGTAAAGTTGCTTGTTTTGGCGGTCCTCGTTTTGGGGGCTTAGCCGTTTTTTAATGAAGTTAATCGTTAAAAAAAAGTGTAATTTTCCAATTGTGTCATGGACAGGGGACGAGCTCAATCATTTTTCGAAGGTGTTTCTCATTTGAAACATTATTAAATTGCTAGATTATATTGTCTGTAGCTCAATATTGAGCCTTAGGGTCATGTTTAGAAGAAGTTCCTTTCTATATAGTAAATGCATATATATACCAACGCAATGATTTAAATACTCACAAATGGTATGATTTTATTATGTTATACGCAAGTTTTCAAGCAGATTCAAGGACTACAACTTGGTGTTTAGAAACAATTAAAAGAAAGACCAAATAATGTATGATTTAAGATGAAGACTAGACAGAGGCTGTTGACATAGTCAAAACGAAAATGAGAGAACAAGATAATTAATATATGTGAATGATTGTGTGTGTGAACTTTTTAAAGTCTATTTTCTTAGTTGAAGCGAGCCAAAGAAAGGGACGCCAGACAAGAACAAGCACAAAGATAGCAACCAAAACATTAGCTCATAAAGCTTAAAAATAAAACAAGGATTAGGTTCCAATGAGAACCTACCTTTTGTGAAAGAGCCGTAAGAACCCTGACGTAAAATGTGAATTTAAAAAAAAAAAAATTCACACCGATGTAAAAATGGGTAACCCCACCGTAAAAAAAAATTACGATGGGTTTACAGCGGTGTAAAGATCTGGGCCCACCAATGTTTGTCTTTTTCAAAAGGGAATATTCTCTTTAAAATTTTATTCACCTTTAATTTTCAACCACAAATTCATTTTTGATTAAAATAAGTTTGTGGTTATAAAGTGATTTTTTAGTTATTTCACGAAAATACGGTTCTCGTTTTACTCTTTCCCAATAAAACAAAATACATCAAACATGTTTAAGCTGCAGGATCGTTTCTTATCTAACAAAAAAAAAAGATTCAACAGTTTTTTTCTTAAAAATAAAGGCGGAAACAATATTATCAAGTTTGGATTATAATCTAGATGATACGGATAGAAAACACGCAAACACATGACATAAAAAACATGTGGTTACTAATAATTCACGCGGAATTATATTGGCTTACTCAAATCAAAGGTTTCAAAACACACACTCTCTACACTTTTTTTTTAACGGCTGATTTCCTCCCTATTTTTTACATCGCTTATTACACCCGAAATCTTCTTATTAATCCCTCTCCATCAAGATCGATCCCTTGTCTATTCCCCCAAGTACCAAAGGTACTACCACTGGGCCATGACCCATGTGACACTCTCTAAACACACTTAGGACAACAAATGAGAGAGCTAAGAGCTTTGAGGGTGAGACTGAGATACTTATACTCCTCAGTCTCGCCAACCCCTCTAAGTCTCCTTGGCCTAGGGAGACTGAGGCCTTAGTCTCCCTATCCTACATAATCTCCGTTTTGCCACTGCCATACAAATACATAAAATAAAGACCGAATAAGTATAAACAACGATAAATGACACAAGTTGGGGAAATAATGCACTAACATAAGTTCTTGCACGTTATATGATGTTGATTTACAGGAAGACCATTAGTAAAAACATCAACTACCAGAGGTTTTTTAATTAGTGCAAAAACTTTAGTAATACTTTAAGATGTTTTTCATTAACGTAAAATAGGCCAGTTTCAAAGTGTTTAATCCGGTAATGAAAGACCGGATTAGATGCAATTCAGATTCCAGTAGAGTTGTCGGAATGTAACTTAACATGCAAGTTGACAAAGACAATTAAGTTCTATAAAAAACATAAGAGCCACATAAGCTCACAGGTTGAATAGCTTTGTATTCTCCTTAGCCGTGGACCGATCGAGACACAGTTCCATAATGTGATAATGGTAATACTCTCTTGATAATTGAGAGAGTTTGAATTACATTATATACTCAAAATACATGACAATAAAATAGGAAACACAATAACTACAATTGAATTTACAATAACCATATTTGACTAAAGAGAAATCATAGGAGAGAATCTTGCAGAGTAAGTTATAGACTTTTATCCCCCTTCAAGCGAAACGGTGGCGGATGTACACGAAGGAGATCCCGAAACTGTTCAAACTGAGGCCGAGGCAGGCTCTTGGTGAAGATATCCGCAACTTGGAGCTTGGTTGGAATGAATTTGGTATGAAGTTTCCCAGACATAACGAGCTCTCGAACGAAATGATAGTCCAGATCTATGTGTTTAGCTCGCTTGTTTGAAACTGGATTCTGCGACATGAATAACGCACTCCGGTTGTCACATAAAAGAGTGGGACGTGAGGGAGGAAGTGCATGAAGTTCCTGCAGTAGATGAGTAAGCCAAACAATTTCCGCCGCGGCATTTGCCATAGCCCGATACTCCGATTCACAACTAGAACGAGAGACAGTGGGTTGTTTCTTCGCACTCCATGAGACCAAGTTACCACCTAGGAATACCGAGTAGCCGTATGTTGATCGTCGTGTTTCAATGCACCTAGCCCAATCCGCGTCCGAATAACCCAAGATGGAAGAGGAAGTGGGTCGTGTAAACAACAAACCATGAGACACAGTTCCCTTTATGTACCTTAGAATCCTTTTGACCAATTGAAAGTGTTTCTCAGTTGGAGCATGCAAATGTTGACAAGCCTGATTGACGGCGTAGGCCAAATCCGGACGAGTAATCGTTAAGTATTGTAGAGCACCAACAATGGACCGATAGAAAGTGGGGTCATGGTATGGAACACCATCGGCTAAGAAGGAATCCGAGGTAGATAGAGGAGTAGGGACGGGTTTGGCATCGGTGAGACCAGCACGAGTGATAATGTCGTTGGCATATTTGGTTTGAGTTAGGGACAAGCCATCAGGAGAGTGAACGACTTCAAGACCAAGGAAATAGCTCAAGGAGCCGAGATCTTTAATTGCAAATTCCTTGTGTAGTCGTTCGGTGAATGCACCAAGTAAGGAAGCCTTGTTGCCGGTAAGAATGAGGTCATCGACATAGACAAGAAGATACATGAGGTGATCACCTTTATGGAAGATGAAGAGCGAGGGATCGGCACGGCTACAGTGGAACCCGTAGGATTGAAGAAAGGAGCTCAAACGCTGAAACCAAGCTCGTGGAGCTTGCTTGAGGCCGTAAAGAGCCTTGTTTAGCTTACACACATAATTCGGATGGAGTGGGCTTGCAAAACCGGGCGGTTGTTCCATAAACACGGTTTCAGATAATGAGCCATTGAGAAAAGCGTTGTTTACATCCAGTTGACGAAGAGGCCAACTATTGATTACGGCTAAGGATAAAACAACACGGATTGTGGAGGCTTTAACTACCGGACTAAATGTGTGGTTGAAATCGAGGCCCGGGATTTGTGTAAAGCCTTGAGCAACAAGTCGTGCTTTGTACCGATCGATGGAACCATCCGAATTGTATTTAGTGCGGAACACCCATTTGGAACCAACGACATTTTCGGATGATGGACGAGGAACAAGGGTCCACGTGCCATTGGTTTGAAGAGCTCGCAACTCACTATGCATAGCATCCATCCAATGTTTATGTTTAGAGGCAGTTTTGTAACCTTTTGGATCGGTATTGGCAAGAAGAGCGGAATGAAGAGGAGATTGCATAACATGAGCAAGATAAGAGGTGTGTCTAGGATTTGGTTTGAAAGTGCCGACTTTGGATCTAGTGAGCATAGGATGAGAGGAATTTGAAGAGGAGGGCATATGCGGAGGTGGTTGGGATGATGGGTCGGGTAGAGGAGCTGTTGGGTTGAGGTGATGTGAGTCATGAGATACATCGGAAGGTGATTGTGAAGTAGGTGATGTTGGTGGGTTAGGTGATGTTGGTGAGGTAGGTGGAGGTGGTGATGGAGGGTCAGTAGGTTGAGAGTTTGGAATGGGTGGAGGTTTGCAAAGTTTGCATGGAGTGGGAGGTTTGTTTGAGATGGGTGAAGGAATGGGAGCAGTGGGAAGCGACGGAGTAGAATGTGAAGAAACAACAGGAGTATACTCATGAAAGGTGGATAAAAAAAGATTAGCAATATCGGTGTGAGAGGTGGTATCTTTATACGGGAAAAATTGCTCATCAAACCGGGCATGACGAGTGACATAGACACGGGAAGAAGCCGGGTCAAGACACTTGAAGCCTTTGTATTGCGGTGCGTAGCCCATGAAAATGCATGGAATGCTTCGAGGAGCAAGTTTGTGAGGCGCATAGTCCCGGAGATAAGGGTACACACAACAACCGAAAACCCGAAAATTGGCATAATTGGGCTTGTGAGAGTAAAGAAGTTCAAAGGGAGACTTGTCGCCTAGAACTTTGGAGGGTAGGCGATTGATGATGTATGTGGCTGAACTAAAAGCATCAACCCAATGGTTGATAGGAACACGAGCATGAAAGAGCATGGCCAAACCAGTTTCGACGATGTGTCGATGTTTTCTTTCGGCACGACCATTCTGTTGGGCGGTGTACGGGCAAGACAAGCGATGAAAGGTGCCATTAGCATCAAAGATTTTACGGACGTGTTGGTTTACGAATTCCGTACCACCATCGCTTTGAAAAATTTTAACTTTCCTTGAAAGTTGGGTTTGAACAAGGCGCAAAAATGACTCCAAAATAGTATAGAATTCATTTTTTGCTTTAATAGGATACAACCAAGAAAACCGAGAATGATCGTCAATAAAAACCACATAATATTTGTAACCATCATTACCCAAAACCGGTGAGGGTCCCCATAAATCACAGTGAACAAGATCTAGGGGATGTGTGGCACGTTTTTCATTTAAAGTGAATGGTAACTTGTGAGATTTAGCAAGTTGACATGGAGAACAAATAGTAGGCTTTGGTAACAAAGAAGTAAAAGATAAACAACCATGTTTTTGCAAAGTAGAAATAACATCAAAAGCAACATGTCCTAATCGGTTATGCCATAATTCAAAGGAGGCTTTATTCGAAGAAGTAGAAGCAACAAAAGCAAATGACTTGTTCCGAAGCACGTAGAGACCGTTTTCACACCGACCTTGAGCGAGAGGTTGGCTTGTTTTCCGATCCTGAATACGAAAAAAGGTGTTTGAGAACAAGACATCAACAGGATAATCATTTGTTAGCTTGCTAACCGAAAGAAGATTCCTAGTGATGTTAGGAACCACTAAGACATCTTTTAAGGACACATTAGAATTAATAGAAACATGGCCTGTGTGGGTTATAGGAGATGATTTTCCATTTCCGAAAATGACCGAAGAAGTGCCCGTATAGGGCGAAAAGGAATGAAGATTACCGGTATCGTCGGTCATATGTAGATCGGCTCCCGAATCGGTCGTCCAGTCGGGTCCGTCATTAGACACGTGACATTTTGCATGGAATGCATGAGCAATGGTGTCATCTCCTGAGGAACCAGCGGCAAAGGAAGAAAGCTTGGGACACTTATTTGCATAGTGGCCATTTGTTCGGCACAATTGGCAATGAGGAGGTCTTCGTGGTCGGTTGGAGGAATTGGTTTGAGGCTGACCACGGGAGTAAGACTTCGATGCAGAACCCGAATCAGAACCAGATCTGGGGTTCGAAGGGCGGTTATGACGGGCAACAAAGGCAACAGACGGTGGTGTGGGAGGATGAAGAGAGCGGAGAAATTGCTCCTGACTCTCGGCCTTGGTTAGAAGTTCTCGAAAAGGCAAAGGGTCTCGGGCTGTGCGAATAGCCGTTGACCAACTTTCGAACGTAGAGCCGAGACCACAAAGAAACCAATGAGTTTTGTCCGTGTCACTAACCGGAAAACCGATGGCGGACAACTGATCACAAACGCCTTTAAACTTCCGTCCGTATTCAGCAACGGTGGAAGAGCCTTTGGTTAACTGACGGAGATTGTCTCTAAGGAGATGCATCCGTTCGAGTGAAGAGTTGCTGTAGGCTGCTTCAAGGGCAGTCCAAATCTGACGAGCAGTGGAGAGGCCAAGGATTTCGGCCATGGCCTCCTCAGTGAGCGAAGCATGAAGAATGAGGATGGTTTGTTGGTCCGATAAGAACCAAGCAGAATATTTGGGGTTTGGCTGTTCTTTGGATTCAATGGTGAGGGTTTTTGGTTCGGATGGAATAGACCCATCAACGTATCCAAGAAGACGTTGATTGGCAAGAAGAGGAAGCATTTGGTTGAGCCAAATAAGATAGTTGGTGGACGAGAGTTTGACCGGGATCATATGAAGGAGGGTGGCCATGGGAAGGATATTATCGGTGGTGGTGGACATGATGAACAGGAAAGAAGAAGAAGGAAGAAATCGAAAAAGGTAGCAGGGAAGCAAGGAAGAGAAGAAGGACCTTTGTTAGGCTGATACCATGTGATAATGGTAATACTCTCTTGATAATTGAGAGAGTTTGAATTACATTATATACTCAAAATACATGACAATAAAATAGGAAACACAATAACTACAATTGAATTTACAATAACCATATTTGACTAAAGAGAAATCATAGGAGAGAATCTTGCAGAGTAAGTTATAGACTTTTACATAATAATCCCTTCAAAAGAAAAAAAGCTAATAGATTCTTAACACGCACATATATTCCAAACGTCTGAAAAATTACATTAGAAATAGCCACATTCTAACATATAAACATAAATTTCGCTGACTCAAAATCTGTTACGATATTATTTTTCATGTTACATTTCACAGAAGGCAACTAGCTAGATTAAGATTGCCAATGATCCAACACATATAACAAGCTTGTATTATACACAAGGTTAATATATCGACATAACCCAACTGTATTTGTTTATAGGGGACGGTTATTGTACAAAGTAATGAAAACGTGCGAAGTGTACGAAGGCTCACTTTGTACATGATAATTACGTAATGATAATTACGTAATGTCTTTGTATGTTCATGAAAGCATTACGTAATTATCATGCACTTTGTACATGATAATTACGTAATGCCTTCATGAACATACAAAAACATTACGTAATTATCATTACGTGATTCTCATTACGTAATTATCATGCACTTTGTACATGATAATTATACGTAATTATCATGCACTTTGTACATGATAATTACGTAATGATAATTACGTAATGTTTTTGTATATTCATGAAGGCATTACGTAATTATCATGTGCAAGTGAGCCTTCGCACACTTCGCACGTTTTCATTACTTTGTATTTGAACCTGTCATATATATACTACACATAACTACGTACTTTATATTACACCCAACTTTATCTTGATATTAGGATTAATTCATTTGATCTTTCCACATTGTCTCCATGCTATCATTTTCAAGAGAGACTAGATCGGCGAGTCGTTGCAAAAGCAACTCAAAGTCATCTTGGCTCTTGATTAGACTAAGCCGTGTATAACGATCTTTGTCACTAAAGGTACTTCCACTTTGGCCTTTGATTTTTCCTGCTTCAAGCACTGCAGCACAATCGTCGTCTTCTTCTCTTTCACATCTTACCCATGCATAAGCTGCAGTTATCGTTTATTAAACAACAAGTGTAATTGTAGTTTAAAAATGATTAGTTAAGGTTTTATTTGTAGCATGGCCTATAAATAATTCGCAGCGTAACAATCAGTGTTACATCTACAACAAAAATGATTACTTGATTTCCAATATAAAGCGTTAGAAGTATTTCACTGTACGCAAATACTAGGCTAACAACCCTTGCCCCTTTTAAGAATCGTTTGGCTAAAAAGTCCAATGTTACATGAAATTAAAATTGAGAAAATCACTAAAATAATGCAACCAGTTTTATTAAAATTGCCCATTAACATTAAAATTTATAAAAAAAAAGCAGGCATTGACATCAACTTTTGCAATAAAATTCATCTATATTCAAGTTACGTGAGCCTGGATAAGAGAAAGTCCAAACTCATGCCCAAAGTGTATATAAGGAAAAGAAATGTTAAAATAAAAAAATAAATAAAAAATAGGAATACTTGTTATCAAAACCATATCAGTTGATTTAAAAATAATTTAAAATAAAATTAAAACCTACGCCATAGTAAAGAAAAGAGTTAAATAAGAAAAAAAAAAGTTAAAATTATTGTAAACTGTTTTTTATTTATTTAGATTTACTTTTATCGAAAAAAAAAATACTCATCTTATGATTTTTATTTAGAAAATAACTGTGCAACTATAGCCACCAGCTTTTAAAATTTGAAGTAATGAACACATAAATATTTCATGTCGTTAAGGAAAAAAAAGAAATTTCATTATATTTAATTCAGTATGACCTTTGCATGGCTGTAGTTAAACATGTCGGGAGATATTAATTAGCATACAATTCAGAAAGGTATTTAGGAATCATACACCCCCTAATCAATCAATGATGTACGCAGGTAAACATAACGACAGGTTTTAAACAATTGACAAGCAGGTTTTGTGCAACAGCATATATTTATTCAGTCTCAAATTAATATTCCTCCACTACTAAACTTACATCTAAAATTGTTGAGAAAATTTGTTTCGTGAGCTTGACAGATCAAAGTTTGTCAAGAAAACTATTGAGATAAATAGTAGTAACAAAGGTCATATTTTTTGTTTTAAAATAACTATTATTGTATTGTTTTTTATTTTCTTTACGTTGACGATTGTGTAGGTTTGTAATTTATTTTGGGAAAAAGGTATTTATAGTCTTGCACCTAATGTATTTTCTTTATTAAATACTACTGTCTTCAATTAATAAATACTATTTTGGGAAGGGTATTTAACGATTTTTAATTGGTATCTAGGAACCATACACCCCCTAATTATTTAGGGTGCAAGGTTGGCTTTGTCTTACGCAACGCGGCGCAAGTCCTAAAGATCTACACACATTGTATTATTCGATGCATTTTATTTTTAAATTATTTGTCAATTGCTTATCTTTCTTTAGTTCAAATGGTTGTTAAGATCCAAATTTAAAAGGAGTCTTAGAATAACCAAATTTTCTCAACAAATTACCTGGAGATGGTAGCCTAGTTTCATGAAAGAAATTGCAATGCAAAGCATGTCTTTGTTGGATTGAAAATCTTGTTGATTTTGAGAAGACAGAAGCCAATCTATTCCAACGTTCCCTCATTTGGTTATAAGCAAATTCGAAAAAAGGTTTTCCATCTTCTTTAATTGCGACTTTTAGAACCTTTAAAACTCTTAGTTGAGTATCCTTTGAGATACCCGCATTAGCCAAGTAGATATAGTTTAAAACCTTCTCATATACATCTTTATCTTTTATAATCGCCCACCTATATAATCAACGCACAAAGATGTTCAATACAAAACAAATTTTAATTAAAAAAAAGCTACGAGAACTGCATAAACATTTGTATACATACCCAAAGCGTGTACCAGCATGACCAGTGAGTTTAGAAAGACTAAAAATCATGAGATCATGATCTGAAGGGCCTGGGATAGGTGTAAACTGGGGCCAAAAATACGCATGATCGTATATTGTCTTCCCTCCAAGAACCGATTTTTTCAACTCGCCACCTGGATTAGTTGGCGAGGTTACAAATTCAATCACATCCTTGTTATTTGTTGAATTGTTTGATTGCCATGAGTTTGTGTCTCCTCTAAACACAAAGTTCTGTGAGTTAAATAACCCTGTTTGATCCTTGTACAACTATATATCACGAAAAAAAAACAAAGCCACATTGGATGGTGAAGAAGAGATTTCAATAAATAAAATTAAATTGGGGAAAAAATATTTCAATAAATATTGAAACATATAAGTTACGTGATAGAATGGTATGGAAGCTAGCACGTTGGATGGTGAAGAAGAGATTTCTGATGAAAGAGCATAAACAGCTGCACTTAGAAGTTGTGATGACCCGACACCAAAGACAATGTATCGATCTTGAGTGATTGCATTCCCAACAATGGAGTGTAGCTCACGAATGTACTTGTCGAGCTCTTTTGACATCATAGGGTCGTCAGCGTATTCGTAACTCATACGATGCCACCCCGATATGACTACTGCGGTATCAGCTGCATTTTGCATCCAGAATGGTTCAAGGTATATAGGGTCCCCACTACATGCATAGGTTTTAGAATAAATATTAATGTACATCATATGTTTATTGTATTGGATAATCTTAGTGACTTTGGACATAAATATTTGTGTATATATATTTATACGTTAAAGAAGTATATATATTTCTTTGTTTTTTTTTTCTAATATGGTGTGCTTTTTATATCAAGTTTGCCTTTAAAAAAAGTCTATATTTTTTTTTGTTTTGTTTTCTATATAATGTACTATATGTGTATCACAACGAACCAGACCAGGTCCAAAACTGAGTTACCAAAAATTCGGCATCATATTTTACATATGCAATAGAAAACCATATAGTATATACCTATCCGCATCAGCAGCACATCCAGGAGATAATTCAGAGCAATCAGTACCACCGTAACAACCATAGCACTCACAAACAGGTTGACCGTCAGAAATTGAACCATCAATGAAAGCTCTACCATGGCCGGAACATGAGATTGCTGCAACCGCCTCTGCCTCTGCGGCTGCTTTCTTGCTCCATGTCAATGATGACCGGCAACTAATCTCCTGATCTTTCACTCCTGACCGATCATCACCTACATACATATGTATACAAAATAATATGTTGATTGCTACAGAAATTATGAAACAAATTCCATAACAATAGTTCATCATTTTGTTAATAGTGCAGTTAGATTTTGCAGGCAAGCTTGAAGATGCAGTATGACAGAGGGAAACATTGTCCATACATATAACTTGGACAGGGTACGATGTCATGGTAAAAAATAAGAATATTAAAAGACTGAATACTGGATGGTCATTTTGTAAGCCATTTTTTTACATGATTAATGTTAACAACATGTATGTTTTATTTTTTAATCGGTTATTGAAATATGAACAGAAAGGAGATGGTTGTTGTGATTTAAAAGAGTCATTAAAAAGAACATGAGATTTATAACTTGTTTTAATTTTATATACTGAACAACCTCTCAAGGGCTAGTTTTGTTGATATTATTTTAGTTATTTCTCATGTATATGGTGGGAAATCTTTCGCAAAATATTAAATAGTAACTATCTCCCATATATGATTTATTAGGGTAATTCAATTTTAATAACCTCAACTATTACATATTAGGCGTTGCCACTTTCAAACTTGACCACCATTACTCTTAACTTGTAATTTATTTTCCGTCGTCGCATCCCAAATTAATCGAACTCTAACTCAGTTAGTTTTACTAATGTGTCTCTTTTTTAGTGACGCGGTATGCTGATGTGTTAAAACATTTTTTAAGAAACCCCACCTCCCTCGTCCCCTCCCCCACCCCCCCCCCCCCCACTAAAACGCCACCACCACCAACATCAATTCCACTAATCGCCACCAACACCGACCATCACCATCTTACTTCACCGTCAGACCAAACACCATAACCACCAGAATGTTATGCCCTTAGTGGTCGGAGGTGAAGGCGGAGGTTGGTGGTTTGGATGTTGATGGTGGTTCCAGATCTTGGTGGCTGGAGACGGAACCAGAGTTAGACAATTTGAAACTTTGTGTGAATGATTTAAAGGTCTAGTTGATTTTAGTGGCAGAGGCGACGAGTTGCTAGGCTTGCTGCCAATTTTTGGCAAATTGTTTGTCCGGCAACACTTGAAAGGTTGGGCTTTTACCAGAGAAAAGGTCTCTTAAGGTCCGACTAGAGGCTACAAGGAAGATGTGGAGGTTGCTGGTGTGGCTGAGTTAGAGTGAATGGTTGTTACATGTGCGGTGGTGTGGTGGTGGAGGATAATGTAGAGAGAGCGACAGAGAGGGAGAGAGAGAGAGAGAGAGAGAGAGAGAGAGAGAGAAGGGGTGAATGGTGGTGCTAGCCATGACTATGGTGGTGGTTGGTGTCGGTGGCTATTGTGGGGGTTGGTGGTTGTCGTTCCTGGATTATAGTGGTGGTTGGTGGTTGTGGTGGTGATATAATCTATATATCCATTATTAAGACACAAAGATAGTTTTACTTAAATTTTAAGATGAAAGGTGAAGAGGCATAATGTAATTTTTCTATTCTTTGTGATTTTTTCCATCCATGCCCCTGCTCTAATTCACCAGCGAAATTTGATGATTTTGATATTTATTAAGCCAGAAAATATTCATCTCATCACCAGAATAATTTATGAGCAGGTGTATGATGATGGAAACTTGGTGTATGAGGGTTCCTACGCCTAGTAAAACGGGGTGTATGGCTTCTATGCCAGGTTAAACTAGATGTATGAGAGAAGCTAGGCATATGAGGGAAACTTGGTGTATGAGGGTTCCTACGCCGGGATAAACTAGGTGTATGAGGGAAACTAGGCGTATAAGGTTATTACTGCAGGTTAAACTAGGTGTATGAGCTCCTACGCCTGGTTAAACTACGGGTATGGCTCCGCCTACGCCTGAACAGATGTTCTTTCTTGTTTTTGATGAAAATAAGGGTTTTCAATGCTTGAAGAACAAGTTTTTCAATATGGAATCATTTTTGATAATCAAATGAAGAGGTTTGGTGCAGAATAACTTTCTACACTCATCTATATTGAATCCAAATTGAAGATTTATATAAAAAATATCAAAGTGGGTTTTCATAAAAAATTTGAATCCTTTGCTATCTAAATCGATATTGATGGCTACCAAATGCTAACAAGCAACACTAGCAATCAAGCCAAAGCTTTGATACCTCTTGTAGGACCAATTTCATGTTAGACATGGTTGAGAGGTGAAAACACTAAGCTGAGTGTTTGTTAGGTGTGTTAATTAACAAGGGATGAACAATAAGGAAAAAACGGATTCACACGAAATTTGGCAGGAATTCGACACACTTACAATAAATGAGCAAATGTTACAAACGGTGAAACAAAGGCATGTATTCATAGGTGAGGACTCCTATACCTACACCTATCCAGACGTATGTATGAGTCATACACCTGTTTTACATGGAGTCTTTTGCAAAAATAGTACCATCTCCATCCTCTATTTCACTTATAGTGCCATTCTCTCCCGGTTTTCATTTCTAATGTCATCGCAATTAGTAATGGCGAAATATTGCATGCTTCTTACACAACCTGCACTTCGTCAATTGTTCTTACACGCTTCTGACATTTCGCCATTTGTAATGGTGAAAAGGTTTAAAAAATTAGGTTTTGCCATTAGTAATGGCGAAATCTGTGTGATTGTTCCATTTCGTTGTTGCTAACGGCGAACTCCGGTCATTCGCCGGTACTAATGGCGAAATTCGCAACAGTTGTTTTCAATGCTATAAATTTGAAAGTGTCTCTTGTAGCTCCGGTGTTAAACAACACAATTCACAGACAAAGAAAAAACGTGTATGCTCTCACAATATAATGTTGTCCCAATTTGTGGTCCATAGTCAGGTTCACAATCTGGCATGGAGTTCGTTTTGTCAACGTTATCTGATTTTCTTATATCCTTTTCCATGCAAACTATTTCCCAAATAAACTGGGGTACACAAGGTTGGATCGATTTTATATCCGCATGAAATTAGTTGGATCGATGTTACATCCGCACGTGTTATAACACGTGTATATGTAACATCGGTACTTGTAATTTCAAATATATTAATGTTGGAGGGCCCTAAATACGTAGAAAAGTCTATGTAGTCTCAATTTCCCCGGTAGCAGCAGTGGCGGTGGCCTGTTGGGAGGATGGGTGGTAGAGGTGAAATTCCCAACTCCCTTTTATTTTCGCCATCGATAATGGATGCTGGTGTGTTGGCGGGCAAGGTAGATGGGCTTTCTATGGGGAGTTCTGGCATGGCATGAAAGCGTGGAGAAGAATCTGGTGTACCATTCACATTCATTTAGAGTACTCCCACGTTCACATGGAAGTCATGCCAAAGAACTTTTTTGTCTGGGAGGATGCATGATCCTGCAACATCAATGACAACCAGAATGTTGCAGGTAATCGTTCCAGTTCTTTTGGATCGATGTTACATCTGCTACTCACACTCGCAACTAAGGAAGACTGGATTCCATTATTAATAATGGAGTCCAAAATAGTATTTACACCTGCGCTTTCACCAGGAGAGACTGCAGGTGTTTTTTTACAGTTGCAGGTGGATGTTGGAGTCAATATGCTTTATTTTGAGGATTGCAGCTCTAGATTTTTTGGACCGGATATCCGGTGTTGGATTTTTTGTCTACTCCTACTTTTGATCGATGTTACATCTGCTACTTACTTTCGCGTGTCGTTTTTTATCTTCTATTTTTAACGGCGGCATCAGCGGCCTAGGGAAGACACTTCTTGATTTACACAAACGCCAACGTCTTTTATCTCCAGAAAGAGCATACTTTTGCGATCATTGGATCGATGTTACATCTGCATGAGACTTCTATAATATAGAAGTGATTTACGCATGACACACTTTTTTGAGCCCATCCTGGTTCTTAACTCTTGACATCTACAACAAATAGATAAAAACCTTAATTTAGAGTTTTTAACTCTTGACATTAAAGGTTTTTTTTAATGGGCATGATTTTGACTTCAAATTTTCAAATTTTCAAGTACATAGAGTATATTTATTCTTTGACATTCGATAGTTTTATGTTTTAGTTTAATCTTTGTGTTTAATAAGAAAATATGAGATTCCTGTAATATTAATATTTGGATTTGAAGTAAGTTTTATGTATTTGTTCATTTGTGTAATCTCAAAAAAGCACGATTTATGATTATTTAGTCTTTGAATTTAATAATAAAAAAATACGTATAAACATAATATTACTTATAATAATAATACATATAATAATAGAACGAATAATAATGATAATAATAATAGTACGTATATTAATAATGTTACGCATAATAATAATAATACATATAATAATTAAACGTATAATAATGATAATAATAATACCAAGATGACCTTTTCAGGCCCCTGTATCTGGTAGTCGGATCGGGTGTTACGGCCCCAAACAGGGCACGTTCGTAGACCTCACGCGATATAAGAACGTGTGATAGAAAATTACGCCGTCGGAACGCGCAAAGGGCTGCCAGGCATGCGTCGAAAACTCCCAAAAAGCACACTTTAAATCAAATGTAATACTAATAATGTTAACAAAAGTTATTAAGTTACACGAACCAATCATGGTACATACAATAATTGAATGTTTCCATGGTTGTCGGATCGGGTGTTACGGCCCCAAATAGGACACGTACATAGACCTCAGGCGATATAAGAACGTGGGATAGAAAATTACGCTGTCGGAACACACTACGGACTGCCAGACACGCGACGAAAACCCCGAAAAAGCACATTATAAATCAAATGTAATACTAATAATGTTAACAAAAGTTATTAACTTACACCAAACAATCATCGTATATACAATAATTGACCAACTTGGCCTTTTTGGGCCCCCGTATCTGGTAGTCGGATCATATGTTACGGCCCGAAACAGGTAGGGGTGTAAATGACACGTAGCGGCTCGAGAGCTACCCGGGATCGGCTCGGTAAAAAGCCCGAACGAGCCGAGCCAAGGGAGCCTTAACGTTCGTAGACCTCAGGCGATATAAGAACGTGGAATAGAAAATTGCGCTGTATAAACGCGCTACAGACTGCCATGCATGCGCCGAAAATGCCCAAAAAGCACATTTTAAATCAAACGTAATACTAATAATGTTAAAAAAAAGTTATTAACTTACACAAAACAATCATCGTACATGCAATTGAATGTTTCCATGATACGCAAAATGACCAACTTGGGATTTTCGGGACCCCGTATCTGGTAGTCGGATCGGGTTTTACGGCCCCAAACAGGGCACGTTCGTAGACCTCAGGTGATATAAGAACGTGGTGTAGAAAAGTACGCTGTCGGAACACGCTACGGACTTCCAGGCATGCGCCGAAAACGCCCAAAAAGAACATTTTCAATCAAATGTAATACTAACAATGTTAACAAAAGTTATTAACTTACACGAAACAATCATCGTACGTACAATAATTGAATGTTTCCATGATACGCAAAATGACAACATGGCCGTTTCGTGCCCCCGTATTTGGTAGTCAGATCGGGTGCTACGACCCCAAATAGGGCACGTTCGTAGACCTCAGGTGATATAAGAACGTGGGATTAAAAATTACGCCGTCGGAACGCGCTACGGACTGCCAGGCACGCGCCGAAAACTCCCAAAAAGCACATTTTAAATCAAATGTAATACTAATAATGTTAACAAAAGTTATTAAGTTACACGAATCAATCATCGTACGAACAATAATTGAATGTTTCCATGATAAGCAAAATGACCAACTTGGCCTTTTCGGGCCCACATATCTGGTTGCCGGATCGGGTGTTACGGCCCCAAATAGGGCACGTACATAGACCTCAGGCGATATAACAACATGGGATAGAAAACTACGCTGTCGGAACACACTACGAACTGCCAGACACGCGACGAAAACCCCCAAAAAGCGCATTATAAATCAAATGTAATACTAATAATGTTAACAAAAGTTATTAACTTACACGAAACAATCATCGTATATACAATAATTGACCAACTTGGCCTTTTCGGGCCCCCGTATCTGGTAGTCGGATCGGATGTTACAGCCCCAAACAGGGCACGTTCGTAGACCTCAGGCGATATAAGAACGTGGAATAGAAAATTACGCTATCAAAAGGCACTACGGACTGCCAGGCACGCGCCGAAAACGCCCAAAAAGCACATTTTAAATCAAACGTAATACTAATAATGTTACAAAAAGTTATTAACTTACACAAAACAATCATCGTACGTGCAATAATTGAATGTTTCCATGATAGGCAAAATGACCAACTTGGGCTTTTCGGGACCCCGTATCTGGTAGTCGGATCGGGTTTTACAGCCCCAAACAGGGCACGTTCGTAGACCTCGGGTGACATAAGAACGTGGTGTAGAAAATTACGTTGTCGGAAAGCGCTACGGACTGCCAGGCATGCGCCGAAAACGCCCAAAAAGCACATTTTAAATCAAATGTAATACTAATAATGTTAACAAAAGTTATTAACTTACACGAAACAATCATCGTATATACAATAATTGACCAGCTTGGCCTTTTCGGCCCCAGTATCTGGTAGTCGGATGGGATGTTACGGCTCCAAACAGGGCACGTTCGTAGACCTCAGGCGATATAAGAACGTGGAATAGAAAATTACGTTGTCAAAAGGCGCTACGGACTGCCAGGCACGCGCCGAAAACGCCCAAAAAGCACATTTTAAATCAAATGTAATACTAATAATGTTACAAAAAGTTATTAACTTACACAAAACAATCATCGTACGTGCAATAATTGAATGTTTCCATGATAGGCCAAATGACCAACTTGGGCTTTTCGGGAACCCGAATCTGGTAGTCGGATCGGGTTTTACGGCCCCAAACAGGGCACGTTCGTAGACCTCAGGTGATATAAGAACGTGGTGTAGAAAATTACGTTGTCGGAACGCGCTACGGACTGCCAGGCATGTGCCGAAAACGCCCAAAAAGCACATTTTAAATCAAATGTAATACTAATAATGTTAACAAAAGTTATTAACTTACACGAAACAATCATCGTATATACAATAAGTGACCAACTTGGCCTTTTCGGGCCCCCGTATCTGGTAGTCGTATCGGATGTTACGGCCCCAAACAGGGCACGTTCGTAGACCTCAGGCGATATAAGAACGTGGAATAGAAAATTACGCTGTCAAAAGGCGCTACGGACTGCCAGGCACGCGCCGAAAACGCCCAAAAAGCACATTTTAAATCAAACGTAATACTAATAATGTTACAAAAAGTTATTAACTTACACAAAACAATCATCGTACGTGCAATAATTGAATGTTTCCATGATAGGCAAAATGACCAACTTGGGCTTTTCGGGACCCCGTATCTGGTAGTCGGATCGGGTTTTACGGCCCCAAACTGTAACATCTGGCCCCTCTAACCACCAATATTGTCCGCTCTGCCACAATGGGTTGCCCATCCAGAGCTCACGGATTTGCTTTTGGTTGCCCTAGTGGAGACTTCCTAGGAGGTCACCCATCCTGATACTACTCTCACCTGAGCACGCTTAACTGTGGAGTTCTCCTCTCATCCACTAGCATTAAGCCCAAAACGCGTTGGTGATTTAAGAGGCTTTGGATTACTTATGAACCAAGGATCTCTCCTGGCCACGGCCGATGTGGGATTTGCCTAGGGTGTCATACAAAGGTCCATGTTAAACTTCTCAGAACTCGGTACTGTTACACAAACAGGGCACGTTCGTAGACCTCAGGTGATATAAGAACGTGGTGTAGAAAATTACGTTGTCGGAACGCGCTACGGACTGCCAGGCATTCGCCGAAAACGCCCAAAAAGCACATTTTAAATCAAATGTAATACTAATAATGTTAACAAAAGTTATTGACTTACACGAAACAATCATCGTACGTAGAATAATTGAATTTTTCCATGATACGCAAAATGACAACATGGCCTTTTCATGCCCCCGTATTTGGTAGTCAGATCGGGTGCTACGGCCCCAAATAGGGCACGTTCGTAGACCTCAGGTGATATAAGAACGTGGGATAGAAGATTACGCCGTCGGAACGCGCTACGGACTGCCAGGCACATGTCGAAAACGCCCAAAAAGCACATTTTAACTCAAATGTAATACTAATAATGTTAACTAAAGTTATTAACTTACACGAGACAATTATCGTATGTACAATAATTGAATGTTTCCATTATACGAAAAAATTTATAATCATCATACATTCAAAGAAACATATGTTACATATAAATTAAAAAGAGTCTGTACTAGGGGATATAATCATCAGTGTTCGCCTCAACATTTAAGTCAAACTCCAAGTTTCTGATCCTAATGAGTTGTTCCTCCCTTAAATTTTGTTGCAGTCTTGCTGCATTCATAAAGGGAGGATAGAACCCAGGTTGGGTCAATGGATCTGGAAAATCAAATGGAAATTGAACCGCAGGAGAAACAAAATCGTTTTGACTTGTTTAGTTGATGACCATTGAAGAACCTTGGGTGTCAAAATTCGGAATGTAAGCAGATGAAGAACCACCCGACATATTTGTGTTGAGAAGTTCGGTGAAAGGTTGATTATGTGATGGGCTTTGCATCACACCAGGAGAGTGATATACGCTACCACCAAATTAATCAGGAAACGGTGAATGTATCACACCCCCACCGGTTGTTGAACATTCACATTTCAGTATCGGGGTCGTGGATTCCGTTTCCTTGGCAACTGTTGAGGAATGGGTGGAAGTTACCTATCTCCAGTGAACATCTCATAATCAGGCCAACTTCCCATATGCGGTGGATGGAAACCTGCATATTCCATGTATCTGCTTGCTATACTTTTAACAGGTTCGTCAACAGTATGGTAAACCTGACTTACAAAATCCCCCTACATGAATATGATACGTGTCAGTGTTATATTTAAAAAAATAGTAAATAATAATTAGTATTAGGCAATTTAATATAGCTTCACATACAAAGATTTGAACCTTGCCCCCGTCGTTGGGAAACCCATGCCCGCCTTGGTCCATGTTTGCTGGGTTTCCTATAAACAGAACCGAACGGTTGAGAAACCACCCCATGTATTCGTCGCTTGCAAATATTGAACTCGACTCTAGTTGAGAGACAACATTCTCACGACGAGATTCCCATGAATTTATATACACATTATGTTCAGACTGCCAGTCAAGAAGTTTCCCACCAACGTGCCCTGCTGAGGAGTGAAGCGCTTCATAAACTTCTTTGGACATAAATTGACTGTCTGAGATAGGTTGAAACATCCCAAACTGGCGCATGACCCGTCCAAGACAATGGGGTTCCACAATATCCCAACAAATCAAATATGCCTCAGTTCTCCATATTTCTTCACCGTCGCGACACATCTATGGCAGGTTTTATAAAATGGAATCATAAGGGGGTCCAAATAAACGACGAGGCGGAGAAGGAGTTAAACTCCAACCGGTACGCAATTAAAACATGCGAAGCGGTCCTTGTTTAACTCAATGAACAGTCTTGCCACCTGTTAAAACGAAAATAAGTTAATATCAAATAAACGAAAAATAAGTTTCCAAGTTATATATTAAATTACTGTAAGACGTACCTAGCACCGAACGGTTTTTCCAAGTTTATTAGGGAGTGATCTAAGGTAGGCTTTGTACAAGGCAATCTCTCCCACGCCCATAACTGTATGAGTAACGTTGGACCACCAATCTCCACAGTTTTGGGACTTGTAGCCTTGCGTAGCTTAGCGTACAAAAAGGCTAACACAGCACTACCCCAACTATACCCTCGGCACATTTGTAAATCAGTTAGATAGGTTAAATATTTAACATCAACCCAGTTGGTAGTGGAAGTTGGAAGAAGCTGTGTACCAATTATAAGAAGAACAATCGCCCTGGCACATTGGATGCAATCGTGCTCAGTTGGATTTTGGGGAAAGGGAGTTTGGTTAACTTTTTAAGTACATAGGGTATATTTATTCTTTGGCATTTGACAGCTATATCCTCCAAAAGAATACCCGTTAAACCATAAGACTCACCTCTAATAGTTTCATCACTAAATTTTTTATAAGTCCCACAAACTTCAGGACAATCAACCTTTAAGCGCCACAAAACCTATACGTCTTGTAGGGTTACTGTCACCTCACCAAAGGGCATGTGAAATGTGTTTGTCTCGGGTCTCCATCTTTCAACTAATGCAGTTATTAATGCATTGTCCACCCTTCGAGAATCACATATGAGAACACCAGCAAACCCAGTGTAACGTATATACTTCATAACATTTTCATGAATGGGATTTTTCATGAATACAAATCCAAAACTTCTCACTTGCTTTCATGTTGCATAGTAACCCCTCGTCTTTTAATTTATCGACATCAGAAAATATGTAGTCTGCCCAGTGTTGATAGGGCCACAAGTATATTGATTCGCCATTTGTGATGAGAGTTAAAGAAGGGGATTTTTTTAATAACAAAGAGGAGGAATGGGGGTTGAAGAAAGGGACTTTTTAATAACAAAGAGGATTAATGGGAGTTTTTTAAAAGCTAGAAGTTTGAATAAGGGGAACATGCTAAAACAATGGGTGCAACCAGATTTATTTATCGACGCTTCAAAGGCCCACCTCGTTCACCATTACAAACGGCAAAATGGTAGAAAGTTTAAAGATTTCGCCGTTACCAACGGCGAAATGGCAGTTTTCGCCATTAAGAATGGCGAAGTGGCATGGAGATGGCAGTTTTCGCCATTAACGGCGAAGTGGCAGGTGGTTCAGGCTTTTTCAGGTGCTTTGCAGCTTTGTGTAAGAACTTACCATATTTCGCCATTGATAACGGCGATGGCATTAAATTTGAAAGGTGTGAGAGATTGGCAATATATGTGAAAAGGAGGAGGGAGATGGTGTAACAACCTAAACCGTTTTAATTGAAAATACGCAACGGAAATATGAACTAGAAAATTTATTGATTTATACAAACATTTTCGAATGTTTGGAAACCATATCTAAGAGCTATTTTAGGTGTTACAACTTTTAATGTTTCTTATTACATTCAACACAACACAACTCATCTTTATTTGGTTACGTCTGTGACCATGTACAATCCGTGTTCTTGCTCGATCTCTATCCTTTCCTTGCTTTATTAGGTAGACAAGACAACCTGCAATCACCACATAATTGTTTCGTTAGTTCGTTAAGTGACTTCACGCAAATTACTCACAATGTGGAAATAACATCCAACAATACTCAGTGATCCTGTTCAAAGGCCTTTTTGCAATTTCGGGTCTGATATCTGGATCCTAACCTCCAATTTCTAAGCATTCATGCTTACATACATGCATCTTTATTTACCATTCTCATAATAAAAGGTTAATAACACTACAATACATGCCTGCGTACAATTCCCCTACACAACTTATCTTGACTCGTCATGCTATTCTTCCTTCATGTGTTCACTAGGACAAACATGGCGTTTCTAATCCTATACTTAATCTACACATAATGACCAACCTTTACATACGTAAAACTCTCACAAAAGCATAACAAATCTCCTTACCGTACTTGTTACCATATATACACACATATCAATTTAATTACATACACACACATCATTCCGTACTTCTGTCATATTTGCAAATCCGACATTCCTATTACATGCTACATTCATACCTAGCATTCACAAAGTCCAACAATGTTATTCAATGCATTAAACGCGAACACGGATTGCGGATATAAGCAAAAGATCAATATACGATAAAAACAGACAAATAACCAATGGGGGCGCAAGCTGGTGCACACTAGCGCAAGGTGCGCTGGCTACCTTGCGCCCCCTGTCTGACCGCATCAGAAGGCCAGCGTAAGCTGACAAGGCACCAGCGCATGGTGCTCTGACATGCTCCCACCTTGCGCCCCTAACCGGTTTTGCTGCTAACTTTGGGGGTTTCGCACAAAATCAAATATACTGATACCCCAAAGCAATATACACTTAACATTATCCTTTTTGAAGCCTCCAAGGACAGATTTTTATCGTCCCATTCGGTCTCTAACGTTCATAAAAATCAGTTTGCTATGTTATATACCTATCAATAACTCGTTTGTTCTCAAGCATAGATAAACTACATTTAATCCATTGCTACCTTCCTTACCTTGGCATCATTATTAACATTCCATCCTTTCATGATTCCCATTCTTCTTACACACACGTATATATGTATAAATTCATTTATCTAAATGGAAGTTGTGTTTAGGAATCACTTACCTCGAGTCTCCAAATCCATGCTTGTTCACTTGCCTCATCTTGACCCGTTATCCTTCCATGCATGAGTCCATCATTCCTATCAGTTCATGTCATTATGTTCATATCATTGTTCGCATGTTCATTCATAAACCAATCATATCCAACTCATATATTACATTAACTTGCATAGGTCAATTTATAACATGCATAAGACATAGCTTCACACCCTTTTTGATTCATAATTTAAGAAATTAAACTTAACATCGTATGTATCACATAACAAAGCTAACATGTCTCACACGGAATCCCTAATCTCACAATCATGCTAGAAAACTTACCATGTCATTCCCACATCAGTTGACTTTCCAGAAAGTCAACTTTCAACTACAAAAACATTTTCTTACAAACATATGTCCCTATTGACATAATAGACCATATGAAATTCAGCATAAACATCATATTCATATCTCATTAACATACAAGATCATTCATCCTACCAATTAATCCAACACATGGTGTGCATCATAATACTTAAGCATAGTATACACGCTACTAATGCATACTTCTTACCAAAACATACCATCAACTAAATTCTCACATGAATACTATCTAAAACACAATCCTCATGCTAACCTACTATTAATTGTATCTATTATCATATTACTTTCATGTTTGTCAAGTGTTGCATACAATTTTACACATCATACTCATCTAGACATTCATCAAACACTTGGTGTGCATCCCTTTTTTTTGCAAGTGAATTCTGAGCCTTATGGACTTCTCAAGCTTTACCATTTATTTATTTTACCAACAATACATGTTTAATTCACAATATGTTCTTGTTTTTAAGTCTTAGTATCAATATATACTTGTGAGATTCTCAAGAATGCCAAAACCCACTTAACATAGGCATACAACAATCTAATTAGCACATGAATCAAGCATAGGCTTATGTATTATCATAAAATATGGTTCCTTTAGTGTCCATCAGCATCTAGAAACCTTCATCCATCCTTGATTCTCGTTTTCGCATGAACCCTATATTTTCATCAAATCGAAAACAAACTATAACATCAAATTCTACCAAACAAGAGGTACCTTTGGGTTTAATTGACCTTAGATGACCTGTTGCTGGTTAATGCATCGATTTTCCCTTTGTATTCTGGCTAGATTGAGCTTGGTAGTTGGGTTAGGGTTGGAGCCATTTCTCCTCTTCCCTGATGTCGACCAGAACACACACTAAATGTGTGTTTTCGTGTTTTTATTATGTTTTACAATTTTAATTATGAACTTTGGGTAAATGACATATTCCACCCTCCAAGTTATAATCTCTTAACTCAATATTATACATATTAATCCTGCCTATTAACTTCTTTAAACAAAGTGGGTTTTCGGGGTGTTACAAATGGCACTATTTAAGCAAAAGACTCTTTTACATGAGCATGTAATTCAAACATTTAAAATACATACAAAATCAAACGAAACACTGCCAAACACACTATAAATCTTGTCTCACCTAATATCGACCTATCGGTAGCTGAGGACACATGAAATGTACTAACACTATTCATTTAAAGCTATGGAACATGAGGTTGGTGATATAATCCATGTTGTAGTTTGTAGATTCAAGTTGGTACGAAGGTTCTACAAGTTGGTGATTAAAGAATGTTCTACACTAAGTTTGCTTGAAGGTTCTACTCATAGTACGTAAATAATTTATGTGTTTGTACTTATTTGCAGAAATTTTATATGATTTTGTAATTTGTATGTATCTATAAATAGAAAGGAAAATTGTAGGGTGGTTATATTAACCCCCCCCCTTCTATTTTCATCCCCCTGAAAGCGTCTCGCTTAGGTCAAAGCGAGGCACTTTAGTTACTTTTTAACTACCTCGGTACGAGGTCGGAAAAAGTTGATTTGTGACCCGAAGCGCCTCGCTTTGGCCTAAGCGAGGCGCTTCGAATCAAAGTTTTATTTTTTGTTATTTTTTGGTGTTTTGAGTTAGTTTTTTATTTTTTTAATATAATTATTGTAATAAAAGCAACACATACAGAGTTCGTTATACCAGTTGTGGAAATAAATCAACAGTCGGATCGACGCTAACAAGCAACTAATACAGAGTTCGTTGTACCGGTTGCAGAAAGAAATCAACAGTCGGATCGACGATTTTGTTTACCCTCCCATTGATTTCAAATATGTTCTTTTGACAAACGTCTGGCTGACTTGAAGTTCCTTTGCAACCTAGTTCCTTTTTATTATAAACAATATTAAAGAAGGACTTGTGCTATTGCTTGCATAAACAACATTATGGATCCTTTGATCAAAAAATATATTCTCAAACAATTCTTAAAATCAATCTTCCGATAGTCCACACCTTTCTACTGAAGAGAAGTTATCATTGATTTTCCACGATTTTGTTTACCTTCCCATCGATTTCAAATATGTTCTTTTGACAAACGTCTAGCTGACCTGAAGTTCCTTTGCAACCTATTTCCTTTTTATTATAAACAATATTAAAGGACTTGTGCTATTGCTTGCATAAACAACATTATAGATCCTTTGATCAAAAAATATATTCTCAAACAATTCTTAACTGTAATGATCAGGAACATTCCAAATAACTGTTCAATTTCAGCTTTTGTTTAACTCATGACAGATCCACCAAATCATTTCTTCAAGTTCATTTCACCAAACTCCAAGTTTAACCTCGTTAATCTTTCGATAATCCACACCTTTCTCCTGAATTTTACTTGCTTGCATGAAAAGTTATGATCAGGAACATTCCAAATAACTGTTCAATGACCAGGAACATTCCAAATAACTGTCCAATCTCTCGGAGAGATATCTGTCAACGATGAAGGCAACCTGAAATGACATGAACATTTAGGTTTCTTGAGTATGGTTAAGTTATTTAACTGTACCTATATATATTTGTGTGGTTTCTTTTAGATAAGGAAGTATATGTACAATGATGTTTTACGCTATATAAAACTTACACACAACTTTTTGCTCTAGTGGTGTGGTCTACCTTTTTGCAAAAAGACATTTGGTCTTCAAGACTTCTAGGCGTCAGGTATGCATCATGACCATAGATCAGTTATTTCAGGTTGCTTTCATCGTTGACAGATATCTCTCTGAGATGATAAAGGTAGATCATGGAAAGTTCAACTCAAGAAACAAAGATGAAACCGATTAATGTTCTTTATATATGAATAGTGACCCTCTGGCAATTGTCGTTGGTATTAATGGCAAGATATGTGGCTTTAGTCCTTTACGCAGGTTTGCCAGAGGGTCATTATTCATATATAAAGAACATTAATCGGTTTCATCTTTGTTTCTTGAGTTGAACTTTCCATGATCTACCTTTATCATCTCAGAGAGATATCTGTCAATGATGAAAGGGAACCCGAAACCATAACTTATTACATTAATATTATTATTATTTACATTATTATCATATTTTTAACTTAGTTCTTTTCTATCAAAAAACAAAAACGAAGTTTAAAGGCTGAACACGAGTATAATCAAACAAGGGTTCCTCTGAAAAGACATCGTACAATTATTTAGACATGCAATATTTGAAAATTATAATTTCTTGACATGCTTGGTAACACCTTGATCTGCAATATTTGAAAATTATCATTTCTTGACATGCTTGGTAACACCTTGATCTGCAATATTTGAAAATTATCATTTCTCGACATGTGGTTGTTCTAAATCCCAATTAATATAAAATGTTACTATGTGAGGACCTTGATTGATTGAAAAGTAATTAAAAACACTTTAAAATGAATTAAAACAAATAGGTTGTGTGTAAGGTTTAGTCGGAGGACCACGTACAATGATTCATCAAAGTTGAACAAAGCTGGATGTTTCTACTGAAAAACACAAACGAGCAATAAACGAACCGAAACGCCTCAAACGAATTTTCTTGGCTTGGAAACAACTTAAAAGAACTAAAAACGAATTAAAATTATTTTTTAGTCAATAACAAATAATTTTAAAGAATTAAAAGAAATTCATTTTTTTAAAACATGGCCAAAACGCCTGGCTTTGGCCAAATCGAGGCGCCTGTGGTCTAATCAAACCACTCAAGCGGTTAGCTTTGGCCAAAGCCAGGCGCTTTGGCCTTTTTTTTAAATAATAAATTTCTTTTAATTCTTTAAAATTATTTGTTATTGATAAAAAATAATTTTATTTAATTTTTAGTTCTTTTAAGTTGTTTCCAAGCCAAGAAAATTCGTTTGAGGCGTTTCGGTTCGTTTATTGCTCATTTGTGTTTTTCAGTAGAAACATCCAGCTTTGTACAACTTTGATGAATCATTGTACGTGGTCATCCGACTATACATTCGATACCCATATTTTTTCAGAATATAATTTTTGCATGTCTAATTGATATGCTTGACTACCGGACTATACTATAATTGATCGTTGGTGGTTTTTAGAGCACCTTGTTTGACTACACTCGTGTTCAGCCTTTATCAGGTTGCCTTCATCGTTGACATATATCTCTCCAATAACAACTGAATTTTACTTGCTAGCCTGAAAAGTTGTTTTACTAATTTCAGATTCTTGATACTTTTAACAATCGGATCGGCGCTAACGCGCAACCCTTCAGAGTTCGTTGTACCGGTTGCAAAAAGAAATCAACAGTCGGATCGACTAGATATTCCTCATGATGAGCAGGAATTGTTTACCTTCCCATTGATTTCAAGTATGTTGCCTTGATCGTTGACAGCTATCTCTCCGATAACAACTGACTTTTACTTATGGAATCTTTGTATGAAAATCGAAATCATCTCATTCCATGTTCTCCATATCCATACCTTGTTTCAACACACACCTTCAACCCATTCTGAATGGTTTATCCCTCAACACAAGCTTTGTCATCACAGTTTCCAACCACTAATACCAGATTGATGATACTCATTTTCGGTTGATATAGAGTATATCGGATTAAATTCTTTGACAGATATCTCTCCGATAACAACTGAATTTTTACTTGCTTGCATGAAAAGTTGTTTTACTAATTTCAGATTCTTGATACTTTTAACAATCGGATCGGCGCTAACGCGCAACCCTTCAGAGTTCGTTGTACCGGTTGCAAAAAGAAATCAACATTCGGATCGAATAGATATTCCTCATGATGAGCAGGAATTGTTTACCTTCCCATTGATTTCAAGTATGTTGCCTTGATCGTTGACAGATATCTCTCCGATAACAACTAACGCGCAACCATGGATCAGATAAAGCTTCAGGTGAAAAGTGGATACCATGAATCAGAGAGATTTAAGCTAACCAAACTAATATCTCAAGCCGGTGCAAGTTCTTTAAATGCTTACTGACTCTAAAACTTATACATTACATCAATTTTGAAGATAACTCTTCTGTTATCGGAGAGATATCTGTCAACGATCAAGACAACCTGAAAGTGGATACCATGGATCAGAGAAATTTAAGCTAATCAAACTCATATCTCAAGCCGGTGCAGGTTATGTTGGAGCACCTTTGATCATCTTCTTCTAATTTCTTTCAGTTGATCTTCACACTTGCTTTTGGAGCTCTGATCTTCTTCCTATTATCTTTGTTTATTATATTTGCAACACACACCTTCAACCCATTCCTGGTAAACCAGGGAAAAATGGCTATAGTAAAACACTTCAAGATTATGGTTTTGTTTTGTGGATCAAACGAGGACTTGCCTGTGTTGTTTGAGCATTTGGAAAAACCCAATAAAAAGGCACAAAGATCAAGTCTTGGAAAAACCCACTAAAAAGCCCTAAAATTTCTGATCCTAACACACACGAGACGAATGTTGCAACATGAGTTCGACCAAGATGACACGCGAAGCTTTAGACTCCAAGCGGATCCCTTGATTGCCAACTCACCTCCCGTAGAACATAGGCCTCTACAAAGTTTGACTAATTCGCCTTTTTCCTTATTTAATGAAATTTAACGCGCATACCGCATTCGAAGATCAAGTTCTTCACATACTTGAAATCGATTGGAAGGTAAACAATAACTAACAAAAATTGTACAACAAAAGAAGAATTAACGAAGATTAACGTTGTATCTTTTCCAGGAAGACTATACGTGGTTGATGATGTCAAGTTTAAGTCGTTGATTCATTTGGAAATTGAAAACGCCTATATAGACGTTTGATTAGGGTTATTAATTTGTTTTGTGTTAAAATCTTTGACTATACGTGGTTGATGATGTCAAGTTTAAGTCGTTGTTTCATTTGGAAATCGAAAACGCCTATATAGATGTTTGATTAGGGTTATTACTTTGTTTTTTAACTTTTTAAATTATTATATAAAAAGAATTAAAAAAAATAAAAAACCCATTCAAAACATCAAACTCCAACCCAAAATAAAAAAATGATTCGAAGCGCCTCGCTTAGGCCAAAGCGAGGCGCTTCCCTTTTAAAAATCAGCTTTTTCTGCCTCCTCGTACTGACCTTCTCGAAATGGGGGTAAAGCGCCTCGTTTTGGCCTAAGCGAGGCGCTTTTGGGGGGGGGGGGGGGGGGGGGGGGAATAGACGGAGCCAAACTATATGTTATTTGGAAAAGGTATTTTTTTCACAAAAATTGTTGAAAGTATCTTAGACTAATTACCAACTGTTTACAGTCGTAAAAATCGGTCTTAAGTCCAACGCAAAATTCACAGTCATATAAAGGAACCCGTAGCAAACGTATTGCACAACACCTGGTCTCAAGTCAGTCTCAAAATTTGTGACCACAATAGGGGTCGTTAAAATCGGTCATGAAATAATTTAGGTTTTGGCCATCACATTTTGATACTTGTATGCAACCAAAAATCTAATGCCCAAATTTTGTAACTTAAACTTAAGTGTAAAATTTGTAAACCATTAAATGCTTCTACTTTAGGCTTTGTGTTTGAACTTTGAAATTTCTAATTTATTTATTTATTTTTTATTATTATTATTATTTATAAAATGTCTTTCGAAATATTTTTTTGACTTTCACACAATCTAATTATACCAAAAATCTGATACGTTTGTGACTTTGTGTCCACTGGCTCAATTAATGCTCTTTCATGATAATCTAGTATTTCAAATCAGTCTTAATGAAACTTGTTGGTGATCCAAATACATTTGAGGGATTTTTTTTTAGTTTTTTTTTGGAAGGCGAATTTTCTATGTTGCGGCAGAGATCATCGCAACCTCCCATAAGGGGAGTCCCCTAGCCACTCTACAATGGTCAGACTATGTTGTCTTAACCGGGTCCACGCTGACGCGAGAGTGGCCGGCCCACAAGCGAGTCGAGGTTGCGCATAAGGGGCACTAAGGCTTCCACCCGGAAAATTTCCCGCCACCTGCCACTTGACAGATGTTGCACCCTCCACAAGAGGCAAGCCTCTCTAGAGTAAATGCACGGTAGTAGAAAACCGGGGGGCCATCAGAATCGAACCTGACACCTGCAAGCAGGCTAGTTTCGACCATCACTTGGCAATACTTTTTTGGTGGCACCACTTAACTGATTCACTTCATTGAAATCTTTATTTTTTAGTTTTCCTTTTTTAATTACCGTTTTAAAAAAAATGACCGTTTAAAGTAAAAGAACCATTTGTAAAACTTAAAAAATAAACCGTTCCATTAAAATTAAAAAAAAAAATACAAGAAACATCAACTAAAATAAACATACAAACGCCTTCATCCTACTCGTCGCCTTCAACCCAATAACGGTCTCATTCGTATTTCGCTGCGATTTCTTCTTTACGTTTCAAAACCAACTACCTTTGAGGTGGTCGTGCGGTTTTGAATACATATTCAAGTCGTGGTCATACTGCATTTGTCTCAACAATTTGAGTTGTTCCTCTAAAAAGGCCATTGTTTTTCACCTTGTTGAAATTGTAGGGTGACCAACTGGTTCAGTTTCTCTTCTTCCATCGCTCGGTATGACCCAAATTCGTCAACCCAAAATGATTTGCTTGAAGACTCAGCGGCGGCGGCTTTCTTATTTTTTTTGTTTGGGCCTCGTTGGGTTGGTATCTTCATTGAGATCCGGCGTGTGGCTAGTGGGGGTGGTCTCGTCCGGTGTGGAAAAGGCACTCGCCTGATAGTTGCCGCTTTCCAAAGACTTCCGTCTCTTGTCGAAATGACTATCGGACGGTTCTTCACCCATCAACACTTGCTTTTTCCACTTGTCGTGATCTTTTACAATCTTCCATGTCGCTTAATAATTAAAACCGGAAGGATGACTTTTTCTGTAATCGTTCAACGCCGTTTGTATGACGTTTAGATCACTACATCCACTCCCTTGTAGGCGCTCCTATATAATTAAATAAAATCGTAAATTAAATATAATTTAGAAAAAATTGTATAATTAAATAAAACGGTAAGTTAAATATATCATAGTTGTTACCGCTTGTTGATGAAGACTATTGAACGCATTCGTTTGTGGGTTCAAGGCGGTCCATTTAGAAGTAATTTGATCAACTGTTCAGGTGGATCCTCCCAACAGTGCCCCGTAATGTTTTTGGACCGCTTTCCAAAAACTTCCCTTGCTTCTTTGGTTACTCTTCTCCCTGTTCTCCGACACATAGCACCAACCTTTTGTCAAAGCAACCTCTTGTGTCGTATTCTACTTCACACCTTTTGTTCGCTTTGCTTATTTATTTTTCCCCCTTGCATCAACTTCTACAACTTGACCTTCAACTTCAACTTCAAGCGCGTCCTCCGCTTCATCGTCTAAGTGTTCATCTCCATGTTGCTCCAACTGTGTCTCTGACACAGTTTCTTCCTCGTCATCGTCAACGTCTTCTATGTTGTGCTCGAAGTCGTCTAGTTGGGAAGTTGTTAATTGAGGCGGCGTAAAATATCGTGGATACAAAATGGGTGGTTGGCTTTGTGGAAATTGTTGGAATTGTGAGTATTGTGAGTAAAACGGTTGTTGTTGGGGTTGGGTTTGTGGAAAATTGATCACATGCCTATAGCCTTCAACCGTAGCCGATCTCGAACCCAAACCTCTGCCTCGACTACTAGAACCCCCAACTTTAGATTTCGAGGTTCCCCTCCCACCCTTCGAAACACTCTTTGATTTCCTTGGATCCATTTGTTTTGTTTGTGTTTTAGTTAGTTAATCTAGTAGTTTGTTTGTGTTTTTTTTTTATTTAGACCGTCCCCATTATAGCATTTGAAAATAACGGTAAAAAAATTGTTACCGTTTTATATTAAATTAATTCAAACGGTCAAAAGGTAATAAAATATATACTAAATTTTGACCGTTGCAATAATTATTAATAGTTACCAGCCCGTTAGATAGAACCCGTATTTGGTTCACGGGACCCCTACCAGCACTGTTGGCGGCGGTGTTATCGTGCTAGTAATGAGGTACCCGTGACCAAATCTGGTAACGCCTCGTCCCCCCTTAGTCCATAACAGCGAATTAATCTTAAATTTCTAAATAAAATTAATCTTTTTCGAAATGAATTCAGCTTGATTCACGACTAAAAACTACAAATTCATCTTCGTACTTGTGTTTTTTTATATTAATTTAACGGATATTTGAGTTTTCTACTAAAAAGTTTGAATCTATATATATATATATATATATATATAAAAGAAAGCATATATGCCCATTGAGAGTGTCACGTGGCTTAATAATTGAGTGTTTTTTGTGTTTTTGAGTATTTTTCTAAATTTATCTCTCTATCTCTTAATTCTCAATTACTAAAATTAAATTGAGTTATTTTAGGAAAAAAGAATTTAAAAACAAATTTAAATTTTTCTCTCTTATCTTCCTCCCATAATTTTTAAACATAAATATCTTTTATATTCGAGATTTTTTAAATAAAAAATTACACCAAATTAACGAGCGTTTTATTATCTTTCCAACGAGTACCATAGTGCTATATAAAAACGAAAAAAAAACGACTATTTTTTGTGGGGTTATATTCATACAAAAAAAAACACAAAGTGTTCAGGTTATTCATTAATCAAATTGTAACATATTTTAATTTACGTGAAGATGATTATATGTTGAAGGTTATCCTTTTAATACTTTATTATGTTTAATATGGTTTATGCTTTTTATTTTTTTAACTTTTTAAATAAATGTTTTTTTAACTAAGATTGATTATGTTTAAGTTATTTACTCTTTTCGTGATTTGAGTTTTCTTTTTTTTTTTTATCATTTTTTATTAAATCATATTAAATTTTTCAACCCCGAGACCTTCCCGGGGTAATCGGCTAGTTGTTGATATTTACAAAAAATAATAAATAAATAAATAAAAAAAATTCACAATTCCGTTTGTGAAATTTACAAAATTATTGAAAACTTTATATCTGAATATTGTATTTTTTTTTTAGTTCCGGTAATATGAAAAATAACTTATTCTGGATAAAAATTAAATTCTCAATAAAATTTGTACAGAAATATATATGGATAAAATTACGCCGAGCAACACTTTAAATTATATCTAATTTTTTAGCATTGAATGATACAATCTATGAAGGAAAATCTATATCTATAATCTATAATCTATAATAACTTATAATAAAAGAATTGAGTTTGTATGAAGTGTCATTCAATGGAGGCTTTAACCCTTCATTGAATGTGCCATGTGGCACCTTAAGGTGATAGTATTAAATTTATTATTAAAAAAATATATAATTAAAAAAACAAATAATAATATAAAACCTAATCTACTAAAATTAAATTTGAGTTATTTTAGGAAAAAATAATTTAAAAACAAATTTAAATTTTTCTCTTTTATGTTTTCTCCCATAATTTTTAAACGTTAATTTCTTTTATATACGAGATTTTTTAAAGAAAAAAATTACACCAAATAACGAGCGTTTTATTATCTTTCCAACGAGTACCATAGTGCTATATAAAAAAACGGAGAAAAAAACGACTATTTTTTGTGGGGTTTTGTTAATACAGGAAAAAAAAAACACAAAGTGTTCTGGTTATTCATTAATCATGTTTTTTCTTTTAAACCAGGTTCTTATCTACGATGTTGAAATTCAGCCCAATCGTCGTGCTATCATTGGAATTTACTCTTTAAAGATGCATAGGAATACTTCATCAAGAGAAGCTTGGAGAAAGAATCGCACAACACTGCAACACATGGTGTCACCTTATAGCAAGGTTATTTTTTTATTTATTTAATTACAAGAGTAATAATTATAACTATTAGTATTAGTATTATTAGAATTGTTATAGTTTTCAACCCCGGGACACTCCCGGGATAAAAGCTAGTAACTTATAATAAAAGAATTGAATATTGATGAGGTGGCATTCAATGGACCTCAACCCTCCTTTGAATGTGCCACGTGGCACGTTGATGTGAGAGTTTTTAATTATGGGAGAAAACATAAAAGAGAAAAATTTAAATTTGTTTTTAAATTATTTTTTCCTAAAATAACTCAAATTTAATTTTAGTAGATTAGGTTTTATATTATTATTTGTTTTTTTAATTATATATTTTTTTAATAATAAATTTAATACTATCACCTCAAGGTGCCACATGGCACATTCAATGAAGGGTTAAGGCCTCCATTGAATGACACCTCATACAAACTCAATTCTTTTATTATAAGTTATAGATTATAGATTTTGTTTTTATCCATTCTCCTACATTTATCTAACCCTAATCTCTTTAACAATTTAAAAACAAATTTATATTTTTCTTCCTCCCATCATTTTTAAACGTTAATATCTTTTATATACGAGATTTTTTAAAGAAAAAATTACTCCAAATTAACGAGCGTTTTATTATCCTTCCAACGAGTACCATAGTGCTATATAAAAAATGGAGAAAAAACGACTATTTTTATGGGGTTTCGTTCATACAGGAAAAAAACACAAAGTGTTCAGGTTATTCATTAATCATGTTTTTTCTTTTAAACCAAGTTTTTATATACAATGTTGAAATTTAGCTCAATCGCCATGCTATCATTGGAATTTTACTCTTCTAAAGATGGATAGGTATACTTCATCAAGAGAAGCTAGAGAAAGAATCGCGCAACACTGCAACACATGGTGTCACCTTATAGCAATGTTATTTTTTATTTATTTAATTACAAGAGTAATAATTATTACTATTAGTATTAGTATTATTAGAATGGTTATATTTTTCAACCCCGGGACACTCCCGGGATAAAAGCTAGTATATATATAAAAGAAAGCATATATGCCCATTGAGAGTGCCACGTGGCTTAATAATTGAGTGTTTTTGGTGTTTTTGAGTATTTTTCTAAATTTATCTCTCTATCTCTTAATTCTCAATTACTAAAATTAAATTGAGTTATTTTAGGAAAAAAGAATTTAAAAACAAATTTAAATTTTTCTCTCTTATCTTCCTCCCATAATTTTTAAACATAAATATCTTTTATATTCGAGATTTTTTAAATAAAAAAATTACACCAAATTAACGAGCGTTTTATTATCTTTCCAACGAGTACCATAGTGCTATATAAAAACGAAAAAAAAAACAACTATTTTTTGTGGGGTTATATTCATACAGAAAAAAACACAAAGTGTTCACGTTATTCATTAATCAAATTGTAACATATTTTAATTTACGTGAAGATGATTATATGTTGAAGGTTATCCTTTTAATACTTTATTATGTTTAATATGGTTTATGCTTTTTATTTTTTTAACTTTTTAAATAAATGTTTTTTAACTAAGATTGATTATGTTTAAGTTATTTACTCTTTCGTGATTTGAGTTTTCTTTTTTTTTATCATTTTTTATTAAATCATATTAAAATTTTCAACTCCGAGACCTTCCCGGAGTAATCGGCTAGTTAAGTTATATACTACACGTTAATTAAATGAATCCTGTTTGAAACCGCTAATTATCGTTATGGTTAGAACTGGAAATCAACTTGTCTTTACAAGATAAAAAAATGAAAAGAAAAAAAGTTACGATTTCAATCACAAACCAATTTTCAAAACCTACTAGCTACTTATAAAAAAAAACAATAATACACTAGTGGGTTTCCTAGAACAGTGACTATTATATTTGTATAAAACAATCACTAATTAAAGAGCAACAAGTTGGGGAGAGGTGGGAGGGTTTAACTCTTCGGAGGGTTCCCGCCCGGGCTTGGTCTTGAGTTCGAATCCTGCACACCACGAAAAAATTCCCTGTAACGGTTTGAGATAACTTCAAAGTGGACACCGGTGCGTGGGTAGTGATTCGAACTCGGGTCGAGGGGTTGTCTGTCGATTGGTTTCACCGCTGAAATACACCTTCCAAAAAAAAAAAAAAACAGCAACAAGTTCATTTTAAATTAACGGTTTAAATGCTTCGAAACAAAACACTTGTGTAGTTGTGTTATCAATCCAGATACTTTTTAACTTGTTTGCATAATTAGTGTTGGTTATCATCAATATAGAATACCATCAACGTAACATGTTTTTAGAAGGGAGTTGCGACCACTTTGTTGACCACTTGTAATTTGTTATGGTTTTACTATAAATAATACACCATTAATTGTGAAAATATTAAAGTTATGCATCTCTTTAAAAAACCCAGATCACCCTGTGTGTAAACAATTATTTTAGACCCGTTAAGTGTTATGTTTTCTCTAAAAAAGGGTGAACATCGATCCAATATAATAATCCACGACCATTTTCAATTAACTTGTAATAGCGAAACACAGTATTTACAAAAGTTAATACATCGATGGTTAGATTCTTTTCACGATAGATTCTTTTCACGATAGGTTTTGTTTTTAGCAGATTGGGATTTTCTATTCAAAAAGGGGTGGCGGCGCAGCTTGTTGCCCGCCTACCTACCATCCTTATGTAATTTACCCTTTTTATCAATGAGAATCTTTTATGTGTTAAAAAAAAACGATAGATTGTAAAACTCGAGTTGGTGTATATTCTTGCGTTGGATCGGTAGCAAAACCAGATTAAATATCCTTTCCATAAAAGGAACTCAACTGAAAATATCAAATCATATATCTTTCAAGTTGTATATTAATATCCTACAAGTTGAAGCATTGAATATAACTTAGGTAACTAATTGTTGATCGATCTCAGTCAAGATAAGTTTGTCATTACCGTGTGCAAAATAGACTTGTTTTAGTTATATACAATTTTAATGTATATTATGAATGGAGTAGGTAACATGAATCTAGCTCTAGGGTTTATAACAAAATTAAATTAAGACCATAGTTATTTTTAGTCATTTCTAATAATAATAATAATAATCCATATTATATACTACTAGTAGGAAACCCGCGCGATGCGGCGGGAAGACAATTTGCAACACTGAAGAGATATGAGACCGCGCAAGCGCACGGGCCCACATCTCAACATATGCCAGCACAGCAGGCCTACGTGGGCTTCTAGAAAGCGGCGCGGGGCACCTCGTACCATGACAGCTAATAACCGACAAGAAAGGGACGTCCAGCCAATCAGAGACGTTCATTCCCTGCTCCATGATCGCCTGCAGGTACGAGGTACAGAATAGTACAAGAAAGGACAGACACAAGACACGTGGACCAATAGCGAAGGAACAGCGCAGCGAATGACAACGGCCCAATCGTACAGCCAGCTGTCATTCCAATCTCGTCCAATCACAGAAGACCTCAGATGGCCTATAAATACCCTATGAGGTCAGACGAAGAAAGGGATGAACAATCAGAGAGAGAGATAACCATAGTTACGAGAATTAGATTATAGTCGAAGCGCTGTAACAGTAGCTATCTTAGTCTTGTAATAGTCGTTGAATCATTAATGAGAATCATGTCCTTACTTGTGCTATTATCTTAGTATACTGTATATTGGTGTTTCTTCATTGGCGCCATCCGTCTATTTGAGCATACAAGAACGTTAAAAACTTCTATTTCTCAAAAACAGTAACTATGTCTCTCATACCACCGTTACCAAACTTCACGAATGCTAACTCCGACACCGACGTTGCCCAGGGAGGCACCGGCCAGTCGGGGAACACAGCAGATGTTCAGCAACAAACAACAAACACGGGTCCAGCCGTCACCCCATCTTCAGGGACAAGGCAGACCCCCTCCTTCCAGTTTATTACCGAAACGAATCAGGTTTCCCCAGCCGAGAATGCCGCGCCAATGGTTAGTCCGGAGGTATGGTATACTCAGCAAAAGGAAGCCCTGAAACGTGTATACCTCCAAAAACTAAGGGACCAACAACTCAGAGAGGCTGCCCGCACGCTTTCCTACAGCGAGGGACCGTCCAACACAGCAAGGAACAACGGCGGGAGCAACCATGAAACTGACCCCACATGGAGAGAAGACTCAGACGAGTCTCAAAGTCGCTTCACGCGTGACATAAGCCAGCCCTTAAGCAACACCGCTGCGCGAGGGCACTTTATGACCGGTGATGACGACCTAACCAAACCATATTATCCTCCATCGTTCATGGAAAAGTCAAAGTTCACCCCGCGCATTGCGCTGGCACCCCTGCCACCCAAAACAAAAATCCCAAGTACGCTGGGTAAGTTTGATGGAACAGGGGACCCAGACGACCACCTGAGGACATTCGAGGTCGCAGGAAAATGTGCACAGTGGAGTTTGCCAGCATGGTGTCACATGTTCGCGCAGACGCTCACGGGCGCTGCGCGAGTATGGTTTGACAGCCTACCAAATGGGAAAATAGATAACATCAAAGAATTGACAGACAAGTTTGCGGACCACTTCAGTCAAAACAAACGAATTGAGCGCGACTCAACTGACATCCTGCAAGTCAGGCGACGAGACAATGAGTCAATCGAAGATTACATCACCCGCTTCAATAGGGAAGCTCTACAGATCGGGCCCATCGGTTTCGAGCTTATGAAAGCAGCCTTTACTCAGGGAGTACGATGTGACTCCCTCATCCGCACACTAGCAGGCTGCACTGGAATGCCCAACACATGGGATGAAATCATGAAGGGGGCTAAAACATATGCAAAAACAGAAAGAGAACTGTCTGTCTGGAACCGAGTACAAGCACCTCAATACACGGACGTACAAGCGCAAGCTGCGCGCACCAGGCATGGTCGACAGGACAGAAGGGGAAGAGGCTCTGTCTGGAACCGACTCCAAGGAGGCGCCCAAACAGATACCAAACCTATTGAGGTCCAAGACCACAAGGGAAACACACAGAATGACCACAGGTCAGGAAGAAGGAGTCACAACAATTGGACCCCACTCACGAAAACCCCAGCGCAGGTGTTAGCAACGGAAAACGTAGCTTTCCCAGAACCCAAGGTGATCAAACGACGGGATAACTTAGATCCAGGAAAGTTCTGCGCCTATCACCAAGACATCGGGCACGACACAGACAAATGCTATCAGCTGAAGCAAGCGATCGAAGAGGCCCTAAAATCAGGAAAACTTGGGCACTTGTTAAGAAATGTCGAGCGCAAGCAGCAAGAAGGGCCGCCACAAAAGAAGATCAAAAATGTTAGCCTGATGATCCACTCTGACAGAAGAAAGCAAGCAAAAAGAAAGCCTGACCAAATGGCAGAATGGAAAGAACAACAAGTACGTTTCCCAACAGTCAAGGGCGGACCTTCATCCACCCGAGCACTGGTTATCACGGCCATTTTCGATCACTATCGAACCACCCGCGCGCTGGTCGACACAGGGAGCAACTCTGACATAATGTACGAGCAATGCTTTAACCTCCTAGACGAGGAAGACAAGCAACGCCTGCGCCCAGTCAACTCCCCTATCATGGGTTTCTCAAATGAAGTCATATCACCTCTGGGGGGAATTTCTTTCCGTCTAACGATGGGGGACAAAGCGCATTCCAGAACAGAAGATGTCACCTTCCTCGTTGTGCCAACGAAGTCTACCTACGACATCATTTTGGGGCGAGAAGCAATGGCTGCCTACAACATGGTACCGTCAACGATACATGGAGCCATTGGGTTCCCAACGCCAACGGGCGTAGCAATCGTATGGGCCAATAGAGAGTGCGTTATGACGGAAGAGCCACACCCTGCCAAAATGCTAAAGGCCGCCCCGCGCACTGAGCCGGAAAAGTGGATCCTTAACCCCAAGTTCCCAGACCAGACGGTAACACTGGGGGCAGCCATCTCAGAAAACACACGGGAACGCCTAAAGCAGCTCCTGCGAAAGAGCTTGGACGTTTTCGCGTGGCAACCATCAGACATGGTGGGGGTCCCGCGAGAGCTCGCCCAACACAAACTTAACACATACCGCTCGGTTGAGCCAATCGCACAAAAGCGCAGGAGCATGGGCACCGAGAAAGCCAAAGCAATGAACGAGCAAGTCAATGAGCTACTGAAGGCAGGGATCCTGCGCGAAACCAGATACCAGACCTGGGTCGCAAACCCAGTCATGGTCAAGAAAAGCAACGGAAGCTGGAGAATGTGTGTGGATTACACTGACCTCAACAAAGCTTGCCCAAAGGATTGCTACCCCTTGCCGGAAATAGACTTAAAAATCGACTCCCTTGCGCCATTCCGATTCAAATGCTTTTTGGACGCCTACAAAGGCTACCACCAAATCCAAATGGCGCCCGAGGACGAGGACAAAACTGCTTTTCGAACAGACAAAGGCGTCTTTTGCTACACGAAGATGCCATTTGGGCTAAAGAATGCAGGAGCCACCTATCAACGGCTGATGGACCGCGCGTTCGCACTACAAATTGGCAAAAACCTCGAAGTCTATGTAGATGACCTAGTCATCAAAAGCAAAGAAGAAGATCAGATGTTGAAAGACATTGAAGAGACCTTCAAGCACTTGAAAGAGATCCACATGAAACTCAACCCGAGCAAGTGCGCATTCGGAATGGAGGAGGGAAAGTTTCTGGGGGTAATCGTCACCAAAGATGGTTTTCGACCAAACCCAGAAAAAATCCAAGCCATAGCACAAATGCCGTCTCCATCAACGCTGAAGGATGTCCAAACCCTGAACGGACGCTTGGTCGCCATCAACAGGTTCCTCTCCAACCACGCAACCAAATCCATCCCATTCATTGAAACACTCAAGAGTTGCCTGAAAAAGAACCAATTCAAATGGACCAACGAAGCAGAGAAGGCTTTTCAAGACATGAAAGCCTGCCTAATGGATCTCCCAACGCTCACTGCGCCCTTACCACGAGAGCCTTTAACAATGTACCTATGCGCCACAGAAAAAGCGGTAAGCGCAGTGCTCATGGTGGATCGCAAACTGGTCCAAACCCCAATCTATTACATCAGCAGAGTCCTGACAGATGCAGAAACCAGGTACACAACGATGGAAAAGTTGGTACTAGCCCTAGTGCATGCATCGCGCAGACTGCGCCGATACTTCCAAGGACACCCAATCAATGTGCTTAGCGACTACAAGCTGAACAATGTACTCTCGAAACCAGAACTGTCCGGGAGATTAGCAAAATGGGCAATTGAGTTAGGCGAGCATACCATCTTCTACAAGTCCAGACCAGCAATCAAGGGACAAGTCCTGGCGGATTTCATCGCCGAAGTACCACAAGAAAAAATAGAAGAGTGCAAGGCTGAGCAAGGCCCGCAGCAACAATGTGAGGACAAGGCAATTTGGAACTTGTACACTGACGGAGCCTCAAACGACGATGGCGCAGGTGCGGGGGTCAGGCTCGTCCACCCTGACGGGGCCGAGTTTACCTACGCAATCCGCCTAGAATTCAAAACAACGAACAACGAAGCCGAGCACGAGGCCTTCCTTGCAGGCCTGCGCATCGCGCAAAAGCTGGGCGCCAAGCACGTCTTCGCACATGTAGACTCCATGTTGGTAGCGGGACAAATCACTGGGAAGTATGATGCCAAAGACCCATCCATGGCAACATACCTTCGGTACGCGAAGGAATTAATGGCTACTTTCTCAAGCTGCACCATCGACCACATCAGTCGCAGTCAAAATAAACCAGCTGACGCTCTAAGCAAAATGGCATCCACAAACTTTGGCCATTTAGCAAAAGAGGTCCGCGTGGAAGTGCTAGCCGAACCTTCAGTACCACCCAAAGAGGTCCACGTAATTCAAACAGGTATTGACAGCTGGATGACCCCCATCGTCTCTTACCTCACTACAGGCACACTGCCAAGTCAGCGCGCAGAGGCAAGAAAAATACAACACAAAGCGTTACAGTACCAAATGCAAGATGGAGTGTTGTATCGAAAATCTTACTTGGGGCCATTGCTGAAGTGTGTCGATGGAACAGACGCAGACTACCTTGTCAGGGAAATCCACGAAGGGATATGTGGTATACACGCGGGGCCGCGCATGGTGGTGGCAAAGATCATGAACGCCGGCTACTACTGGCCTGGCATGCATCTGGACGCGCTGGAAATCATACGACGATGTGACTCTTGCCAACGCCACGCGCCGAACACCATGCGCCCCAAAAACGACTTGATACCAGTGACATCCGCATGGCCATTTCAAAAATGGGCCATCGACCTGGTAGGGCCGTTCCCCATGACCACAGGCAAGCGGCGATACTTGATCGTTGCAATTGATTACTTCACGAAATGGATAGAAGCCAAACCGTTAGCAGAGATCAACGCAAGCCAAGTAAAGAAATTCATTTGGGAGTTCCTCATTTGCCGTTTCGGCCTACCCATGGAGATTGTCACAGACAATGGAACACAATTCGCGGATAGAGGACTCCTAAAGTGGTACACAGAGCTGCACATCAAGCCCATCTTTACATCAGTCGCCCACCCACAGGGTAACGGCCAGGTTGAGCGCGCCAACAGGAGCATCGTCGAAGGCATCAAAGCACGCCTAGGGACGAAAGGAAAAGCCTGGGCGGAGGAATTACCGAGCGTGCTATGGGCTAATCGAACGCTAACAAAAACGAGCACCGGCGAAACTCCGTTCAGCCTCACCTATGGCTCCGAAGCAGTCATCCCGGCCGAAATAGGGTGCCCCTCTGCAAGAGTCCTGTCCGCACGCCACACCGACAATGAAAGAGAGCTGCGCACAAACTTGGATTTGCTGGAAGAACGTCGAGACTTGGCAGCGATAAAGGAGGCTATCTACAAAAAGCAGTTGGAAAAGTACTACAACGCCAAGGTCAAACTGAACACCTTCAAAGCCGGCGACTTTGTCCTCAGAAACAACGAAGCCAGCGGAGTGCTTCCAGCAGGCAAGCTCACTCCCACTTGGGAGGGCCCATACCGCATCACCGAAGTGCTAGGAAAAGGAGCATATAAGCTATCAACACTAGAGGACAAGCTGATCCCACGCACGTGGAATGCAGCGCAACTAAGAAAATGTTATATGTAATCACCACTCGTATTGTAATGAAGGCTGTTTAGCCATTTAATATGACGATCGTTTTTCTTTCCCTAACCCAAACTCCTATTCTGTTACCCATCATATCGTTACATATACCAACTTGTAAATTCTAAAACAGGCGCGCCATGTGGCTAAGATATCGCGCGCCACCTAAACATTGTATGGCTAAGATACAATGTCAGATTAAAAATTGCAAGATAACTTGCAAATTCTAAAACAGGCGCGCCATATGGCTAAGATATCGCGCGCCACTTAAACATTGTATGGCTAAGGTACAATGTCAAATTAAAAACTGCAAGATAACTTGCAGTCCTCTAAAACAGGCGCGCCATATGGCTAAGATATCGCGCGCCACTTAAACATTGTATGGCTAAGGTACAATGTCAAATTAAAAACTGCAAGATAACTTGCAGTCCTCTAAAACAGGCGCGCCATATGGCTAAGATATCGCGCGCCACCTAAACATTGTATGACTAAGACACAATGTCAAACTAAAAATTGCAAGATAACTTTCAAACTCTAAAACAGGCGCGCCATATGGCTAAGATATCGCGCGCCACCTAAACATTGTATGACTAAGATACAGCCTCAAACTAAAAATTGCAAGACAACTTGCAAATTCTAAAACAGGCGCGCCATATGGCTAAGATATCGCGCGCCACTTAAATATTGCATGACTAAGATGCAATGTCTAAAATTAAAAGACGGCAAAGATAATTTGCAGTCTTCTAAACAGGTGCGCCATATGGCTAAGATATAGCGCGCCATCTAAACACTACACAGCGATCAAAAACATAAGACATACAAATCGCACAACAAAACAGTACACAAAATTAAAATCCTCACTAACATTCAAACCCGCAAACATATTGTTCATTAAGTCATTACAGGGTTCCAAAAAGAAAAATACATATATCTATGGCGCTGCACCCTCAGAAGCATCACTGAACTCCTCCTCAGAATCAGACAAATCCAGCTTCTCACTAGGGCCAGGAGCTTCACCTTCAACTGGAGGACCCGCATCAGTCTTCTTCATGGCATACTTGCGCCTAGTATGCGTCAGACCCTGCTTTTCAAAAGACGACCGTAGGGTATGACATGTTGGCTGGTCTCGATGGCTCACAACGAAATCCACCAACTCAACATTTAGGCCGTCGTACTCTGCGGTCTTCTTCTCAAATAAGGCGTCCAGGTCCTTGTTATACAAAGGGAACTGCTCCAGGGCTTTCCCATCTTTCGCATGCTGGAACCCCTCGAGGAACCCAGCCTTGCGCCCCACCAACTTGGCAGCAGCGTTCACAGCGGCGACCGCCTGGCGCGCCTCATCACAGTTCTTCACGTGATAAGCGACCTATAAAATGTACACAAGAGCCTGTTAAGCATCATAAAAAAGAAAAACAACAGGAAAATAAAGAGTAAGAGAAAAAGACGAACCTCCGGGACACAACAGGTCATAAGCCATTCCCGGTCTTCATGCGCCAAGCGCGCCTCGTCACGAACATCTAACGCTTCCCCCTCAAGGTCAGCGTTCTGCTGCTCAAGTTTAAGGTTGGCCTCCTCTAAGCCTGCCACCTTGGTCTCCAATTCTGCAACCTTGGCATCCTTCTGCCTCAGCATCTCGCGAGCCTCAAGCAAGGCATCACGACGCTGATCCAACTTTTCATTAAGATCGAGGATCTTCCGCGACGCCTCACCCCATAAGCGCTCAGCTTCCTGCTGCTTCTGCGCTGCAACCTCCAGAGTCCGGTTGGTTTTGGCACAGGCAGCTGTCCACTGCTGCTCTCGCTCAGACAAGTGCTTGTCAAGCTTGTCCCGCTCCTCGCGATAAGTCACAGCATCCCACTTAGCGCGCTTCAACTCCTGCGCCAGCCTATCGCGCTCCGCGCACACCTCGCTGAACTTAGTATCATATTCCTGGCGCTCATGGGCCAGGAAACCCCACTGCCGGGCAATCTCAGCGGAAGTAGAGATCAGGTTTGCCAGGCTCATCATGTTGTCTTCAAGAAGATCCTGATAAGGACGACTGGCCTGGTGCTCGCGCTCAGCGGGAGGCACAAGATTACCCAGCAGCTCCCTACAGCTATTCACATCCACAAACCGAGCGCTGGTAGTCAATTGCCAGGAGGGGATATAAATTTCATCAGGGTGCACATCCGCGCTCTTAAGGCTAGCCCCTGAAAAGCCAGCCTCAGACTCGGGGACTGGACGCTTCTCGTTAGAGTCGTCGTCCATAATTTGCAAACCCCTTGTATCGCCTTCGCTGATGTCTGGCGGAGACACGCGCTGGGTCTCCCCCCCCAAACCCACAGATGCCTCAGTGACCACTGGAGCAGTATGGACAGGGGGGTCATCCAGCTGCGCCGTCTGACGAGGAGGAGAAGGTTGAACCACATCACGAGCGGGAGACGATGGTGGAGTCCTCGACGAAAGAGGCTGAACAGGAGGAGTAACAACCCGCCTATCTGGCGAGGGCACCCCCTGAGTCTCAGTCGGGTTCACCATAAAACCCTCATGCACAGCAGCCTCGGTCACATGACTGGGCGCCCCTTCACCCATTAAGTCAGCTGCAAACAACGCAAAGCGGACAATAAGTCAAAAAGGGAGAAATAAGGACGAAGGCATAGTGCACACGCCATGACACTAAGGAACATACCTAATAAGCTGTCCTCGGCGCTATGCACCAGGTCACCCAACTTTTGCCTTTTTTCAGCTGGGGATAGAGAGCCAGCATCATGCGCCCCCTCAGTGGAAGGCTGACGAGACTTGGTTCGCCTCGAACGTTTCTTCTTCTGCGGAGTCTGTTGGGGCGCAGACTGATCCACTTCGGTCTCTACAGTCAACGGAGCCCGAAGAACCACCCCCTCCGCCATGTCCTTCAACGCAGCTGTTCCCTCATCCGTGAACGCATCTGAAAGTTCAACGTAGCTTCGTTCAATAGGGTTGTAATTTTGAAGATACCTGCTAACGACCTCATGGTCTAAAATAAAGGCAAAACCTTCACCTCGACTACCACCCTGCGCCACCCCAGTCCTTGGCTGCCTCACTCGACGGAGCACAAACTCTTCAACCTCCGTCTCCTCTCCGTTGTCGTCCACAACGAAGGTTGGCAGTACTTCCCTCTCGCTTCCGCCTGCGGACGACAAAGGCGGAGAAGAGGATGCGCCAGAGTCAGACGACTCATCACTTGAAATAACAATAAAAGGATAACCCGTCCGCATGAACATGTTCACCGGAGAGGGGTTATCAAATAGAGAAAAAGGCTCACCTGTCTCAGTTATCTGTAAGGGCGCACTGACACCCTCCTGCGCCACAACCTCCAACTGTGGCCGCACAAGCGTGTCCCAGGCTTTCTCCAAAATATAGAGCTCATTCTCAGCAAGCTCCCGGAAGGTGAACCCCATGTTGTCACCACCCAGCAATAAACTGTACAGACTCTCCACATCTGACAAAGAGAAAAGCAAAGTTCAGTAAAAAGGCAAAGTTAACACGCTGCGCAATACAGACTGGAAGACATACCTTTCCCATCTTCAGTTAAGTGAGGGTTGCGCCCCTGAATATCGTACTTCAGGCTCATCCCTGCCATTACCAGCGCCGTCTCCGGAATCTCACACAGGTCCACTGGATGCGCCGTAAGGGTTTGAAACCAGTCTTGTTCTTTGTAATCAATCAGCACCGCCTTTGGCGCACCATCATCCGGGTTCAGGCGACCCATAACCAGGGGAATAACACCCTCATTAATCCAGAAAAACTTAGGCTTCCAGTCACGGAAGCTCTTCATCCCTGCCTTGGCACAAGGAGCCACCCCTGTGCGGGGACGGCAAGACAGCCAACTCTCCACAAAGCAGAGAGAATAGAAGACATAGAACATGTCAACCAAAGGCTCAATCTTCTGGGAGTGGCAGCAGAACTCGAAGAACATCAATCGTGACATCAAACCAGGGTGAATCTGGTTAACATGTACCCCAACGGTCTGAATAAACGTCTTTAAGAAACGGGTTACCGGAACCCTAAAGTTGCAATCTTTAAAGTACGTGGCGTAAAGCCCAATCTTGCCCACTGGAGGCTCCAGTATGGTTTTATCTGGGGCAGGAGCCTCAACACCATAGCTAGAAGGAAACCCATATTCCTTCCTAAACTTGCGAAATTCCCCTTTCGCCCACACCACCGTGACTTCGCCGGCGTGTGGCGGTCCCTTCTTAGAGCCGTCATCCTTCCTCTTAGACCCACCACGTTTCTTTTTTGGGACCTGAATAACGTTCTCCATCACGAAAGTTTGAAGTTTTTCAAGAAAAGAAATTCAACTCTTGAAAGAGGCAGAGAGAAATTTTTTTTTTTTTTTTTTTTTTTTGGCTAAGTCCGAAATGAAAGTGTAAGAATGGAAGGAAGGAGGAACAACCTTTTATATGCAGGTCACGTGCCTTCAGGACGGTTACAAGTCGTGTTGCACGACCAACCAATAAGAAAATGCCACGTCAGGAGAGAGAAGGGCAGGGAGCACGCGAAACGACAGGTTGGACCCACCACTCTCTGCAATAGTACAACCGTCAGAGACTTTTCGGCTACCAACCTGTCCCATCCGCCTCGCGCCCTGACACATCTGATGTATGCATTAATTACTGACGTGCGCAGCAAACCCACTTGGAATATCACTGCGCAGCGCACAGTCAAACTTAAACGAATAAAATAAGTAATAACAAACACACAAATTTTCTTTTCCTCTTTTCTTTCCTTTTAGTGCAGCGCCCTGCATGCAACGCATACAGCACACTACACTGGGGGGACTTGAAGAGATATGAGACCGCGCAAGCGCACGGGCCCACATCTCAACATATGCCAGCACAGCAGGCCTACGTGGGCTTCTAGAAAGCGGCGCGGGGCACCTCGTACCATGACAGCTAATAACCGACAAGAAAGGGACGTCCAGCCAATCAGAGACGTTCATTCCCTGCTCCATGATCGCCTGCAGGTACGAGGTACAGAATAGTACAAGAAAGGACAGACACAAGACACGTGGACCAATAGCGAAGGAACAGCGCAGCGAATGACAACGGCCCAATCGTACAGCCAGCTGTCATTCCAATCTCGTCCAATCACAGAAGACCTCAGATGGCCTATAAATACCCTATGAGGTCAGACGAAGAAAGGGATGAACAATCAGAGAGAGAGATAACCATAGTTACGAGAATTAGATTATAGTCGAAGCGCTGTAACAGTAGCTATCTTAGTCTTGTAATAGTCGTTGAATCATTAATGAGAATCATGTCCTTACTTGTGCTATTATCTTAGTATACTGTATATTGGTGTTTCTTCAAACACTTACATGTATTTTTCTATTTACTTTCTCATATTTTTCGTAACTTGTATACGATCGATCAAGTATACGAAACTGCAAAAACATCTACTAACTTTTACAAAGAGATACATGTTGAAAGTTGAAAGTTTGTGGATCTGGATTTGATGTTTATGTTTACTTGGATTCTTTATTTAAGGATCATAGTTTTCCCTTGGTCCCTTGAAAATTGGCGGGCGTTTAGACTAAATAATTGCTAGCCTTCCCATTGTAATCAACTAACTTTTACAAAACAATAATGCTAAGTAATTGACCTCATAGAAGAGTTTAGACATTTACTAATTAAGCTATATGATCAAATGTTGCAATTTTAAGAAAAGAACATATTACAACTAATAAATATAAGACAACCATAGCAGTGTACCAGGGGAACAATTAAACAATTTTAACAATGGCTTTTTTTCATGCTATCAATTCTTCAATCAAGCTATAAACTATAATTTGATATGTAGACCATATAAGACTATAGACATAAATTAACCAAAAAAATTGTTAGTGGTTATCATTTGACGTGAAAATTCAAGCAAATTTGTAGACCAACATAATGTCTGACATCAAGAGGTGTCGCATAACATAATATCAAAGCCTTGTTCTTTCCATTTCTCTATCATAGAATTGCTCGAAAAGAACTTAAAGATCACATATTACAAATAGTGGCCACCATTAAACCAACTATATTTGATAAAATTATTCTCTTTGTTTAGTTGTCTACCTCAATGTATCACCAGCCCAAATATCTAGTTGGTCACTCGTAGCATTCTTTCATTCCAAATCTCCGATTGGTCACTCGCATCTGCCCTCAATGTATCAGCAACAGCCAATATTATCTACACATATTTAACTAAATAATTTCATTAGTAGATACATAAAGACACCAAAATATGCTTCATTAAATATTATATAGATCACACAAATAGATTTTTAAATATAAAATTATCTATATGAAGACAAAAAAGTAATACAAATAATAAACTCAGTTTAGCACCTTCACTCTTCAACCTATAAGCCAAAATATGCTTCATTAAACACAAAAAACTATCAACTAAAATAAGCAAAATCGGTGGTCTATAATCCGGATCGGATTCAAACCCAAAATCCAACCAAGAGACATCTACAATAAATGTAGCCCAGTCAACCACCATAAAACAATTTGCATACTCTCAAATTTGTAGAATGTTGCCAATAACTTGTCAGCCATAACAAAGAATGTAGCAAAAAACCTGTATACATTCAATTTGCAGACATGCATCCTTTTACTTTGTAGATCCTAATTTAACTTTCTTAAACCGAACACCTTTTGCACTTTCGAATACACATTGATCCAGATTTACTTGACACGAACTTGGTATCATACTGTGGTTACTTGCTCACTTAACCATTAGAACAACCCCCCCCCCCCAAATCCATAAATAAATAAACACGCACTGCACGAAAAAAGTAAACACGGACGGCGAAATATCCATATATTGCATCCCTAAAATTCTACTATTACCATACCACCAAAATTATTACCAACTAACCAAACTTTTTATTTCCTCAAGGTATTATTGACAGTCAACATGAGGTAGTAAGAAAAAAATGGTCAAAGGGTCTGCACCAGTCAAAAGTCACCAATAGTGTATATTTGAATTATATTCTTCAAATTTGACGTTTATTAAAAATAAAACAAATTTGAACATAAACTATTATGGGACAGAAAAATCATTAATTAATAAAAACATGTTGCTATTTCTGCCCAAGTATTAGGCAATTATTGATCGATTTACCAGGTTAACATTCTGACCCATTGCGCTTTTAAACTAATTTTTGCATGTTTCTCATTTTGGCCTGTTATGGAAATCATAAAAACTAAAGTCAAGTAATTTTTTTTATCTAAATAAAATCAAATAACCGAGTTACCAACATATCAACAAAATTAGGTTCATAAAGCGGTACAAGAACCCAACCATATCTATTCATGCCAGTACTACAATATGACACGTTACAACCCGAATATAATTTACACCCACATTAATAATGCTACAAACCGAATTCCATATTATGAAAAGTACAATTAGGAAATAGGGAATTAGAATACCCTCTTACATGATCAAGTGCAATATGGACAACCACTTCAAAAAAGGAGCTTTTTTCTCTGGTTCTTTATTAGGAAGACCTCTTTATTAGGAAGACCTCAAAGCACCTACAAAAACACAATATATGTTGACCACTTTCGTTTTGTACTGAGATTTGGAACCCATTGTTTCACACTTGCACCTATAAATTACATTACATAATCATTTGTGATAGGTAGCATCAAACTGTCCACATCTATGTTATTGACAACATGAAGTTGACTCCTGGTTTGAGTAGAACCTACACTTTATGATGGTGGCACATTACTGTCCCAAAATGGGTGTCTGATTATATTCAAACCTAGACTTTCATATGCATCAAAGCTGGAAAATTAAATAAATTACACTCATAAAAGTTGAGTTATTAATCATAAACCTTATCATTTTTCTAACATAAACGGTGAGTGAATCCACAAACATATAAACTGAGTGATAATTTATTAACAAGCTTGACTCACTTACATTGGTTCTTGGTAATGTCAAAATTTCATGCGTGAAGAAAATCCCTTTTCTCCTTATGCCGGTCTACCTAACAAGTATAAAACAAAAAACAACAAAACACATAAGAAGCAAAAATAAACAACCAGATTACCATAGTGCTGTTACATACAATTTATTCTTTTCTTTTAAAATGAAAAGACACCATGGAACAAAACGTGAAGTCACCAAGATCCTACTTGTAAACTTAATGATTTATTCTCTGTATATACTATCTTTTCCATCCCATATAACCTTCATTGTAGTTCTTGTAACAAAAATTTGCAGAGAAACAAAGCTAATCTTAAAAACTGAGAATGGAACAACCATAAGTTCCTGCAAAACTAAAGTTTGTCGATTCATTAGCTAAATTGTTCTACCTAGACAAACCAACTACAAATCGTTCGTTATGAAGCATTATAACGGCCAAAATCTCAATTAGGTTTGGAGGTTTACCTTAGCCGTCACGATCTGCTGGGAACAGGACATGCACCTTCTGATCTAAGCGAAAAACAGTCATTGTTATCCTAGGGTTCACGAAACAGTCGCATTTGAGCCGGATATCCTTCTTTTCCGTTGACGGGTTTGCGAAACCGTAACTAACACGTCTGTTTCAAGGTCTCCAGACAGAGACGCCGGTGGTGACGGGCCGAAAACCTGCTATCCATTCCCGATTTGTTACCCGGATCTTTTTCTTAGCCTAATTTGAAAGAAGATGAGGTAGAGGGGGAGAGAGAGAGAGAGAGACAGAAAAGAAGAAAAAGAAGAAGTGCAAATAAAAGAATGAGGCGGTGAGGAGCAATTTTGAAATTGGATTACAAATGAGATAGTGGGATGAGGATAACCTCCTCTTCCACCTATTTGGGTTTTTTTTAATGAATTGTATAACCTCCTCTTATAAGATTTCTTCTAGAAACAGTTTTATAGGCTAAGTTGTTAGACACTAACTAAAAGACATATTTGCCCTTAAAAAGTCTTTGTTATTTGCATTGAGTGTTGTACTTTAAGTAATAATATTTGTATTGTTTAAAATTTAAGAAGTTCCTGCCTCATGCATTATAATATAGTATAGATATTATAATGTATGAGAGAGGGTAGTTTAAGATACTCAAAATTAAGAACTAATTTTTCATTAATAACCCTGAAATAAGGGTAAAATAGTCTCTTATCCCCTATTAAATTATAATTCTTTTATTTAATTCTATCATAACTTTAAAACTATTATATTTTAAAAACATTTGAAAATACCATGATGACCTACTCATTTTTGTCAACGTTTTGATGTTTGTCTTCGTTAATATCGATCTATGGATTGAAATGTACACGAAAGGAATGCCTTATGTACAAGTGATTGTTGCCTTAGCATACGGATATTAAACACTAATTGAACTTATTTACCCAAATGCAATCTACATGACAAGTAATTTAGTCGTTTATATAGATTATATGTTTAAAAAGCTAACTAAATGTTATATAATTTTTATTTATTATCAAAATTTTTAGTGTGTTAATATTAACAATATTATGATAATTATTAATGACCACTCATTTTTTAATCATAAAAATAAGTCATGCATCGATAAGTTTATATAGATTAGAAGTTTATAAGCTAATTTAATGTTAAATAGTTATTTTTATTATCGTAATTATGAGTGTACTGATATTAAAAATAATATGATAAATATTTTTAAACATTTTTTATCATCAACAACACAAGGAAAAAAGCTTGCAGATATTCTCAACAAAGTTTCCTATTTCTTGGCTTCTTTTAACAAGTTTAACAACATAAAATATAAAAGTATGTCAAATATTTTTTAAATAATTGATTTAACATTTTTTTATCAACAAACATTCCTAATTTAAAGGGGTGAAAAAATCTTATAGTGAATCAAACGGGAAACAATTTTTAAATTTAAACTCTAAAATGCGTTACTGGAGTTTATCCTATAAATACATAATAATACACACCTATTTCATTGCTAAAAAAGATCCGAATCTATCTTCAAATGATGAGGCTTCTAAGGTTAGTTTGTGGTTTTCATATTTTATATAAAAATTAATATTATATATAAATCTAACTAGCTTTTATCCCGGGAGTGTCCCGGGGTTGAAAAATATAACCATTCTAATAATACCAATACTAATAGTAATAATTATTACTCTTGTAATTAAATAAATAAAAAAATAACCTTGCTATAAGGTGACACCATGTGTTGCAGTATTGCGCGATTCTTTCTCCTAGCTTCTCTTGATGAAGTATACCTATCCATCTTTAGAAGAGTAAAATTCCAATGATAGCATGGCGATTGGGCTAAATTCAACATTGTATATAAGAACCTGGTTTAAAAGAAAAAACATGATTAATGAATAACCTGAACACTTTGTGTTTTTTTTCCTGTATGAACGAAACCCCATAAAAAATAGTCGTTTTTTTCTCCGTTTTTTATATAGCACTATGGTACTCGTTGGAAAGATAATAAAACGCTCGTTAATTTGGTGTAATTGTTTTTCTTTAAAAAATCTCGTATATAAAAGATATTAACGTTTAAAATGATGGGAGAAACATTATAGAGAAAAATTTAAATTTGTTTTTAAATTTTTAAAGAGATTAGGGTTAGATAAGTGTAGGAGAATGGATGAAAACAAAATAAAAAAATACATTAAAAACTCTCACCTCAACGTGCCACGTGGCACATTCAAAGGAGGGTTGAGGCCTCCATTGAATGCCACCTCATCAATATTCAATTCTTTTATTATAAGTTATAGATTATAGATATATTAACATTTTTTTATAAATATCAATGCATATATGATTTTATTTTTAACAATTTTGGTGTTACAGATTTATTTCAATGAGAAACATACTGATTTGAACAAACCAATAGTTGTACACACATCTAATATTGTATTTTTTAAAGTTTGACTTTTTTGTATATCTCCTATATTAACATGTTTGTTATGTTATGCAGTATATTCTATGTGTTTTATTGCACGATGATGGTGATAATAGTGTTGAGGTTATTTGTTATGATGCAATGTTGAGTCCCTACAAGTCTAATCTTCAACGTGAATTTAGCGAGATGATATTAATATTTATTTAAATTTTTTGTTTTTTAGATTATATTTTTATTTTCACTTTACTTAATCGTTGTATTATCTAAATATCCGTCCATGAGAAGGAGATTCGATGTGAACTGATCCCACGTAAGTTCGCTATTTTTATCAATTTCAACTCATTATTAATAATATTTATAGTAAAAGGAAAAAAATGTGTGTCTTCGCTTAAATTTTTGGCCATATTATATATTCTTTGTGCATAGTAAATAAAATATCATGTTTTAAGAGTTTTGGTTTACTGAATAAATGGGGAGGTGTTATTTGTTTAGATGATTATCATTCATGATGTTTTCCTATTTGTTTATAAGCTAAACCAGACTGCTATAGTTAACTAGTTATATTTTTTTTACTAAGGAATTGGTAGATGTGATAATTTTTAGTGTCATGAAAAGACAATCACTTTAAAAATTAAGAAGAGCATATAGGGTTTTTGTTATATTTTTTTGGAAGGATATTTATTAATTTACTCTTTAATTCTCTCATTTTAAGGCAGTAGTTACATTTTTCTCCCTTCTCCTACAAAATTATAATTCTTTTATTTAATCATATCATAACTTTTAAACTATAATGTTTTAAAAACATTAAAAAATACCGTGACTACCTGCTCATTTTTATCAATGTTTCGATGTTTGTCTTAGTCAATATTGACGTCTAGATTGAAATGTATAAGCAAATAATGCCTTAGTGTAGAAGTGATCATTGCCTTAGTATACAAATATTAAACACTAACTGAACTTATTTTACCAAATGGACTGTTTGTATTTACTTGTGGATCTTATCTAAGCCAAAATAGAATTCCCTATGGATCATAAAGAACACATGGGAGGTCTACATGACGAGTTTAGTTTAGTCGCTTATATAGATTAGATGTTTAAAAAGCTAACTAAATGTTATATAATTGCTTTTCTTATTATCATAATTATTAGTCTACTAATTATGATAATTATTACTTAACACTCATTTTTATCATAAAAACAAGTCATGCATCCATAATATTGTTGAGGTTATTTATTTTGATGTAATATTGAGTCTCTGCAAGTCTAATTTCAATGTGAATTTGGCAAAATGATATTAATATTTATCTAATTTTTTATTTTTGAGATTATTTTTTTATTTTCACATTACTTGATCATTTTATATTATCTAAATCTCATACTTTATTATATATAAAGAAATGATATATTATTATATACTAAAATTTTAGGTAGATTAAACCAAATAATATATTAAATAGCTATGAACTAAATAAATATTTTGATATAACAAATAAACGTGGAAGAAAGTGGCCATTGAATAAGAAGTAGGAGATAACTTATTCATATGCTAAATCTTTTTCATTTGATTTTAGTTATTGATTAAGTTGTTTTAATTTAATATTTACCTTTTAGATAGATCATTTTTATTTACAGTAGTTTAATTAATTTTTTATTTTTATTTAAGTTTCAATCTCATGCCTTATATTCTAAATAATATACGTCTTTAACACTATAATTTATTTATTTTTTTTCAACATTCCGGTATACATTTAGTTGAAAAAAGTTGTATTAAAAACTGTTTTTTTATCACAAGCTATAGCTAGTGTTGGTACCATGGTGAACCGAATCAATGCCAGTAAATGTAGTTTTATAACCGATACTGGTAATCGTTTTTCAATAATTGGTTAGCTTATTCATATGCTAAAGTATTTCATTTGGTTTTTAGTGATTGAGTTGCTTCAATTTAATTTATTCCTTTTAAATAGAAAGAATCGATCCAAAGACCACATACCAAAGAATACGAAGGTTGATCAGAAGTTAAAATCCTAACCCAATGTCTACACACTACCTCACAGTTTCTATGTCAGTTTAATAGATATTTTTTTATAGTGATTAAATCTTTTCCTTTGTTCTCATCTTCAAAAGATGTAACAATCAAACATTGTGAGATATGTAACAACCCAGAGCGGGCCCCCAAAATTTTTTGAATTATTATACGAATAAACCATTGACACCAAATATTAAATAGCACGATATTATGTGAAACAGGAAACCGAACCACTAAGCACATAAAATATTATTAGAAAATACGTTGCAAGACCGAACTAAAACACGAATCGAACCCGAACCCGACTCTAATGGTGATGATTACTCACCATGGGACACATGGCATGAGTGCCATGTGCCCCATGGCACCCTTTACCTTTAAACACCACACACAGCACACATCTCTTTAAAACCCAACCCAATATAAAAGCTAAATCCTACCCTTGGCTTCTCTGATAATTAACACACACATATACATTCATAACCTTCTCACTCTCTCTCATCGTAACATACACACACCCCTACACTCCATAAACAAGAAAGGAAAGCAGGAAGGTGGAAGACCTCCACCGTTAGCGGCGGAGCTCCGACAGTCCCACAACCACACGACAACCCATCCCCGATTTTATTCTACAAGAAATCTAGAGGGAAAATGAAAGAAGCAAAGAGAGAGAGAGAGAGAGAGAGAGGCGGCGGAGAGAGAAGCAGGGAAGGAGAAAGAGGAACCGGAAAAGAAGATGAAGCAGAGGACGACGACGGTTGCTGTGGTGATGGATTCCGGTGGGATTCAACTTTGTATCTACAACGTAAGTGAGTTGATGGTAATATATTGTTTATCGAAGGATTGAGGATCGATTATTGATGGTTAATGGTTATCGGGTGGTGGTATGGTGGAGATTATGGTGGTCAGTGGTTGTTGGCGGTGGGTAGCCATGGGAGAGTTATGGTTATAATTGGTTAGGTTGGAGACAAGTCAGGAAGTCATTTAAGGAATCGGTCAAACATAAGTCAAACCTGGTCAACAATATTCGTTGGTCAACACAAATTGACCGGGTCAACTGGACAGTCAACATAGTCAACCCAGTCAACTGACTAGTCAACTAAGTCAACCGGGTCAGCCGGTCAATGCGAACCGAGACGGAGTATGAGGTATAACCAGACCTACTAACTTGACAATTGTATTAATTATAAACTAATTATTTATAACTTGATGCGTGTGGGACTTGGCGAGCGGAATAAACATAATATGACCATTGGACACTTTGGACCCCAAAGCTTAGGACATTAGCTCAACACTTGGCTACGAGACTAAGACTTGAATAGGCGACATGTATTATATATATAAATTGAATAGTAGTAGCGATGCCTGGAACTTGTGACTTGGACACTTGAACATAATAATAGGACATAAGGTTCGGATCGAGACACAAGCGACGTGGACTAGATATAGACTTATACACATAGGAATGATATTAGAACAAGAATTTGGACATAAGTAATAGACTCGACAAGTGGACATTTAACAATAATAGCGAAGATGAGGACTTGAAAGATTGAAACCTAAGACTCAAACTCGCTAGGAAGGACTCACGTATGAAACCATGTAAAACCATAAGACACGGACACCATATATGTTAAACATAGAGGCGATATTGGATTTAGAACTCAAAGCATTGGACATGGACACATTGGATATTACCACCTCAGACATAATTAGAAACCGACACGTCTTTAGACACGACTAGAATATACAAAAACCAATGAAACAAGTACTAAGTTAGAATACCTTGAACTTGGGATTAAGAAGCAAACTCAACCTTAGGGACTTGAATCTAAGAACAAGATACATATATATATATATATATATATATGAATGAATACTAGAGGTGATCTTTGGACTATCAAATAAGCAATGGACGTTGTGAACCCAATAAACATAATAGACGAATTACACTAATGCATACATACCAAAGTCTGAATCAACAGAAAAACATGGAGTTGCATTAGATAGAAATCCTACTCCCAAGCTCATCCCAGGCATAACTTTCGTAATTGAAACCAAAGACTAATAATAATATTGTCGAACTAGGATTCGCTCAGGAAGATACAAGAACGCGACTGCAGACGCTTATTGTTATATTATTACAATCATATTGCATCCAGGTGAGTCCCGTGTACCATTCCCCTTTTTGTATTTTAACTGTTTTGGGGTGAATACATGCTTCCAGTGCAGAACCAGTTGAATGTGATGAACCAGATGATGTGACAAGGTACTCTCGATACCACCACACTCATCAACCCAACGGGAGATTGGGCCGCTAGATATGTGGGCTAGTACTACTTGGGGAAACCCCCGCACGCAGTGGACTCAGAAGCCCGGGAAACCCTCCGTTGTGGTATGTGTCACGTATTTTGCCATAGGAGTCCATAATGGGAGTAGATGGATCCATTGTTAGGATTGAGGTGTGGCTTGTACATTGTTATATGTTAAACTGTTTTAATCTGTTAAACTTGCTTTTGAATGATAACTTGTTTTGAGATGATAAACCTTATTTTCAAACTATTTAAACGCACGCACGGACTCACCAACATTATTGTTGACCCAAACCTATTTTAAGCATGTGTTCAGGTACCTGTTTGAGTTAGAAGGAAGGAGTCGCTGCAACTCGAAGCATCCCGACGGACGAATCAGAAGGCAAGCGAGAACCGTATATATTACCTAGAGTATTGTATTAAGATGCACATTGTATACACATGTAGACTATTATTATAAAAGAATAGTTATTTATAACGCTTTCGCTGTTTGCTTGCATTATAAGATGTTTGGCACAAATCTGGAATTTTGACCAGGCCCACCTTGGTCGGGTTGTGACAAGATACAATAAATTCTAAGAATCACTCTTGATGACAAGTAGTGGTATGAAATTATGGATGAGATTATTTAGATTTGGAAGGAGTATGACTAAATTGATATCATCATGACTTATTTTGTTTATTGCATCAATGGTTTCTTAAAGTACTTGATAATTTAAATGCTAAATCTGTTAGTTATTAGACATGTATAGCGCTATGATGTATATCCACCACAATCACGCCACAACAAATATTATTCGAATAAGAAATGAGTATCACAAGGCAAAGTGTCGCTCCCGCCGCATCGCGTGGGTTTCCTACTAGTAATAATAATAATAATAATAATAACAACGTTACTAATAATAATAATAATAATAATAATAATAATAATAATAATAATAATAATAATAATAATAATAAAAAAAGAAATTTTAAAAATATTATAAAAAATTAGAAAGGATAAAAATAAATATGATAGTGAGTTGTGACGTTATTTGGGTTAGATGGGCCAAGTTGTCTTTTTATTAGATTAAAGACACAATTTAGGGGTGATTTAGTTATTTTCTTGAGATTAAATGAACTATGGTAATATTTGACCGGAAACTAGAGGTGTAAACGACGCGAGTAGGGCCTGAGCTGGACTGGGCTTGAGCTCGGCTTGGTTTGGGCCTAAAACTTTAAGCTCGAACTCGGCTCGAAAGTAAAACCTAAGGGGTCGAGCTCGGCTTGACTCGGCTCGTAATAATTAAAGAAAAATTTAAAAGGAGCTAAAATCTTGGCTCAAGCTCGCTTAGATAGCTTAAACGAGCCAAAGTTTGGCCGGAGCTCGACTCGCCAAAGTTAAATAGTAGGTATACTACATATAAAATAATTACAATATAAAATTTGTTTGGGCTCGTTTAGGCTCGCGAGGCTAAACGGTCTTTGTATGAAAAGCTCGAGCTCAGGTTCGATAACTAAATGAGTCAAATTTCAAGCTCGAGCTCGGGCTTGTAAACAGGGGCGTAGCACTCTAGGGGAAGGGAGGAGCGGCTTACCCTCCCGATTTTTCGCTCAGAAGTTTCGAGTATATAGTCTACGTATGGAATTTTTTTGGTCTATGAAGTTTTGACCCCCCTTATTTAAAAAAAAACTAGTTATATAAACCAAAACTTTAACCTAAAACAAGGTAAATGTTAAACCCAAATCCTAAACTTCTAATCCCAATAACTACATAAGCGGGATAGTAGATTCAATGAGCAAGCGATGTAGTTGTTATCTCTTAGCCACTCAAGCTATGCTTGGTAAAAAGCTCGAAACAAGCCGAGCCAACCCTTATCGAGCCCAAGCTTGAGCTTAAATCACAGACCCGAACATATCACCCAACCATAGCTACAGAAAATAAATTTTAGGTCGCGTCCCTTGGTCGCTGACTGCCGACCCCCGGTCCAAATTCGCAAGCTTTTGCCACTGCTCGTAAAGGCTTGGCTCGTTTGAGCTTTTTACTGATCCGATCCCGAGTAGCTCTCGAGCCGTTGCGCATCATTTACACCCCTACCGGAAATCGACGTTCAATTAGTGACATTGAAAGCAGCGATCAAAGTGGTGCAGCCTATCCTCGTGTTTCCCACTTGTTCAGTGATGACGTGGGTAGTCCAGAGATAAAAAACTGATCATATAACATAGCTTGCTTGAAAGGTTAAAAGCTTAAAAGGAGTGACACGTCTTGTCATCACTTTCTCATTTGAATCTACCAGCTGGACACAACCATCATGTGGGAGAGTCACACCCTATTACTAGGGGTGTTCACGGTTTGGTTTCAAACCGTGAAACCGCCCAAACCGGTCGTCGGTTTGGTTTAATGGTCGGTTTTTTACCTTAACTTTCGGTCGGTCGGTTTCAATATTTTCAAACCGTAGCAAACGGTTTGGTTTACGGTTTATACCGAAAACCAACCGCATAAAACCGGACCGGACCGTAAGGATTTATTTATATTTTCTTATAAATATTTTCATATTATATATAGACATAGATAAAATAAAATTTGTTTTTGCCTATATCTAAATTGTTGTAAAACAAAAGTGGGCTAACTCATTTTACATTACCATATATTTCACTATGGTAAGTTAATTCCTTATTTTTAAATTTCAACTTCAACCTTTGTTTTGATGTGCTTAGGTATATTTTATTTATGTATTTGCTAATTTAGATGATCTTTTAAGCTATTTGGATTGTTAATTATTGCAAAAAAAAACTTGTTTTATGTTTAATAGAACTTGGATTTGTGGACGCCATTCGTTTTTCTTTTGCAAATTTGAGACATCTTGTATAAAGATTCAACGAGTCTAAACCGCGAAACCGAACCGGAACCAAACCGTTACTAACGGTTTGGTTTGGTTCGGTTTAAAATTTCTACGGTTTGGTTTTGGTTTACAAAATTCAAAAACCGTTACTAACGGTTCGGTTCACGGTTTGACCCTAAAACCGCGAAAACCGGACCATGAACACCCCTACCTATTACTCACAGGTTTCAAGCCTTCATCAGCTTAAGTTGAAAGTCCTTGGTTGTAACTAGGATCAAGAGTCTTGGCCTTCCCAATATAGAATATTCCCCTTCTATAAAGTGAGCCCCAGACAATCTTCCTGATTGTCCCATACACACACATACTTATATTCCTTCTTTCTATCACACTTCACGTGTGATATTCTCTCCACTTCACTTATCATAAACTCAAAATAATAACATCAACATTTTGACTTTGGGATTATCCCAAATCAGAATAACAATAACAAAAGCCAAAACTCTCGAATCTCCCATCTACGTTTACAACGTAGAGGGACTCCATGACCTGCGTTTGGTGAACCCAAACCCTTTAACCCTTTTCCCCTGTGAGACTCCTTCTCAACGTTGGACCCTTATTTGTTGTAGCAACAAGTTTGCGCCCACCGTGGGGTTGCGCCGTTGAATTCTTTTCATAAATTAATTGTGTACCTCCAACTTTTGAAAATGTCTGACCACGAGTCTCCGGAAGAGGTGAGTCAAGCACCTCACAACACTGGCGAGACACCAAACCCTTACCAGACCACGTTGAACATGTCTGCTTCCTTCTCTACATCGGGAAGTACTCCCATCGAGCTCTCGTCCCCAGAGTTCTCTCATTTTCAAACCCCCACTCCCACTCCTTCAGGGGTTGCATCTCCTCAACTCGGCCCTATGCGAACACCCAAACGCATTGATCTAACACCCGAGGGAGTTGCAAAGAACTTTTTACAACTGAGATCCCTTCTCAACCAACACCTGAACAAGGAAAGGGAGAAAGGAGTGAGGATCTGACTGGACTATGGCGAGGAAGAGCACTCACTTGCACCCGGACCTCCTCCTCCTTATACTCTCTCTTCAAGTTCTCAAGCCACTCTCTCCCATTTGGGGGCTACTCCAAGCTCTACTTTTGCTCCTTTCAACCCCATACCTTACCAAACTGGAAGATCAAGCCCAACTACCTTTCAATGTTCACCTTCCAACTTTGGTCCCAAGCATGCCTGTAGGGCATGAGGTCACTCTTGACCAACTCTTACAATCACTAGTCTCTAGTGTTCCACCTCCTGCAACTTCCTGAAAACAAGCCATGACATCCCTGCCTATGGCTCGTAGTGCAGCCATGAACATGCCTATGGGGACTGGCTATATGGCTACTCCTGAAAGACTTTAAGGCTTAAACTTTATGCCTCAAATGATGGCACATTTTCCTTGGCAGCAACTTATCAGCCAAGCACTGGCCACACATCAAAGCAACTCGAATGGCAACACCAACACTAGAATCGAGAATTACATAAACAAACCCTACAAGCCAAGCAGCCTCTCATGCTTTTCTCCACAAATAGCCGACTATTAATTCCCTACCAAGCTATGTAGAGGCTAGATTTGTCACGAAAACAGGATTATATGATCATACAAGTTACAAAACCAGGTGCGGAAACCCTAGCTTTGAACAAACTGAAGTAAACTCAAATCAAAACACAATCAAAGTCATTTTCAATACTTTTCATAGATTAACTTTCTCAAAAACTTGATTACAACTCAAATACAGTTAATCTAGCACACACACAAATTCTCTCAAACCTCTCTGGAACACACCTGAAAAACACACACACCTTATGACTCGCTTCAACTTACAAAATCACAAAATCTATATATAGGACCTGCACGTTCGCCCCTATCAACTGGTCGAACGTGAAGCCTTTCCACATTCGCCCACATGGTGTGGTCGAATGTGTTCTTCAGTCTTGTCCAGTCCAGATTCGTCCACTGTTAATCTACCTTCGCCCACTACTATTTCACCTTCGCCCATATTATCTTCCTTCGCCCCATCAGCCCTTCCTAACACATGTTAACTATCTAATCATTAGTCGCAAAACGCATCTACAAACTCCCCCTCGACTATTGATTAGATCGTTTTCTGTCTTCGTCCATGGCTTTGTTTAGCAACATAATCCTGAGCTGTTTCTTCTGCTCTTTCGTCATCTCAGGCTCTAATCTTCTCTTCACAGGCTTTGACACGTTAGCCATCTTCACCATCTTGCCAAGTTTTCCCTCCAAATTACTACCCGCATTAATGTCATAAGCAAAGCAAACACCAACAACTTGTGTGTATTTCTTTGCTTGATCTGCGTCGTTCGGCTCATGATGAATCGAATTATAAAAGAGCATGATGATGTCTTCGAAGGTGCAATTTATCAACCACATAGGATCAAATACATGCACATGCTTGTATTTATCCTTTCCATCTCTCAACACTATCACCGCTTCTGCTTTCCTCCAATCATAATACCAGAAAATGAAGTCAGCACTAAAGTGTTGAGGCATAGGCATCAAAGGTATCTTTCTCATCACTTCAGGTGCCTTATAAATCAAGGTAACCCGTTTCAGCTTGGTTCTGGGATCAATATCCCTGTGAACTTTCCTCCGGGGATATTGTGGTTTGAATCTATTCCATTTAGTTCTGCTTTCCCAAACCAGCTTGTCTGCGCACCAACCGACATGTGAATTATTCACTGAAGCGCCTGACATTTGGAATCTGCACAAATCTCTAACCGCCCAGTACGGTAGAGTCAGCAAGTCAATGAATCTGTAGAAGTACAAGATTCCTGATTCCCACTTAGCAGCTAGACACTTCAGCCTGCCTAAGTATGTCCACCCGAGAGCTCTGCCTCTGAACTTAGCGTTGTGAAATCTGTAAAAGTTTCCTTGAGCTTCAGGCTTCGGTCGGTTTTCATCCATCAATCTTAATTTCTTCAAATAATTCTTCAATTCATCAGACTTATTTGAAGATTCAGGCATATCAGTTCCAAATACCTTTTCTACAAACTCTGCACTTCTCTTCTTTGCCTTTCTTTTTGCAGACGTATTAGGAATCTCAGTAAAATCAGGAAACACCAAATCTTCATCCGTTTGTCTGAAGTATTGTGGATATTCCTCATGCGTTATATCTTCTATTTCAACTTCTTCAAACTCATGGGTGTCTTTATCATCAGAGTGACTTCCAATATCCTTTTCAGGAATATGTGGAATCGACTCATCAACAATAAATTCTTCAAATGTTTTCCCTACCCTCTGTGCAAGCCCATCCAAGATCTCCTTTGCCACAGATGCAGGTACTTCCCCTTCTTCCAAGTCAGGATCGTTATATTCCAATTCATATCGCATATCATCAGTTTGGAATATTTCAGCAAAACGACCTGTGAACTCAATGGTCCATTCTCTTCTTTCTAACATGTCCTTATAGACTTGTTTAGCATCATCAGTCAAGGACCTCACCTTCTCATTCCAAAACACAGTCTCATCAGAATCAACATTCTCACTTTTCTTCTTCGAACTTGACTCACCAGTGTCTTTCTTCTTCTTTGAAGGTGGTCTTTTCTCAAACGTAAACTTTGAAGTATCATCTCCTCCATCATTATCATCATCACTACTACTTTCATCCTCCTTCTGACTTCCCGAACCCTCAGCATCATCATCATCATCTTTATCATCATCTCCATCATCACTCTTTTCCGATTCTTCATCCTCATCATCCTCATCTTCCTCTTTATCAGATTCAGATGGTTCAAAGTCAACCTGTTCAACTTCTTTCTCTTTGTGTTCCTCACCCTCTTTCAGCTTGGGTGCAACATTATACAGGTTGTCTATCAGCTCACTAAGGCGTTTGTTCTCAGCCTTCAATTCTTTATTATCTTCTTTAATCGCCTTGTACCTGTTCTTGTTTCTCAAACATTTTCCTTCAAGCTTTTTATTCTTTGCTTCTAGCTTCTTCACCTTCTCGTCAATCTCATCTTGATTTGACTTTGAAGCTACAACTATCTGAAGCATCTTTTCCTCATTCAGCTTGAACTTGGCAATTTCAGCTTGCTGAGCCACTAACATCTTCATCATGTCGTCCATCTTCTTGTTCACTTGCTTCATCACTTCATCATCCACAGTGACTTTCTTTGACTTGGACTTTGACTTTGATGGCTCAATCTCAGTTTCTTTTTCTTTCTGAGGCTTTGTAAACATGTTAAGAACATTATCCAGTGCTATATTGAATTGATCCACTGGTAATGTTGTTGCCTCCTTAGTCTTTTGCTTCTTTGTGGCTGGTGAAGATTGTTTTGATGACGTTCCAGCTTCAGGTAATCTCTTCCCTCTCAAAAGTTGACTCAACTTTTTCTCTCTGAGTTGCTTTGTACTGGTTTTCTTGGCCATGGTTTTGTGTTTGGGCTTGGGCAAGTTAACTACTACAGTTTCACCTTCATTCAACTCGTCCAAATCCACAGTAAGCATTTCATCTTCAGCACTAACAGTCTGCTTGCTCTTCTTAGCTTCTTCAATCGATCTGTTCAGTGATTCAGACTCACCAACCAAAGTGGCCTTTTGTTTGGTGGTCCGGACATTTTCAGCATCCGAATCCCATTGTTCTTCAGTCTCTGTCTCCTCTGAATCTACAGACTCTTCATCCACCAAACTAGTACCTTTCTTTGCAGTAGATTTCTTTCTCACAGCTTGTTGTTTTGAACTTCCCGGATCAGTCTTTCCTTTGCCCTTCCCTTTGGCTCCAGGATTGACTACTTGTCTTTTCCTCTTAGTACTAGCATCAGCATATACTAAGGGATCATCATTGTCACTATCACTATCAGGATGCCTTGCTGTGTTCTTTCCAGGATCATTGTAATCCTCTCTAGCCAAGGCTCCAAACAACCTTCTGTAAGGTGGTCTCTCATTATCAGGCACACCTTTATAACCTTTCATTCTCGCCAAGGTTCTAATGTTCATGTGATCCATAGCAAGTATCTGTGTTGGATCCTTCTTCAGATTTGGATACTTGTGATCAAAGATCATCATCAAGAATCTAGGATAAAGCATGAACTTCTTAACTTTCAACCCTTTCAGCATCTCCAGCATATGGTCCAATATCATTCCAGCAACATTAAATGGTTTGTTGAGAGTCAACGCAACCATTAATGAGCTCAAACTCTTCCTCATTACATCATAGCCTCCACTAACACATCCAAACACGTGTATAATTACATGAGCAAAATACTTAAACTGCACTCCCAGTTTTCCTTTGTACATAGAACCATCAGTGATCGGTCCTTTGTATTTCATTCTAAGAAAACAGGCTTTCTGCTCAGTCCATGAGAGTTCTCTTGGATCTTCACTGGTTTCAAACTTGATCTGGAGAGCTTCTCTGATGTCAGCTTCTGTAATAAACATCTCCATTCCTTGAATCTTGCTCTTTATGATCGTCTGATTGTCAAAGTAATCATACTTCGCGTTGTTGTAGAAGTCCTCAACTATATCCTTGTAGATAATAGTTGGTGTAGCCAAAGCATAAACTACTCTGCATCTTTTCAGGAACTTAATAATATCAGAAAACTCCACGTTCTTCTCAACTTCTCCCAGATACGCACAACAGTTATGATTCTTCTCAAACGGCCATTTACTTCCGCTTGATGATTCTCCTTCCTGAACAGGTTCTGGGACAGGATCAGGAACAGCAGTCTCAACAGGAATCTCTATATTTGCCTGTTCTTCAGCCATCTGAAACATAAAATCAAAAATAAACGTCAAAACATGAAATCGACAAAATTCAAAATTTTAGGTTTTGTAATTCTACATTCGCCCAAATATTCTGGTCGAATGTAAACTTTTGTGGTCGAATGTACAACATTTAGGTCGAATGTGGAATAATTTCTGAATACAAATCACATTCGCCCATTATTGAGTACCTTCGTCCATCCAATTTCCACATTCGTCCAGTCGACGAACCGAAGGTGGAATTGGTTTATCCCAAAATTTAAAAATTTTCAAACTCTGTTTTTAGGCCTTGATTTTGATTCATACATGGTCTAATATGGCCGACTAAGACTCGCAAACCATCAATTTCTCTTAAAATTCATTCTACATCAGTTTTCAAAAAGAATTAGGGTTCTTATTGTTTGATTCGATCAATCAGTGATTAAACATTGTTTTTATCCTAATTCCTTGTACATTCTCCCCCTAAAACTGATGGGGAGTGAATGTGTATCAAAATTAACCATTAACAATCACTTGAACACCATTAACCCTAAAACCCTAGTCCAGTTTAAAAAACGAATGAATCTATGCTTGTTTCTGCATCATTACCTGTGATAATTATAGGAAAAGGATAAGTGAAATGAGGGGAACAAAACACACAAGCAAGAGAAATAAAATCAACAAGGTCTGATTATTGAAGAAATTTTGAAAAATTTTAAGTGAGGGGTCGAATCTGCAAATGGCATATATATAATCTTCACCTTCGTCCGTTCATAGGGTCGAATGTGGGAATTTTCCACATTCGCCCACAAGCCAATGTGCCCGAATGTGAAATAGGCACCCGAATGTAAAATTAAATACCCAACCCACATTCGCCCGTTGGAAGCAACCCGAAGGTAGAAAAATTTTCTACATTCGTCCCATTTAAGGGCGAATGTGAAATAGAAAATCTTAAAATTTTGCCAAATCACAAATTCGAATCCCATTCAACATTTTTCAATCCGTTAAACTGCCAAAACACAAATTTTCACTTTTAGAATGATACAAAGCCCAGATGGTGTTGTCAAATCTCAGAAATTGACTATCAAGCATCCCCGGTTATCAAAAATAAAGCAGAAATGCAAAAATTTTGGATTTTTCTGAAATTTTATCAAAACACACCTAAAATTTTTTTTTGGATTTTGTATCTTTTTGACAATAAAAGTAAATTGCAACAAAATTAAAATGCAGCAAAGTAAATGAAAACAGTAAACATTTTGTGAAATCCGGTCAGAGGATCATATCAGTTTTCTGAGAAATCTGATCACAGCGTTGATCTTTTTGTTTAATATTATCATTAGAAACAGTATGAGACACGGCAATTGCTGATATTGTTGTCCACGTAAGCTCACATGCAGACAATTACGCAATGCTTTAAAAATGATACGAGTTAAGTGTATTAGACTAACACGATGTGGTGCCCACACACACGACATACTCCCGTATCAAGTAATTGCACAAAGCTTCGTCGTAACGCGTGATTATGTCAGAGTTATCCGTAAAAGTTACAAAGTATATAGCACAGAGGTGTACAGGTCAGCAATGGAATGCAGCAGAGTAACATGTGCGTATACACTAGGTTGAGGCTGATATTAATCACTGATTTGCATCAGATGATCAATACGATGTAATAATGATCTATGATCAATTAAAACATAAAGTTCCTCAATTCGGTAACTTCCGGTTTTGGCAATTACGCTCTTTTAGCAAATATTCTGATAAAACTAGGTCCGTAAATCAATACGACAAAAGTTTATCAGAATATCCCGGATAACCATAACATAACGACCCGAAACCTCAGATTTTGGCAATCCTATCAAACGAAATTACGGTACTAAGACCATATGCCCATGAGGTGTTCAGCCACGAACGCGTAGTTCGTTATGTTTGTATCACTAATGCACGCAATATTTAGTCTACGAAGCCTATCAGCATATCACACGTAGTCAACACACGCCTCATTATACTATACAATTCTTTAGCCTGTGTCAGATCTCCACTGATGTACTATCATTTCCTCTGTTTACCAGGAAATCATTTTTGATTTTCTAAGTTTTAGGTTTTTTTTTTTTGAATTTTATAATGTTTTTGGCTTTTCTGATAAAATGGCTCCCCCTAAAATAAAGAACATATTTTTGGGATTTTTGATTTTTCTGAAAAACAAAAACAAAAATTTAAAAGAAACAATCCACTCGAAAGCATCAACTTCTTTGAGGATTAAACAATCCCCTCGAAAGCATCAACTTCTTTGAGGATTACGATAGTAAAGAGAAATTCCCAATTAGCAAAGAGAAATTCCCAATTAGCAAAATATAAAAACTAAAAACTAAAAAGCGATAAACCGAGGTGCCGATTAGTCCTGTTTTTCCTTTATATTGTTTACTTTTAAAAGATATTCAAAGCGTGAACGATCAAAAGCTTTAGTAAACAGATCTGCACGTTGGTAGTCAGTATGTATTTTGATCATATCGATCAATTCCTTAGCGTAACAATCTCGTATAAAATGATATTTGATCCGGATGTGTTTCGCTTTAGAATGATTTTCCGAATTTTTAGTTAATGCAATTGCAGCTTCGTTGTCACAGTAAATAGGAGTTTTAAGAAACTGCAAACCGTAATCCACCATTTGTTGTTGAATCCAGAGTACTTGCGAACAGCAACTCGAGGCTGCAATGTACTCGGCTTCACAGGTAGATTGTGCTACGGAAGTCTGTTTCTTGCATTGCCAGGTGATTAACCTGCTCCCGAAAAACTGGCAACCAGCTGTAGTAGATTTGCTATCTTTATCACAACCGCCCCAATCTGCATCACTAAAAGATATGAAATCAAAATTATCATCATTAGGGTACCAAAGTCCTTTTGAAGGACAACCCTTCAGATATCTAAGGATACGCTTCACCGCCGTCAGATGACTTTGTTTCGGCTTCGATTGATAACGGGCACAGAGACACGTTGCGTACATAATATCTGGTCGAGACGCCGTCAAATACATCAGAGATCCGATGATTGCTCTGTATGTAAAAGGGTCCGTCAGCTCCCCCTTAGCGTCCACTCCAATCCCGTGATTGGGTTGAATCGGGGTATCCATCGGCTTTGAGTCCTCCATCTGGAACCGGCTCAAGATGTCGGTGACATATTTCGTCTGGTGAATGAAGATCCCGTCGGGTCTTTGGTCCACCTGCAAGCCTAGGAAAAACTGCATCTCCCCCATTGCGCTCATTTCGAACTTTTCCTGCATGACAGTTTCGAACTCCCTGCATAAAAGCTCGTTAGTTGAACCAAATATTATATCATCAACGTATATCTGTACTAGAAGCAAATCATCTCCCGTCTTCTTCGTAAAGAGGGTGCAATCGACGAGGCCGCGCTTAAATCCTTTGGTGATGAGGTATGTACTTAGCTCCTCGTACCACTGCCTCGGAGCCTGGTGCAAGCCATACAAAGCTTTGTTCAACACGTAGACCTTATCCCGGTGGATTGGGTCCTCAAAGCCTGGTGGCTGCCCGACATACACCTCTTCCTTGACTTTCCCGTACAGAAATGCGCTTTTAACGTCCATTTGATAGACTTTGAATTTCTTGTATGAAGCAAACGCGAGGAACATCCGAATAGCTTCGATTCGTGCTACCGGTGCATAGATTTCGTTATAATCAATCCCTTCGATTTGATGGAAACCCTGCACGACCAATCTGGCTTTGTTACGAACAATAACCCCACGATCATCCTTCTTACACTTAAACACCCATTTGGTGCCAATCTTCTTCCTATCCGGCGGCAAATCCGTGAGCGTCCAAACTCCCAATTTCTGGAATTGTAATAACTCCTCCTGCATAGCTTCCACCCAGGCATCATCCTTCAAAGCGTCCTTGTATGTCCTTGGCTCTACCTGCGACACATAACACGCAAACGACCAATCATTTTGACTACCAGATTTTTGAATTTTGGCATATAAAGCTAAAGCACCAAAACTCTCTGGCGAATTAACGCTTTTAAGCTGCCCTCTGGTCATAACACTGCTTCCAGGATCACCGATAACTTGCTCCAGCGGGTGAATACGATGAATCCGAGATTCCGGATAATCAGGTACTTGCACTCCCGTCTGAACAGTCAAGTTCTCTACAGCATCCAGATCATGACCCGTATTTGATGATGAAGCCACATCTGAAGTTGGAGTTGGGTTTACTGGCGGTGCCTCTGGTTCTTCAGCTTGTTCAAGAATAGCTTCTTCAAATTGTTCATCTTCAGATTCTGAAGTGTCCAGTGAAGTTGAAGCCTCTTGAAACACTTCTTCCTCTTGTATAGGAGCATTGGTATCATTAGAAGCTGGTAGGGGGTTCACGGTGATCGGACGCACCAACGGTGAAGTTGTTGCATTTTCACACTCGTAAAGTAATCGAATAACAGCTTCTTCAACCAAGCTATCTAGATTGAATGATTCAAAGAAATCTTTGTAATCAAACATCCAATCAGGACCCGTGCCTTGAATATTTTGAGTATATCGTTGAACTTCCACGTTAGCCCAGTCTTCCACTCGACGAGTTCGCTTGTTGTATACCCGTTTGAGCGGGGTTGCATATCCAACAAAGTAACCCTCCTCGGCTTTAGGACTAAACTTCTCGCTTGGATTCAACATAGTGCATGGCGCCCCAAAAGGTTCTAGATACTCTAAGTTCGGCTTCCTTCGGTGTAACAGCTCATAAGATGTTTTACCAAACTTCTTCACTGTTAGAACCCGATTTAATGTGTAATTTGCTGCATAAATCGCCTCATTCCAGAACATGACTGGAAGATTTGAATCAGCAAGCATTGTTCTAGCCGCTTCAATTAGAGTCCTATTCTTTCGTTCAGCAACACCGTTCTGTTGTGGGGTGTACGGAGCCGAATATTCATGATGTATCCCTTTGTTTTCACAAAGTTCATCCATCTTGGCATTTTTGAACTCCGTCCCATTGTCACTCCGGATTCTCTTTATCTTCACATTGTAGAGATTCTCCAATCGAGTGAACAGAACTTTCAGATTGATAAAAGTGTCGCTTTTATTCTGCAAACACATCACCCATGAAAATCTTGAGTAATCGTCAGTGACGACTAAACAATAAAGCTTTCCAAGATGACTTTTGCGCTTGACCGGTCCGAAAAGATCCATGTGCAGTCGCTCAAGTGGCATCTCAACAGAGTTAACCTTTTTCACTTTGTGGGACTGTTTGTGTTGCTTCCCCTTTTTACAACTCACACACTTGTCATTCAGATGGAAATGTTTCACGTTTACTCCATCGACAAGTCCATTTCTAACAAGTTGATTCATTTTCCTCAGATGAATGTGCCCCATTCTTCGGTGCCACATTATCGACTCTTTCTCTGTCGCTTTGGACAAAAAGCATGTTATCTGCCCCTGTGATGTCATCGCCTTGGACATATCAAGAATGTATAGATTGTTGACGCGAGGTGCCTTCAACATTATCCACTCTTTAGGAATTGTAAAGCCCGGTTTCAGAATATAGCAGGATTTGTCATCAAAATGCACAGTAAATTGCTTGTCACATATTTGACTGACACTCAACAGATTATAGTCTATCTGCTTCACATACGAAATCCGCTCGAAACTCACTATCCCATTGCTCACACTTCCTTCCATTGTGATATATCCTCCTTTATTTCCCGCGAAAGCTACATACCCTCCATTGATGTTCTTTACGTCGAACAGCAACACAAGATCCCCTGTCATGTGGCCTGAAGCTCCACTATCAACAATCCAAAGACTGCTAATAGGGCCAGCTGAAGCTCCCTGCACACAAAAAGTAAATCATTTAGTTCTTTCGGGGGACCCAAGCCTGAGTCTTGGGTCTTTGAACATCAGGTTTCAAAGTAACATTTTCACAAGCATTTTCAACAACTTTTTGATCAATCTTTTTCTGATTGTTCAAAATAGTTTCCTTTTTCTCATTAACTCTTGAAGTTGAGGCTCCTGGAGTACCATTGGGTGTCCAAGATTGTTCAGACCTTTTCAAAATACGAATCTGAGACTTTGGGTTCTCAGTTGGTTTCTGAACATTGTTAGCAAATGTAACTCTCTTGGTAACCTTATCTGATTTAACAGACTTAGGTCCAACATGTGATTTGACAATCGGTTTTGGTGGAACCTTTTGCCTATCAACTGTTGCGTTCACCACAGGCTTCCTCCATGAGTGTTCCATAGCAATCCGATTCCTTCGATCATAGTGCATTGGACGAGTGTTCCTCATTTGTTGAAAATTGTTTTGATGATAAAACGGTTGTGGTTGTTGAGGAACAACTCTCCTATGTGGTGGCACATAATGATCAATCGGTTTTCGCATAGAATTCCTCACTTCAACTTCGTGCCTCTTATGCCTTACATATGGGCACTGAGCAAGTAAATGCCCACGTTCCCCACATTTAAAGCACGCACGGTACTCTTCAAAAACATTCGGAGCATTTGGTTGAGCAAATGATCTAACAGGGTATTGATCATTGTACTGTTGCTTCCTTAAACTCTCAGGGAGTGGCCCTTTTGAGTAAGTAGGCTCATTAAAACCATTAGCTCTGTTTTTGGGTCGAACAAACTCTGTGACATGGACCTTTGGTTCTTGAGGAACATCCAAATACAACTTCTTTAATAAAGCTGGTGGAATCTCATTAGTTCTCTCATGTTTTGGGAACCAAATAGTACTTTCTTGCCAAATTTTGTCAATTTTAGCATAGTTAACATCTTTGATTGGAAAGTCCTCGTCAGAGATGATCTTATCGGATCCTTCCATCCGATAAAACACCTTGACAGGTTTGTCACATTGTTCGTTCTTATCATTCTTTTCAAGATCTTTCTTAACCACATTTAGATCTTTCTTCACAACATTCTTTTCAGACTTATTCACATGATGAACACTTCTCATCGGAATCACAATTTGAGATGATGAAACTGGTTTATTTGTAATGATGTGATTTTCTTTTGGAATTTCACATGCATTAACAGTTTGGTTACAACCAGTATCATCACTCTCTGAGTCTGAATCTACACTCTCAGCAGTAACACCCTCATCATTGATCCCTAAAATCGGTCTAACATCGGAATTTGGATCACCAATACTTGAAGTATTAGATTCATTTTCCGATGCTGAATCAGATTTTACCGAACTCTCCGGTGTCACTTGATGACAATTATGGTTTTCAAAGAGAACCGGAGATGGTACAGCCCGATAATTGGTAGTGTTATCATCAATGATGTGATCTACCACATAAGCAATATGCTTATAGCTTTCCAGCTTTTTGTTTACTTTCTCAGCAAAGCATTTGATGGCAGCCATTTCCAACTTGGTGTTTTCAATTTCATTGATATAGTTGTTAATTGCCAATTGTTTTAAAGACAAAGTGTTTTTCAAGTCGGAAATGTCCTTTTTGTAGCCATCTAATACTTTGTTAAAAGCATTTAACTCTTTGCGAGTAGATTGACTGTTCATGATAGCACTATCACGTTGAACTCGGAGTTGTTTATTCTCCTCAGTCAATCTATCACAAGTACCACAATATTTTTCACTTGTATTATCAGTACTACATTCAGAACTTACAGGTTTTGGCGGAACAGTCATGGCCATCAATGCGAAATGAGCTTCCTTTCCTGCAAAGAATCTTGAATAATCAATCTTTGTGAAAGCATCATCTGCAATGCACGACTTCCTTGTCATCAGAAAATCCGCTTCTGCAAGCAACTGATCGATGTCTTCATCCAGAGAATTAACACTTGCTTCTGTATCCGATTCACTGTCTGAATCAGAATAAACCGATTCACACTCTTCAGGAATATCAGAAACAGTATCAATCACAACTCCAGAATTTGTCTCTTCAGCTTTAACTTCAACATCAACCTCAGCATTATCCTTAACAGGTTCAGTTTCCACATCCATCTCAGCCTCAGACTCGTCACTTTCAACCTCAGTTCCTACCTTCTCCTCCACCATCACTGAATCTTCAATGTCAACCTGATATGCAACACATGCCACATTGCCCCCAGTAGTGATTTCCTCAACACCTATCTGTATACTCGACCAGTCAAACCTCTCATCTTGTTGAGTTACCAATGCTTGATTGGTATTCTATTGTTGTTCATTTGGTGTAGTGATTGGTATGACTGTTCGGTTAGCATTGTTTGGTGTTTGGGTTTGTGTCTGGTTTGGTGTGTTTGGTTGTCTATTTTGGTTGTTATTAAAGTTGTTTTGACGGTTTTGGTAGTTGTTGTTGTTGTTTTGGTAAGAAACTTGGTTTTGGTTTTGTTGTTGACGGTTCTGATAGGTGGCATTGAATGGATTCCTATTGCCTTGTTTTGGTGGCTGGGTGCATTCTCTTTTAAAGTGACCTTTCCCTCCACAGTTAAAATAAGTCACTTTCTCCTTATTGAACCCGTAGGTTGTATTAGGAGAAGTTCCCAAATCAGTTCTTCCTGTCTTCTCGATAAACTCCGTTGCTCTTCTCATTATGCTCGCAAAGGCCCATTGGATATCGATGAGTTCCATCTCTTCCTTGTCAATCTGTGCGTAGTCTTCATTGGTCAAGTTGTTATTCCCAATTTGACTAGCAACTAATCCATTGTAGGATGAGATCATTGCAGAGACTAATGCAATGTGTTGCTGAGCAACTTCAACAGTCACATTACCAAGGTTAGATGTCTCCAAAACCACCGTTTGTTGGTTAGGTTGGTTCATTGGTTGTTGTTGAGATTGGCTAGCAGTGTAGAAAGCTGCTTGTTGCTTTGGGGAGAATGGTGGAATGTATGAATAGTTGTATGGTTGTTGTGGTGGTGGTTGTGAAAAGGATGAAGTTTGTTGATGGTAGTTCATGGTAGGTGATTCCATAACATTGGATATACATGCAACATGTGGTGTAACTAACCCTCCTGAGCTTGTACTAGCTGGAACTGAAGATCCTCCAAAGTATAAGTTTGGATTCTGAGGAATCTGTGCTCTCCTAGCCTTCCTCTTCTCTTCCAATTCTTTGTTTTCCAGCTTCTCAATGAACTCCTGAATAGACCAGTATTGATAAGCATCCTTCTCCTTCAGGACTTCCACATGCTGATCCCAGTTTGGTGGTAATGCATCTGCAAATTTGTCCACCTGCTTTGCCATAGGAATCTGTATACCATAGCTAGACAATTCAGATAACAAATGATTATATCTAGGAGTTAGTTCTTTCAAAGTTTCATTTCCAATATAAGAAAAATTCTCAAACTCCTTTATAAGTTCTTCCGTCCTCAAACTTCTAGTCTTCTCATTCCCATCATGCTTCCTTTTAAGCATTTCCCATAGTGCCTTAGATGTTGTGCAAGTCCCAAACTGATGCAAAAGATCATTTGTGATTGCCTGTGTCAATTGGGAAAACGCCTTCTTTTCCACAGCAAACTTCTTTTTCTCATCCTCCGCCATGCTCTCTAATGGCACTGGTTCACCTGTGTTCTCCAAAACTGGTGGTGTGTAACCTTTAGCAATCATGTTCCATGCTTCAGCACCTTCCACTCCCATACCTTCCAAATGTATCTTGAACTTTTTCTGCCACTGATTGTATTCTTGAATCTCCATAAGCTTCGGTGGCCGAGTCCCGCTACCTGAAGACAAATCATTAATCAGTGTGGAAATAGCATTTGAAGTTTGAGTGTTTACCACCGCTGCTGCTACTCCCCAGTAGTCAGATTGTGGTGCTGGAGGTGCACTTTGAGTCATGTAGTTAACCGGCTGCGAAGACTGTGTGCTCGTCTTCTGTGCTGCCACTGTCCATGGGTCCATCACCTGCTGTTGTGGTTGTGTAGTTGCTGGTGTCGGAGTAGTCTGAAAATGCCACATAATCACGAACTTCGAGAAATTCAACACTTAGAAAAATTTTCCAAAAACACTAGTCTAGGTTCGCCCAAAATGACTTCAGGTTCGTCCCTTTCTGCTGTAGGTTCGCCCAGAAACACTCACCCGAATGTAAAATCTCACCAGAAAGTAAAAACACCCTAACACTTTTCACGTTCGCCCAATTCTACTCCAGGTTCGCCCGTTTTGATTTTACGTTCGTACCCCCGATCAGCCGAATGTGAAAAGTTAGACCCAAATGTGAAAATTTCAACTGAAAAATTCTAGGTTCGCCCACTAATCCCTAGGTTCGCCCAGAAAAACACTCAGGTTCGCCCAAAACTACACACCTTCGACCAAAACACTCCAGGTTCGCCCATTTCCACTTTTGAAAAACGGTTACACTTTGAAAAACGGTTATTTTGATCTCTGATTTTCAAAAGTTTGTGAATTTGAATGATCTTGATTAGGTTTTGCTTCGGAGATGATTTGGAACAACTTTAATACTTGGAATTTTGAATTTTAACCACAAAATCAACTCTAATTCTTTCAAAAACACTCAAAAACCATTTTTATGCAAAAACAGATGTGAATTGATGAAAATAATGTCCAAATCAGCTCTGAGTTTATCAATTTGTTGTTGTATGATCCTCTACGCTCTGATACCACTTTGTAGAGGCTAGATTTGTCACGAAAACAGGATTATATGATCATACAAGTTACAAAACCAGGTGCGGAAACCCTAGCTTTGAACAAACTGAAGTAAACTCAAATCAAAACACAATCAAAGTCATTTTCAATACTTTTCATAGATTAACTTTCTCAAAAACTTGATTACAACTCAAATACAGTTAATCTAGCACACACACAAATTCTCTCAAACCTCTCTGGATCACACCTGAAAAACACACACACCTTATGACTCGCTTCAACTTACAAAATCACAAAATCTATATATAGGACCTGCACGTTCGCCCCTATCAACTGGTCGAACGTGAATCCTTTCCACATTCGCCCACATGGTGTGGTCGAATGTGTTCTTCAGTCTTGTCCAGTCCAGATTCGTCCACTGTTAATCTACCTTCGCCCACTACTATTTCACCTTCGCCCATATTATCTTCCTTCGCCCCATCAGCCCTTCCTAACACATGTTAACTATCTAATCATTAGTCGCAAAACGCATCTACAAGCTAAAGATGCCCTCTCACATAAAGACCTATGATGTTACAGATGACCCCGAAGATCATTTACAAATTTTTTCGAGTGCTGTCAGGATGGAGAAATGGGGAAACCCCGAGTCTTGCCGCATGTTCATGCAAAAACTCGTTGGCTCAACCCGGATTTGGTTTAATGACCTTCCGGCTGGGAGTATTCGGTCATTTGACGACTTGGGCAAAGGGTTCCTAGCGAATTTCCGCCAGCAAAGACGACGTGTCAAGGATGCAACCATCATCTTCCAGATCAAGCAAGGGGAGAACGAAAGCCTTCGAGATTTCATTGAACGATACAAGAAGGAAGGTCTCACTTACGTCGATGCTGATGAAAAGATGAAGGTTGCAGGGTTCATGAATGTCATCAACTCCAAAGCCTTACCATAGATTTCAATAAGAGTCTCCCAAGAACCCTTGAAGATGAGCTTGAATGGGCTGAAGCTCACATCCGAGGAGAGGAAACTGTAGATATCAAGGAACTGAGGAAGAGAGCAGCCAATTGGAGAAGTTCTAGTCCTCAACAAAAAAGGGGAAGCTTCAGGTCCTATAACCAATGTCACAAGGGATCTGACTCTCGAAGGTCTGATGGAAAGAACCGTTCAAGTAGAGATAGAACCGTGAACCTCACTACTCTCACCAAAACTCCACAAGAGATCCTCGCCACTGAAGAAGTCCAGCATAGCTTCAAACCTCCTCGACCCCAGACCAAGAGCAAAAGAAACGAAAACTCCAATCAGTATTGTGAGTTTCACAAACAAAAAGGACAACGCACTAAGGACTGCTTCCAACTCAAGAAAAGGATTGAGGAAGCCGTCAGGTCAGGAGAACTTGCTCACCTAGTAAAGGGAGTAAAAGACAACATGGCCGAAGGAAAGAAAAAAGAAGTTCACATGGTGCTCCTTAACAATAAACTCGAAGCAAACGTCCTCGGTTAGAGGCTTGGGAGCGTCAATTCTTTGTGCTTCCCCCACCAGAGGGGGAAAAGAGCCATGACCCTCTAGTGGTCAAACCCCTAACAGGTTCACTAAAAACACAAAGATCCTACGTTGACACCGGGGCTGCCACAGAAATCATGTTTGAAAAGTACTTCAATCTGCTAGGCCCAAACGAATGCTCCAAGCTTCAGCCGGCCGAGTATTCCATTAAAGGTATAGCCGATATACCTATCAAGCCTTTGGGCCAGATAAGAGTCAATGTTAGTTTCTCAGAGGGAAAGATAAGGAGAACTTGACGTCTCACCTTTGTAGTCCTCAACCTCCCTTCCAACTATGATATAATCATTGGAAGGCCAGGACTAGCCACATTTGATATGGTCGTCTCCATCGGTCACAAAAGTGTGAAGTTTCCCACTGAAAACGGGATAGCAACCCTTCAACCCTCAGTAGAAGCCCTCATGATAGAGGATGATGAACCTAAAAGGGATGAACGAGGCCTAAGTATTAACCCCGAAGATCCTGAACAAAGGATCAGGGTAAATACGAGGCTTCCCAAAGAAACCCTTCTGAAGCTTGAAAGCTTGCTGCAAGAAAACGTTGATGTTTTTTCTTGGTGCCCCGGGCACATGACTGGTATCCCCCAGGACATCGCCGAGCACGAGCTCAGGATTCCCCCCTGACGTCAAGCCTGTAGTCCAAAGAAAACGAAGCGTGGAACCGAAAAGAAGTTTGGCTGCTTGTTAAGAGGTGGATAAGTTGTACAGGCTGGAATCGTTTTGAGAAGTTAAATATCAATCATGGGTAGCCAATCCCGTGATGGTTCAGAAGCCGAATGATTCTTGGAGAATCTGCATAGACTTCAAAGACCTCAACAAAGCATGTCCCAAGGATTGCTACCCTCTTCTCGAAATTGATCTCAAGGTTGAATCTCTCACAGGCTTCCCTTTCAAATGCTTCCTGGATGCCTACAAGGGTTACCACCAGATTCAAATGACAGAGGAGGATGAAGAGAAAATTGGTTTTCATACTTACAAAGGTATTTCTGTTATTGAAAAATGCTTTTTGGTTTAAAGAATGCGGGTATCACTTATCAATGATTGGTTGATAAAGTCTTCATAACTCAAATTGGCAAGAACATGGAAGCTTATATTGATGACTTGGTGACAAAAAGCAAAATTGAAGATCAAATGCTTGAAGACATCTAAGAAACTTTCAACAATCTTAAAAAGTTCAACATGAAGCTTAACCCATTCAAATATTCGTTCGGATTTGAAGAGGGCATGTTCTTGGGCAACATTATGGGAAAACATAGCATCAAGGCTTTCTCCTCAAACCGAGAAAGAAGTGGAAAACCTAAATGGAAAGCTTGCAGCCTTGAAGCATTTCATGTCTAAATTAGCTGAAAGATCCCTGCCATTCTTCACAACCTTGAAGGGGTGCACTGACAAGAAAGACTTCAGATGGACCGAAAAAGCGGAGGAAGCTTTCAACCAAATGATGCAACACTTAGCTTCCCTCCCAACCATCGCTACTCCTGAACTGGGGGGAAACGATCTCTATCTACCTCTCGGTTGCTGAAGAAGCCCTCATTGTTGTCCTTACAAAAGAATGAGACCTGGCTCAGGTACATGTCTACGTCTTCAGTAAATCTTTAAAATTGACAGAGGTCAAGTACCCTCCTTTGGAAAAACTGGCCCAAGCCTTAGTATCAATAGCCAGAAGGCTTCGAAGTTACTTCCAAGCACACCCAATACAAGTGGTCACTGACCAACCCATCAACAGTGTGCTTGAAAGGCCTGAAACCTCTGGACGATTAGCCTAGTGGGCTGTCGAACTTGGTGAGCACAAAATCACCTACGTCCCAAGGGAAAGTGGTCAAGGCACAAATACTTGTTGATTTCATTGTAGATATTCCGAAGGAAGAAGTGGCCGAAGTTAACATAACAGTCAATGAACCCCCTGATCTTGAAGCCTGGAAACTTTTTACCGATGGAGCTTCCAGCATCGTAGATTAGCAGCTGGTCTCGTCCTAATTAACCCTGAAGGGTTGGAATTCACATATGCTCTTCGTATTGAATTTTAGACAACCAACAAGGAAGCCGAATATGAGGCCTTGATAGCTTGATTAAAGCTTGCTAAGAAGATGGACGTTCAAAGGCTTCAAGTCTTCATAGACTCATTGCTAGTTTCCAGCCAAGTGAACGACAACTACACTGCCAAGGAACAAATCATGAAGAAGTATCGAGAAAAAGCAAGAGAAGCAATGAACATGTTTCAATCTTGCACAATCAAACAGGTTCCCTGGTAACAAAACAAAAAGGCGGATGCTTTAAGCAAGCTTGCCTCTTTAAACTTTGCTCACCTCACTAAGAAGCTACTCGTCGAAGTACATAAGTTTCCCTCCATCCTAGAACTTGAGGTGCAAGATGTGTTCACTGATGAAGGACCAAGTTGGATGAACCCCCTAGAAAAATTCTTAAGTGAAGGTGAGTTGCCTGCTGATCACACTAAAGCTAAAAGGGTTCGGATCAAATCTAGGCAGTATGTGTTGAAAGATGGTGTCCTTTATAAAAAAGGTTACCTAGCCCCATCACTACGATGTGTTGGTCCGGAACAGAGTCAGTACTCGATTAAGGAAATTCATTAAGGTATATGTGGCGCTCATTGTGGTCCGAGATCGGTGGTAGCCAAACTCATGAACCTAGGGTACTTTTTGCCTCCATGCATCAAGATGACACCAAGCAACTAAATAAATGTGAAGCTTGCCAGATACATGCTCCTGTCCCCAAGAGCTCGAAACATGACTTGGTTCCTATCAATTCAGCATAGCCATTTTACAAGTAGGGAGTGGACATCGTTGGACCATTCCCCCCCCCCCCCCAGCCAAAGGAGGAGTTAAATTCCTGCTTGTGGTCGTGGATTACTTCACATAATGGCCTGAGGTGAAGCCTTTGGGGAAGATATCAGGGAAGAAAATCATTGAATTTGTATGGGAAAACATAATATGTCGCTTTGGCTCCCATGAGTGTTGGTCACCATTAATGGCAAGCAGTTTGCTGAAAAGCCTTTTAGCTCATGGTGCACAGAATACAGAATTACACAAGTATTCAGCTCAATGGCCTACCCCTAATCCAACGGACAAGTCAAAAAAATGAACCCCAGTATCGTTGAAGGGATCAAGGCTAGATTAGGCTGGCAGGGAGGTACATGGCTTGAGGAGCTTCCTAACTTCCTATGGGCCATATGGACAACTGAAAAAACAAGCCACAAGAAGACCCCCTACAGCCTTGTCTTCGGATTTGAAGTCGACATTCATGTTGAGATTGGGGTTACCACACTACGAACTCTCAATGTGGATGTCAAAGCCAATGAGAATGAGACATTGCTAAACCTGGACCTCTTGGAAGAAGATCGAGACTCGGCAGCAATCATAGAAGCTCAGTACAAATAAAAAATGGAATTATACTACAATGCCCGAGCCAAGCATAAACTCTTCAAGCTAGGAAACTTGGTCCTGAGAAATAATGAAGCAAGCCAAAAAGAAGACCAAGGAAAACTTGGGCCCAAATGGGAAGGCCAATACACCATCCTTGAAGCTCACAAAGGAGGGTCATACAAGCTTGCCAATGCAGAAGGCAAAAAGCTTCCTCGCCATTGGAATGGCAAAAACCTCAAAAGGTTCTTTGTTTAGCTCATGCCTCTTAAAAGAATGTTGTAAGAGTTGGTCTATCTAATGTAATATCAAAATGTTGAATGAACGGATCAAGGTATTCTCCTTTAGTACTTGTCTTTCTATCCTATTATCAAGTTGAGGACCTTGCAAGAAACTCCATGGCATCGGCCATGTAAGGGGATGAGCTTCCATAACAGATCGCTCAATAGGTTCATGGGTTGAATGGACCTATATAAGGGGTGAGTTCCTAAATCAATACAACTCCATGAGACTTAAACAAATTTTTAACATGTCTCATAGACGGGTTTGAACAGCCTACACCAATTGTTCCTTAAGCTTCACCAACAGCTTACGAAATAAGAATGCACTAAGTAGTGTACAAAGGATAGGTGACCCATTATTTTCCTAGACTACCTTAAGGTTAAGTGACTGCAGCACTCAATCTTACAAGGTGCTATCGGTGAAACATGCCCAACAAATACAAAGACAACATACAAAAAAAGATAGAACTATAAGCAAGCTAAACATACATATATAACAAATGGCCTTAAGCGCCAACATTCCTCATACCCTAATAAAGGCCTTAAGGGCCATAATCCTACTAATTGTTCAAAGGCTTTGACAAGCCAACCACAACACGTAGAACCTTAGACTATGTGTTGTAGCCCGCGAGCGATCATCTGCGACCCACTATTTGATCCACGTGGATCGCTCACTTCACAACACCCTCACGTGGGACGTCGCGCGAGCCAGCCGAAGCTACACGCTCGCGTGTGGTAGCAGATGGAATCCGACCGTTGGAGAGTCAAAAATGACCGTTCGCGACCGACCGTGAGGGCCTTTGGTTTATTTTTGGCAAGCTTTAAAAAAATTTCATATCCAACACAAACAATCAAAAAATTTTCTCTTCACTCTCTACAAAATGGCTTTGGCATGGAACGATTTTTCTTCCTCCGACTCGTCCAAAGAAGACGAGTTGTTTATGGAAGTGGGCTAGACGTCCCAATGATCTTGTATTAGATTAGTTTTTAGTTTTTTATAGTTTGTATTACTGTAAACATTAATCTAATTTTTAGTTAGGTTTATTTTTGTATTAATATTATAAATTTGACAAGTTTAGAAAGTCTAAAAAAATTAAAAATTAAAAAAACTGGATAAAGCTGCTGCTCACCTATATCCACAACAGCATCGGGTGAGCGACCAACAACTTTATCACCCTGCCAACTAGGCGCTGACATGGCGCAGTATGAGAGGATAAAGCCATGGCTCACCTCTAGCTACAACGCATAGTCTTAGAAGGTTCCCTAATTGAAACATTGTTCAAAGACCCAAAAGTGTTTAAATTGTTTACAAACCACATGCTAAGAAAGCTACGTATTATGAAGGCATAAACACTTAGGCTGCAGCGTCTAAAGAAGAAGGCTTTGAGACCCTAGCTTCCTTCACAGCCACCTCATCGATCTCCGCCTTCTTTGTCTTCTTCAGCTTCTTAGCTTTCTTTCCACCAACCTCTCCTGCAACCTCTAAAGCCTCCAAGCTCGCGTCCTTTGAACCCACTTCACCAACGTCCAAGGTTTCTTCACTATCGCCTTAGTATGATCTCTTCTTTGAAAGGGATTCACCGACTTCAGCACAAATGACCTCGTTGAGGCCTGGAGGTTTCAATCTCTGCAATATGGACAAAGGATTAACATGACAAGCAGATACCTTGGCAACTTAAGGATAGGTTCGAAATTCCATCTTCAGCACTGATTCTTTAAACACATCCATCGCCTTAGGCTGATAAAGAGGAGACTGTTCGAGAACTTTCCCAGCTTCATGGGCCTTATAACCAGCCACGTACCCCAAGTTCTTCCTATGGTTCAGTAGCTTCGTATAGACTTCCCCCAAGGTTGAGTTAAACTCAGAAGAATGAAGGGGGTAAGTCACCACCTGGTTGAAGCCATGTTCGATTAGCCATATATTGTCTTCAGAAGCTTGGGCAAGTGAAGCCTTTAAGCCTCCTTTCTCCTCGAACGCAACCCTATCAGCCTCCAGCTTGGCCTTTTCAGAATCATACCTAACCTTTTCAGCCTCATGCTCCTTCTTCAGCTCATCAATCAAACTAACAAGGGTTTCTCCTTTTTAGTGAAGCGTTGAACCTCCTTCTTTAAGGCAGAAATGGAAGTCTTCATCTTTTCTCTCTTCTTAGAAAACTCTTGATATGCTGACATCCTCTTCCTAAACCTCGCCACCCCTTCAGGAAGCATAGAAGTGAGATTGCAAGCCCCATCATCATCTTCGATAGCAACAGGTCATCATCCATGGCTCCAAAAGAATCCCTCACATTTGGAGGTGCAAACTGGGCTAACACCTCCTCACAAACAGCCGATGACTTAAAATTGTCACTCACCTTCACACCCCACTCCGGAACATAGACACTCTCACCCTCAGCACTCATAGAACTCTCAATGTTCTTCAAAATAGCAGCTTTGGGACTGACAACATTCTTACCCTTCCCTTTCACCTTCTTCCCTGAAACAACCGCAACTTTTCTATAACATTCCCTTAATCACACTCACAATCATCCTGGTTCCTAGAATCCTAAATATCATCACTAACCTCGACAGCATCAGAACTACTTGGTTGAATGTTATTCATCAACAAGCGACGACTTGAACGCCTAGTAGAAGGCCTCGAGGAGCTCTGCTTCGTGAAAACCTTCACATTTGGGACATTTGTGTAGTTGACCCAATGATACTGACATTTTTCATACTTGGTCACTGCATCCTCCCCTTGAACCGCTTCAGTATCCCGAAATACAATATCTGAGGCATCATCGCTCTTGATGAAATCCAAGCCAGACATAACTACAAAAATAAACGAAGATATGAGAACTAAACAAAAATAAAAAATAACAAGGGAAATAAAAAGGACTCGTACCTTGATCACCCCTCCTTGGAACCGAATCACGGTTCATTTTGTCCCAACATATTCTAATACCAGACATAACCAGGAAGGGTTCAGGGAATGGCCAAAGCCTTGAAGGGAATCCACGAAGGGCCTCAAGAAAACGCTTGTCAAACTTAGACTCGGACGGTTCAAGTTCATTCAACACAGCATCAGGATGCATCCAAACTAGTTTGAATGGAACGATTGACTCTGAAACCCAAAAGAATCTAGTTTTCTACACACCAACAGTGGTAACATGTGAGGAAATCAAACTAACATAAATCTGAGATGTCTCAAAGGTAAACCAATCGTTGTGCTTTGCTAAACGAACCAACCGGCGAAACATCAACAAACTCGGGTCATAACCCAATGCACGACACAAAACTTCAAACTGAAAAACCTTAGATAACCCATGAGGGTGAAACTGACTGAAAGAAACACGATAATACTCCAAAATGTTTAGAACAAAGATCGAAAAAAGGTGACGAAGGTTAGAAAATTCAAAATGGCGACAATATAAAGCGATTGAACCCTGGGACACTGATCTATAGATTTACCAAGCTCAGGTGCAACAGGATCAAAAGATAAATCGATTCCCCACTTGGAGCAAAAGGCCTCAATCTCTTCCTGAGTAAGGGAGGAATAACTAACGACAAGGTCCTTTTTAGCACCCATTGCTGGTTTAGGGGATGATCAGACACTAAAAATAAAGAAGGAAGACTAACCTGTTGATGAAGGCGAAATGAAACTCTAAGGGAAAAACTTGAAACGAGAGGAAAATAATCTAAAATGCCAAGTAAAAATGATTAAGTAAAGTGAAATTTATATTATTTATTAACCAATAGATATAATCATGGCTAAAGAAATAAGTAGCCGCCTTTTGACAGACTGACACATGTCACATCAGCTGTCAATTCGAATTCAAAACCACAGGCTTCACCGCCTTAAACCAAACCAAGCCTTCAACGCTTAAAGTCTTTTAAAGAATTAAAAGGTTTTGAAAAGTCAGAAGCCTTTGGGCTACGCCACAAACTCCTATGAGTTGGGGGGCTGATGACGTGGGTAGTCCAGGGATAAAAACCTGATCATATAACATAACTTACTTGAAAGGTTAAAAGCTTAAAGGGATCATAAAGCAATACTGGTCATCAGGAAAGGAAGATCAGACCAGTGACACGTCTTGTCATCACTTTCTCGTTTGACTCTACCAGCTGGACACAAGCATCACATGGGAGAGTCACACCCCATTACCCGTAGGTCTTAAGCCTTCATTGGCTTAGGTGGAAAGTCCTTGGTTGTAACTAGGATCAAGAGTCTTGGCCTTCCCAATATAGAAGATTCCCCTTTTATAAAGTGAGCCTCAGACAATCTTCTTGATTGTCCCATACACACACATACTTATATTCCTTCTTTCTATCACACTTCACGTGTGATATTCTCTACACTTCACTTATCATAATCTCAAAATAATTACATCAACATTCTCTCAACTCTTGTTCCACTTGGAAATATTTTGGCGCAATAACTTGAACTTCATCATCAATTTTGAATCCGGATAACCTGTGAATGTACCTTCTTCAATCGATTTTCTAACAACCATACCAAAATCCTCCCGACCAAGCCAAGAATTATAGAACCTAAATGGTTTTGGACCAAAATTTCTCGAACCCGTCTTCAACAAAAAAGGACTATGAACTGATTTATTCCTCTCAAGAACAATATATTCTGCACACAGCCACTCCATAAAAAATCCCAATTGACAAAAATTCTATCAATGCGACTCAATTTCACCCCTGCAACAAATGTAAAACGCCTCCCTTTCAAGGAGTACTCATGAAGATCCAAAGCATCAATAAAATCATTAAACTCGTTAGCCTCAACCACATTAAAAATAGAATTACGTCTTTCATTCTCAATTTTGACCGAGTTAAAATCTCCCGCCATAATCCACCTTCCTTCCCCTTCACCAAGTGACCTACTAATCTCCATCCACAAAACACGTTTAGACACCAAAATTTGATGAGAATAAAAATTAATCACATGACACGGAGTACCACTCCCTTTAACCGAACCGGAAACAAGAAGCCAATTAGACTTTTTAACCACCCTATCCATAACAAACACTTGAGGATCCCAAATCGTTAATAGACCATCCGATCTACCCGTAGAAGGTACCCATTCAAAACAAAAATCCCTGATCCCCCAATAACGCCCAATGTCCACCATTTCCAAAGATACAAATTGTATTTCCTGTAACATAATAAAACTAACCTCATGTTGTGCCCGGAGACCACGAATGCAGTCCGCTTTACCAGAATTCCCTAACCCACAGATATTCAATGAAACAACATTCATTGATCCCCGCCTTGATAACCTTCAGAACGCAACACCTCTTTAACAGTCGGCAAAAATTCATCCAAATTTTCCACACCCAAGGCTCTACTCAACTCAACTGTATCCGATGCTTCTTTGTCAATCGGCTGTAGCTCATTGTGTTCCTCCACGGCATCTACCTTCTCAGCATTGCCAATATCCAAAGTTCCTTCCATTCGTTTATTAAGATCCGGAGTCAAAAAAAGCTCATTCCTACCTGCCTCCTCAATGCAACTAGATTCAGAATTATGAGACATAATAGCGATTAATTTATCCAACCCAGACAAATCGTTGTCATCCCTAAGACGCTTCTTTGGACGTTCAAGTGAGACACTACTCTCGGTTCGATTTTTGAACAACGTTTTCCGCCTAAACTTTTTTTTACCCTTCACATTAGTCATCTTGACCCCAGAAGTACCAACAGGAGAAGTCTCCTCCTCGATCTCCTTATTGTTCACAGAAACATTCCCAATTCCACTAATCTCCTCATTCCCCAACATTTCATCACCTTGAATTTCACCCTCCTCTATCCGAATATCCTCGTATTTGTAACCTTGCTCAACCATCCTCTCATCCTTTTGTAGCGAAGAAGTTAGATCCTCGTCAAAATCCACCACACAGTCGGGGATCCATTCGTCAACATCTTCGTCAACCCATACATTAAACGTTTTCCCCCTCCAACTAATATCCACCCGATCAACAATCCTTCGACAAGACTTACTTAAAACACCAATATAAGCATAAGAAAAATTATTATCCTAAACCGACATGCATGCCGATTGGACCACCTTACCATACATACTTCCCACCGAGTCGAACACATGATCTAACGACAACTAAAGCGGAATGCCATGCACTTGTAACAATGCAATATGGTTATCCACAGCAACCACATTACCATCCCATTTAACTAAAGATTCGAACCAAGATGACCACCCACTCGTATCGTTAAAAAATGCCTCTAAATCCTCCTAACCCTTGAAAACCAACACCATAGTGAAGCCACCCACATACTTGATGTCCACCGAAAACCACCGTCTACTCCGCATCAATACTTTCAACGACGTTAGTGTTTTGAAATCTACCACCTTCCCAACCAAAGCCATCCCATTCCACTGTGAATACCCCTCCACAGCATCATCTACTTGAATAACATCAACTTTATTCCTATTCAAAACCGTATCCAGAAACGATCGTCCGTCACCCATTACAGCATCATTAACCCCACAAGATGACCTAATCTAGAATGCCAAACATCAGACATATTGACACTATTAAAACACACCTTAGAAGTGACCACACCGCTTTTTCATCGTTCACGGCTTGCACGTCTTGCTCCGCTTTGCATTCTTCAATCTTTTCTTGAGGCACTTCCGCAATGAAATCTGCCAAAACTTATCCTTTGATGGCTGGGTGAGTCTTGTAATAGATCGTATGTTCACCCAATTCAATGGCCCATTTTTAAAATCTTCCTGACAGTTCCGGCTTGGCTAGGACATTGTTCAACTTGTAGTCACTTGGCACGTTGATTGGATGGCCTTGGAAATACCCGCGCAGCCTGCGTGAAGCATGCACTAAGGCTAAGACCAGCTTCTCCATTGTGGAGTACCTTGTCTCCGCGTCTGTTAGTACTCTGCTAATGTAATAGATAGGGGTTTGTACCAGCTTTCTATCTACCACGAGTACTGCGCTGATGGCTTTCTCCGTTGCACACAAATACAACGTGAGTGGCTCTTTTGGGAGCGGAACAGTCAGCATTGGTAGGTCCATCAAAAACTTTTTCATTTCTTGAAATGCCTCTTCTGCCTCCGGGGTCCATTTGAACTGGTTCTTCTTCAAACATTTCGTCAATGATTCAATGAAAGAAACAGACTTGCTTGCATGATGTGAAAGAAACTGGTTATTGCTACTAAGCGCCCATTTAACGTTTGCACCTCTTTCAGTGTTGAGGGAGAGGGCATTTGCGCGATGGCTTGAATTTTCTCTGGGTTAGGGTGGAAGCCGTCCTTGGTAACAATCACCCCTAGGAACTTGCATTCCTCCATACCAAACGTGCATTTGCTCAAGTTGAGCTTCATGTTGATCTCGCGCAGGGTGAAGGTTTCTTCGATGTCTTTCAGCATCTGGTCCTCTTCCTTGCTCTTGATGACTGGATCATCCACATACACTTGAAGATTCTCACAAATCTGGTTCACACATGCGTGGTCCATCAGCCGCTGGTATGTGGCGCCTGCATTTTTTAGCCCAAATGACATCTTGGGATAGCAGAAAACGCCCCTATCGGTTCTAAAGTTGTCTTGTCCTCATCCTCTAGCACCATTTGTATCTGATGGTAGCCTAGGCATCAAGGAAGCATTTGAATATGAATGGCGCTAGGGAATCTACTTTGAGATCAATTACTGGTAACGGATGACAGTATTTCGGGGAAGCTTTGTTCAAATTATTATAATCGACACACATTCTCCAACCTCCGTTTCTTTTCTTGACCATGACTGGGTTTGCGACCCAAGTCTGGTATCTGGTCTCCCGCACGATCCTTGCCCTTAATAGCTCGTCCACCAGTTCGTTTATCGCCTTTGTCTTTTCTGCGCCCGTACTTCTTCACTTTTGTGCGATGGGATCCACAAAGCGATAGGTGTTTAGCTTGTGATGCGCCACTTCTTGCGGAACGCCCACCATATCTGATGATTGCCACGTGAAAACATCACTGTTGCAGATGAGGAGCTGTTTTAGGTGATCCTTGACGTTTTTCGAAATGGCTGGTCCTAACGTGATCGTCTGTTCAGGAAACTTGGGGTTAAGGATCCACTTTTCTGGTTCGGTGCGGGGAGTCGGCTTGATCATCTTTAGGGGGTGTGGCTCTTCTATCATCGCGTATTCCATATTCGCCCAGACTATGGCTACCCCTGTCGGTGTAGGGAAACCGATAGTGCCATGGACTATTGAAGGAACCATGTTATAGGCTTCCATATAGTCGCGACCTAAGATGATATCGTGCTTTGATCTTGTTGGGATTACCAAGAATGTAATCCCTTCTGTTCTTGAGTGTGTCCCATCACTAATGGTAAGGTCAAAAGAAATCTCCCCAGTGGGTTCACTACCTCATTTGAAAAGCCCATGACTGGTGAGTTGATGGGCGCATGCGCAGCTTGTCTTCATCATCTAGTAGGTTGAAGCATTGTTCATACATGATATCTGAGTTGCTCCCTGTGTCCATGAAGGCACGCGTGGTCCTATAGTGACCGAAAATAGCGGTGATGATTGGTGCGCGTGTGGACAGTTGTCTGCCTTTGACGACAGGGAAGCAGGCCTGATGTTTTCAGTTGGAAACATGCGTATGTTTCATGCCCAATGTCTTGATGGTAGGTGCATAACTTGTTAGAGTTAAGGCCATCTCTTTTGCTGATCATCTTTGGTTTCGGGAAGTAAATATTCTCTGTTTCTAGGACTTGCGCTGGAGTTTTTGTCAAGGGCGTCCATGAGTTGTGACTGCGCCCTGTCGACTTATGATCAGATGGCTGATGTCCCTTATGCTCTGTTACCTTAGTGGATTTGGGGTCTGCCTGGGGTGCTCCTTAAAGCCTTTCTATCATGCCGATTGTGTTTATTCCTTACGGAATGATCTTGGGCGTCCGTGTATTATGGCCCCTGCACTCGATTTCAAACAGACAACTCCATCTCTGTGCACGCATAGGTTTTGGCTCCACGTATTATTTCTTCCCAAGTGTTCGGTATTCCTGTGCAGCCTGTGAGGGTGCGAATAAGCGCATCACAGCAGACACCTTGTTTGAAGGCTGCTCTCATAAGGTCAAAACTCATAGGCCCTATTTGGAGCGCCTCCAAATTGAATCCGGTGATATAATCTTTAATTGATTCATTGTCATGCCTGCGCACTTGTAGAATGTTGGTGAAGTCACGTTCCACCCTACGCTACTGGCTGAAATGGTTTGAGAACTTGTAAGTAAGTTCTTTAAGACTGTCGAATTGCCCATTGGGTAGACTGTCACACCATGCTCGCGCAGCACCCATGAGTGTCTGCGCGAACATGTGCCACCAAGCTGGCAAGGTCTACCCTGCGCATTTACCTGCCACCTCAAAACACAACAGATGATCGTCAGGATCCCCTGTTCCATCATACTTTCCAAAGTTACTAAGGATCCTGGTTTTTGGTGGCAGCTGAGTGAGTGCAATGCGCGGGGTGAACTTAGATTTTTCACTGAAAGATGGACGGTGGTATGGTTTGGTGAGGTCATCTTTGCCGGATAAATAATGTCCCCGTGCAACAGTGTTGTAATGGACTGGCTATTGTCACGCCAGAAGTGGCTCCGAGATTCGTCAGAATCTTCCCTCCAAGTAGGTTCCCGTTGCTTGCTTGCTTGCGCTGAAGTATCCTGCGCCTTTGGAAGGACCCTCAGAAATTGTCACCGCCTTTCCTTCCTCATAAGATAGCTTTCGAGACATCTCCTTGAGATGTTGTTCTCGGATTATCTTGGCATACCTGCACTTCAAGGCTTCTTTTTCCTGGGCGTACCACATCTCCGGACTAACCATCAACGTGACATTCCCAGTAGGAGGGCCCAGAGTCATGTTTTCTGTGACGAATTGGAAGGACGGAGTCTTACAGGTGCCTGAGGATGGTGTGGTATTCTGACCCACTTCAGCTCGATTTTCTTGTCTCCCCTGAGTGTTTTCAGGCTGACTAGTGCCGACTTGAGTAGCACCAGTACCTGAGTTATTCCCAGGGAAGGACGGTGGTAGAGAACTCATAGCTGTTTTTTTTAGAGAACGAGAAGTAAAGAAAGTTTGTTGTTCTTAAGTTGCTCAATTACGGAGGCGCCAATGAAAAAACATTGGATTAAACACCTAATTAGACGATCACGATAAAGAGGTAATCTTATTGATAGTTGTTAGGATGATTGCAAATACTCGAATACAAGTGAATACAATATTTCGACTATAATCAATCTTTCTCAGCTATCATAGAATTCTCTAAGTGTTTGTGTGTGTCAAAACAGAATGAATCCTCTCTATTGGGGGAGAGGGGTATTTATAGGCTTGTCAACTGTCCTGTGATTGGTCCATTTAAGAATGACAGTTATCTTGTGCGCGTCCAATACGGTTGACCACCATTGGAGTACGGGCGCTGTCTTCCTGTGATCGGTCCATGTATTCTACAATCGTCCTTTCTGTAGTTTTTTTATTTCGTACATGCTAGAGATCGTGGAGCAGGGAATAACAGCCTCTGATTGGTTGCACATCCTTTTCTTCATCGGGTCACAGCTGGCATGTACTGGGAAGCGTGCGCAGGCTTCCAGAAGCTCTGTTCGGCGCTTCTGCTGATGTGTATGATGATGTGTGGCCGTGCACACGCGCGGGTACATATCTCTTCACATTTCAACAAGTTTTTCAACAAAATGCTACAATCATCATGAAATTGCTTAAAGTAGTTGCCTAAGTAATCAGCTAGATTAGCAAATTAAACCATACTTATGAAGACCCAAGAGATGAAAAGAAGATATGCTGGTCAGCAAGTCAAACTGCTGGACATGAAAAGCTGATTTGATAACTTCTGGTATACACTAGTTGTTTGTAAAAACCAACAGTTCTCTTATAGTTTATTATTCCAATTTTTTTGTAAGTATTTTCCCAACACTTCACAACTGTTGGTAGTTACATTGTTGTCAATTTGTAAAGGGTCGCTTTTATGGTTATGTCACCAGCTGTTTCTATCTTTTCTATAAATAGAACTATACGTTCAACATTTTGGAACACTATGAGCACCTGATTGAGATCACTTAAATCCAACATAAAAAAGTCAGAAGTGAGAGAGACATAGAGAGAGAGAGAGAGCAATTAGGTAGCCTTTGGTATGATGGAATGGACCATTAGAAAATAATGAAAAATAGTGTGTTTGGTTGATCATGGAATGAAATCACTCATTAGACAAGGCATTTCATTCCCTTAAAACCATTCCATCCACCCCCCCCACGTTTTTTTTTCATTCTATCCCTCTTTCACCATTCATTTTCAACACCATGACCCACCAGCCACCACAATCGTCTCCACCCACCACCGCTTCCGCCACCACCGCCACCGCCGCCGCCACCAACCATCGCCACCCACTACCTTCACCCACCGCCGCCGCCATCCAACACCACCCAACACCACCGCCGCCACCCACCACAGTCGTCGCCACCACCCACAAAATTCACCCACCCAACACCACTACCACCCGCCGCCACCCACCACCGTCGTCACCTACGCACCACCACCACTGCCACCCAACACCACGGTCGCCACCCACCACTGTCACCCACCCACCACCACCATCAACCACCCACCACTACCGACATCGAACACCACCCAACACCACCACCGCCGCAACCCACCACCATCACAATTGCCTATACCCACCACTACAGCCACCACCCACCACCATCGCCACCCCTATCGCCACCCACCACCACCACTGCACACAATCATCACCCACCCACCATCACCGCCATCCACCTCCAGCTGCTACCGTCTTCACCACCCACCCACCATCACCGCCATCCACCTCCACCTGCTACCGTCTTCACCACCCACCACCGCTGCCGCCACCCTTCATCGTCGTTGCCACCCACCGCCGACGCTACTCACCACCGCCACTACTCACCATCATCGCCCACCCACCATCACGGCCATCCACATCCACCTTCCACCGTGGGCACCACCTGTAGTCCCAAATACTAGATCTTGTTAAGTGCAAGAGATTGTTATCACTTAGAAACACCTATGAATTAGGTGTTTTAAGTGACTAATCTTCTACAATCAAAGAAACTAGATGAATATTGTAAGAACCGACACACAAGATGAATAATACAATAATTCCATTGATGATTTAACACTGAAGAACCATGGATTACAACAAGTACGCACCTATCTTGTGCTATCAAAAGATAATGATCAAAACCCTAAACCCTAGCTGCAACATATGCATTCTATTTATAGGTGCACTGATGGGCCTGCGCACTTAAGCTAAGTGCGCAGGGCCCGTGTTCAAGTGCGCAGACCAGCTAGGGTTACACAAAACTATCAAGGAATTACATAAACAACCCTCTAACTTCTAGACTTCATAACAAGCTATCAAAACACTTCATTCTGGTAACTGTGGTCTCAATATAACCCAACAATACTCCCCCTAGACCACAGCTACCCGTTCTTCATTCTCAGTCAATCTCAACATCGCTTGTCTCCCCCTCTTCTCTTGCTCTATGTGCCGGGAGTGCTTGAATAACATTTTCTTCAACATTTGCTTCATCAACTGGAGGTTCTTGAATAAACAACTCAGCAAGGTCCTCTTCGATGGGTTGTGGATCTTGAACATTTACCGTTGCTGGTTCCTTTTGAGTAGCCTGATCTGGATCGGAAGATGCTGGGGGGCTTGAGTAGTCTCTGTTTCTGGATCAGTTGTTGCTGCAGGTTCTTGTGTTTGCACCTCTGAAATGACCTCAGCTTCAGTTATTTTTGCAGCAGCAGCTTGGGCAGTTTTCTCTTTTTCATCCTTCTCTTTGTCAGCTGCGTTGATCCTGTCTACCAGATCAAGTAATTCCCGTTTCTGCTTCAACGCCCGTTCCACCACTCTCCTGAATAGGACAGCTTCTTCAAACAAGACATTTCCAGCACCCACATTTATCTGATTGGTGAACAGGATAGTAAGATCCGATGGATTAAGGGCAAACACATCTATCGGATCTAGAATCCTCAAAGCCTCTGAATCGTCCCTCAACTTGATAACAGCTTCACCAGTCTTGCTGTCATAAAACCATTTCTTGAAATCTCTTAACATCACTGGAAGCTCAGGACGTATGGAAACTCGTGTGACGACCTGGGGTGGGTCAATCACATAAGTGATCATTCCTCGTCCTGTGGCTGGATCGATTCGTTTCTTAGAGATTCGTCTCTTTGGCTTCTGTGGCTTGAAGATCTGGAAATCAGTTTCACACTCCTTTTCTATGAAAACAGCAAGCATGTCACCCGTGGTGTTTTTGGAGTGGTTGATGAAGGGGGCTCTGCTAAGTTCCCTGATGTCCCAATGAGGGAGAGTTTTCAGATCCTGTCGACCTTTGAAGTACTGTATCACTCCCCCCCCCCCCCCCCCCCCGTCTCTTAACAGAAAACAACCTTTTCTCTTCATCATATGCCCATGAGATGATCCTTTCTTGATGAGCTTCTCTTGTGTGATAGATGTTCTGATGCAGGGCTGGAATGGTAATAGGCCTTCTGGGAAACCAGGTAGATCTTTCAGGGTCCAACTTATGCCCATCCGACATCTCATATACAGTTTCTTCTCCCAAACCCATCTCTACAAACTTCTCAGGCATCTCATCCTCACTGATTTCGTCCACATCGCTCTCTTCAGCTATTCTTTCTTTTTCTTTCTCTGCTTCCAGAAATTTCCCAAAATCAAACATCTCATCAAATGTTGTACTAGGAACACCTGTCTGCTGTTTCTGTAACTCTTGAATCATGTCGAACATCTTCATCTGAACCTGAGTTTGAAACTTGATCAGGTATCGTTTATCCTTTACAATCTTTTCCAGATTCTTGTTCTTATGCTTCAGTTTCTTCATCTTTTTCCTCAGTTCTTGATTGTTATGCACATCATTCTTAAGCGTACATATCTCTTTGGCGGCAGTCTTTCCAACCTCCTTGACCGACTTCTCATACAGTTCCTGGTGCACCGGTTTACGACGTGATGCAGCAGGAGCTGAGGAAGAAGGTTCAGTTGTGGTGGATGGTCCTGGTTGATCTTCTCTCCCGAACATAGATTCCAAAATCACTTCTTGCTCAGTATCGTCCTCAGTCATTACTCGATGAACCTCAAACTCTGGCAACCGTTCCCTCCGTTTCTTTCTTTCGGCCCTTGCCAATTCAGCACTTTGTCGTAAAGCTCTAGTAGTATCAAGTTGTTCTTGTGTCAGTGATTCTCTGCCTTCTTGTAACAAACCAGTCGGCCTATTCTTCTTGGTCGGCCTTGATGCAGCTGGTTCAGATGCCACCCTTTTTCCCTTTGCCCTTTCTCGAGCAATCTCTTCAGCAGTTGGCTAGGCTGCAGTGGGAGCAGGTTCAGATGATTCAGGGGCAACGGTGGATTGCTGACGAGCTTCTGTAATAGCTTGTTTTCTTTTCTTAATCTTGTTGTATAGTTCCATGACGATAGGATATCGATATGCTGCATACATGTTTTCTAGCATGGGTTCCCAATCAGGCGTATTGCACTCTGTAAAAAAATCGTGCACCTTTGGTGAAGTTGTACTGATCACCAAGGGGCAGATCCTCGTGTTGTGCGTTAATCATCATCTGCACAAATCTGGGATACATCACCCATTTGCCATTCCCAGCTTCAGCATTCTTTACCATATAATCGAAGATCATTCATGACAGGTTAAAGGATTTGTTCTTGCAAATCTTTATCATAGCAGTCGACCATTCAGTGCTGAGGGCGTTGTAACCTCCTTTCCTGTGACACAAAGACATAATGAACACGTGACCGATGAGTCTCCAGTCTCTTGTCAGCTGACTCTTTTTGATATCCCCTCTTTTATCAAAATCTCCTTTGTATCCGAAGTTCTTGAACTCTCGGTGAATGTCGGCTTTTGGTAGGAATCTGACTGTTGCTGGCTGGTATTGAAGTCTCAGAACGTTTCGAACAGTATCTTCTGTGATGATTAAAGCCTTGTTTCTGACTGTAGCTTTGATTCGCTTGACATGACCAACGACCTCTACTCTAGCAGACCTCCAAAAATCTTCAATGTGCGAGCAATAAACTTGTACACTCTGCTCCACAGCGTATCCTATTCTGCTTCGTCTGATCCAGGTAACAACGTCTTTGAACTTTACGTCGTCGGTCTCAAGATTCATCGGCTGATTATGCATTCCCCTTGGATCCCAGTCAAGAGCCATCTGTTTGGATCATGTGCACGAAAAACAAGTTAGAACTTTTGATTGTGAGTTGACGACCAAATGACTGATCTTTGACTTTGACGGACAACGTAATTAGACTTAGTTTATTTTATTTAGTTTTACATGTGTGGTCCTTTTGATGGATTTGTTTTAACAGTGTGCAAGATACTTTTGATTTTTTATTTTATGATCATTAACGTCCAGTTAAGGTGTACGGGTGAATGAGTCAAAGTACGCAGTCCGGTCAAGTGTCATGAATGGTCAAGTCAATAGTCATATATTGGTTCAGTGTCAAGTTCTCTGGTCCTTTAAGTACTCAACACCTGACTGAGCACTTGGGTTAGTACGCAGGCCTTTGGTCAATTGGTACACGGGATCATAAGTGCGCAGGACAAACATGACTCGTGCATGGTAACCACTAGTCCAGGAAGTCCAGTCTGCGTACTAGCCAAGTACGCAGACACTTAAACCTTCGTTTAAGATTTTAAGTTCGCAGCACAAGTGCGCAGTTGGTTCTAGGGTTTCTCAAACTTGTATCATGTGATGCAAGTGCGCAGGATATGATACAAGTGCGCAATATTTCAAGAAATAAGTGCGCAGATCTTAAAAATCCCCAACACTTCAAACATTGATTCCTCAGATCTCACATAAAACCCCTGTTGTCACAACAAAAAACTCGTTAGAGCATTAACTACCTTAAACAAGAACACGAACAAGTAAGAATGGAGAAGAAGATGGGATTAACAGGTGATTAAGGTGGTTAATGATGGTTTAATGGAGGTTATTGAAGAAGAAGACTGATGATGACGATGAAGACGATGGTTAAGCACAATTAGGGTTTTCAGTTTTAGGATAAAAGTAAAAAAAAATGTTTACTGTGTGTATATATACAAAACAGGTTTGGGCTTGCGCACTTAGTTTAAGTGCGCTAGGCCCAATAGCCCAGTTAAGTGCGCAAGGCCCAGAAAAAATAAAACAAGCTTAAACCAAAGATCAGGGACTGGAGATCAACCGTTTCTCACCTTTTGCATCAAGATCATACTAACCATACCTGCCAGATCACATTTCAACTTTCCGTTGGATAGCTGCAGCTCAAGAAAAACTGTCGGTATGTTTGTCCACTTAAATCCATGCCTCTCATCTTTCAACATACGGTTAGTGATGAGCTTTATCATGTTTTGGTAATATTGACGAAAAGTTAGTGGACCCCACTTGTGCTAGGTGTAAACCTACCAATCCTCAAGGTTTATTGAGATATAATGATGAGAGCTTCAGGTCTATGTTTCCATAAGCAGAGAAGATGATCATTATGTCAACCAGATGATGAGAGCTTCAGGTCTAGGTTCCCATAAGCAGAGAAGATGATCATCTGATTGCTTTTTGAGCTATCTATATGTTTGCACGTCACTAACATTGCGTGTCTTTTGTTGCTCATTTGTTTGAATAGCCCCGCATTGGTAGCTTGCACTCTTAGGTGTCTTTTGATTATATATGCACAAAATTTTATGTGTCTTTTGATCTCTCAACCTATGTATGACCGGACTCAGCTTGTGCAGACCTAAAACACAGTGGGAATCCAGCTTTCCATGTAGATCTTTTCAGTTTATCACCTTTAGTAGTTTACTTGTTTCCAGGCTGAATCTACCGACATGTCGTTGCTTAAAACCGCAACATCCTCTGGGTCCTATTCATATGCTGACAAAATATGATTAGACCCTATCATTTCTTGATTTTTGAAAAATTTTGAAATTTTGCAATTAGGGATCTACCGGTTTATTTCTCCCCCAAAAATCTTTATTTTACTGAAAATAAGATTTTTCTATATTTTATAAATTATTATTTTTTTTAAGAAACATCAATCATTCAAAATTGATCATTTCCAGCCATGTTACCAACTGACGGAAACGGGTTTTGTCGAAAGCTTTTGTAAAGATATCTGCTTTTTGATCAGCAGTATCTATTGGCAACACCTGTATATACCCTTTGTCGTGTGCATCGCGAATGGAATGAATCCGAAAATCTATATGTTTGGTTTTAGAATGATCAATTGGATTCTTCACGATGTCACGACAAGCATCATTATCAATATAGATAGGGGTTCTCATGACATTCAAACCGTAATCCAACAGCTGATTTTGAATCCACAACACTTGACAGCAACAACTGGAGACGGTTGTGTACTCAGCCTGAGCGGTGGAGATAGACACTGTTGTCTGCTTCTTGCTTTGCCAAGACACAAGCCTATTTCCCAGAAATTGACAGCCACCAGAGACAGATTTTCTATCAATCCTGCAACCTGCATGATCACTATCATAGTACGCAATTAGGTCAAAATTATCACTCTTAGGATACCATAAACCGAGTTTTGGTGTTCCTTTGAGGTAGCGGAAGATTCTTTTTACTGCAGTTTCATGAGATTGCTTGGGATTTGACTGAAAGCGAGCACAGCATCCGACTGCCCACATGATATCTGGTCTCCTAGCTGTGAGATACATCAAGGATCCAATCATTGAACGATATGTGTGAGGGTTCACAGAAGGGCCTTGAAGATCTGGTAAAAGTGTTGTTTGAGCACCAAAAGGAGTGTTGGATGGCTTGCAGTCAGACAGGTTGTACTTTGCCAAAATGTCTCTTGTATACTTTGCTTGGTGAATGAGAATGTCGTCTTCTTTCTGCTGGACTTCAAGACCTAAGAAAAATGACAATTCTCCCATCATGCTCATTTCAAACTGAGACTTCATAATGCTTTCGAATTCCCTGCACAGATTTTCGTCAGTTGAACCAAAGATAATATCATCAACATATATTTGAACAAGAATAGAGTGTTTGTTGACTTCTTTGGTGAACAAGGTCATGTCAATCTTCCCTCTTGTGTATCCGTTTTGCAGCAGATATGAGGACAAGGTCTCATACCAAGCTCTAGGAGCTTGATGGAGACCGTAGAGAGCCTTGTCCAACTTGTAGTATTTGTTGGGATGATGAGGATCTTCAAATCCCGGTGGTTGACATACGTATACTTCTTCCTTGATCTTCCCGTATAAGAAAGCACTCTTCACATCCATCTGAAAAACTTTAAAATTTTTGTAAGATGCATATGCCAAGAAGATGCGAATGGCTTCAAGTCGAGCGACCGGTGCGAAGACTTCCTCATAGTCAATCCCTTCCTGCTGACGAAACCCCTGAACAACCAGACGAGCTTTGTTTTTGATCACCACACCACGTTCATCCATTTTGTTGCGAAAGACCCATCTCGTTCCAATAGGATATTTTCCTTCAGGCAGATCCACGAGTTCCCACACCTTAAGTTTTCTGAATTGAAAGAGCTCTTCCTGCATCGCTTCTACCCAGCTTGCATCTCTCACTGCATCTTCAATGCTGAAAGGTACCGTTTGGGACAAGAATGCTGAAAGAGCGGTGTTGAGCTTGTCTGTCTGGTTTCTTGTAAGAACACCCTCATTGATTGGTCCAATGACGTTCTCAATGGGATGGTTCTTTGAAGATTTGTATCCCATGTTTTCTTCTTCTTGAACTTGTGGTGGTAGGTTTGAAAGGTGATCTCCAGGTGCTGATGAGCTGGATGGTTCATCTACAGACTGCTGATTTGGAGGTGTTCCTTCAGCATTTGAAGTGCTTTCAGGAATGTGAGAGGTTTCAGCAGCTGTATCACCATCATTGGGTTGAGGAGGAACAATTGGATCTGCAACAAGAGGAGAAAATCGAGTGGTGAATGGTGCAACGTCATCGTCAGAAGAGTGAAGGATATTCCCAAAGGGAGATGAACTTGCTGCTTGATTTTCATGAGTTTGATCTGCAGGAACTTGATGTTCAGGTATGACAAAGTGATTGAACACAACATCCACGTCAAAGAACCAGTCATGACCAGTTCCAGCATTAGTGGAGTTAGATTCTTGCCAGTCAACATAGAACGATTCAAGAACCATCTTGGTACGTTTGTTGTATACTCGATAAGCCTTTTGACTAGAAGAGTATCCAACGAAGAAACATTCGTCTCCAACAGCATCAAACTTCATGATATTCTCAAAGTTGTTCAGAAGAGTGCAGGAACATCCAAATGGCCTGAAATAATCAATGAGAGGTTTTCTTTTAAAAAGCAATTCATAAGCAGTTTTACCGCGTGGCTTGACAATCAAGACTCTGTTAAGAACATAACAGGCAATATTCACAGCTTCTGCCCAGAAGATGATCGGCAATTTTGAGTGGATGAGCATGGTTCTGGCAGCTTCAATGAGTGTACGATTCTTCCTTTCAGCCACTCCATTTTGCTGAGGAGTCCTTGTAGCACTATATTGAAGATGAATTCCTTTCCCGCTGCAGAATGTCATAAAGCTTTGGTTCTTGAATTCTGTTCCATGATCACTTCTGATAGACTTTACTTTCAATTTGATTATGTTCTCGATCAAAGGAACAAACAGCATCAAAGTCTCAGAAGCTTCACTTTTAAACTCCAAGAAGTACACCCATGTGAAGCGAGAGAAATCATCTGTAATCACCAAACAGTAAGACTTTTTACCCAAGCTTTTAACACTAATTGGACCGAAGAGATCCATATGCAGTAATTGAAGGGGAGAGTCAATTGAGTTCACTGTTTTGGACTTGTGCGATTTCTTGTGTTGTTTTCCTTTTGCACATGCTAAACATTTTTCAGAAAAAGGGAATCCCTTGGAAGGAAGACCTCTAACTAGATTTAGTTTAGAAAGTTTGTTCATATTTTTAAAATTCACATGCCCTAATCGCATATGCCATAACAGTGACTCAGAATCAGATGCCTTTGATAGTAAACATGTCATTGGGTATTCAGACTTGGCATCTCTCATGTTTATCACATATGTGTTATTCTGCCTAGGGGCTTTCAACATGATCATGTCAGTGGGTGGTTTAAATCCTGGCTTAAGGAAGATGCACTCCATGTCGTTGAACAACACTGAGATTCCTTTGTCACAGACTTGTGATACGCTCAACAGATTGTAGCACAATTCTGGAACATAGTTGACATCTTCTAGTGTTAGTGCGTCAGAGACTACATCTCCTATGCGAACGATCTTTCCACCATTCTCATTTCCAGCGAACGCCACAAACTCTCCATCAATGAACCGATAGTTCTTGAGGAGTTCTTTTAACCCAGTCATGTGTCTTGAAGCGCCGCTGTCGACATGCTAAAGATATCTCATAAGAGCTATCAACCATTTTTGTAGTTTATTCTGCAAAACAAAACAAAAGAAAGACAAAGATAAACTAAAGAAAAACTATGTACAATCATGACTCAAACATTTAATCAAGTGACTTTGGGAATCCAGGTCTGTTTTAGTTTCGATCTGTCGTGATTTTCACCCAAAATTGACTCTTGTCTTTTCCAGATTTGTGTATTTTTAACAAAACTTTTTACGGTTTCTTGAAGATTTTTGATCTGATCAGAAAAAGAATTTTGTGATTTGACATCTTTCTGTGATTTAGGTTTCAAGTGACAGTTTTTGACCACGTGACCCTCATTTCCACATCTGAAGCATTTTGAATGCTTAGGCTTGATCTTAGGTGAAGATCTGGATGACGATGGTTGTGATGTTTTTTTCTCGAGCTTGTCTGAGCAGGAGCTTTCACTTGAACTTGATTCATCCTTGTTGCTGCTTGATTCTTCATTAGTGTTGCCGTCAGGTAGGCTGGTGTTGCTCTCTGTATCACTTAGTGATTCTTCAGAACTTGAGTTACCTGTTTCACTTTGTGATTCTTCAGAACCTGATACATCTGTGGATGATGGGATAAACTCTGGGATTTCCTCAGTGAGAAATTTCCCAAACCTGTTAAGCTTTAGTTCTGGCACAAACACAGGTGGTTTACACGTATGTTTATCATCAGAAAATGCAGCATTAAGATCAACATAAACAGGCATAACATTGTCAACACAAACATTTGAACGTCTGATAGGATGCTTCCTATCATCAGGGGCCACAGCACCCTTTAAATCTAGTTTAGAGATCATATTAATACAGTCATCCGGCCTAGATAAACTATTACAGTTATCCATCCTAGATAAACTATTACAGTCATCCAAATTAGTTAAAGTATTACAGTCATCCAAAATCAAATTGTTTTTCGACTTTTCATTGTTCCAGATGAACCAATTCACTGTGGAGTAATTGTCACCTGGATGTCCTAACCCCACTGTCTGCCCACCACAACTTTCATCATCTTCCACCCGAGCCTGTTGGGTCACATCTGCATCGCTTTTACTTATGTTAGCATTTGACTCAGATTCATCACATTTGTTTTCAAAAAGATCATTTTTTGGATGAGGTGTTGGAATGGGTATGTATTCACTTTGGCTCAAGGGTAAGAATAGTGATCTTTCGATTCCATTCTTATCCTTATACCCAATTCCATCCTTTACAAATGATTGCCTTGCGCAATCAACGATATCAGTATGAGCCTGTTTGCTTACATTCCATTTGTCAACAATGATTTGAAGGCGAGTTGTTTCATTTCTAGATTTTTCTAATTTTGAGGTTAAATCATTTATTAGAAAATCCTTTTTGAGAAAAAATTCTTTTAAAGTCTGCATTTCAGCTAGAGTTTCATTTAACTTTCGCTGATATGCCCACTCGTTTTCTTTCATTTCAGAATTAATTTTACGGATATCGTCCATTTCTCTTAAAACTCTTCTGTTGTGTGACAAACAGTAAGCAACAGCTGTAACACACCTAGGTGAGCACAGCTTAGATTTTATTTCAAGAGGAATGTTTACCATGTCTTTCTCCTCAGCTTTCTTGGGTGCACTCTCCACCTTTTCAGCAGCTTTCTCAGGGGAAGTCTTCTCAGCTATCAATGCCTCCTCTCCAGTCTGATCTTTCTTTTTCTCAGCAACTAGCACACTCTTCAGTCCTGCATTCTTTAGCATTTCACCCTTTAGCACCTCAGTTGATGACCATTCTAGAGAATTCACACCGTTTGAGGATTTGGTGCAAATTTTGGCCATCAGGGCTTTGTTAGCTTCAACTTCTACTGCAGTTGCCTCTTCTCCCCAATCAAAATCTTCAACAAACAGTGCCTTCTGTGGTTCCTTCTCATTTCCCTCATTTCCATCAGTGATGGCCACCAACCTCTTAGCAGGCTTGATTTTAGCTTTGTTCAAAGTGGGACATTCATATTTGAAATGCCCAAGAACTTTGCAGTTGTAACATCTAATCTTTGACTTGTCAAAACCAGCTTTACCCATTCCCACTCTCCTACCAGTTCTGTCTTGAAATTTTTTAACTCTCAGAGTGATCATTGCCATCTGCCATTTGAGGTCCATTTCCTCCATATCATCTGGATCCACTTGATACATATCCTCTAGGGACATCATTTCATTCTTGATCTCACCAGTCTTTAGTGCTTCAAAACTGCTCATGAAGGTGTTGAAGAGTTCCACATGTTCAGTGGCCAACTTGGTGACCTGTGGAGTCAGTGTCTTCGCTGCCTTTTCTGAGTACATCGCTGCTTTACCTGAACTTGAACTTCCACCACCTAGTGAGTCCACATATGGATGTAGTGAACTTGAACCCATCTCACCAATCGGAGTCATCAATGCCAGATTCTTCATTGCACTGCTAGAGGTCACCTTTGGAACGGTCTGATTCATCTCTCTTTTTGTGATATCCATTTCAAACGACTTCAATGTGTTTATGAGATCAGCCAGAGTGGATTGTGCATCCAAGTAATCTTTCTTAATCAGCATGCATTGAATACTCCATTCCTTTGCAAGAGAATCAAGTAGTTTCTTGATGGAGTTACGGTTGTTGACAGGAATACCGTCCTTCTTCATTTTTGTTAACAGACTCATGAACCTGTCAATGTGTGACGACAGGCTTTCACCTCGAACACTTCCAAACATATCATATTCTTTCTGAATCATGTCTTGCTTGTTCTGTCTCATCTCAGCATTTCCCTCGTAGTACTCACTCAAAGCGAACCACAGATCATGCGCAGATCCGTACTCTTCAAACGTGTTGTACACATCATTAGACAAAGCCATGGTGAGAGCACCGTAGGCTTTGTGATCTCGTTGCATCAACTGCTTGTCAAGATCTGTGTAGGTAGTAGGATCAGTGTTGAACACCTCTCCTGCTTCAGTGGCCTCACTGGAATGTGAGGTCCAAGTTGCATAGACGTCCATTGAGTGTGATCATTGACAAAATAGAATGCTTTCATCCTGGTTTTCCAAGTACCATAGTCTTCAGCACCCATTAACTTGGGAATTCGGGTTATTGTTCCTGTTTCCAGTTCAGCTTGGGTTATAGGATTAACCGGGTATGAGTTGTTGTTACCAGCCATTGATTTAGAGTTGATTGATTGATTAATTTTATAGATTTTAGTGGTTACAGTCCAAAGAAAAGTCCAAAGTCCTTAATATTTGATGATCAGTCTGTAAGTGCGTAGTCAAGTGCGCAGAAGTGCTAAGTACGCAGACCAAATTGAGCAGCAACCTGAAACAATGATTCAACAGTAATGTTAAGATTTTGATCTCCTGATAAGTGCGCAGTCCTTGAAGTACACAGATGACTTAAGTGCGCAGGTCAGTCAGGGCTGAGCAAGACAAGTGCTCAGTCTTTGACTGATCAGTCTGCGTACTTATCTAAGTACACAGACACTTAAACTCTCGTTTAAGATTTTAGTGCGCAGAAACCCTAGTCAAGTACTCAAAAACTGCACCTTTCAGCAAGTACGCACACCAACTGGAGATTTCTGATAAGTGCGCAGAAACCCTAGTTGTGTTTCTGGAGACAAAGTAACTGTAAAGCCTTTTGAAAATTTAAGTGCCCAAACCAAGACACAAGTGCGCACACTTATGAGTTAAGTGCGCCCTGTATTCTGGAAATAAGTGCACAACTTGAAAAACAAGTATGCAGCTTATGAGCTAAGTACTCAAGGTATAAAATAAGTACTCAAAATAAGAAACAAGTGCGCAATTTAAGTGCGCAAATGCGTCTGAAAATGCACAAAACACATCAGAATCTTATCCAAGAGTTTTTCAATCAATTTGAAGTCCTCGGATGATGTTTCTACTAAAGATATTCAACTTTTAACACCTTAGAAACATACTTTCCACGAAATTTTGAAGCAAAAACAAAAGAAAAACACTCAAAGTTTTGATAAATACAAAAATTTATAGAAATCTTGATAATAAAAACTAACAAGATGAGGGTTTTGGTATCTTTAAATAGATACAATCTAGAGCACAATGGCTCTGATACCAAATTGTAGTCCCAAATACTAGATCTTGTTAAGTGCAAGAGATTGTTATCACTTAGAAACACCTATGAATTAGGTGATTTAAGTGACTAATCTTCTACAATCAAAGAAACTAGATGAATATTGTAAGAACCGACACACAAGATGAATAATACAATAATTCCATTGATGATTTAACACTGAAGAACCATGGATTACAACAAGTACGCACCTATCTTGTGCTATCAAAAAATAATGACCAAAACCCTAAACCCTAGCTGCAACATATGCATTCTATTTATAGGTGCACTGATGGGCCTGCGCACTTAAGCTAAGTGCGCAGGGCCCGTGTTCAAGTGCGCAGACCAGCTAGGGTTACACATAACTATCAAGGAATTACATAAACAACCCTCTAACTTCTAGACTTCATAACAAGCTATCAAAACACTTCATTCTGGTAACTGTGGTCTCAATATAACCCAACACCACCGCCACCTATCACCAACCATCACTGCCACTAACCACCACCCACCATCGATTTTATTTCTACGTCTTTTCGTGCATACCAAACAACACAAAGTAATGTTTTGTTTCATTCCCACAAACAAGACATTAAATGGAAATGATCCATTCCATTACCTTATCCATTTCATTAACTCGTCCATTCTATTGACTCGTCCATTCCATTACCCCATATCAAACACCCTTAGTGAGGGGGTGTATTGTACATTGAAATCCAATTATATAAATTTGTGCTGAAATCACTCTATCTATAAGCTCTATTTTCTGTTTATGATGTGTTTATGATTTATTTGATGAATTTTTGTTTATGAACTTAATTGATTATTGATTTCAACTATTAACTCAAAACACACACCAAACACTATCTGAGATCCAACAAATTAAAAATAGAAGGTAAATCTACTTATCACGGAAAATAAAAACAACCCATGTAATATATCATGTTGCTCATGCTCTTTTTCAACAACCCATATTTTTCTCGAATTTTCAGTCAAGACACCTTCACATCACATTTTCACTTCCTTGAAGCTTAGTTAATCCTAGACCAATTCTATACAATTGACCCGTTAATTGTTTGGTGACTTATTTACTTACCGACCTGTGAACAAACTCGATTTAACCAACAATGACAACAATAAAATCATATTAAGTTATTAACTAATATTATGGTTGGAGATCACGATGTCTCCATTTGGTACTCAAGGAGTACATTATCAAGTATTATCTATTCTATGTTACCTTATTAAGGAGAAGACATGTCTAGAAAAGTAATTTCCTCTCCCTCTTAAGATGGCATATGAAGAGGCCCTTCACAAAAGTGTAATCTTTGGTCATTTTATTCCATTCATGCCCTTGGGTACAATATGCAATGCCCATTGTATATGTGTGTACTACATACTTTTTATCCCTCTTCACATGTAACCACTCAAAATTTATTAATCTATTCTAAAGTTAATCCATTTATTTGATTTACAACTTGTACTCTTAGGAAAATCAATCGACTTTGTCTTCAATTCGGCAGTGAATGTGATATAAGTTTCCAATCCCTTGTGCTTTTGTAACAACTAAAGTAACCAAATTTGAGCCTGTGAAGGTTTAAATCTAATGCCACGATGTGGGTTTAATCTCTGACGAATGGAATTGGCCACCAGCGAAGGAGGAGGCGTGTAGCTTTTCAGCACGGTGGCGTTGACGGAGCTTCTCCATCTTTGTGGCGGCACTGGGCGGAGGTCTTGGGCGGGGTGACATCGGGGCAGGACCAGGGGAAACATTTTAAACGACTAGATGCGTCGACGATTTTTGCAATCTCAGGTAAAGAAATTGTCTCCTGACTTCTTCTATTGTTAATAAGCATTCAACCAAACGCCTCCTGTTGTTTACAATTTTGTTTCTTATCATATATAATATTAGTGTTTTACATTACTATTGTAGCCCCCTGTTCCAACTATTGTGAAGTCTAAAAACATGAGTATACTAACTTGGACTTACTCTTGAAAAAAGTTTGCTGCTACTATCACTAATTATCACGTAACGCACTAAATGTCATCCACTACCCAATACATAGTTCTTGAACAGTGCATGTATAACATAGAGTGGATGCTGCAATTTAGAAGTTCGTTAAATATGAGGAATTAGTGTATAACATTGGTGCAGCCATGAATGAATAGATAGTACACTTAAAGTTTTATTATTATATTTGTTGTAGTTCATGTTATTAGTAATTTCAGTTTCAAATATGAGGAGTGCATTGGGAAGACGAATGCACAGGCGATTGCACCAATTAATGTATTCGTATTTCATTTGCATTTTTATGCCGCTGCAACTTCATTTGCTTTTTCTTGGTCCATCTCTACATAATTTGCACCAGGTATGCTTTGATTCGATTGATTGTGTATGCACTAGATATGTTGGATTTTAGGGATAATTCATTGACTGGATAGAAAAGAGGCACTACTAAAGTAAGTAACTTCATTCTTTTAGTTATTGTTAATCCATTTGTTTTAGAAAGAGTGATTTATAAGCGTTCCATAATGCAGTAAAAATGCATTCTTTTACAACATATAATGCATAGTTGAACAATTCCTTTTTTTAACAATATTTTTCTTTTTTCTTTATTCTAATTATCTATTTTTTATGTAGCTTCTAGGAAGGAGTAGTGGATTTCAGGTGGCAGCAACTCACCGTCTGTGTACAAAAGGTCTTTGGCTTTGGAGTACTCCTATAAAGAGAACAGCTCTTGATGGAACTGAATACAGCCTATTACTATTAGACACCGAAGGAATAGATGCTTATGATTAAACGGTTGGCTTTACTTATTTTAAAATATGTAGTTCATTCTTTTCAGTTTAATTATATCAATAACGTAGCTTTTGTACGATTTTTTTGTAATTTTTTTAACTACTTTTAACAGGGAACCTATAGCATCCAGATCTTCTCTCTAGCTGTTCTCTTATCAAGCATGTTCATATACAACCAGGTTGATACTTTAGTCATAGTTTATTTTTCTTTTTACTTTTTTCTGTCCATTGCTGATGTTATTGTATGTTTTTGTATATTTTTTATACAGATGGGAGATATTGATGAGGCTACACTTGATCGCTAAGAGATGTTGCTGCCCAGAATGAGGTGACTTATTAAACTCATAATTTGTCCACATCTTTGATTCTTTTATCATTGATAGCAGTTTAATATTAGAAACATACACACATGGTGTATGACCATAATTGGTATGATGTAGCGTGGTGTCCGTGTTGGTGCTTATTTTTTTCACATGTTTTACTATATCCTTTACCATTTTATATAATTTTCAGATTCGAGAATCGATCCGAGCTCTTTTCCCAGATAGAGATTGCTTCACACTTGTTAGACCTTTAAACAACGAAAACGAGCTCCAGCGTCGATGCGGGTACGTATTTTGCAAATCTCATGGTTAGAAGAGTAATAGGCGATTTGAAAAATAATCAAATTTTCTATGGTTGAGTGGCTTGTCTTTCAATAATGTTGAATGAGTCTGTAAGTGGTGAGATGTTTGTCGAATGCCAGGTAAGCACAACTGCACAAGTGCTCTTTTCGCATCTTTAGAGGCCCACAATGAAACACATGCTAATAGAATAAGTTAATTATGTTTTATATTTTGTTTTAGGAGCTTCTTCAAATGTTTGGATTGCCATATATTATTGCTCTAATGGAAGCTGAAGCTCAATGTGCATACATGGAACTTGAAAAGCTTGTTGATGGTGTTGTTACTGATGACTCTGATGTTTGTTGTTTTGGGCACAAAGTGTTTACAAAAACATATTTGATGATAGAAAATATGTAGAGACATACTTTATGATGGTATGTGCCATATATAATTAACGTCATCAGGCCCATCACTGAAATGCAACATTCATGAGATGTTTCCTTTTTTTTTTGTAGAATATGTATGAATATGATGAATCTCATCTTAGGACATTGAAACAAAGCTTGGTTTAACACGAGAAAAGTTAATCCGTATGGCAATGCTCCTGGGAAGTGATTACACTGAAGGTATCAGGTAAGAATCTAAGATGGTTTTTTTTTTCTGTTTGTGATGTTTCATTCAGATTTGTTGACATAATATCTTGAGTTTTCTTTAGTGGAATTGGCATTGTGAATGTTTTATAAGTCATAAATGCATTTCCCGGGGAAGATAGGCTTCATAAATTTCGTGAGTGGATAGAATTTTCAGATCCATGTATCCTTGGTAAAGTTGACTCTAAAGAAGGGTCAAATACAAGGAAATGAGGGTCAAATGCCAGTGCTGAATAAAGCTTCTAAAGTTCATGAACTGAAGCAGATTTTCATGGATAAGAATGTAAAAGACACTTGTTTCTTGTTTTTAGTGTTATTTCCATGTCGATCACTCTTTTTTCTCATCACTTTTGACCTCTGTATAAATATATTGAATTTACAGCGAAATTTGAGCAAAAGCTGGCATATACCTTCTACTTTTCCAAGTGACGTAGTGGTTTCCGCATATGCATCTCCACAAGTAGACAGGTCTACAGAGCCTTTTTCATGGGGAAAGACAGATCTATTTGTTCTTCGCAAGTGAGCTTCTTTTTGAAATATTTTCATATATAATGTAAGTTAGTTACCCTGGTTTCTAACTTTTGTTGATATCTGCTTTTGCAAAGATTGTGTTTTGAGAAGTTTGGATGGGGCACACAGAAGGTAAACGAGTAGCTACAACCTGTTCTGGAGGAGTACAACAAACATGAGGTGTTCAATCTTCATCTCAGTTTTCCTGTATTAAATAGAGAAGAGATAACATGTTTGATTTTGACAATTTCATTTGTGTAGAATCAATTGTGATTGGAAGCATTTTACACTTGTAATGAGAGTTTTGCTAAAATTCGTAGCAAGAGGATAAGCAAAGCTATGAAAGGGATGGCAGGGAGCAAAAGCTCGGAGTTAATGGATTACAATGTGCAGCCACCTCCATCTAACAGGAACAAGAGAACGAAACCTAAGCATGTGGAAGATAAAAATGATGTAGAATCGCAGCAGCTTACAGAACAGTCAGAATTGTCAACTCAAGGGGGACAAAGTAAAAGCAACAAAAAAGGTTCAAGTGTTAAAGAACATGTAAATCAGTTGAAGAGGAAGAAGGAAAAAGAAGTGATAGTCTAGAACTTTCTGAAACAAGTTCTGATGATGGAAACCACAGTGACTATGCAACAAGTGCATGCTGAACATGCACATGGACTATGAAAGGTAAACACACGCATTAGACTCACATATGTCAAAGCCTCAATTTTTATCACTTTTTGATCAACTTACTGTGGTTATTGTTAGTCAAAACGGGTTAAAAAGTCTGCCATAGCCACATACAATGAAGACTTAGTAATATATCGGCAAACAAACTTATAGTATTTATGTGATATTTTTTATGTCTTTTCTTATAGAATTAGTGGAATTCAGGAAGGCCGTGGAAGATTTGTAGAGACAGTTGTTGGAGAAAGATGAATCTTGAAAGCAGTATAGGTTTCTAAAAATGAAATAAGTTCTATTCATATAATGCGCAATGAAGTGAAGAAACATGTACCAGAAAATGATGCTTTACTTTGGTCTACTCCAGCGCAGCTAGCCGATTTTAAGGGATGTATTTAAGGTCATGTTGTGTACGTTGGAAAGTGGTAACACAATTTTAAACAATGAGAAGAATATTGTTACTAGCTATGACTAAACATGCTATAGAAAATACGGTTTAGAAAGCCATTAAGCCATCTACATGTGACCACAATAACGATTCGGATGATGCTTTATTGGTGTTTGAAGCATATATTTCATCATCATTCACTAGAACATAGTAGCCATGGGGCTAATGAGACAGAATGCTTATGTAGTATTGTTTTGTGAATGAATTTTATTGCAACTTGACCACCACATGTATACATACTTTGATGTCAAACCTTGATGAGGGTATGATACGAACAAAGATTGTTCATCTGTGTAATAAAAAATATACGTTGTCTTGGAATTTGTGATTGATAGTGAACTACTTGACAAAGTTGTAAGTTTAAGGCACCTTTATAGTTTTAATGGCCTTCACAATGGGCTTTACGTACTAATACAAGTTTATGATTTATTTTTAAGATAACCGGAACTAGCCTTAAAGAAGATGAAGTAAAGAAATAGTTTCATCAACTTATTGACATAGCTAATTACTGCCATAGTTGGAGGTGGTGTTTTTTTAGAGATCTTAAGGATTCCTTGGTAATTTTTGTATGCGTAATGTTGTTTTAAGTAAAATATATTTAGGTAGAATTAAAAGAAACTGACATTATTGAACAAATAACGGAAAATGAATACAACGCTGTAAATTGTCCATAATCTCTTTTGCATATGTATGGGGATCCCGCGGCAATGTGTTGGCCTTTCTTTGCATGTTTGTGACCTTATATGTTTTGCGGCTGAAATAAAATGTGGAATGATTTGTGGTTCTTAACAGACATCATAACTTAATCTGATATCAGTTGGGACACCCGCCGCAACGCGCGGGCATTCCCACTAGTTGATATTTATTTGGGTGGCGTATGGATTTGCTTTAGGATGACTCAGGACTCAGGAGACGGTCTGGGTGCATGCTATCATACACCAACTGTCTGGGTGTGGAAAATTGCATTCGATTTGGCAATCTCACAAACTCACTCCATCAGTTTACTTTAGTTATTTTTCATTAACCAATGATGATTAAGACATGATTTTAGTCAAAACCATATGTACCATGTACATTCTAACACGTACGTGTGTGCGTGTATATAGAGTCTTTATTGGATAAATATCAACGTTTGCGTTCTATGTTGTATGATATGTACACATAAATATAGACATATATATATACCTTCTATTTTTTGTCCAATTACATTTCACAGGCAACGAGAATAAGATTGCCTAAAACAAAAACATCCAACTAGTTTCTATAAAAAAATTATTAATCAACCCCCTTTTTGTTTCTTGAAATAACAATCAAATCATTTGATCTTCTGATCAAATTGTCTCGATGCTACCATTTTCAAGCGACACTAGCTCAGTGAGTCGTTGCATAAGCAACTCAAAGTCATATTGGCTCTTGATGAGACTAAGTCGTGTATAACGATCTGTGGCACTAAATTTACTTCCAGCACGACCAATGATTTTCCCTACTCCTAGCAGTGCACTACAATCATCGTCTTCTTCTCGCTCACACTTTACCCATGCATAAGCTGTAATCATTTTGGATTCGGACGTGTTCACATAGATTTGAACATAAAGTTTATATATAAACACTTTACAAATGATGTGAACTTACCTGGAGATGGTAGTCTAGTTTCGTTAAAGAAGTTACAATGTAAAGGATGTCTGTTCTGGATTGAAAATCTTGTTGACTTTGACATGACAGAAGTCAACCTATCCCAACGCTCCCTCATTGTATTGTAAGAAAATTCAAATAGCGGTTTTCCATTGCCTTCTACGGCTACTTTTAAAAGCTTCAAAACCCTTAATTGAGTATCTTTTGAAATCCCCAAATCAGCCACTGAGATATATTTTGAGAACTTCTCGTATACATCTTTATCTTTAATCACGGCCCACCTATAATCAAGGTGTAAAGACGTTAAACAAAACAAATCAATTTTAAAGTTAAGAATCTGTGAAAACCGCATAAACATTCAAACACATACCCAAAACGTGTACCAGCATGACCCGTGAGCTTAGAAAGTGTAAAGATCATGAGGTCATGATTTGATGGGCCCGGGATGGGTGTAAAATGTGGCCAAAAATAGGCATGATCATATATCGTCTTCCCTTCAAGAACCGGTTTTTTCAACTCCCCGTCTGGATTGTTTGGTGAGGTTACAAATTCAATCACTTCCATGTTGTTTGTTGAATTATTTGATTGCCATGAGTTTGTGTCTCCTTCAAACTCAAAAGTCTCGGAATTAAAGAACATAGTTTGCTCCTTGTACATCTATAAATCAACAAAAAAATAAAACCAAGAAACCTAGCCAGTGAGTCATAAGAGAAAAATGGGGATTATAACATCTTTTTTGACATTAAATTTGTTACCGGATAGAATGGGATTGAAGCGAGCACGTTGGAAGGTGAGGAAGAGTTTTGTGACGAGAGGGCATACACGGCTGCATTAAGAAGTTGGGTTGAGCCGATACCAAAGACCAAATATCGCCCTTCGGTAACTGCATTCCCGACAAGTGAATGCAGTTTACGGATGTAGTTTTCGAGCTCTTTAGACATCGTAGTGTAGTCAGCGTATCGGTAACTCATACGATGCCACCCTGATATGACAACTGCACTATCAGTTGCGTGTTGCATCCAGAATGGCTCCAAAAACACAGGATCCCCGCTACATTATTAATATAACACATTTTGAAATCAAATGAGGTGACGACCGTATGATAAATTAAAGGGAAAATTTCCAAAATAAACAATTGACCAAGCATATTTTGTCAAAATAAACACCTGATGCGTCTAAACATTTGGGATGAGACACTCTTTTGTGTCTACCAATAAGATGATTACACGTGTAAAGTGTTCAGACGCTTTAATTTTTAAGGTCCCTGCATCTAAACTTTAGACGCGAGGCTGTTGTTTAGACGCATCCTTCGCGTCTAAAGAATAGGTTAGCCCCTTTGCGTCTAAAGAACAGCCTCGCTTCTAAAATTTAGACGCAGAGACCTTAAAAATTAAAGCGTCTAAAGACTTTACACGTGTAATCATCTGATTGCTAGACGCAAAAGAGTGTCACATCCCTAATGTTTACACGCATCAAGTGTTTATTTTGGCAAATATGTTTGGGCAACTATTTATTTTTGAAATTTTCCACTAAATTAAAACTAGAATATTTCATTTTGGATTTAGGTTTATCATGGGACCCACCCTTTGGCTCGTAGTTTACTGGACAAGGACCCTATATATTATTACGTCAGTGGTTGAAAATGATATAAGATTAAATTAAGTACCTATCACACTCCATTTCTTTTTCAGCTCACTACAATTTGATTCAAGCATTCAGGCTTTTTTTTTCTTTTTTCTTTTTTTTTTCCCACCTTTTCTAAGTTATTGACTTTTAGTATATTATACTTTGTTTGATTATTATTATTATTATTATTATTATTATTATTATTATTATTATTATTATTATTATTATTATTAATTTTCTGAAATATTTATAACTTTAAATCATCAACAGTTAGATGTTTTATTTTAACAACTTTTTACACATAAGTAACACCAAATATTGCACTATAAACATTAAAACTCACATCATTGTTGTGGGGTTAAGCATTATACCACTAAATTATTAGGTCAAGATCTTTGTTACTTGTTAGATCATGTTAACTTATAATATGATATATATTATTAGACTTTATCATGTTAATAAATCCAAATTTTTTATTGCTTGATTTCGTTTTTAATTTTTTATGGCTTGTTAATAGGAATAGAAAAGCAAACATTGTTTGGTTGAACTGATTACAAAACCTTTTATTATTCATGAAATCGTTTTTTTCTTTTCCTGCCTAGTTTTTTCCTCGGTAGTAAGTTACAAAATCCAGTTTTTCAAAAAAAATAAATAAATAACAAGTTAGATTATTTGATTGTTACTAGTCTCAGTAGTACGTTATTAACTTGTTATTTATATCTTTCTTATGTGATCTAGCCCGACCTGAAAATTATCAAACTCGACTTAATAGAAATCCGAACAAAAATTCCAGGTTTATTTATGTTTGATCACTGATTAATTAAGTTAGTTTCATTACTCAAAGATTCAACATGAAACAAAAAAAGGATAAACAAAATTACCTATCAGCATCTGCAGAACATCCAGGAGACAACTCAGAGCAATCAGTTCCACCATAGCAATCAAAGCACTCACACACAGGTTGACCTTCGTAAGTCAAACCGTCGACATAAGCTCTACCATGGCCAGAGCATGAGATCGCTGCAACCGCCTCTGCCTCAGCAGCAGCTTTCTCGGTCCAACTCAACACTGAGTGGCAACTATTCTCCAGCTTCTTCTCTAGCAACCAACCTCTACCTATATAAAGATTTATGCTAAACAGTATATTGATTGCAATAGAAATCATTAAACAAACTCCATAGCAATATTGCTTTGTTTTCCCCATTTTTTTACGTGGAAGTCTATTTTTTTTCCTTGGAGAATCAGAATGATAAGGGGAAATGTTGTTGTTATTTATTCCTTCCTTAGATACACAAGTTGAAACCAGTGGTTTAAAGATGATCAGTGGGTCCTGAGTTGATTGTCAAAGCAAATAACCAAATATTAAACGTAAGAAACAACCTTTATTTGAACGCACTTAAAATCACGTGTCTTAATACGACCTATAAAATATATTTATCTACTTGGAATCTTAATGGTTATTAAAGCCTGGTCTATTTCAACCCCCACCTTCTATTTTCACCCTCTCAAAGCGCCTCGTTTAGGCCTAAGCGAGGCGTTTCGAATCAAAGATTTATTTTGGAGTGGTTTTTGATGTTTTGAGTTGGTTTTTTTCTATTTTTTTATTTAATAATTATAAAAAGTTAAAAAAATTTAAAAAACAAAGTAGTAACCCTAATCAAACTTCAATGACTTAAACTTGACATCATCAACCACGTATAGTCAATGAATGCGGTATGCGCGTTAAATTTCATTAAATGCGGCAATCTATGGATCCGGTTGGAGTCTAAAGCTTCATGTGTCATCTTGGTCGAACTCATGTTGCAACATACGTCTTGAGTGTGTTAGGGTTCGAAATTTTAGGGCTTTTTAGTGGGTTTTTCCATCCTTGTGTTTCCAATTTTTTTTTTTAATTAGCTTAAATCTCTCTGATCCATGGTACCTTGAAGACTAGATTCGGTGCAATCGATGAACATCATTCAAAATTTCAACTTCTCGTTCAGGTGCTTATGTCCACCAACCTACTTGATCGTTGACAGATATCTCTCCGATATAAGAAGAGTTGTCTTCAATGATTCTAAGAAACTTGAAAGAAGAGGTACCTTGAAGACTGGATTCGGTGCAATCAGAATCCGAATGCGGTATGCGGGTTAAATTTCATTAAATGCGGCAATCTATGGATCCGGTTGGAGCCTAAAGCTTCGTGTGTCATCTTGGTCGAACTCATGTTGCAACATACGTCTTGTGTGTGTTAGGGTTCGAAATTTTATGGCTTTTTAGTGGGTTTTTGCATCCTTTTGTTTCCAATTTTTTTTTTTAATTAGCTTAAATCTCTCTGATCCATGGTACCTTGAAGAAAAGACACTTCAATGATTCTAAGAAACTTGAAAGAAGAGGTACCTTGAAGACTGGATTCGGTGCAATCAGAATCCGAATGCGGTATTAGCGTTAAATTTCATTAAATGCGGCAATCAAGGGATCCGGTTGGAGTCTAAAGCTTCGTGTGTCATCTTGGTCGAACTCATTTGGCAACATTCGTCTTGTGTATGTTAGGGTCTGAAATTTTAGGGCTTTTTAGTGGGTTTTTCCATCCTTGTGTTTCCATGACACAGGCAAGTCCTCGTCTGATCCACAAAACAAAACAATAATCTTGAAGTTTTTTAATACAGCCATTTTTCCCTAGTTTACCAGGAATGGGTTGAAGGTGTGTGTTGCAAATATAATAAACAAAGATAATACAAGAAGATGATCAAGGATGCTCCAACATAACTTGCACCGGCTTGAGATATAAGTTTGATTAGCTTAAATCTCTCTGATCCATGGTATCCACTTTCAAGTTGTCTTGATTATTGACAGCTATCTCTCCGATAACAACTGAAAAGTTGTCTTCAATGATTATAAGAAACTTGAAAGTAATTACAAGAAGATGATCAAGCATGCTACAACATAACTTGCACCGGCTTGAGATATGAGTTTGATTAGCTTAAATCTCTCTGATCCATGGTATCCACTTTCAAGTTGTCTTGATCGTTGACAGCTGTCTCTCCGATAACAACTGAAATGTTGTCTTCAATGATTATAAAAAACTTGAAAGTAATTACAAGAAGATGATCAAAGATGCTACAACATAACTTGCACCGGCTTGAGATATGAGTTTGATTAGCTTAAATCTCTCTGATCCATGGTATCCACTTTCAAGTTGTCTTGATCATTGACAGCGATCTCTCCGATAACAACTGAAATGTTGTCTTCAATGATTATAAGAAACTTGAAAGTAATTACAAGAAGATGATCAAAGATGCTACAACATAACTTGTACCGGCTTGAAATACGAGTTTGATTAGCTTAAATCTCTATGATCCATGATACCTTGAAGACTAGATTCGGTGCAAACAGATGAGTTATCTTCAAAATTGATGTAATGTATAAGTTTTAGAGTCAGTAAGCATTTAAAGAACTTGCACCGGCTTGAGATATGAGTTTGATTAGCTTAAATCTCTCTGATCCATGGTATCCACTTAAATCAACCGAAATTGAGTATCATCAATTTGGTATTAGTGGTTGGAAACTGTGATGACAAAGCTGGTGTGTGTTGAAACAAGGTATGGATATGGAGAACATGGAATGAGATGATTTCGATTTTCGTACAAAGATAGTTGTTAACGATCAAGGCAACATACTTGAAATCAATTTGACGGTAAACAATTCCTGCTCATCTTGATGAATATCTTCTGATGAATGTCTTCATCAATTTCCTTGATCTACGCATAAGTGTGAGAGTCGATCTGACTGTTAAAAGTATCAAGACTATGAAATTAGTAAAACAACTTTTCAGTTGTTATCGGAGAGATAGCTGTCAACGATCAAGGCAACCTGATAAAGGCTGAACACGAGTGTAATCAGACAAGGTGCTATGAAAACCACCAACGATCAATTATAATATAGTCCGGAAGTCAAGCATATCAATTAAACATGCAAAAATTACGTTCTGAAAAAATATGGGTATCGAATGTATAGTCGAAGGACCACGTACAATGATTCATAAAAGTTGTACAAAGTTGGATGTTTCTACTGAAAAACCCAAACGAGCAATAAACGAAGCGAAACGCCTCAATAATATTTTCTTGGCTTGGAAACAACTTAAAAGAACTAAAAATGAATTAAAAATATTTTTTGGTCAATAACAGATAATTTTAAAGAATTAAAAGAAATTCATTTTTTTTAAAAAAAGGCCAAAGCGCCTAGCTTTGGCCAAAGCTAGGCGCTTGAGTGGTTTGATTAGACCACAGGCGCCTCGCTTTGACCAAAGCGAGGCGTTTTGGCCTTTAAAAAAAAATGAATATCTTTTAATTATTTAAAATTATCTGTTATTGACCAAAAAATATTTTTAATTCATTTTAGTTCTTTTAAGTTGATTCCAAGCCAAGAAAATTTGTTTGAGGTGTTTCGCTTCGTTTATTGCTCGTTTGGGTTTTTCAGTAGAAACATCCAACTTTGTACAACTTTTATGAATCATTGTACATGGTCCTCCGACTAAACCTAACACACAATAATTTGTTTTAAATCATAAGCTGGTGTGTGTTGAAACAAGGTATGGATATGGAGAACATGGAATGAGATGATTTCGATTTTCGTACAAAGATTTCATAAGTAAAAGTCAGTTGTTATCGGAGAGATAGCTGTCAACGATCAAGGCAACATATTTGAAATATTGCAGATCAGGGTGTTACCAAGCATGTCAAGAAATGATAATTTTCAAATATTGCAGATCAAGGTGTTACCAAGCATGTCAAGAAATGACAATTTTCAAATATTGCAGATCAAGGTGTTACCAAGCATGTCAAGAAATGATAATTTTCAAATATTGCAAGTCTAAATCGTTGTACGATGTCTTTTTCAGAGGAACCCTTGTTTGATTGTACTCGTGTTCAGCCTTTATCAGGTTGCCTTCATCGTTGAAAACTATCTCTCCGATAACAACTGAATTTTACTTGCATGCCTGAAAAGTTGTTTTACTAATTTCATAGTATTGATACTTTTAACAATCGGATCGGCGCTAACGCGCAAAGCATCTAGATGGATCTCGACTCTTGGGATGTTGCAGGTGTTTGAAAAGTTTGAACTGAAATTGAACAGTTATTTGGAATGTTCCTGATCATCACAGTTATGCCTTTTTTGATCAGAAAATATATTCCCAAACAATTAAAAATAAATTTTCATGCAAGCAAGTAAAATTCAGTTGTTTTACTAATTTCATAGTCTTGATACTTTTAACAATCGGATCGGCGCTAACGCGCAAACCTTCGTTTTTGTTTTTTGATAGAAAGGAACTAAGTTGCAAATACGATAATAATGTAAATAATAATAATAATAATAATAATAATAATAATAATAATGTAAAGGTAAATCATGGAAAGTTGAACTCAAGAAACAAAGATGAAACCGATTAATGTTCTTTATGTATGAATAATGACCCTCTGGCAAACCTACGTAAAGGACTAAAGCCACATATCTTGCCATTGATACCAACGACGATTGCCAGAGGGTCACTATTCATATATAAAGAACATTAATCGGCTTCATCTTTGTTTCTTGAGTTGAACTTTCCATGATCTACCTTTATCATCTCAGAGAGATATTTGTCAACGATGAAAGGGAACCTAAAACCATAGAAGTCTTGAAGACTAAATGTCTTTTTACAAAAAGGTAGACCACACCACTAGAGCAAAATGTTGTGTGTAAGTTTTATTTAGCGTAAAAACATCATTGTACATATACCTCCTTATTTAAAACAAACCACATCATTGTACATATACCTCCTTCATCGCTGACAGATATCTCTCCGATAAGAGAAGATGAAGGGTTACTACTCTGCACTTCAAGTAGAAAAAGATGAAGAAGAATAAATGAAGTCTATTATAGAGGTTAGTAGGTTACTCATTACCGGTGGAAATGGGAGCTGGCCATGCCCGTAGTGTTTGAAGCCTAGTTCTTTTGGCCACAGGTACAGAAATGTTATAAATGTTTTGGACGTTAGCAGTGTGTGTTGATCGTTGATCGTTGAAGGTAAACATGGACAGTGAGTAATATGACTGGACAGTGAGATTGATAACTTCTCTATGGAAGTTGCTAAAATACTTAAACAAAAGCTGAAATTGAACAGTTATTTGGAATGTTCCTAATCATTACAGTTATGCCTTTTTTTGGTGAAATGAACTTGAAGAAATGATTTGGTGGATCTGTCATGAGTTAAACAAAAGCTGAAATTGAACGGTTATTTGGAATGTTCCTGATCATTACAGTTATGCCTTTCTTGATCAGAAAATATATTCTCAAACAATTAAAAACAACTTTTTCATGCAAGCAAATAAATTCAGTTGTTAGACAGTGAGTAATATAACTGGACAGTGAGATTGATAACTTCTCTAGGGAAGTTGCTAAAATAGTTAAACAAAAGCTGAAATTGAACAGTTATTTGGAATGTTCCTGATCATTACAGTAAAATTCAGTTGTTGGACAGTGAGATTGATAACTGGACAGGTTAGCCAAATCATACGAGAGTGGCAGGAAAAAGCTGACATTTTGATCCAAAGGAACTTCAGGTTAGCCAGACGTTTGTCAAACAAACAATTAAAATAAACTTTTCATGCAAGCAAGTAAAATTCAGTTGTTGGACAGTGAGATTGATAATTGGACAGGTTATACAGCTTTTTCTGCTACCTCGTATGATTTGACCCGAAGCGCCTAGCTTAGGCCTAAGAGAGGCGCTTTAAAAGGGGGGTTGAAATAGAAGTTGGGGGTGGGAATAGACAGACCCTGGCCAAATCATACGAGGTTGCATGAAAAAACTGACATTTTGATCCAAAGGAACTTCAAGTTAGCCAGACGTTTTTTAAAAGAACAATTAAAATCAACTTTTCATGCAAGCAAGTAAAATTCAGTTGTTGGACAGTGACATTTTGATCCAAAGGAACTTCAGGTTAGCCAGACGTTTCTCAAAAGAACAATTAAAAACAACTTTTCATGCAAGGAAGTAAAATTCAGTTGTCGGGCAGTGAGATTGATAACTGGACAGGTTAGCCAAATCATACGAGGTGGCAGGAAAAAGATGACATTTTGTTCCTTGATGCAGAAAGAAATCAACAGTCGGATCGACGATTTTGTTTACCCTCCCATTGATTTCAAAAATGTTCTTTTGACAAACGTCTGGCTGAAAAAAAAATACTAACTCAAAAGACCAAAAAATAACCAAAAAAACTTTCTTGATTCGAAGCGCCTCGTTTAGGCCAAAGCGAGGCGCTTCGAGTCACAAATCAACTTTTTCTGACCTCGTACCGAGGTAGTTAAAAAGTAAAGAAAGCGCCTCGCTTAGGCCTAAGCGAGGCGCTTTCAGGGGGTGAAAATAGAAGTGGTAGGGGTTAATTATAACCACCCTTATTAAAAGCTGGCTACCTCTTAATTATGAGTGTCCGGAGTGTGTGTAGGGGGGGGGGGGGGGGGTTGATAGTAGTTAAATGATAATATAGCTGGAAATGTAATAATAGAAAGTTCAAGGACTAGCTTTAACAAGTAGCGATAGTTCAAAAGTTAGTTAAAGTAGTTACTAGCTGTTATGTTGTATAAATAATGATCAATCAATCAATGAAAGGTATGCTATGTTGATTGAATTTCCTCTTTCTGTTCTCTTATTCATTTCATAGCTATCAATTGGTATCAGAGCCGTCAATTCTCTCGACCTCTGATCACCACGACTACCAACCACCGTGCACCGTCGTTAACCACCATAACCAACATCAATCTTTCGTCATTCATTTTCATTTCTTTCCATTCTTTGTTTCGTTTCATCTGTTCTATTTCATTTCAAACGTAGGTTTGATCATTGCTGATCATACCATTCCTATTGATTGACCAATTTGTGGTTAATCAATTCTGTGGATCGATCATTTGTGATTTGTCCACTCTTATTCAGGTCTTTTCATCATTTCTTGATAATATTCTTGTATTTGTTTGATAATCAATATGACAACTACCCGTAATCAAAATCTTGAACAGAAAATTCAAGAACATGACAACACTTTGAATTGATTAGAGGCAGTTGCTGGCCAGAATTTAACTGAAATTGAAGGATTGAAGTCATTTGCTTACAAGACCGCTGAAAATCTTCAGAAGAATACCGAGAATCTGCATGCAATCAAAGATCAGTTAGAAACTCAGATTAATGAAATCTTGAGAACAATTCAGAATCAATCTTTGGGTAGTAATAATAAGCATAATGATAATACGAATAATATGGCTCATAATAACACAAATGTTATTATGAATCATACCACTCAAAATGTTGATAATAATAATAATAATAATAATAATAATAATAATAATAATAATAATAATAATAATAATAATAATAATATAGTTCATTCAAATGCTGGAATGAATTATAATCCACACAATAATAGATTGACAAAGATTGAGATTCCAAAATTTGATGGAGATAATGTAGAGGGTTGGCTTTGTAAAGAAGAACATTTCTTTGCAATTGACCAAACACCTGAATCTTTGAAAGTGAGGCATGCAATTGTGCATATGTATGATATAGCCCTGTTATGGCACCAGTCATTTGTGCAGTCAAGAGTGGGAAACATTGATGGTATGACATGGCCTGAATACAAGAATACAAGAATACAGTGACTGCAAGATTTGGTTTAATATTGCCATGGGAACTTTGGCAGCCATTAGACAGACATGAACTCTTGACAAGCTCAATCAAGAATTTGATATGGCTTTGACTAGGGTGACAATTTGTGATGAGTATGCAGTAAGTCAATATCTGAGGGCCTTGAAACCAAAGATTGGTTATCAAGTGAGACTACAGAGGCCCAAGAATTTGCCTGAGGCTTATTTGCTTGCAAGAGTGCAGGATGAGGCCTTAACTGTTTTGTAGCCTGTTCAAACCAGAAGCACATGAAACACTTATTCTACTTATAATAATAACAACAACAACAACAACAATAATAATAATAATAATAATAATAATAATAATAATAATAATAATAATAATAATAATAATAATAATAAACCATTTACAATGGCTAACACTAACAAAGTTTCTTTGCTTCCTAGTTCAAAAGTCATCAATTCAAAGAGGTGGACTTTGACCCATAAGGAAATAGAAGAAAAGAAAGCAAAAGGTGAGTGTTTTGGTTGTACAGAAAAATATTCTCAGGGTCATGTTTGCAAAAACAAACAATTGTTTTCTATTGAGTTGGTGGCTATTGATGAAGAGGAGGATATGCCTGTCTTGGAAGATTTGATGAGTCAAGATATTCAAGAACCAAAAATATCCCTTAATGCAATGATGGGAGTACCATCATTTTCAACTATGAGGGTTCAAGGTTCTATAGGTACTAAAACTCTGCACACCCTGACAGATTCAGGATCCACTCACAATTTTTTGAATGAACAATTAGCCAAGAAGATGAACTGTCCTAACAAGAAGAATGCAGAGGTAAAAGTCACTGTAGCAGATGGTAATAAGGTGGCTTGTACTCAGATGTGCCCTAATTTTCAATGGAAAATGTAAGGTAAGTGGTTTAAAGCTGATGTCATTTTGATTCCATTATCTAACTATGATCTGGTATTGGGGGTGCAATGGCTACAAACACTCAATGATATAGTTTGGAATTTTAAAACATTGACTATGAAATTTAAAGTTGAAGGGCAATGGGTAGAATTGAAAGGAATAAAGAATAATGAAGTATCCATCTGTTCAGCTGAAAAAATGGATGATATGTTGAAAAACAGTGAACCACTAGTACATGCTCAAATGTTCAGTTTGAGTACTAATGGTGGTGAAACATTCCAACATGATCCAATTGTTCTTGTTAAGGATAAAGATAGGGAGTTGGAAGAATTGTTAAATAGATTTGAGGATGTGGTTGCTGTTCTAACTACTTTACCTCCTAAGAGGGAGTTTGACCATCAAATAGTGTCGAAAGATGAGAATGTAACTATAAACCAAAGGGCCTATAGATATCCTGCAACTCATAAAGATGTCTCGGAGAAATTAACTAAAGAATTAGTAGATTCAGAGGTAGTTAGGCATAGTCAGAGTGCTTTTGCTTCACCTGTAGTCTTGGTAAAGAAGATAGATGGGCCATGGAGGTTTTTTGTGGACTATAGGCAATTGAATGAAGCTACTGTTAAAAATGGATTTCAAATTCCTTTGATAGAAGAGTTATAAGATGAATTGGGTGGGGCTACTGTGTTTTCTAAGTTGGACTTAAGGGCAGGATATCATCAAGTGAGAATGGCTGAAAAAGATATCCACAAGACTGCATTTAGAATAGAACTCATCAAGGACTTTTTGAGTTCTTAGTTATGCCTTTTGGCTTAACTAATACTCCTGCCACTTTTCAGGCACTTAAGAATGATACTTTTCAGTCACTAATGAAGAAAAACACCCTGGTTTTCTTTGATGACATATTAGTGTACAGTCCAACTATGTCTCAGCATGTTAAAGATTTAGAACAAGTGTTACTACTGCTGAGGAAGACCTCCCTGTATGCAAAAAGCTCTTTTGGTGGTAAAACAGTGGAGTATTTAGGGCATGTTATATCTGAAAAAGGGGTCCAAACTGATCCAGGCAAGATAGGAGCTATTGAACAATGGCCTATTCCTAAAACTTTCAAGCAATTAAGGGGTTTTCTGGGCCTAACTGGATATTATAGAAGACTTATAAGGGCTTATGGTGAAATAGCAAGGCCATTAACTGATCTTCTGAAGAAAGATGCTTTTGAATGGAACAAGATGGCTCAAGAAGCCTTTGAACAATTAGAGAAGTCATTGGTTAGTGCTCCTGTGTTAGCCTTACCTAATATTGAAAAGTTGTTTGTTGTAGAGACTAATGCATCATCTACTGGGTTGGGAGCTGTGCTGATACAAGAAGGCCACCCTTTGGCGTTCATCAGTAAGTCATTATCTCTTAGACATCAATCCATGTCAGTTTATGAGAAAGAGTTGTTAGCTATTTTATTAGCTGTAAAACAGTGGCATCACTATCGCATTGTTAAAAAGTTCATAATAAAAACTGATCACAAAAGTTTGAAGTATCTGTTGACACAGAAGATCACCACTCCCTTACAAAAAACATGGTTAACAAAACTAATGGGCTATGATTATGAAATAATATATAAGAAAAGGGTGGATAATATAGTGGCAGATGGGCTTTCTAGAGTAAATGGGTTGGCATTATTTGAAATGGGAATCAGTTCTTTGGACCCTATGTCGCTGCAAAGAATAAAAGACTTATGGGGGCAAGATGGTCATTTACAGTCTGCCGTACAACATCTGCAACCAGGGGGTACTAATTCATAATGTAAGCTAGGATGGCAGTGTGTTAAGGAAGAAAAGAAGAATTTGGGTGGGAAATGATCCTGCTTTAAAACAGGATATTCTGCAGTTAGTCCATTCTTCTCATTAGGGGGCCATTCTAGACACATTCCTACTTTGAAGAAATTGCACAGTCTATTCTATTGGAAAGGTAGTTCAAAAGATGTTTTGGCTTTTGTCAAAGATTGTCATGAATGTCAGCAAGCCAAATATGAACCTGTTGCAAATCCAGGTCTATTGCAGCCTTTACCAGTTCCCACACATGTTTTCACAGACATCTCAATGGATTTTATCTCTGGTCTTCCCAAGTCACAAGGAAAAGATACTATTCTGGTGATTGTAGACAGGCTTACCAAGTATGCTCATTTCATTGCTCTTTCTCATCCATATTCTGCTCCTCATGTAGCCCAGCTCTTCCTTGATAACATTTACAAGTTACATGGTTGTCCATTAAATATTGTGTCTGGTAGAGATCCTCTATTCATGAGTCAATTCTGGAAAGACTTTATGAAACTGCAAGGGGTACAGTTGTCATTTTCAACTGCTTATCACCCTCAAAGTGATGGGCAGACTAAAGTTTTAAATAGATGTTTGGAAGCATACTTAAGATGCATGTGTATGCACAGCCCTAGTCAATAGATGAAATGGTTAAGCCTTGCAGAGTGGTGGTATAACACAACTTATCATTCAGCCATCAAGTTGACACCTTTTGAAGCCTTATATAGATTTCCTCCTAATATCCATATTCCTAATGATACCAATGTGGCTGTTGTTGAAGAATTATACAGAGATAGAGAAGTGATGATTGTTAAACTGAAAGAATCTTTGGCTCAAAGTAGGAATAGAATGAAGCAATATGCAGATAAAAGAAGGTCTGAGAGATCTTTTGAAGTTGGAGATTAGGTCTATTTGAAGTTACCTTTGTGCAGACCACTATGAGAAGAAACAAGCATTCTAAATTGGGGCCTAGGTATTTTGGTCCATTTCTCATTCTAGCTAAAGTAGGAAAGGTGGCCTATAAGCTAGACCTGCCTGATGAAGCCCAGATCCACAATGTTTTTCATGTTTCCTTTTTGAAGAGAGCCCATGGTCACCATGTTCCAGTTTACCCTTGCCTGTGGGAAACCGTTTTCTGCTACAGCCAAGAGCTATTGTTGATAGCAGATTAATTTGAAGGGGTGATAGACAAGTTAAGCAAGTTTTGGTTCACTGGAAAGATTTGCCACTTTCTGAAGCAACTTAGGAGTATGAGGATGATTTTGCTTTACGTTTTTCTGAATTTCTTGATTCTTGAAGATAAGAATCATTTCAGCAGGGGAGTTATGATAGTAGTTAAATGATAATATAGCTGGAAATGTAATAATAGAAAGTTCAGGGACTAGTTTTGACAAGTAGCGATAGTTCAAAAGTTAGTTAAAGTAGTTACTAGCTATTATGTTGTATAAATAATGATCAATCAATGAGTGAAAGGTATGCTATGTTGATTGAATTTCCTCTTTCTGTTCTCTGATTCATTTCATAGCTATCAGGGGGAAGCCCCTTGGGCAGGGGATTTTCCAAGGGCTTGGGGGAGGGCTTGAGTATGATGTGTAATTTTTTGATTGGCTAGGTTTTTTTTATTTTAACTTTAACACTCCCACTAAATAATATAATATTATTCCCTTCACCCTCCTCTCCCCCCCCCCCCCCCCTCCATTCCTTATAGTTTAATAATTTATAGTTTGTTAATGGTTAAGAGGTAATCTTAAGTCTAAATGGTTAAGAGACTTAAGATTACCTCTTAAAAACACTATGAATTATTTTGATGTAGCCTTTTAATAACCATTAAGAGACTATTAAATAGCTCGTTTATAAGGTTGAAGTTATAAATTATATAATTAAAATTGTATAAACAAATACAACTCAAACACGACATGCCTGTAAAGATGGCATGTATATTAATTAAACTGGTTAGATCAATAAAGTCAAAACCTAATTATTTTTTGTGTGAATTAGTTATGTAAATGGCTTCGAAAGAAAGAACAACACAGTTAAATTGTTTTTTAACTCTATACTACACTTTACCCTAGCAACTTAATTTATTGATTTTCATATCATTCAAGCATGAGGTCCCCTCTTTTGTTTTTAAAATTATATATAAATGAAACTAAAATAAGCGATAAGGTATATGTGGTATTTACGTAGCTCTTTGAATTAATATCTTTTATATATTAAAATTAGTAGTTTATACCTTGGGAGCGTTTCGGGATTAGAAAATCTAATATGACGTAATAAAATCTTCAATATATGATTTGCACAAAGATACGAAATTGTGCAAATGATATACTGTTGGTCAGTTTTGACTGTATGTAATGAAAAACATAAACGTGTAACTGATGTCGCAGGTGACTTGAGGTCGACATACTTGTCAGTGGATTCGGGTTCCCTTTAGGATATGCAGTTCTGATGGTTTATATGTGTTCTTGAGTTATGAACACATTGAGAGATATGAGAGTAATAGGGGACAACTACATTAGTGGTTATGGTTTGTGTCAACCATAATCTCATAATAACCTCTCTATTTATACACCCAGGGGACACCTTAATAAGGCCCATCTAATGATAGTCGGCCCATCAAAGACATATCTGTTATTGGGCTTAGGATAATATTAATAATTGATCATCATAATATATTTGATTATAATGGCTATCGATAAATATACAAACGTTACGTATATTTATTCCAACATTCCCCCACTTAGCCGAGTAATCATTTATTATGAGTATTACATAAGTCTGCAGAGATTAATACTCATTTTAGTTCTAAACACAAAATGTAGCAGAGAAATACAGTCGTTAAGTCTTTATTCAACTTAGGACCCCATTAATCATACTACACCCAAATTTAAAACTTAACATTAGGATCAATTAACCTTATGCCATTAGTTTATTTGTTATATTATTGTCTTTATGCCATTATGCTAGCTTAGCATACTAATAGACAAACAAATCATAATGAGGAAAATTAATCATTAGTCATTAGTCATAAGTCATTCATAGTACGATATGTAGTTGTACATGGTCATTAGTAATACCCTTTTCTCTTAGTTGGCACGTTAATGAGACTTATGGGTGATAGACCTATAGTTATTGGATCCATAAGCATATCATGAATGCATTCGATACAAAATTCTGATTTCCTCTATTTGTTCTTAATCATAAGTGAACAATAATTTCGTATCGAACTCTAATGCAGCTCCTCTCAAACTATTACTGTTCGAGAAATCAAGGCAACTGACTTTATCACAGTAAGTCTTCAACTTAGTATTTACATGGAGTTAATAAGTTATGAGTCACCTGATAAATTTACCAACAACATTTAATGACCATTCTGTTGTGATCAGCAACACATTATGTCATGATAACTTAGGTTGTTGTTAGAGTTCCTTATGAGCCCTCCATAAGATAGTTATGTCTGCTGACGTTATAATATACCCTAAAATTGACACTTGATTTCCTTTGAATATAACAAAGTTAGAGTAAGAGTAGTCAATCACTTTAGGTTCTCACTTCTTCTTTAGATTATAGTCTCTTGTTTCTTAAAGATACAGTAATGTTCCATTAGATGCTTTTCATCAATCTAGACAAGTCTAGTGTTAAGAAATACGAACAATATCATAAACAATCATAGACTTAAATTTACATCAGTCTTCTAATTAATGAAGCATAAGGTGATAATCTCAAATTATCTTATTATCCTCTAAAAGAGAACAATGTTGTATGTTACATACTTAAGGACCCGCTTAGAGTAAAACTTATGGGGTGAAACTAATATCCCGGTGGGTTTATCTTGATATATTTTGATCCCTATCATGTAAGAGAAATCCCTGATATTCATCACGTCAAAATTATGCATGAACAATACTTTGACTTAGGTAACATGTACTTATCAAGAGAAACGTCATCTATGTAAGGACAAGTTTTCATTAGTTGCTCCCACTCATCTTGAGATAGGTTCTTTAATCCAGTTAGTTCTTGATGAAGAGAATTTCATTATGATTCCAACACATTTTATGCTTGCATCAACCCATACATGGATCTTATTGACTTACAGACTAAGTGTTTTTACCTTTCAGTTTAGAACTTTCAGGTTGCTTAATGAACATGTAGGTCATCGTTATGGAAAGTTGTCTTAATGTCCATCTAATGTGGCTCTTAGTTATTATGATCTACTAGGATGGTAATGATCCTCAAAAAAATCTTTTGTAATACAGATAAGAAGATTTTTTGATAATCTAATCCCTCCTTGAGTATAATATTTTACAATCAATCTTATCTTACAACGTTCCCATTCGGATCTAGTTTAATTATGAATACTTTTAGGTTATTCAACCAAATCCCAAACGTTATTTTAAATTATGGAATGAGTTATGCTAATAATAGATTTATTCCATTTAGAAGATTGATTGATACTAATGATTTAATTTGAAGAGGTAGGATCAGTAAACTTTCCAAACATCCATTTAATGGGCTTATAGACCCAAATGACCTCTTGAGTTGAACATTGGGTTTATTATGATACAAACTTAACTTTAGTTAGGTGTTTTTATTTTCAAGTATATAAGGAGCAATATTAGTTTGTAAGTGTGTAAGAGTTGGTGCAGTAAGGTGTACAAAAGGAATAATTGAAGTTAAATTCGGAGTTAAACTTAATGAGTCTCGAATTTTAATGAGTCTCTCCCCCGCATCTTGTACTTCTGAAAAGTCATAATAAGGACTTTTACTGCTCCCACTTACCTTAGAGATCTTAATGAATTCAGCATGCTTAACATCTAACATATGGAAGATCCATAAATTTTAATAGAGAAAACAACCTAATGATGCTTAGTGTCGTTTCTCTTGATGAGGATTACTTTAGTAAGAAATACAAGTTCGCCCATATTTAGGCGTCCACAAAACTTTGTTAGGAGTACGTTAAATGTTAAGGAGACAAGTTGTGATGAGCGTTGTCCAGTTCAAGAGGTGTAATTTGAGGATATATCAAATTTCCGTTCCCCACACCTCTGTAACTTTTGCAAGTCATAATTAGGACATCTAATGCTCCCACTAATCTTTTAGGTCTCTTAGTATCTCGGCATAATAAATTTTAACGATGCGTGTGAACGAGAAGATTTCATATATTTTATACTTGATTTCCCTTATAGTCCAAATTTCATAAGGTATTTTAAGGACATATTTAGAGGGAATCTCATTAAGTATATATGAATTGATTTCTTTAATATTTTGGTCGGTAGGAAACAGGTTAGATATAATCAGATATTTATCTAAGCTCCACTAATGTTAATTAATTATGACTTATGATGGAAACCCATTTATTCCTTTCGCCATTTACTGTTTAGGGCATTTAAGACATGCTTTAAAGTCACTGAGAATGAGATTTAATAGCCAAACATCTTTTAGTGACCTAGTCATGATTTCTCATGAAATTTTTGTTGGGTCTGCTGACCTGGAAAAGAACAGATGATTGAAAGTCAAAATATTCTAACTGCTGATCACCAATAAAACAGTGCTTAATATACAAGGATCCTCCCAAACGATTGATGACACTAACTGCTGATTACTAAAGTCCTGCTAAACCAAAGTGTTGCTGATTAAAGATAACAACTGATGAACAAAGCGCTGGCAAGGAATAAGACAAAGTGTTGATAAAGACCAAAGATCTGTTGGAGCCAATAACACTTAGACTCCAACAGATGTTGAAGACTATCAGAGTTTACGTATCAGTTGATACTTAACCCTGGTTTACTCAATGTAACAATAGTTTAGTCTAGCAGATGTTTAATGTTATTAAGGTAGTTAGCTGTCACTGTCTATGTGGCATCAGTCCTAGGTCATCAGTGCTTTGGTCTGTCTATAAATAGAACAGTGCCTGTACTGTTCTATTCATCCCTTCACACATTCTCTGCACAGACATAGTATTGAGTGATCAGGCTGAGGGGGAGAATTTTATAACTTGTACTAGTATTTTCACAATCTGTAATGACGAATGAAAAGTACTTGTTTGAAAGCAATTGTTCTACTTGTTAAGATTACATAGTTTATATTTCCGCTGCACTTTCCATTTTTAGTATTCATTCATCTATTTCATACTTAAACAAATCTTAACAAATCAAACTCTCAGATCCTAACAATTGGTATCAGAGCTTGGTCAATTAAATTCGATCAAATCAATCAATTTAATATAAATAGATCAGCTCAATATTATTGATATCACTTTGTTTGTTGATTGAAAACAGAGTAAAAGTTTAATTTACGTTCAAAGTTTTTAAACACACTTTGTTTTATAAACAATCAGAGAATGGCTTCTATGAATCAAGATCCACATAACACTGGCACGAGCAACAAGCCACCGATGCTTGTCAGATCTGAATACAATATCTGGCAACGTCGGATGAGCCATGTTCTTGCTCAACGGAACACTGGGTGTTGGAAGTCGGTTGTCCTCGGACCACATGTTCCGATGGTGCAGAGTACCGAAGATTCCAAGGTCCAAGTACCTAAAAGTGTCGAAAACTACTCCGAACAGGATTTTCAAAAAATTGAGTTAGATGCTAAGGCTTTGAGTATTGTAGCCATGGCACTACCAAATGATATCTATGCTGGGCTGTTACACTGTAACAGTGCAAAGGAGTTGTGGGATGCTTTGAAAGAACAATTTGGTGGGACTGAGGATGTTATTGAAAACAACCGGGAAATTCTAAATCAACAATATGAAACATTCAGTCATGTGAAGGGAGAGTCATTAACACAACAATTTGAGAGGTTCATTTGTTTAATAAGTGAACTAAAACTGGTTGGTCTAACTTACCCAAATTCAACTTTGAATCATAGGTTTCTTAGATCACTACAAGATAAATGTGACATTATTGCAATTGTTATGAGAAACTCAATTGGCTTTAAGGACTTAACTCTGACCCAGCTTCATGGTAAGCTCTTGACCTACGAGAGAGAGCTTAAGAAGAAAAAGAAGCTTTAGGATTCTGGAAAAGTGTCTGATGATTATGTGTTTGGTAATACAACACTTTTGGGTCAAGATGAGCTGCCTGGTAGTAGTAAGGATCAGGGTTATGATCATTACATTGATATAACCACTGGCTTTAACACTGATTCTTACCCATCACCCAACTATGCTTTTGAAGCAAGTGGTGATATCCAGGCATCTGACAACACATCCTTTGTGTATAATGACCTTCAATACATTGACCCTGTGGATGTTAGTGCATATTGTGCGACTAATGCTTTGGATTGCGAATATAAAGTTGTTTAAGAAATTATGTGAGGGCGAATGTGATTTTTGGAGAGGACGAATGTGGAACTAGAGGGCGAATGTGGATAGACTGAAGACTTGTGCTGATTCATACTATGCTATGGGACGAACCTACACATTCGACCTTATCAAATGGGCGAATGTGCAGTAGTATATAAGTTGGAATTTTGTTTTGCTTTGTAACTTTTGCCATTTTGAATCTTGTGTTCAGTCTAGGTTTTCTCTCTAGGGTTTGGTCGTTGTCATTGTGTTTTAATAACTTCTAAACTCAATTGTAAAGATCTTTATCAAAGTTAATTGATGAGAATGGAGATTGAAAAGGTGAATTTGATTGTTTGATTCATTAGCTATCACTTTGTAACTGATCTAGGGTTTCCGCACCTAGATTGGTAGACTTGTATGATCATCTAAACTGTTTTTGTTAAAACGATCCTCTACAAAGTGGTATCAGATCCTGTACAGATCATACAACTACAAATTGATAGTTTTTGAACTAATTTGGACCCAAATTTGATCAAAATTTTCTGTTTTGAATGAACAATGGTTTTTGATGAAAATTGATTGATTCGGACTAGATTTCACGAATAAAATCATGATTTCCATTCATTAAAGTTGTTCCAAATCAATTCCAAAGCAAAACCTGATAAACATCATCAAAATGCATCAACTTTTGAAAAATTGGGATCAAAATAACAGATTTTCAAAGAATAACCGTTTTTCAAATGGGTCAGGTCGAACCTAAGAGAGAAGGGTCGAACGTGTGATTTTTGAGGTCGAACCTAGCATTTTCAGGTCGAAAGTGGGTTTATTTGGGTCGAACCTAGAATTTTAGTGTGTTGTGTTTTCACATTCGACCAAGTGTGGTACATTCGACCTTACGGGAGGTCGAATGTGGTATTTAGTGGTCGAACGTGGGTCAAAGTTTTTACATTTTCTACATTCAAGTCAGACTAAGGGTCGAACCTGGAATTTATTCCACATTCGTACCTCCGATTGTGAAAAGGATCGAAAGTAGAATCTGGTTGAAATTTTTCTAAGTGTTTCGCATTTCCAACTTCCTAGACGATATGTGGGGATTTCCGACAACACCTAGGCCTGGTACAACACAACAACAACATGTTACCATGGACCCTTGGACTGTAGCTGCTCAAAAGTCGAACACTCAATTATCTCAGCCGATCAATTATCTCGCGATGAGTAGTTCGACTCCACAGACTGTTGCTCAACCTCCACATCAACCAATGAACGATTACTGGGGTGTTGCAGCAGCAGCTGTACAGACTCAAACTACAAATGCTATTTCTACACTAATAAATGATTTGTCTTCAGGTAGTGGAAACAGACCACCGAAGCTGATGGAGATGCAAGAGTATAATCAACGGCAGAAAAAGTTCAAGATTCATTTATAAGGGATGGGACTAGAAGGTACAGAGGCATGGCAGATGATTGCTAAGGGATATGTTGCACCAGTGTTGGAGAATACAGGTGAACCAATTCCGCACGAGAATTTAGCTGATGATGAAAAGAAGAAGTTTGCAGTGGAGAAGAAGGCGTTCTCCCAACTATCTTAAGCTATTACCAATGATCTACTACACCATTTTGGATCATGTACTACTTCCAAACAACTATGGGATATGTTGAAGAATCGTCATGATGGGAATGAGAAAACCAGAAGGTTGAGGATAGAAGAATTAAAGAAGGAATTTGAGAGCTTCAGTTATGCTGGAAATGAGACTCTGAAGGAGCTGACTCCGAGATATTGTCATTTGTTAACTGAATTGTCCAACTATGAGATTCAGATTCCGATGTCCGACTTGGTAGATAAATTTGCCGATTCTCTACCACCGTATTGGGATCAACATATTGAGGTTTTAAAGGAGAAAGATGCTTATAAAAACTGGACCATTAATGAGTTGATTCAGAAATTAGAGAACAAAGAGCTAGAAGAGAAGAGGAAAGCAAAGAGATCACAATTTCCTCAGAACCCAGAGTTGTATCATGCCGGTACATCTTCTACTGTGGCTAGCTCAAGTGTTGGTTGTAGATGCGTTTTGCGACTAGTGATTGGATAGTTAACATGTGTTAGAAGGGCTGATGTGGGCGAATGTAGATTAATGTGGGCGAAGGAAGAATAGTTTGGGCGAAGGTAGAAGTATAGTGGACGAAACTGGAATGGAGCTACACAGAAGTACACATTCGACCACCACAGTGGGCGAATGTGGAAATCACTCACATTCGACCAGAAGAAAGGGGCGAATGTGCAGTGCCTATATATAGAATTTGGGTTTTTGTAATGTAAGGTGAGTCATTAGGTGAGTGTGTTTTAAGGTGTTGTTCCAGGATAGTGTGAGAGAGTCTGTGATTGATTTAGATTAACTGTTTTGACATTGTAATCAAGTTTATCATCAAGTTAATCTATGAAAATGATTGAAAATGACTTTGATTGTGTTTTGATTTGAGTTTACTTCAGTTTGTTCAAAGCTAGGGTTTCCGCACCTGGTTTTGTAACTTGTATGATCGTATAATCCTGTTTTAGTGTCAAATCATATCCTCTACAAAGTGGTATCAGAGCATAGAGGATCATACAACAACAAATTGATAAACTCAGAGCTGATTTGGACATTATTTTGATCAATTCACATCTGTTTTTGCATAAAAATGGTTTTTGAGTGTTTTTGAAAGTTTTAGAGGTGATTTTGTGGTTAAAATTCAAAATTCCAAGAATTAAACTTGTTCCAAATCATCTCCGAAGCAAAACCTGATCAAGATCATTCAAATTCACAAACTTTTGAAAATCAGAGATCAAAATAACCGTTTTTCAAAGTGTAACCATTTTTCAAAATCAGAAATGGGCGAACCTGGAACTGTGTGGTCGAAGGTGTGCAGTTTTGGGCGAACCTGAGTAAATTTTTGGGCGAACCTAGGTATAATTGGGCGAACCTGGAAATTTTCTGTTGAATTTTTCACTTTCGGGTCACATTTTTCACATTCGAGTCATCGGGGGTACGAACCTGGAATAGAAACGGGCGAACCTAGATTAGTTTTGGACGAACGTGAAAAGTGTTAGTGTGTTTTTACTTTCTGGTGAGATTTTACATTCGGGTATTATTGTTTGGACGAACCTGAAGCAGAAAGGGACGAAAGTGGAAGAGTTTGGGCGAACCTAGAGCTAGTTTTTGAAAAATTTTCTAAGTGTTGAATTTCTCGAAGTTCGTGATCATGTGGAATTTTCAGACTACTCCGACACCAGCAACTACACAACCACAACAGCAGGTGATGGACCCATGGACGGTAGCAGCACAGAAGACGAGCACACAGTCTTCGCAGCCGGTTAACTACATGACTCAAAGTGCACCTCCAGCACCACAATCTGACTACTGGGGAGTAGCAGCAGCGGTGGTAAACACTCAAACTACAAATGCTATTTCCACACTGATTAATGATTTGTCATCAGGTAGCGGGAATCGGCCACCGAAGCTTATGGAGATTCAAGAATACAATCAGTGGCAGAAAAAGTTCAAGATACATTTGGAAGGCATGGGAGTGGAAGGTGCTGAAGCATGGAACATGATTGCTAAAGGTTACACACCACCAATTTTGGAGAACACAGGTGAACCAGTGCCATTGGAGAGCATGGCTGAGGATGAGAAAAAGAAGTTTGCTGTGGAGAAGAAGGCGTTTTCCCAATCGACACAGGCAATCACAAACGATCTTTTGCATCAGTTTGGGACTTGCACAACATCTAAGGCACTATGGGAAGCACTTAAAAGAAGGCATGATGGCAATGAGAAGACTAGAGGTCTAAGGATGGAAGAACTGAGAAAGGAGTTTGAGAATTTTTCTTATATTGGAAATGAAACTTTGAAAGAACTAACTCCTAGATATAATCATTTGTTATCTGAATTGTCTAGCTATGGTATACAGATTCCTATGGCAAAACAGGTGGATAAGTTTGCAGATGCATTACCACCAAATTGGGATCAGCATGTGGAAGTTCTTAAGGAGAAGGATGCTTATCAATACTGGTCTATTCAAGAGTTCATAGAAAAGCTGGAAAACAAAGAATTGGAAGAGAGGAGGAAAGCTAGAAGAGCACAGATTCCTCAGAATCCCAACTTATATTTTGGAGGAAATTCAGTTCCAGCTAGTACATCAAACTCAGGTGGGCTAGTGACACCACATGTGGCATGTATTTCCAATGTTATGGAACCACCTACCATCAACTACCATCAACAGACATCCTTTTCTCAACCATCAAACCAACCACCACAACAACAATACAACCATTCATACATTCCACCATTCTCCCCAATGCAACAAGCTGCTTTCTATACTGCTAGCCAATCTCAACAACAACCAATGAACCAACCTAATCAACAACAACCGGTAGTTTTGGAGACATCTAACTTGGGTAATGTGACAGTTGAAGTTGCTCAGCAACACATTGCATTAGTCTCTGCAATGGTCTCATCCTACAATGGATTAGTTGCTAGTCAAATTGGGAATAACAACATAACCAATGAAGACTACGCACAGATTGATAAGGAGGAGATGGAACTCATTGATATCCAATGGGCCTTTGCGAGCATAATGAGAAGAGCAACAGAGTTCATTGAGAAAACTGGCAGAACTGATTTGGGAACTTCTCCTAACACAACCTACGGGTTCAATAAGGAGAAAGTGACTTGTTTTAATTGTGGAGGAAAGGGTCACTTTAAAAGAGAATGTACCCAACCACCAAAACAAGGCAATAGGAACCCATTCAATGCAAGCTATCAGAATCGTCAGCAACAAAATCAAAACCAAGTTTCTTACCAAAACAACAATAACTACCAAAACCGTCAAAACAACTTTAATAACAACCAAAACAGACAACCAAACACACCAAACCAGACACAAAACCAAACACCAAACAATACTAACCGAACAGTCATACCAATAACTACACCAAATGAAACACATCAGAACACCAATCAGAATCAAGCATTGGTGACTCAACAAGATGAGAGGTTTGACTGGTCGAGTATGCAGATAGGTGTTGAAGAAATCATTACTGGTGGCAACGTGGCTTGTGTGGCGTATCAGGTTGATATTGAAGAGTCAGTGTCGGTGGATGAGAAGGTAGAAACTGAGGTTGAAAGTGATGAGTCTGAGGCTGAGATGGATGTTGAGACTGAACCTGTTAAGGTTAATGTTGAGGTTAAAGCTGAAGAGACAAATTCTGGAGTTGTGATTGATACTGTTTCTGATGTTCCTGAAGAGTGTGAATCGGTTTATTCTGATTCAGACAGTGAATCGGATACGGAAGCAAGTGTTGATTCTCTAGATGATGACATTGAGCAGTTGTTAGCAGAAGCAGATTTTCTGATGACAAGGAAGTCGTGTATTGCAGATGATGCTTTCACAAAGATTGACTATTCCAGATTCTTTGCAGGAAAGGAAGCTCATTTCGCATTAATGGCCATGACTGACCCGCCAAAATCTGTAAGTTCTGAATGTAGTACTGATAACACAAGTGATAAATATTGTGGTACATGTGATAGATTGACTGAGGAGAATAAACAACTCCGAGTACAACGTGATAGTGCTATCATGAACAGTCAATCTACTCGCAAAGAGCTGAATGCTTTTAACAAGGTATTAGATGGCTACAAAAAGGACATTTCCGACTTGAAAAACACTTTGTCATTAAAACAACTTGCAATTAACAACTATATCAATGAAATTGAAAATACCAAGTTGGAAATGGCCACCATCAAATGCTTTGCTGAAAAAGTAAACAAAAAGCTGGAAAGCTATAAGCATATTGCTTATGTAGTAGACCACATCATTGATGATAACACTACCAATTATCGGTCTGTACCATCTCCGGTTCTTTTTGAAAACCATAATTGTCACCAAGTTACACCAGAGAGTTCGGTAAAATCTGACTCCTCGTCGGAAAATGAATCAAATACCTCGAGTATTGGTGATCCACATTCCGATGAGAGGCCGATTTTAGGTATCAATGATGAGGGTGTTACTGCTGAGAGTGTAGATTCAGACTCAGAGAGTGATGATACTGGTTGTGTTCAAACTGTGAATGTATGTGAAATTCCAAAAGAAAATCACATCATTACAAATGAACCAGTTTCATCATCTCAGATTGTGATTCCGATGAAAAATGTTCATCGTGAGAATAAGTCTGAAAAGAATGTTGTGAGGAAAGATCTTGAGAAAAATGTGGTTAAGAAAGATCTTGAAAAGAATGCTAAGAATGAACAATGTGACAAACCTGTCAAGGTGTTCTATCGGATGGAAGGATCTGATAAGATCATCTCTGATGAGGAATTTCCTATAAAAAATGCCAATTATGCTAAAATAGAAAAGATTTGGCAAGAAAGTACCATTTGGTTTCCAAAACATGAGAGAACAAATGAGATTCCACCAGCTTTATTAAAGAAATTATATTTGGATGTTCCTCAAGAACCAAAGGTCCATGTCACAGAGTTTGTTCGACCCAAAAACAGAGCTAATGGTTTTAATGAGCCTACTTACTCAAAAGGGCCACTCCCTGAGAGTTTAAGGAAGCAACAGTATAATGATCAATACCCTGTTAGATCATTTGCTCAACCAAATGCTCCGAATGTTTTTGAAGAGTACCGTGCGTGCTTTAAATGTGGGGAACGAGGGCATTTACTTGCTCAGTGCCCATATGTAAGGCACAAAAGGCACGAAGTTGAAGTGAGGAATTCCATGCGTAAACCAATTGATCATTATGTGCCACCGCACAGGCGAGTTGTTCCTCAACAACAATTTTTCAATCAATACACGTTTTATCAAATGAGGAACAATCGTCCAATTCAATATGATCAAAGGAATCGGATTGCAATGGAACACTCATGGAGAAAGCCTGTGGTGAACGCAACAATTGATAGGCAAAAGGTTCCACCAAAACCGATTGTCAAATCAAATGTTGGACCTAAGTCTGTTAAATCAGATAAGGTAACCAAGAAAGTTACATTTGCTAACAATGTTCAGAAACCGACTGAGAACCCAAAGTCTCAGATTCGTATCTTGAAAAGGTCTGAACAATCTTGGTCACCCAATGGTACTCCAGGAGCCTCAACTTCAAGAGTTAATGAGAAAAAGGAAACTGTTTTGAACAATCAGGAAAAGATTGATCAAAAAGTTGTTGAAAATGTTTGTGAAAATGTTACTTTGAAACCTGATGTTCAAAGACCCAAGACTCAGGCTTGGGTCCCCCGAAAGAACTAAATGATTTACATTTTGTGTGCAGGGAGCTTCAGCTGGCCCTATTAGCAGTCTTTGGATTGTTGATAGTGGAGCTTCAGGCCACATGACAGGGGATCTAGCGTTGCTGTTCGACGTGAAGAACATCAATGGAGGCTATGTCGCTTTTGCAGGAAACAAAGGTGGATATATAACAATGGAAGGAAGCGTGAGCAATGGGATAGTGAGTTTCGAGCGGATTTCGTATGTGAAGCAGATTGATTATAATCTGTTGAGTGTCAGTCAAATATGTGACAAGCAATTTACTGTGCATTTTGATGACAAATCCTGCTATATTCTGAAACCGAGCTTTACAATTCCTAAAGAGTGGATAATGTTGAAGGCACCTCGCGTCAACAATCTATACATTCTCGATATGTCCAAGGCGATGACATCACAGGGGCAGATAACCTGCTTTATATCCAAGGCGACTGAGAAAGAATCGATAATGTGGCACCGAAGAATGGGGCACATTCATCTGAGGAAAATGAAACAACTTGTGAGAAATGGGCTTGTCGATGGAGTAAACGTGAAACATTTCCATCTGAATGATAAGTGCGTGAGTTGTAAAAAGGGGAAGCAACACAAACAGTCCCACAAAGTGAAAAAGGTTAATTCTGTAGAGACGCCACTTGAGCGATTGCACATGGATCTTTTCGGACCGGTCAAGCGCAAAAGTCATCTTGGGGAGTTATATTGTTTAGTTGTCACTGACGACTATTCAAGATTTTCATGGGTGATGTGTTTGCAGAATAAAAGTGACACCTTTAATAACCTAAAAGTTCTGTTCACTCGATTGGAGAATCTCTACAATGTGAAGATAAAGAGAATTCGGAGTGACAATGGGACGGAGTTCAAAAATTCCAAGATGGATGAACTTTGCGAAAGCAAAGGGATACATCATGAATATTCGGCTCCGTACACCCCACAACAGAACGGTGTTGCTGAAAGAAAGAATAGGACTCTAATTGAAGCGGCTAGAACGATGCTCGCTGATTCAAATCATCCGGTAATGTTCTGGAACGAGGCGATTTATGCAGCAAACTACACATTAAATCGGGTTCTGACCGTGAAGAAGTTTGGGAAAACATCTTATGAGCTGTTACACCGAAGAAAGCCGAACTTAGAGTATCTAGAACCTTTTAGGGCGCCATGCACTATGTTGAATCCAAGCGAGAAGTTTAGTCCTAAAGCCGAGGAGGGATACTTTGTTGGATATGCAACCCCGCTCAAACGGGTATACAACAAGCGAACTCGTCGAGTGGAGGATTGGGCTAACGTGGAAGTTCAACGATATACTCAAAATCTTCAAGGCACGGGTCCTGATTGGATGTTTGATTACAAAGATTTCTTTGAATCATTCAATCTAGATAGCTTGGTTGAAGAAGCTGTTATCAGATTACTTTACGAGTGTGAAAATGCAACGACTTCACCGTTGGTGCGTCCGATCACCGTGAACCCCCTACCAGCTTCTAATGATGCCAATGCTCCTATACAAGAAGAAGAAGTGTTTCAAGAGGCTTCAACTTCATTAGACATTCAGAATCTGAAGATGAACAATTTGAAGAAGCTATTCTTGAGCAAGCTGAAGAACAGGAGGCACCGCCAGTGAACCCAACTCCAATTTCAGATGTTGCTTCATCATCAAATACGGGTCATGATCTGGATGCTGCAGAGAATCTAACTGCTCAGACGGGAGTTACTGTACCTGAATATCCGGAATCTCGGATTCATCGTATTCACCCGCTGGAGCAAGTTATTGGTGATCCTGGAAGCAGTGTTATGACCAGAGGGCAGCTTAAAAGTGTTAACTCGCCAGAGAGTTTTGGTGCTTTAGCTTTATATGCCAAAATTCAACAATCTGGTAGTCAAAATGATTGGTCGTTTGCGTGTTATGTGTCGCAGGTAGAGCCAAGGACATACAAGGACGCTTTGAAGGATGATGCCTGGGTGGAAGCTATGCAGGAGGAGTTATTACAATTCCAGAAATTGGGAGTTTTGGACGCTCACAGATTTGCCGCCAGAGAGGAAGAAGATAGGCACTAAGTGGGTGTTTAAGTGCAAGAAAGATGATCGTGGGGTTATTGTTCGTAACAAAGCCAGATTGGTCGTGCAGGGTTTCCATCAAATCGAAGGAATTGATTATAATGAAATCTATGCACCGGTAGCACGAATCGAAGCTATTCGGATGTTCCTTGCGTTTGCTTCATACAAGAAATTCAAAGTTTATCAAATGGATGTTAAGAGCGCATTTCTGTACGGGAAAGTCAAGGAAGAGGTTTATGTCGGGCAGCCACCAGGCTTTGAGGACCCAATCCACCGGGATAAGGTCTATGTGCTGAACAAAGCTCTATATGGCTTGCACCAGGCTCCGAGGCAGTGGTACGAGGAGCTAAGTACATACCTCATCACCAAAGGATTTAAGCGCGGCCTCGTCGATTGCACCCTCTTTACGAAGAAGACGGGAGATGTTTTGCTTCTAGTGCAGATTTACGTTGATGATATAATATTTGGTTCAACTAACGAGCTTTTATGCAGGGAGTTCGAAATTGTCATGCAGGAAAAGTTCGAGATGAGCGCAATGGGGGAGATGCAGTTTTTCCTAGGTTTGCAGGTGGACCAAAGACCCGACGGGATCTTCATTCACCAGACGAAATATGTCTCCGACATCTTGAGCCGGTTCCAGATGGAGGACTCTAAACCGATGGATACCCCGATTCAACCCAATCACGGGATTGGAGTGGACGCTAAGGGGGAGCTGATTGACCCATTTACATACAGAGCAATCATCGGATCTCTGATGTATCTGACGGCGTCTCGACCAGATATTATGTATGCGACGTGTCTTTGTGCTCGCTATCAATCGAAGCCGAAACAAAGTCATCTGACGGCGGTCAAGCGTATCCTTAGATATCTGAAGGGTTGTCCCTCAAAAGGACTTTGGTACCCTAATGATGATAATTTTGATTTCATATCTTTTAGTGATGCAGATTGGGGCGGCTGTGACAAAGATAGCAAATCTACTACAGCTGGTTGCCAGTTTTTAGGGAGCAGGTTAATCACCTGGCAATGCAAGAAGCAGACTTCCGTGGCGCTATCTACTTGTGAAGCCGAGTACATTGCAGCCTCGAGTTGTTGTTCGCAAGTGCTCTGGATCCAACAGCAGATGGTGGATTACGGTTTGCAGTTTCTTAAAACCCCTATATACTGTGACAACGAAGCCGCTATCGCATTAACTAAAAATTCGGAAAATCATTCTAAAGCTAAACATATCCGGATCAAATATCATTTTATCCGTGATTGTTACGCTAAAGAATTGATAGATATGATCAAAATTCATACTGATTACCAACGTGCAGATTTGTTTACTAAAGCTTTTGACAAATCCCGCTTTGACTATCTTTTAAAAGTAAACAACATAAAAGAAAAACAAGACTAATCGGCACCTCGGTTTATCGCTTTTTAGTTTTAGTTTTTAATATTTTGCTAATTGGGAATTTCTCTTTGCTAATTGGGAATTTCTCTTTACTATCGTAATCCTCAAAGAAGTTGATGCTTTCGAGGGGATTGTTTAATCCTCAAAGAAGTTGATGCTTTCGAGTGGATTGTTTCTTTAAAATTTTGTTTTTATTATTTTTCAGAAAACCCAAAAATATGTTCTTTATTTTAGGGGGAGCCATTTTTTCAGAAAAACCAAAAACATTATAAAATTCAAAAAGACCTAAAAATTAGAAAATCAAAAATGATTTCCTGGTAAACAGAGGAAATGATAGTACATCAGTGGGGATCTGACACAGGCTAAAGAATTGTATAGTATAATGAGGCGTGTGTTGACTACGTGTGATATGCTGATAGGCTTCGTAGACTAAATATTGCGTGCCTTAGTGATACAAACATAACGAACTACGCGTTCGTGGCTGAACACCTCATGGGCATATGGTCTTAGTACCGTAATTTCGTTTGATAGGATTGCCAAAATCTGAGGTTTCGGGTCGTTATGTTATGGTTATCCGGGATATTCTGATTAAACTTTTGTCGTATTGATTTACGGACCTAGTTTTATCAGAATATTTGCTAAAAGAGCTTAATTGCCAAAACCGGAAGTTACCGAATTGAGGAACTTTATGTTTTAATTGATCAAAGATCATTATTACATCGTATTGATCATCTGATGCAAATCAGTGATTAATATCAGCCTCAACCTAGTGTATATGCACATGTTACTCTGCTGCATTCGGTTGCTGACCTGTACACCTCTGTGCTATATACTTTGTAACTTTTACGGATAACTCTGGCATAATCACGCGTTAGAAGAAGCTTTGTGCAATTACTTGATACGGGAGTATGTCGTGTGTGTGGGCACCACATCGTGTTAGTCTAATACACCTAACTCGTATCATTTTAAAGCATTGCGTAATTGTCTGCATGTGAGCTTACGTGGACCACAATATCAGCAATTGCTGTGTCACATACTGTTTCTAATGATAATATTAAACAATAAGATCAACGCTGTGATCAGATTTCTCAGAAAACTGATATGATCCTCTTACCGGACATCACAAAATGTTTACTGCTTTCATTTACTTTGCTGCATTTTATTTTGTTGCAATTTACTTTTATTGTCAAATAGATACAAAATCCAAAAAGATTTTAGGTGTGTTTTGATAAAATTTCAGAAAAATCCAAATTTTTTGCATTTCTGCTTTATTTTTGATAACCGGGGATGCTTGATGGTCAATTTCTGAGATTTGACACCACCATCTGGGCTTTGTATCATTCTAAATGTGAAAATTTGTGTTTTGGAACCTTAACGGATTGAAAAAATGTTGAACGGGATTCGAATTCGTGATTTGGCAAAATTTTCAGAATTTTCCATTTCACATTCGCCCCTTAAATGGGTCAAATGTGGAAAATTCTCTACCTTCGGGTTGCTCAAAACGGGCGAATGTGGGTTGTTTATTTGATTTTCACATCCGGGTAAACATTTCACATTCGGGCACATTCACTTGTGGGCGAATGTGGAAAATTCCCACATTCGACCCAAAGAACGGACGAAGGTGGGTCACTATATATAACCCAGTCTACATTCGAACCTTCATTCAGCTTTTCAAATTTTTCATTCGATCTAAGTCACCTTGTTGCTTTGTTGATTTTTCCTTGTGCATTTTGTTCCTGACTTCTTACTGATCATTTCTATATCAATATTACAGGTAATGACGAAGGATTGAGCCTGGAATCATCGTTTTTATGACCGACCTAGGGTTTAGGATTTCAGAGACTTAGAGTGTTTGTTAATGCTTTATTTTCATTGCATTTCATCATATGACAGTTTTAGGGGGAGAATGAATCACAAATTAGGGTTATTACAGATTATAATTGTGTAATTGATTGAATGTTAAAGATAAACCCTAATTTTCTAATAAAACTGACATATAATGAAAATCAGGGACAATTGTTGATCTACGAATGATAATCGGCACGTTTAGGACTCATTTCAATCAATTTTACTGATTAACAACAAATTTGAACAAATTTTGAATTTTGGAAGTTGAACAGATCTACCTTCGGGCCATCGAATGGGCGAAGGTGATTTGTTTGGGACGAATGTACATGAAACTGGGCGAATGTATATTTTCAGTTAAAACTTTTCATATTCGACCATAAAGTTTCACATTCGGGTCTCAAATGTTACATTCGACCTTTCTATTTGGGCGAATGTGGAAACTGTTTAAGTTTTAAAATTTTGAAATTTTTGTCATTTTTGTGTTTTGACGTTTGTTTTTGATTTTGTGTTACAGATGGCTGAGGAACAAGAAAATATTGAGATTCCTGTTGAGACTGTTGTTTCTGATAAAGTCCCAGAACCTGTTCAAGAAGGTGAATCATCAAGCGGTAGCAAATGGCCGTTCGAGAAGAATCATAACTGTTGTGCTTATCTGGGTGATGTAGAGAAGAACGTGGAGTTTGCTGAGATTATCAAGTTCATGAAGAGAAGCAGAGTAGTTTATGCTTTGGCTACACCGACTATTATCTACAAAGATATAGTTGAAGATTTCTACAACAATGCTAAGTATGATTACTTTGATAATCAGACTGTCATAAGGAGCAAGATTCAAGGAATGGAGATGTTTATTACTGAGTCTGATATCAGAGAAGCTCTCCAGATCAAGTTTGAAGTTAGAGAAGATCCAAGAGAATTGTCGTGGACTGAGCAGAAAGCTTGTTTCCTTAGGATGAAATACAAAGGACCTATCACTGATGGTTCAATGTATAAAGGGAAACTAAGCGTGCAGTTTAAGTATTTTGCTCACGTCATCATACATGTGTTTGGATGTGTTAGTGGAGGATATGACGTGATGAGAAAGAGTTTGAGCTCGTTAATGGTTGCGTTGACTCTTAACAAACCATTTAACGTTGCTGGAATGATATTGGATCATATGTTGGAGATGCTGAAAGGGTTGAAGGTTAAGAAATTCATGCTTTATCCTAGATTCTTGATGATGATCTTTGATCACAAGTATCCTGATTTGAAGAAAGATCCAACTCAGATACTTGCTCAGGATCACATGAACATTCGTACTTTGGTAAGAATGAAAGGATACAAGGGTGTGCCAGACAATGAGAGGCCACCGTATAGAAGGTTGTTTGGAGCCTTAGCTAGAGAGGATTACAATGATCCAGGAAAGAATACAGCAAGGCATCCTGATAGTGATTCTGACAATGATGATCCCTTAGTATATGCTGATGCTAGTACTAAGAGGAAGAGGCAAGTAGTCAATCCTGGAGCCAAAGGGAAGGGCAAAGGAAAGACTGAACAGGGAAGCTCAAAGCAACAGGTTGCTAGAAAGAAATCAACTGCTAAGAAGGGTACTGGTTTGGTGGATGAAGAGTCAGTAGATTCAGAAGAGACTGAGGAGGATGAACAGTGGGATTCTGATGCTGAAAATGTCCGGGCCACCAAACGTAAGGCCACTATGGTTGGTGAGTCTGAATCATTAAACAGATCAAGAAGTCTGTTGGTGCTGAGGATGAGGGTTTAACTATAAATTTGGACGAGTTGAATGTAGGAGAAACTGTAGTCGTTAACTTGCCCAAGCCTAAACACAAAACCATGGCTAAGAAGACAAGTACAAAGCAACTTAGAGAAAAAGAGTTAGCTCAACTCTTAAGAGGTAAAAGAGTTCCTGAAGCTGGAACGTCATCAAAACAATCTTCACCAGTCACAAAGAAACAAAAGACTAAAGAGGCAGCAACATTACCAGTGGATGAGTTCAATGTAGCACTGGATAATGTACTTGACATGTTTAGAAAGCCTCAGAAGGAGAAGGAAACTGAAGTTGAGCCATCTAGATCTAAATCCAAGTCAAAGAAAGTTACTGTGGATGATGATGTTATGAAGCAGGTAAATAAGAGGATGGATGATATGATGAAGATGATTGTGGCTCAGCAAGCTGAAATAGCCAAGTTCAAGCAGAATGAGGAAAAGATGCTTCAGATAGTTGTAGCTTCTAAGTCGAATCAGGATGAGATTGATGAGAAAGTAAAGAAGCTAGAAGCAAAGAACAAAAAGCTTGAAGGAAAGTGTTTGAGGAACAAAAACAGGTATAAGGCTATTAAAGAAGACAACAAAGAGTTGAAGGCTGAGAATAAACGCCTTAGTGAGCTGATTGACAACTTGTACAATGTTGCACCCAAATTGAAGGAGGGTGAAGAAGATAAAGAAAAAGAAGTTGAACAGGTTGATTATGAACCATCTGAGTCTGATAAAGAGAAAGATGATGATGAAGATGATGAAGAATCGGAAAAGAGTAATGATGAGGGTGATGATAATGATGATGATGATGATGCAGAGGGTTCGGGAAGTCAAAAGGAGGATGAGAGTAGCAGTGATGATGATAATGATGGAGGAGATGATACAGCGAAGTTTACTTTTGAGAAAAGACCACCTTCAAAGAAGAAGAAAGATACTGGAGAATCGAGTTCAAAGAAGAAGGGAGAGAATGTTGATTCGGATGAGACTGTATTCTGGAATGAGAAGGTGAGGTCCTTGACTGATGATGCTAAACAAGTCTATAAGGACATGTTAGAAAGAAGAGAATGGACTATTGAGTTCACAGGTCGTTTTGCTGAAATATTCCAAACTGATGATATGAGATATGAATTGGAATACAACGATCCTGATTTAGAAGAAGGGGAAGTACCTGCATCTGTGGCAAAGGAGATTTTGGATGGGCTTGCACAGAGGGTAGGGAAAACTTTTGAAGAGTTTATTGCAGATGAGTCGATTCCACATATTCCTGAAAAGGATATTGGAAGTCACTCTGATGATAAAGATACCCCTGAATTTGAAGAAGTGGAAATTGAGGACATAACTCATGAGGAATACCCACAATACTTCAGACAAACTGATGAAGATGTGGTGTTTCCTGACTTTACTGAAATTCCAAACACTTCTGCAAAGAAGAAAGCTAAGCAGAGGAGTGCAGAGTTTGTAGAGAAAGTATTTGGTGCTGATAAGCCAGAATCTTCAAATAAATCTGATGAATTGAAGAGTTATTTGAAGAGACTGAGAGAAATGGATGAGAACCGACCGAAGCCTGAAGCTCAAGGAAACTTCTATAGATTTCATAATGCTAAGTTCAGAGGCAGAGCTCTTGGGTGGACATACTTAGGCAGGCTGAAGTGTCTAGCTGCCAAATGGGAATCAGGGATCTTGTACTTCTACAGATTCATTGACTTGCTAACTCTACCGTACTGGGCGGTTAGAGATCTATGCAGATTTCCTATGTCAGGTGCTTCAGTTAATAACACTCATGTCGGTTGGTGCGCAGACAAGCTGGTTTGGGAAAGCAGAACAAGATGGAATAGATTCAAACCACAATATCCCCGGAGGAAAGTTCACAGGGATATTGATCCTAGAACCAAGCTGAAGAGGGTTACCTTGATATATAAGGCACCTGAAGTGATGAGGAAAATACCTTTGATGCCCATGCCTCAACATTTCAGTGCTGATTTCATTTTCTGGTATTATGATTGGAGAAAGGCAGAAGCGGTGATTGTGTTGAGAGACGGAAAGGATAAATACAAGCATGTGCATGTATTTGATCCAATGTGGTTGATAAATTGCACTTTCGAAGACATCATCATGCTCTTTTACAATCTGATTCATCATGAGCCGAACGACGCTGATCAGGCAAAGAAATACACTAAAGTAGTTGGTGTTTGCTTTGCATATGATATAAATGCGGGTAGTAATTTGGATGGAAAACTTGGTAAGATGGTGAAGATGGCTAACGTATCAAAACCGGTGAAGAGAAGGTTAGAGCCTGAGATGACAAAAGAGCAGAAGAAATTGCTCAGAATCAAGTTGCTGAACAAAGCTATGGACGAGGACAGAAAACGATCCAATCAATAGTCGAGGGGGAGTTTGTAGATGCGTTTTGCGACTAGTGATTGGATAGTTAACATGTGTTAGAAGGGCTGATGTGGGCGAATGTAGATTGATGTGGGCGAAGGAAGAATAGTTTGGGCGAAGGTAGAAGTATAGTGGACGAAACTGGAATGGAGCTACACAGAAGTACACATTCGACCACCACAGTGGGCGAATGTGGAAATCACTCACATTCGACCAGAAGAAAGGGGCGAATGTGCAGTGCCTATATATAGAATTTGGGTTTTTGTAATGTAAGGTGAGTCATTAGGTGTGTGTGTTTTAAGGTGTTGTTCCAGGATAGTGTGAGAGAGTCTGTGATTGATTTAGATTAACTGTTTTGACATTGTAATCAAGTTTATCATCAAGTTAATCTATGAAAATGATTGAAAATGACTTTGATTGTGTTTTGATTTGAGTTTACTTCAGTTTGTTCAAAGCTAGGGTTTCCGCACCTGGTTTTGTAACTTGTATGATCGTATAATCCTGTTTTAGTGTCAAATCATATCCTCTACATTGGTGGTATAGTTGCTCCACATATTGCTTGTGTTTCAAGTGTTATGGAACCACCTAAAAACCCAATCAACTACCTTGCTCAAACTTCTTCCTACACACCACCATTATACACACCACCATCATATACTAATTCTTTCATTCCACCTTTTTCACCAATGCAATAAGCGGCATGTTACACAGCTAGCATGAGTCAATCTCAACAACAACCTTACTTTCCACAGATGAATCAAAACCAAACCGGTGAAAGTCCAGTAGTGTTGGAAACATCCAACATGAACAATGTTACCGTTGAAGTTGCTCAGCAGCACATTGCCTTGGTTTCAGCAATGGTTGCCTCATACAATGGTTTGGTAGCTAGTCAAATTGGTAACAACAATCTAACCAATGAGGACTATGCTCATATTGATAAGGAAGAGATGGAGCTCATCGATATACAATGGGCTTTTGCAAGTGTTATGAGACGAGCAACTAAATTTATTGAAAATACCGGAAGAACTGATCTGCCTACATCACCCAACACCACATATGGCTTCAACAAGGCCAAAGTCACTTGTTTTAATTGTGGTGCTAAAGGCCATTTAAAAAGGGAATGCACACAGCCAGCTCAACAAAGTAACAGGAATCCATTCAACTCAAACTACCAAAACCGTCAGTCTCAGAACCAGGTAACCTATCAGAGTCAAAACAACAATAACTATCAAAATCAAAACAATTACCAAAACCGACAGAAAACCTCACAGAACAACTCTGCAAGACAATCAACTACACCCAATCAAACTCAAACTCAAACACCACATAACCCAACGAGAACCATTATTCCTATCTCAACACCAAATAGCCAAACACAAACTAAAACTCAAAATCAGGCGTTGGTGATCCAAAAGGATGAGGGATATGACTGGACGGGGATGCAACTCGGTGTTGAAGAGATAACAACTGGGAATGTATCTTGTGTTACTCAGAAGATTGACTTAGAGGAGTCGGTGATAGTTGGAGAAGTTTTGGAGAGCGAGAAGGTTTCTGAAGTTGAAATTGAGGAGATGGTAGATGAAGTTGATGTTCATGTTGCTGATCAAGTTGATAAGACTATTACTAAAAAGACCTCGGGAACTATTATTGATTCTGTCACCGATATTCGTAAAGAGCATGATTCGGTGTATTCAGACTTGGAGAGTGAAACAGATTCGGAAGCAAGTGTCAACTCGTTGGATGATGAGATTGATCAACTTTTGGCCGAAGCTGATTTTCTAATGACTCGGAAGTCATGTATCGTTGATAATGCTTTCACCAGAATTGACTACTCAAAGTTCTTTGCTGGAAAGGAAGCACATTTTGCACTCATGGCTATGACTGATCCTCCGAAACAGGTAAGTTCTGAATCCACTACTGATATAAAAAGTGACAAGTATTTTGGTACTTGTGATAGGTTGACAGAGGAAAACAAGCAACTCAAGGGTCAACTTGAGAGTGCGATAATCAACTGTCAATCTTATCACAAAGAAGCCAAAGATTTTAACAAAGTGCTTGATGGTCATAAAAAGGACATTTCTGATTTAAAGAAAACCCTTTCTTTGAAACAACTTGCAATAAACAGTTACATAAATGAACTTGAAGAAACAAAGTTAAAAATGGCCACCATCAAGTGCTTTGCTAAAAAGGTCAACAAAAAGCTTGAAAGCTATAAACACATTGCTTATGTGGTTCACCATATCATTGAAGAACAATCACAACCCAGTAGTGCAAACTACAAGGCTGTTCCAGCTCCAGTGTTGTTTGAGAATCATAATTTACACTCAGTAACACCGGAGAGTTCAGTTAAATCAGACTCTGCATCGGACAATGAATCTAACACTTCTAGTGTTGGAGATCCAAATTCCGATGTGAGACCGATTTCGGGGTTGAATGATGAGGGAGTGACAGCTGTGACTGATGATTCTGACACTGAAAATGAGGAATCCGAGAAAGTGAGTGATATTCCTAAGGAAAATCACATTATCACAAATGAACCAATATCACCTTCTCAGATTTCACATCCGATGGCAAATACACATCATGTGAATCAATCGGTAAAGAAAGAAGTTAAAAATGAATCAGTTGACAAACCCGTCAAAGTACTTTATCGGATGGAAGGATATGACAAAATTATCTCTGACGAGGAGTATCCGATAAAATTTGCCAATTATTCGAAAATCGAGATAATCTGGCAGGAAAGTACAATCCGGTTTCCTAAACATGAGAGGACCAATGATGTACCTCTAGAAATTTTAAAGAAAATCTAGCTGGATACTCCAAAAGAACCTAAGGTTCTTGTCACTGAGTTCATTAAACCTAAAGAAAAAGGCAAATGGTTTTCTTGAGCCGGCTTACTCAAAGGACCCAGCTCCTGAGAGTTTAAGACGCAGATGTGTGGATGATCAATATCCGATCAATTCATTTGCAAAGCCACATGCTCAGAATGTTTTTGAGGAATACCGTGCGTGTTTTAAGTGCGGGGAGAGAGGGCATTTACTTGCTCACTGCCCGTATGTGAGGCACAAAAGGCACGAAGTGGAGATGAGGCAAAACTATAGAAATTCGGTCGACAATCATAGTTATCCTCAAAGACATTTTGTCCCTCAACCAGCACCATTTTACAATCAAAGTCGATATTTGCAAAGTAGGGATAATCATCAATTTACCTATGATCGTCGAAATCGGATTGCTATGGAAAAACCATTGAAGAAACCAATGGTGAACTCAATCGTTGATAAACAAAAGGTTCTTCTAAAACTTGTTGTTAAGTCAACAGTTGGACCTGTCTTTATTAAATCAGAGAAGGTAGCTAAGAAAGTTTCATTCAAGAACGACACTAAGAAACCGACTGAGAATCCAAAGTCTCAGATCAGGATTCTAAAACGTGCAGAACAATCTTGGTCACCATCGGGCTCTTCGGGTGCTTCAACTTCAAAGACAAATGAGAAACTTCAAACTGAAAAAAGTTTGAACGATCAGAAAAAGGTCGATTCAAAACCTAATGTTTGTGTAAATGACTCTGAATTTTATGATGTTCAAAGACCCAAAACCAAGCAGGCTTGGGTCCCCCGAAAGAACTAATGTTTTCCTTGATATGTGCAGGGAGCTCCAGCTGGCCCTGTTAGCAATCTCTGGATTGTCGACAGTGGAGCTTCTGGTCACATGGCTGGTGATTTGACGCTGCTATTAGATATAAAGAACATCAATGGAGGATATGTAGCGTTTGCTGGAAATAAAGGTGGTTACATCACAATGGAGGGAAGTGTTACTAACGGGATAGTGAGTTTTGAGAAGATTTCGTATGTGAAACAAATTGACTATAATCTGTTAAGTGTGAGCCAAATATGCGACAAACAGTTTTCTGTGCACTTCGACGAAAAATCTTGTTATATTCTCAAACCCAGCTTTGTAATTCCAAAGGAGTGGATCATGCTGAAATCACCAAGAGTGAATAATCTTTACATTCTTGATATGAGCAAGGCAATGACAACTCAGGGCCAAGTTACGTGTTTCCTATCAAAGGCTACAGAAAAAGAATCTATTATGTGGCACAGGAGGATGGGACACATTCACCATAGAAAAATGAATCATTTGGTGAAGAATGGACTAGTTGAAGGCATAAATGTCAAACATTTTCATCTCAACGACAAGTGTGTGAGTTGCAAGAAGGGTAAGCAGCACAAACAGTCCCACAAACCGAAGAACGTAAACTCTGTTGAAATTCCACTTTAGCGTTTGCATATGGAACTATTTGGACCAGTCAAGCGTAAGAGTCATGTCGGAGAGCTTTACTGTCTTGTGGTTACCGACGACTATTCGAGATTCTCGTGGGTGATGTGCTTACAACATAAAAGTGACACGTTTACCAATTTGAAAGTTTTGTTCACTCGATTGGAAAATATCTACGGTTTAAAGATTAAAAGAATTCGGAGTGACAATGGGACGGAGTTCATAAATGCACAGATGGATGTTCTTTGTGAAGATAAAGGAATTCATCATGAATATTCTGCTCCGTATACCCCACAACAGAACGGTATCGCTGAAAGGAAAAACAGGACTCTAATAGAAACGGCACGTACAATGCTCGCGGATTCCAACCTTCCAGTAATGTTCTGGAATGAAGCTATCTACACAGCTTGTTACACATTGAATCGTGTGTTAACTGTGAAGAAGTTTGGCAAAACTTCTTATGAACTGTTGAACAGACGTAAGCCGAACATGGAGTATCTAGAACCATTTGGGGCTCCGTGTACGATGTTGAATCCGATGGAAAAGTTTAGTCCGAAAGCTGAAGAGGGATACTTTGTTGGATATGCAACCCCGCTCAAATGGGTTTTCAACAAAAGAGCTCGACAGGTGGAGGAGTGGGCAAATGTTGAAGTTTAACGGTATACTCAGAACGTACAAGGAAACGGTCCTGACTGGATGTTTGATTACAAAGACTTTTTTGAATCATTCAATCTAGATAACTTGGTTGAAGATGATGTTTAAAGACTATTTTACGAGTGTGAAAACGCATCAACTTCACTGTTAGTGCGTCCGATCACCGTAACTCCTCCAATAGCTTCTAATGATGCCAATGTTCCTGCAGCTGAAGAAGAAGTGTTCCAGGAAGCTTCAACTACACTCGATACTTCAGAATCAGAAGATGATGAAGAAATCTGTAGTGAAGCTATTCTAGATCATGCAACAGAGGCACCACCAGTGAATCCAAATTCAGATGTTACTTCATCTTCTAACACGGGCAATGACCTGGATTCGGCAGAAAATCTGACTACTCAGATGGGAGTTACAGTACCTGATCATCCGGAATCTCGGATTCATCGTATTCACCCGCTGGAGCAAGTTATTGGTGACCCTGGCAGCAGTGTCATGACTAGAGGATAACTTCGTAGTGCAAACTCACCGGAAAATCTTGGCGCTTTAGCTTTTTATGCAAAAATTCAAAAATCTGGTTGTCAGAATGATTGGTCCTTTTCTTGTTATCTTTCACATGTTGAGCCGCGGACGTACAAGGAAGCTCTTTTGGATGATGCTTGGGTAGAGGCGATGCAAGAAGAGTTGTTGCAGTTTCAGAAATTGGGTGTTTGGACACTTACAGATTTACCTCCGGGAAGAAAGAAGATAGGAACCAAATGGGTTTTCAAATGCAAGAAAGATGACAGAGGCGTAATAGTGAGAAACAAAGCTCGATAGGTAGTTCAAGGTTGTCATCAAGTTGAAGGAATTGACTACAATGAGATATATGCACCTGTGGCACATATAGAAGCTATTCGCATGTTTCTAGCATTTGCCTCATACAAGAAATTCATGGTGTACCAAATGGATGTCAAGAGCGCGTTTCTATACGGTGTGGTCAAGGAAGAGGTCTATGTCGGTCAACCTCCAGGCTTTGAAGATCCTATCCACCGGGATAAGGTTTACATTCTCAACAAAGCACTATACGGGTTGCACCAGGCTCCATGCCAATGGTATGAGGAGCTAAGCACGTACCTGCTATCCAAAGGATTCAAATGCGCTTGGTTGATTGTACACTATTCACCAAAAGAACACGGGATGACTTGCTTCTCGTCCAGATTTATGTAGACGATATTTTTCTAGTTCTACTAACGAACTTTTATGTAGAGATTTTGAAAAAGTGATGCAGGAAAAGTTCGAGATGAGTGCGATGGGAGAAATGCAGTTTTTCCTCGGCTTGCAGGTGGATCAAAGACCAACGGGCATCTTTATTCACCAAACCAAATACGTATCTGAAGTCTTGAGCCGGTTCCAGATGGAAGATTCAAATCCGATGGATACCCCGATTCAACCTAATCACGGGATTGGAGTTGACACTAAGGGAGAGCTGACAGATCCTTTTACATACAGAGCAATCGTCGGATCTCTGATGTATCTCACCGCATCTAGACCAGATATAATGTTCGCAACATGTCTCTACGCACGTTTCCAATCGAAGACGAAACAAAGTCATTTAACAGTAGTCAAGCGAATCCTTAGATATCTAAAGGGTTGTCCGTCGAGAGGACTTTGGTACCCTAATGATGATAATTTTAACTTCATTGCATTTAGTGAAGCAAATTGGGGCGGTTGTGACAAAGATAGCAAATCCGCAACGGCTGGATGTCAATTCTTGGGGAGATGGCTCATGACCTAGCAGTGTAAGAAGGAGTCTTCCGTTGCACTATCTACCTGCGAAGCAGAATATGTAGCAGCATCAAGTTGTTGCTCACAGGTTCTGTGGATTCAACAGCAGATGGTTGATTACGGTTTGCAATTTCTAAAAACCCCTATTCAATGTGACAACAAAGCCGCAATTTCATTAACTAAAGACACGGTCAATCACTCAAAAGCTAAGCACATCCGGATTAAGTATCACTTTATCCGTGATTGCTATGCAAAAGAGTTGATTGAAATGGTCAAAATCCACACTGATTATCAGAGGGCGGATCTTTTTACCAAAGCTTTTGATAAATCCCGATTTGATTATCTTTTAAAAGCTAACGGTATAAAAGAGAAACAAGACAGATTATCACCTCGGTTCATCACCTTTTTGTTTTCAAATTTTTTAAGTTTTTACTGTTTTTCAGAAAATTTCAAAAACCCAAAAACATGTTTTACATTTTAGGGGGAGTCTTTATTTAGAAAAACCAAAAACATTGAAAAATTCAAAAATACATAAAAATAGAAAAACCCAAAATGATTTCCAGGAGTAAAAGAGGAAATGATAGTACATCAGTGGGGATCTGACACATGCTAAAGAAATGAAATGCAATATGAGGCGTGTGTTGATTTCGTGTGACGTGCTGATAGGCTTCGTAGACCTATTACTGTGTGCCTAGGTGATACAAACATAACGAACTACGCGTTAGTGGTTGAACACCTCATGGGCATATGGTCTTAGTACCGTAATTTCGTTTTATAGGTTTGCCAAAATCTAAGGTTTCGGGTCGTTATGTTAATCGTTATCCGGGGTATCCTGATTAATCTTTTGTCGTACTGATTTACGGACCTAGATTCAATCAGGATATTTGCTAAAAAGAGCTTAATTGCCAAAACCTAAAAGTTACTGAATTGAGGAACTTAATGTATATTAATGATCAAAGATAATTAATTGTATCGTATCAATTCACTGATGAAAATCTGTGATTGATATCAGCCTCAACCTGGTATATATACACATGTTACTTTGCTGCATTAATTTGCTGACCTGTACACCTCTGAGCTGTATATCTTGTAATATTACGGATAACATTTGGCATAATCACGCGTTACGATAAAGCTTTGTGCAAATTCCTTGATACGGGAGTATGTCGTGTGCGTGGGAACCATAAACGTGTTAGTATAATACACCTGATAGCGTATCATTTTAAAGCACTGCATAACGGTCTGCATGTGAGCTTATGTGGACAACAATATTAGCAGTTGCCGGATCACGCATTGTCTTTAATGATAATATACAATAAAGATCCGGTGTGATCAGATTTCTCAAATAACTGATATGATCCTCTTACCGGAAATCACAAAAAGTTTATTGCTTTATGTTTATATTTCTGCATTTTACATTTGTTTTTACAAAATATACAAAAACTCAAAAAGATTTTAGGTGTATTTTAATATAAATTTCATAAAAACCAAAATTTTTACATTTCTGAGTTATTTTTTTATAACCGATGGTGTTTGATGGTCATTTTCTGAAACTTGATGAACCAATTTGAGTTTTGTATCAAATAAATGTGAAATAATGAATGTTTGAAGCTTAAAATGTTTGAAAATGACTGAACGGGATTCGATTTTGAGATTTGGTAAATTTTCAAAAATTCCAATTCTAATTCGCCCCTTCGATGGGTTGAATGTGGAATTTTGGTACATTCGTCCGTTAATTTTTGTTTGAATATGAGTGTTCTGATGTTACTTTGCACATTCGAATCCTTACTCTACATTCGAGCCTTTCATTAGGGTCGAATGTAGATTAAGCTTCACTTTCGTCCTATCTTACTGGTCGAATGTGACCACCTATATAAATCAGTTGCCTCATTCGAACCCTTCATTAAAAATTTTCAAAAATTTCTATCATAACAAAACCTTGTTGCCCTTGATTATCTGATCACTGATTATTGTTCCTTAGTCGATACTGATCATTTTGATATCACATTTGTAGCTAATGAACCATTAACCAAGACAGATTAAGGGTTTCGGTGTTCGAACCCTTGTACATGATTGTTGGACTAGTTTTAATCGATATTAATCAAAATTGTTGGTTAGGTTTGAGTTTTAGATAGTTTTAGGGGGGAGAATAAGCCACAATCTAGTGTGTTTACAGATTAATTGAGTGGTTTTGATCTTTAAAAACTGATTAGACCTAGATTGTGATCAAAAACCACTAAAAACTAGTTAATTAAATCAATTGATTAGTCAATAGGCTTAGTCGGTCATATTAGTTGGTGAATGAATGAAAATCACATGTTAAATCAAACTGAATTGCAGTTTTGAAATTTGGTCATACGAACAGATACTTTCGACCAAAAGGAAGGGTCGAATGTGGCTGTTTCTGGTCGAATTTATCATGTTCAAAGGGCGAATGTAGGAAAATGGTCGAATGTGAAGTTTTATTCATAAGTCTACACATTCGAACCTCAGGATCCACATTCGAACCTCATAAATCTCACATTCGTACCCACGAACGGTCGAAGGTGGAGTTTTCAAAACCAATTATCAAACTTTGTCGATTTTGTCCGAATTTAACAAATTTTCAATGTGTTGTTTTTGCAGAATTACAAATGGCTAAACCACAAGTTGAACCACAGAATGTTGAAGTATAAGTTCAGGAAGAATTGGCATTTGAAGGTGCTCACAACTGTTGTGCATTTCTAGGGGAAGTGAAGAAACACACAGAATTCTCTAGGATCATTGATTTTCAGAGAGAAGCAGAGTCATAGATGCTTTAGCTACACCTGCTATCATTTACAAAGATCATCAAGAGGATTTCTAGAGAAATGCAAGATATGATTTCTGGGAAGATCGAACAGCAATAGTAAGCAGTATTCAAGGGGAGCTTCCTATTGTTACAGAAAGTGACATTAGAGATGCATTGAAGCTAAGAGATGAACCGACTGATCCGAGAAGTTGATCATGGATAGAGCAGAGATTATCTTTTCTACGGATGAAATACAATGGACCGATAACAGATGGTGCTTTAAACAAAGGGAATTTATGTCCGCAGTTCAAGTATCTAGCTCATGTTATTATACATGTGTTTGGATCAGTTAGCGGTGGTTATGATGTGATGAGGAAGAGTCTGAGTTCTTTGATGGTTGCTTTAGTATTGACCAAACCATTTAATGTATCAGGGGTGATTCTAGATCACATGCTTGAACCTCTGAAGAGATTGAAGACAAAGAAGTTCTTGATGTATCCTAGGTTTCTGTAGATGATTTTTGACTATAAGTATCCGACACTGAAGAAAGATCCTACAAAGATTCTAGTTCAGGATCACATGAACTTGAATACATTGATCAGAATGAAAGGATATAAAGGAGTCCCTGCGAATGAAAGACCACCTCACAAGAACTTATTTGGACACTTGATTAATCCAGGTTATAAGGATCCGGGTGAGAACAAGGCAAGGAACGTTAACAGTGAATCTGATAATGATGATCCATTATTTCATGTCAATCCAACAACAAAGAGAAAACGTCAAGTTGTGAATGTTGGAGCCAAAGGGAAGGGCAAAGCAAAGATTGATGAAGTTGATCAGACTAAGAAGCAAATAAAAAGAAAGAAAAGTGTTGCAAGGAAAGGTACAATGTTAGTTGATGAAGAATCTGTTGATTCTGAAGAGACTGAAGAAGATGAGAGATGGGATTCGGGAGATGAAAATGTTAAGACCTATAAGCCCAAGGCCACTGTGGCTAGAGAGTCTGAAAGTTTAAACAAATCTGTTGAAGAACAATTACATAAATATCCCATTGATTTAGAAGGAGATTTTGGTTTGGGAGTTGAAGACTTTGGTGGTTCTCCTGTTGTTGCTGAAAAACAAAAGAAACCAAAGTGCAAGACGATGTCAAAGAGAGATGTTAAAGAGAATCCTAAGAAAAGGCGTGCAAAAGAAGTACAATTCTTGCTGAAAGGAAAGAAAGTTCCTGACGTTGGCACTTCATCTAAAATATCTTCTGCAGAACCAAAGAAGCTGAAGAAGTCTAATAAAGCTACAACTGAATCTGTTCCTGATTTGGATGCTTCTCTGCAGAATGTTTTGAATATGTTCCAGAAGGAACAGAAAACTCCTGAAGCTGAATCATCTATTCCAAAAGTTTCTATTTCAGATGATGTGATGGAAATTATGAATAAGAGAATGGAAGAGATGATGAAGATCGTCAATGCACAACAAGCTGAGATTCAAAAGTTCAAAAAGAATGAAGAAACCATGTTGCAGATTGTTGTGGCAGCTAAAGAAAATCAGGATGAGTTAGAAAAGATGCTGAAAGTGCTTGAAGAAGAAAAAGAGGTTATTGAAGCACGTGGCAAAAGAAATACAAGAAGAATTGTTACTATCAGAAATGCTAACAAAAAGATGCGTGAAGAAAATAAGAGGATGAGCAAATTGTTAGATAAATTGAATAATGAAGCTCCTCAACTGAAAGAAGGAGAATAAGAAGAGGAGGAAGAGGAAGAGAAAGTTGACTATGAAGATTCACCAAATGAGGAAGATGATGATGATGAATCAGATGATGAATCTGATGATGATGATGATGATGCAGATGGTAAGTCTGGTGAGAAGAAAGATGATGATGAGGAGAGTAGTAGTTCTGATGATGATGATGATGATGATGCAAGTAAATACAGTTATGAGGAGAGAAAGGATAAAAAGAGAAGTGCAGGTCAATCCAGCTCGAAGAAAAAGTCTGGAGAAAACGTTGACGATGACGAAGATATCTTTTGGACTAAAAAGATTAAAGCTTTATCTTCTGATGATAAGAACTTGTACAGAGAAATGTTGAACAAAAAGGTCTGGACGATTGAGTTAACTGGAAAGTTTCCAGAAATATTCAAAGCTGATGATGTGAGGTACGAGTTAGAATACAACGACCCAGATCTAGAAGAAGGAGAGGTGTCTGCTGCTGTGACAAAGGAGATTCTTGAAGGTATTGCACAGCAAGTTGGTAAGACACTTGAGGAGATTATGGCATAACAGGTGATACCTGACATTCCTAAAAAGGATGCAGGAAATCATTCTGATGAACAATCATTTGAGAAAGAAGAGATTGAGATAGAGGATATCACACACAAAGAATATCCTGAGTATTTCAGAGATAAAGATGATGAGGTATTCCCAGACTTGACAGAAGTGAACTTAAAAGAAGCTGAGTATAGAATGAAGAAGAAAAGTGATGTTTTTATGAATAATGTGTTCAAAGAAGGGAATCAGAAACCAACAGCTGAACAGAATGATAGTTTGAAGACACTTTTGAAGAATCTGAAAGAAATGGATGATAAAAGACCAAAGCCTGAAGCACAAGGTGGTTTTTACAAATATCACAATCAGTTGTTCAAAGGCAGAGCCTTAAGTTAGAAGTACTTACAAAAACTAAAGTGCATAGCTGTAAAGTGGGAAAAGGAATACTGTACTTCTACAGATTCCATGATATTCAAACTCTACCGTACAGGGCGGTGAGAGACATATGCAGGTTTACGATGACCTGTGCTACAGCTAACAATGATGTGGTTGGTTGGTTTGCTGATAAACTATCTTGGGAGAGTAGAACGAAATGGAGTATGTTTAAACCACAGTATCCCAAGAGGAAAGTTCATAAAGAGATTGATCCGAAGACTGGATTGAAAAAAGTGACCTTGAAGTATAAATCTCCGATTGTGATGAAGAAGATTCCTTTGATGCCGATTCAGCAGCATTTCAGCTCTGAATTCGTTATGTGTTATTACGATTGGAGAACAGCAGAAGCAGTGATAGTGTTGAAGGATTGAAAGGATGCTTATAAGAAGATTCATGTTTTTTATCCGATGTGGATCATTAACTGCACATTTGAAGACATCATCATGCTCTACTACAATCCAATTTATTATGAACCGAAGGATGCAGATCAAGCTAGAAAGTATCAGCAAGTTGTTGGTGTTTGTTTTGCGTATGATATTAATTCTGGAAGCAATTTGGAGAAGAAACTTGGTAAGAAGGTGAAGATGAATGAAGTGCCGAAACATTCGACTAAACGGAAGCTTGAGCCCAAAATGACGAAAGATCAGAAAAAGCAACTTAGAATTAAACTGATGAACAAAGTAATGAACGAAGCGCGAAGGCAATCCAAGCAATCATCGAGGGGGAGTTTGTTAGTGCATATTGTGCGACTAATGCTTTGGATTGCGAATATAAAGTTGTTTAAGAAATTACGTGAGGGCGAATGTAGTTTTTGGAGAGGACGAATGTGGAACTAGAGGGCGAATGTGGATAGACTAAAGACTTGTGTTGATTCGTACTATGCTATGGGAAATGGAATCTTTTAGATTTAAAATGAAACATGGGCAGCCAAAGATTTTGAAAAATGATATTAATGGTTTGATTTTGAATAGAACTTCATAAGGAGTCTTTTGATGTCTAGGGTTGATTAAAACTCTATTTTGAATATAGCAAGCAGTGTTTACAGCTTCTGCCCAAAAAGAGAGAGGTAAACCAGAATCTGCCAGCATTGTTCTTGCAGCCTCAATGAGTGTTCTATTTTTCCTTTCAACCACCCCATTTTGTTCTGGTGTTCTTTTGAATCTTGGCTGCAAATAACCACAATCTACTTTGGTTGCAAATTTTGAAATGGAATCTTTTAGATTTAAAATGAAACATGGGCAGCCAAAGATTTTGAAAAATGATATTAATGGTTTGATTTTGAACAGGACTTCATAAGGAGTCTTTTGATGTCTAGGGTTGATTAAAACTCTGTTTTGAATATAGCAAGCAGTGTTTACAGCTTCTGCCCAAATAGAGAGAGGTAAACCAGAATCTGCCAACATTGTTCTTGCAGCCTCAATGAGTGTTCTATTTTTCAAAATCAAACCATTAATATCATTTTTCAAAATCTTTGGCTGCCCATGTTTCATTTTAAATCTAAAAGATTCCATTTCAAAATTTGCAGCCAAAGTAGATTGTGGTTATTTTCTGGGGGTTCTTGCTTTGTAACTTTTGCCCTTTTGAATCTTGTGTTCAGTCTAGGTTTTCTCTCTAGGGTTTGATCGTTGTCATTGTGTTTCATTAACTTCTAAACTCAATTGTAAAGATCTTTATCAAAGTTAATTAATGAGAATGGAGATTGAAAAGGTGAATTTGATTGTTTAATTCATTAGCTATCATTTTGTAACTGATCTAGGGTTTTCGCATCTAGATTGGTAGACTTGTATGATCATCTAAACTGTTTTTGTTAAAACGATCCTCTATAGTGGACTTAGAGGAAATGGACATTTTGCATCAACTGGCTCTGCTCAGTATTAGAACTAATAAATTTTATAAGAAAACTGGCAGAAGGTATCTAGGTTTACATGGTGGGTCAAAAGTGGGGTTGGATAAATCAAAGATTAAGTGTTATAAATGTCATAGAATGGGTCACTTTGCTAGGGAATGTAGGAGTCGAAATGGTACACATATGATTACCTATCCAAACCAAAGGCCTCAGACCAACACTTATCAATTTTCCCAAAATACCCCTAGACAAAATGTGCAACACACTGCTCACTTTGCACAGTCCTCATCCACTGTTCCTGTGCACTATGTCCAAACCACTGTTCCCCAGATTCATTATGTCCAAACCCCTGTTGCTCAGGCAAAAATGCCAATAGCTGCTACTTCATCCTCTGCTCCTGCAGAGACCAGTCAACAAAGAAAACAGAGCTTTTTCACACAAGGTTTTGTTGATTGGAGCAGTTTTCCAGATGAGCTAGCAAATGAAAACATTGCTCTAGTTGCCAAATCTGAAAATGAACCAGGAAATTTCTGTTTCATGGCACTAGAAACAATTGTTGAGGAGATTGAATATAAGGAAATGGTGCTTAAGTCTGAAAATGTGACTAATGATGTTGTTGATGAAGTTGTTTCAGCTGAAGAATCTGAAGTTGAGGTTGTGAATCTCTCAGACCCATGGGGTATTGATGACTGTGAGTGCAAGTGTAATTGTGCCTTGATGGGTGCTGCTAAGGGAGCTTCTGCTTGCTTAGATAGTTTATGGTATGTAGATAGTGGAGGATCCAAGCACATGACTGGATGTAGTGTTGGGTTCAGGGTCTGTTCAAGCAGGGAGACTTAAGTTTGAAAATGTTAATCTGATAGATAATCTTAAATTTAATCTTCTTAGTGTTTCACAAATGAGTGACAAAGGTTATGGGCCATTCTTCACTAAGAAAACATGTAAGATTATTGGACCAGAAGTGGTTGAAAAGATTAACACCATCATTGCTGAGAGCAAAGCACAACTTGTTGCTCATAGGAGTGGCAATGTGTATGTAGTTGATATGTTGAAGGATAATCCTATGGCAAATGTTTGTATGTTCTCTGCTGCCTCAACCAAAGAGACTGAATTGTGGCATAGGAGATTGGGTCATACCAACCTTCAAACTATCAACTCACTCTCCAAACAAAACCTTGTAACAGGTCTACCACCAAAAGAATTTAAGTGTGATGAGCATTGTGTTTCCTGTTTAAAAGGCAAACAACATAAAAGCTCTTACAAATCCATTGATGAGTCCAAAACAAGTCAATGTCTTCAAATGTTGCATATGGACTTGTTTGGCCCTGTGAAAATCATGAGTCTTAGGAAAAAGAGATTTTGTCTTGTTATTGTTGATGATTTTTCTAGGTTTACAAGGACTTACCATTTACACTCTAAGGATAAGACTGCAGGTATTTTGAAGGACTTTGTCACCAAAGTTGAGAAACAATATGACTTGCCAGTAAAAGTCTTTAGAAGTGACAATGGAACAGAGTTCAAGAATAAGGAGTTGGATGATTTCTGTGTGTCAAAAGGAATTGTAAGGCAGTACAGCATTCCAAGAACACCAGAACAAAATGGGGTGGTTGAAAGGAAAAATAGAACACTCATTGAGGCTGCAAGAACAATGCAGGCAGATTCTGGTTTACCTCTCTCTTTTTGGGCAGAAGCTGTCAACATTGCTTGCTATATTCAAAACAGAGTTTTAATCAACCCTAGACATCAAAAGACTCCTTATTAAATTCTGTTCAAAATCAAACCATTAATATCATTTTTCAAAATCTTTGGCTGCCCATGTTTCATTTTAAATCTAAAAGATTCCATTTCAAAATTTGCAGCCAAAGTAGATTGTGGTTATTTTCTGGGATATTCTTCTACTGCCAAGGCCTATAAAGTGTTTAACACAAGGACTAGGACAATAGAGGAAACTCTGAATGTAAAGTTCAATGAACTTTCATCTTTGAAAATCCCAGTAAATCCTGCTGAACTGTTTGACTTAGATAAATTCAAATTTGAAGATATCACTGTAAAAAATGACAATGCAGGTACACTACAGTCTCCACAACAGGTTTACAGATATGACATTGTGATGCCACATTCTTTCTTCAAAATCTATCCTGATTCATGGCAAGCAGATGTTCAAAACTCTGTCACAGCTGAGTCAACCACTGTTGGTCAGTCTTACCCTCAAACCACTGCCTCATCAAGTTCAACCACTAATCCACTATTTCCTGAAAAAAGTCCACCTTCAGCTGACAAAAGTCCATCCACCTCTACACCACTTAGGCCTATTCCCCCACTTCCTTTCCAAACCTCTGTTGGCACTACAGAAGTGCAAACAGATGTTTCAACAGCTGATACCTCAAACCTCTGTCCTTCACCTCAAAATGCCATAGTTCCATACAGGGGAGATCAAATCTTCCTAAGAGCTCATCCACCAGGTCAAATTATTGGCAACATCAGTGAAGGGGTGCTCACAAGAAGTCAATCCTCAAACATTTGTCTTTTTGTTGGTTTTCTATCTCTCACACAACCTGTCAAGTACCAAGAGGCACTGAAAGACAACAGTTGGGAGAAGCTATGCAAGAAGAACTCCTTCAGTTGAAAATACAACAAGTATGGGAGCTTGTACCATCGCCAAAGGATGTATGTCCAATTGGCACAAAATGGGTCTTCAAGAACAAGACAGATGAAAGGGGTATTGTTGTCAAATATAAAGCCAGGCTTGTGGTTCAAGGCTTCAGACAAGAAGAAGGAATAGATTATGATGAAACCTTTGCTCCTGTAGCTAGGTTGGAAGCCATCAGACTTTTCCTAGCCTTTGCTGTCAACCACAACATCAAGGTGTATCAGATGGACATCAAATGTGCTTTTCTTTATGGCAAAATTCAGGAAGAAGTCTATGTATGTCAGCCACCTAGTTTTGAAGACACATTCCATCCTGATCATGTCTACAAGCTTAACAAAGCTTTGCATGGCCTGAAACAAGCACCAAGGGCCTGGGATGAAACTCTTTCCACTTTTCTCTTATCCATTGGTTTTACAAGAGGTAAAATTGATAAAACTTTATTTTTGAAATGGAAAGGAAAAGATTTAATGATTGTTCAAATATATGTGGATGATATCATCTTTGGGTCCACATGTAACAAAATGTGTGAAGAGTTTAGAGAACTCATGAAAGCAGAGTTTGAAATGAGTGCCATGGGTGAACTACAGTGCTTCCTTGGTCTCCAAGTGAAGCAGCTGCAAAATGGAACTTTTATTCACCAAAATAAGTATGTTAAAACCTACTTACAAAATTTGAAATGAATGATTGTAAACCATTATAGATGCATGATTGGGTCTTTATTGTACTTAACTGCATCTAGGCCAGACATTATGTTTGCCACTTGTGTTTGTGCAAGATACCAGGCATCACCTAGAAAGTCAAATCTTATTGCTGTGAAAAGGATATTCAGATACCTAAAAGGTGCTCCCACACTTGGTATCTGGTATCCTCTTAATGGGAACATTAAGCTTTCAGGTTATTCAGATAGTGATTTTGTTGGTTGTCAAACCACAAGGAAGTCTACATAAGGTGGGTGCCAATTCCTAGGCAATGCCTTGGTCTCTTGGCAAAGCAAAAAGCAAGCAGCTGTTTCAACATCCACTGCAGAGGTTGAATACATTGCTGCTGCAAGCTGTACAGCCCAACGTATGTGGCTTCAAAACAAGCTACTGGATTTTGGTATAACTGCTCTGATGACACCACTCATGCTGGATAGTCAAGCAGCTAAAAATATCATCATAAATCCAGTTTCCCATTCCACAACAAAACACATTGACATCAGACATTTTGTCAGAGACAGCTATGAAAAAGGTTTGATTTCTCTACATCATGTTCCAACAGAGGATCAGTTGGCAGATGTGTTGACAAAAGATTTAGACACATCTACCTTTGTAGATCTGATCTCTCAGATTGGTATGCTAAACATGGAATAAAATAAACTATTTTCATGAATAAAAACATTAAAATGTTGTCAGAAAATCAAAAATTCATCCTTAAAAATAGTTTTGGTTGAAAAATCTGTTTTAAACATCTGATCATATAAAACAACCACTGTTTCATTAAGTGTAACCTCTATTGGTTGAAAAGTATGTTTCAAACATCTGATCAGATAAAAAATTTGTTTTCACAAACATCTATTGACTAAAGTCAAACAACTGTTATAAACAACTGTCATCCACCATAACAGTCCTTCCATCAAATGTTTGCCACGTATGCTCTCAAAAGCAGTGTTTTGGCCACATCAGCTATTTCCACCTGAGACTATAAAAACCCTGTTTATCCACAGCAGTTGTTCCACCATTTCATCGAATTCAAAATTCCAAAACCGCCTTCTTCAACCTAAAACCTCCATTAAAAAGCCTTCGATTTTCTCTGTGGAATCCATAAAATGGATCTTCAACTGAAAGCTCCTCACCATTATCGACACCTTGAATACATCAAAATATAAAACTGCCCTGACTTCCAGTTCACTCATATATGAGGACACACTTCAAGCTTTCTAGTTGAAAGCTGAAGTTTTGTTTGTTGACAAAAAGCCAACGTCCATTGTTTCCCAAATTGGCGATACTAAAGTTGCCATCACCCCTAAAACCATTTCCACTACCTTTTCACTGAATTATCAGGCAGGTAAAGAAGTTTTTGACAAAGGTGAACTCCACACAGAGTTCATAGAAAGAGGCTATGAGGGTCAATTGACTGGGGCAACCATTTATAAAAAGTTTTTCCCCCAAACATGAAATTTTTCTTTCATACTCTCCTTGTATGCCTCTCTCCCAAAACTACATCTTTTAATGAAATTCCTTTAAAAGTCCAGTACTTGGGATATGCTATATTAACAAACACTGATTACAATCTATCCCAAGCACTGTTTTTAGATTTGGTGAATAATGTGAAGGGGGTTCAGGCTGGGTCAAATAATGCTTACTTGATGTATCCAAGAATTTTAAGTGTTATCCTACAGAAGGTTTTACCTGAAAAGGATTACAAACAAGGGCAAGGCCTTCAAATGAATAGCCTGTCCCAAGAAACTTTTACAAGGATGTTAGGTCCTAATCAAGAAAAACATGTTAAAACAAAAGTTTCCAAAACACAAGCAAAGAGAGTTAAGACAACAACTGTTGTGCAAACCTCTGTTGCTGAGCCCACTGCTCCTGGTGATCATGGCACTACATCCAGTGCTGTGAAACCCACACCAGCCACCACTAAAAAGAACACTCCATAGAAAAAACCCCCCAAGAAACAATCTAAAAAGGTGACTCTGGAAGATGAGATACCAGAGAACAATCTTGTTGCAACACAAAAGCAACAAACAACCACTGTTGATACTTCCTCTCAACAAGTGGTAAAGTCTCAACCTAGCCAAACTCCTCATGAATCCTCTCAAAAGGATCATGTTGTAAGCCAAGGGGAAACACATCATGGAGCAGATGATTCACTTGAACATCTGTTCACAAGTCCTTCTCCCAGGGCTAATATTCTTGTCACTCCACAACCCTCACCATCAATTCCTCCAAGTATGCAACCATTGTTTGAGGCCATTGACAAAACTCTGGACACAACCAGTTCCTCTCAACCACCTATCACTGAGAGAACACCTCAACAAGTGACTGGTCCAGAGAAAAGTCACTTGGTCATCCCACAAACAGAGGAGGCCACACCCTTTGAGTTACATGTAACTCAGAGTGGTAGTTCAAGTGAAGCAGCCACTACTGTTGTAGAGACCATTGTCTCACTTCAGGACAGTGGTTACATCAAGCAGACTTCCTTGAAGGCAACAACTGCTGAGGCAACAAGATTGACCTCAATTCCAGTTCGAAGTCCCCAGAACCAAGAACAAGGGGCATCTGGTTTCTTTCCTAAGGATACTCCTCCTAGGACTGAACCAATTACAACTACCACCTCTGGTAGGAGTTTAGATGATCCCATTAAGTTGGGTGATGGGTTAAAATACCAAGAGTTGACGGAGAGAGTGGATGCTATTGAATCATCTGTGTCTGAAATCAAAGGTGATATCAAGACCATCATGAACACCTTGGTGACTCTTACGCAAAGTCAACCATCAAAAGAAGACATTGCTAATGAGCTATGGAAATCTGTCAGCCCAATTATCATAGCTCATCGAAAACTAGCTGATCAGACACAAGAGACCTACATGACTATGATCAGGAACATGGTGGATGATAGATTGAATGACACAAAAGCAGACATCAAAGCCATTAAAGATCATTTACTGAAGACTTCTAGCTCTGCCCCCACAACTATACTAAGAGATGATGATGATGATGATGATGATGATGAAGATGAATTCACGGCAGCTGATGCCAAAAAGGGGGAGAGTGGTAGAGACAGACTGAAGAAGCTGAAACCTTTTGGGGTTACACCTTCTCAACAAGAAAAGTCTGCTCCAGAGCCTGCACCAGAGTCTGTTGACCAAACCACTACTGAAGCAGCCAAGACCAAGGAAGTTGATGAAACAGCTAATGAAAGGGCTGAAAAGGCTGCTGAGGCTAAAAAGATCAGGGCTGAAACTCTACAAACAAAGGCAGAAAATCTTTCCAAAAAGAAAGAGGAACAACAGTAGGAAAATGAAAATGTTGCTACTTACAAAAGGAAGAAGAGGCATGCTTCTCATGTTAGGCAGCCTCCTTCAAAAACAAAAACCTCTGTTGCTGCTTCCACCAAAACAACTGCCAAATCAACTACCACAACATCCACTACCACCACAATAGCTTTAGCCTTGACCTTACCATCTATTCCATCACCACCTCAAACATCTGCTAGTGCTACACAAGTGCCAACAGATGTCAACATTCCACAATCACCACCATCTCCTACCATCTTGTACAAAAGGAAAAGAAAATCCACCTTTGTTGTACAAGATGAAAAAATAGCCACCACACCACCACCAACTCAACCTATCCCTGCCATTCCACTTCAATCCTTTTCACCACACGCTTCCAAATTCATCACCACCAAATCACCAACATCTGATCTTCCATTAGCAGCTCAGTATCCCCTTAAGCTTGACATGATCAAGGGGGAAATTCAATCCTTCTACAATACTGAGGAGCTTCACAACTAACCTTCCCATCTCTTTTAAGCCTGAACCCGCCTAAACCTAGAAACCTTGATGAATATTTGAAACAGAAGGGTCAACAAACAGACTTGATAATCAAAGAGAAATGCAAAGGGAAGGATGACAGGATTGGTCAGGGCATCCATTCAGCAGAACTTGGCAAATTAAGAAGGATTGAAGATTTTGCCAAGGACCTGAGAAAGTCCATGTCTGGAAAGCCCATCAGTGGTGAGATGGTGAAGATTGTCAGAGAGTCTCTTCTAGATCAGATAATGGCCACCAAGCCTTACAAAGCCCAAAGGAACCATTTCACAAGCTGGACCATTCAAGCCTTTAAAGAAGAATTACAAAGAATTGAAGAGCTGGAGAAACAAAACCAAAAGGCTGATGTACGGATACCCGACTTGAGGAAGCAAGCACCGGCTGTACCATACCTTTTGACTTAACTCTACTCTAGTAGTCACTAGACTAGAGTAGAGTTAAGTCAAAAGGTATGGTACTGATTTCAGGAAGGGCAAAGACCCTGTCAAACTTTTAAAGCTTAGAAGAATGAGGGTTGAACTGGTTGATGTTGGATATGGTGAAATGAAGAACATAGCCAGATGGTCTGAATTAAGGTTGGTGGAAACTTACAAGAAGCTTGAAGAGAAAAGAAAGACTGATCCAACTCTTCCACCAAAGCCAACTTACTCTGATGAAGAACAAGGTGGAAGATCCCATCAGACCCTTTCCTTTGAAACTCTGGTCCCCTCATCAGACATTACAAATGCTGCTAGAAGACAAGTCAAAAGGAAAAAAGAAATGTCTGAAGAAGATCAAAGAAAATTTGCTGAAACTTATGTGAAAGAGGGGATCTTCAACCAAGTCAAGTACTTCTCTGATCCCATCAGTGAAGAATTAAGAAGAATCATTGGGAGACCTCCATCACCAAACTCATCATCAATAAACTTGCAACCCAAAAATCCATCAGACTCAAAAATTCTAAAATGGAAGGTAGACAAAGCCACCCATGAATTGACTTTGCTCAGATCTAATGGAAAGATCCAGAAACTCTCCATGGATGATGCATACAGTCTGAGTGCACATGACCTCATGGATCTGATGAGTTTGGAACTTGAAAGGGAAACTGATGATCTCTATTCTTTTGACTTTGAACTTCAATTGAAGGGTCAGATTAGAGAGAGTCTGATGAGGAATAAAGATCAACAATAAAGACCAGTTTTGGCATCATCTATTCTAGGGGGAGATTGTTGGGTCTGTGGACCTGGAAAAGAACAGACACTACAAAAAAAATGCCATTTAGCGGCACACACTCTTAATGGCATTTAACTTTTGTGCCACTAATATAAGGCTCTAGTGGCACTTTACATGTGCTGCATTTGCTTGATCCATAGTTTTAGTGGCATTTTATCATTTATGCTATAAAATTAAGCTTTTAGTGGCACACTCTTAGTGTCATTTAACTTTGTGCCACTTGTATAGGGTTTTAGTGGCACATTATATGTGCTACATTTGCTTGACCCATAGTTTTAATGACATATATCACCTATGTCACAAAATTAATCTTTTAGTGGCCACTTTTATGTAACATACCCATTTATGGCTTTTACTTATATGCCGCTTAATATATCCAACGTTTTTCACTAATAAATAAACAAATTATTTTTTTTCAACCCACAAAAAAATTTCACTAAGTTAAAATTAAAATTAAAGGCAAACACGTGTGTGTATATATATATATATTTTTTTAAAAAAATCCTTTTCTTTTTATTTATTAAGATCAGACACAACTATATATATTTTTTAATAAAACCAACTATATATAAGAAAAAAAGTAACTTAGATCACTCCAAAATTTTTTTACCAAATTTTAGACCTAAATTTTTTTCCCGCTTAGGAGGGAAATTATCCCTTCAAATTATTTTTATGGGTTTCCATTAATATTGTACCAAAAGAAAAGAAAAGAAATGTTCTCATTCTCCCCCAAACCTGCTACTTCTCTGCTCTTACACAAACCCATCTCTACCCTTCCCAATAATCATTAATCACCACCACCCTTCTCATCGATTTACACTAAACAACCACCATCCCTACCACCTTGCTGGCCTATTTACCACAACCGACCAATCGACAGCCATCACTTGCCTTCCACCTCCGATCAGTTTGCTTTCCTACCATCCATCAGTCACTATCTCATATACTTCTCTTTCCCTACTCATTTTCTGCTCATCGATTTCCCTAACCTCGTCGATTTCTATTTCCCTCCAATTAAGCCAAAAAATGAACCCAACACAAGTTCAGCCAGAAGCGCCGTGTTCAAGTTTTCATCTTTCATCGACCATCTTCATTCAAGGTTACTTTTATCTTCTGAATCATCAAAGTTATAGACCCATTATTGTTCTTGACCATCGTACAAACGAATATTATACATATCTTTTAATTGATCCGAATAGTTTCCAAACCCTAGGTGTTTATTTTAGAACTAACAGACGATTCAGTTAAATTGACCTAAAGTTTTGTTTGTAAAGTTTTTCACTTTACCCTTATTAGTGATGTGAGGTATCAAGTATGAGGCTTTAGGTGGTTTTAAGTTGAGTTTATTATTATTCATATTTGCAGTTTCATATTGCAAAACTACATCTGTAATTGATTGACACAGTTCTTGCATAATTATTTATCACAAACTTATTTAGTATAGTTTTACCATAGTTTTATTAGGAGGAGTTCCCAATAATATGCTTCTTTAGAACTGTTTTCTTGTAGTTTTTTTTTATCTAATTGAACTTAGTTATATATATGATGATGGCTATGCTATGCTGTTCATTAGTTATTCAGTTTCAGGGATAAATCATGGCTTCTAGTAAAGTTCGAACGAGTAGTTTCTCGTGGAAGGTTCCGGTTGCGCCCACGTCTTCGATCCCCGGACTTAAGTATGGACCAAATGGCACAATCTTTCTTTCATCAGGCATACCTGACCTTGACAGTAAAGTCACATATCATGAGTTACTTGACTTTGTTCACTCATTATGTGAGAATTCATCACAGTTTTGTAAAAGTGCCCTTTGTGAGGTTGTTCTTGTTTTTCTTTCAATATCAAGTTAAGTCTATATTGTGTGTGTGGGTAAACACATTTTATTTTGTATTTACTAAATCTGTGATTCATGTGTTTGTAGTCGCTCACTGAGATCAATGCGCATGTTGCTGCAGCCCAAAGTATTGGAGGTCTCTATCTCTCTCCATGTGTGAGTGCATATATTTTCCAGCAGTGTGCCTTCTTATATGCAGATGTAAATTGGTTTAATATACTTTAGTTGGCTGTGGATTATCATGTTGTAAATATGTGTATTTATTTTATACATGAATTGATGTGCACATTATTATTTCTATATCATGTTTATGATTGCGAGCTATAACCCTCTGCAATTGTCCTATCTATTAAAATCACAACGGAAATGAACAGTGTCAGGGGCCTTTTGGGTATTTCCATTGTAGCCCAGTCCCCACCTCTTCCCGCGGACCGCGGTGAACATTGTCCTTCTCCCGTGAACCGCTGCCTCTTTCTTCTTCCTAAAAACATCATCCTCCATCCTCCAGCCCATCTTCCTTCTACACCTTAGCTTCATCCCTTCCTCTTTCTTATCTTCCTTAAACCTTCTTTACTATCTTTATGTTAAACATATGTACTAAAATATCGTTTATAACATACTCACCTTCTGCTTTTATACAGAGGCAGTAGAGAGAGAGAGCAGAGCAATCAGGGACGACAGGAGGAGACAAAGGGCGACAGAAAAAAGAGATCAAAGAAACAGCCGAGGATAAAGAAAGAGAGAATCTACGGCGACCCACAACGAAGACCCACATCCGACCTTAAAGGTGAAATCCTCAAACCGACCTCTACGTCTTCTAATAATAATATTAGACTAGTGATTGTCAGGCAATGGGTCAGTTGTGGGACTCAAAAGCAAAGATCTTTACCATTCTAGTCATGATAGATCTTCACCATTCTAGTCATGATAGAATGTGAAGATCTGCTTCTGATGCAATTGACCAGGCAATGGGTCAGTTGTGGGACTCAAAAGCAAAGTTTGTTAGTGTGCGTCTTGTTGTAGACAATCCACCCCCCTGCTGTTCAAACAAATTTGAAGGATCCAGTTCAGATTTTGATACTCATCATTGTCAAGGTAGAGATGGTTCCAGATGTCGACCAAATAGGAGTAACTTAGAATGGGTGAGAGTAGTGTTGACTGCAGATTCTGGGGTCCGCATGGATGACATTGAGGTTCAGTAACCATCTTAAAGGAGGGAGCATTGTCGTGTTCCCAGTATCATAGCTTTGTAGGAAGTGAAGGTACATTCTGTGCATTTTGACTGTTAGTTACTGTTTTGTATATGTTGTAGTTTTTCTTACTTCCCATCCTTATAAATGAGTCATGAGCAATCAGATTTATATGCATTCATAGTATATATATCATAAAAAATTTTATACTTCTTAATTCTTGAAAGTTAAGGACAAAGGCAGTTGATCACAATCGTACTTACTATATTTATTAAATTTCTTTTACATTATTATGGCTATAATATTATTATAGCTAAATGCTTTTGATTGTTTTATGTGGGTGGTTATATTATTATGGCTAAATGTTCTTTTCTGTTTATTTTTTAATTCTTTTAATACCATTATTTGTTTACTATAGGTGTTTGCCTTATGATGAACTGTGGTTAACTATACACCTGCTAGACACTCAATCAAATGTTTATAGTCGCAGGTAATTTATTTTTAAAGGTCGTCTCGAATCTCATGTTTACTTTTTGTTGTCCAAAAGTTAACTCTTAGGAACATGATATGTTGAGGATTCAATTGGGAAGAAGTTCTGTTATATTATAGTCAATGTTGTTCCCCCCAAAAAAAAAAAGAAACATTAGTCAATCACATTAAAAGTCCTTGACTTTTGAGGAATTAATTCATGGCAAAGATGATGATTTCACAGGTATAGTGGTGAAGAGCAAACACACTAAACTGATTGGACAATGAGGTAGGCATGGGCAGGTTGAAGGGTGCATTTACGGTAGTTTGCAGTGCATTGGCCGATTGTTTGCGTGTGTACTAATGCTTATTTATATGGTTGATGATGGCAGGGTAGATATCATGAGAAGCTTTGAAGCCAAGTTTTATGAATTCTCTCCAAAAAGAATGTTTTGACTTTTTGTGTAACTATTTGAAATTTGGGATATGTTACTACATATTGTTTTGCTAACGTTTGAATTATATTTCGGATTGAACTTATTATTCAAGTTATAATACTATGATTTCTGCATTTACAGTTTTTATCGAACTTTTGTTTTATATTTAAATTGTAAATAATGTGATTTTTGTGGTATAATTATGAGCCACTAAATAATGTACATATACATAGAAACAATTATTACCGACACAAAATTTGTGACATAAAAGATTTTTTATATTGTGGCAAAAAAAAGTGCCACTAAAACTAATATAGATATGTAACTAGAATCAATTTTTAGAGGCACAAAATATGTGCCACAAAAGTTTTTTCTATATTGTGGCAAAAAAAAGTGCCACTAAAGCCCTAAAAACTTTGTGCGGCACATTGAAAAAGTGTCACTAAAAGGCTTTAGTGTTAGCTCTTCTAGCGACACTTTTTTTGTGTGCCGCCCATTCTTACGTGGGCTTTTAGCGACACTTTTTCGGTCTTTTGTGACATTTTTTGAGTGTCACTAGATGGCAATTTTTTTGTAGTGAGATGATTGAAAGCCAAAATATTCTAACTGCTGATCACCAATAAAACAGTGCTTTAAATACAAGGATCCTCACAAACGACTGATGACACTAACTGCTGATTACTAAAGTGCTGCTAAACCAAAGTGCTGCTGATTGAAGATAACAACTGATGAACAAAGTGCTGACAAGGAATAAGACAAAGTGCTAATAAAGACCAAAGGTCTGTTGGAGCCAACAGCACTTAGACTCCAACAGATGTTGAAGACTATCAGAGTTTACCTATCAGTTGTTTAGTTATCAGTGGTTTACTCATTGTAACAGTAGTTTAGTCTAGTAGATGTTTAATGTTGTTAAGGGAGTTAGCTGTCACTGTCTAGGTGACGTCACTCCTAGGTCATAAGTGCTTTGGTCTGTCTATAAATAGAACAGTGCCTGTACTGTTCTATTCATCACTTCACACATTCTCTGCACACACAAAGTATTGAGTGATCAGGCTGAGGGGGAGAATTATATAATTTGTACTAGTATTTTCACAATCTGTGATGACGAATAAAAAGTACTTGTTCGAAAGCAATTGTTCCACTTGTTAAGATTACATAGTTTATATTTCCGCTGCACTTTCCATCTTTAGTATTCATTCATCTATTTCATACTTAAACAAATCTTAACAAATCAAACTCTCAGATCCTAACAATTTTGGTCTTTGTGGATGAATTGCATGGGTCTCATTTTCCTTTGTTAAATTCTCATTTTCATGATAACAAAAGTTGTGAAAAGGTTATTGGATCATCTAGTTTTATTTCATGAGGTTTCTATTCAGATAATGACAACAAACAATATGAGAGTTTAACTTAATAGTGGCTTTGGTTTGGTCATTAAAACCTTGTAACTGTAAAAAAATTGTAGCTTTTAGTATTGATACTAAATTCTGAGTAATCTCAAGAATGTTGTAAGATATCATAAAGCTTCAATACTAAGATCAGTTATTAATGGTTAATAGACCCTTAATTTTGCCACTAACTCTCATCTTAAGTATTTGTTGGATTCTGGTAAGGAAACGTATAAAACTAGACTCAACCAACATGTGTTAATTGGAATTCAATTCATTATCATTTGTGGAGTAAATATCCCTAATTAGGCACTACATATCTTAGCCAGTTGTTCTCTTTTCTTATAGGTAATCTGATTTCTTATGCCTATTCTTAATGGCACAGTTTTGCTTAGTAAGACATTCCCTTTGGAGAAACTTATAGCTGAAAGCAGCACTTGTATTTTATTTCCAGACCTTATAATTATCCTCTCTATGGTAATTATTCTTCCTCTTTTAGGTTTAATGGTAGTAAGGTGAATAACATCAACTTTTCTAGTTTAATGCGTTCCTTTTCCTGTACGTAATTCGCTATCAACACACTCATTTTACTTTGATATTTCTGAGTGTTATAATTGATTCATAATGCATCTAATCGTATTGATGGAAAAGTTATTATGCACTAGAAATTTATTGATTTTCATGTGTAACCCTTAGCTTTATGGGTCATGTTATTCAATATTAAGATGTATTCACAGATCCCATTTAACCATAGAGTTAGATTATTTATTTCATGCTTCTTAGGAATTCGTTATATTCTTTCATTCCATAGATAATACATTAGTCTTAGGAATTTCAGAATGTTTAATAGCTCACCTGATAAGAATCAGTAAAAGAAGTTATTAATTTACCATAAGAGACATTTTATTCCACTTCTTATGCTTATATGTTATTCTGTAATACTTTATCAGATAGAGCGTAGGAATGTCATGTCTTAAGGGGTAACTTGATAAGAACAAAATTTAACCAAACTCTTCTTAGTTTTGATAATTAGAGTGGATTACTTAGTTGAGATAGTAATTTATAGAAGAATGTGAGATTAGGAGTTACAGGTATTGATGTAAGGCAGACTTAGATTATGATCATTATATTAATGAATGATCATTAATTGTGAGGATCAATTTTGTAATGAAGACGTGATAATATCATAACACCAACATAAGCTACTTAAATAACATGCTCTAGCTTTGGCTATACGCTATTTATTTAAGTATTGAATTGCCGACATTGAATGTAACCCATCACCTTTGGGCAGAAATGAGACGTTCAAAGTCCTAATGCAATACGCTCAGCTCACCAACATAATCTGTTACACATCACCTTTGGGCCGAAGTGAAACCTTATGGCACTTATGTGAACGAGCTACAATGTTTAACGAGATCTTTATAAGGAACTAATGTGATACATCACCTTTGGGCAGACGTGACACCTCAAAATGTTATTGCAAGTTAACCAAGGTTTTATAATGTTTTGAATAAACTTGATACATTAGGTTTTATCAAAACTGTAAATTTTATTAGAGATCCCGAAAAATAATGGGTTCTCAGTAATCTTATGAGTTCCCGAAAAAAGAAGAGTTCTCAAATTAGCTTATGAGTTCTCGAAATAATGGGTTCTCAAAGAATTGAGATCTCAAAAAAAATTATATGAGTTCTCGAATAGCATAAGGGGTTCTCGGAAAAATAATGAGTTCCCGGAAAACTTATGAGATCTCGAATAAATCATGAGTACTCGAAGACATAATGAGTTCTCAGATATCATAATGAGTTCTCGAATGTCATGATGAGTTCTCGAATACCAGAATTAGTTCTTGATATATTGGTGAGTTCTCGAATATATTATGAGTACTCGAATAACTTATGTTTTCGGATAACTTTAACAGTTCTCGGATTCTTTAATAGTTCTCGAAAAAATATTGGTTCTCGAATACATGATAGTTCTCGATAAATAAGATGGGTTCTCGGAAAAAATATGGAATCTCGAAAAACATCATGGGTTTACGAAGTAGAAGACCTTGACCGAGAACTCCTGTCTGTGAACCTGATCGAAAGCTTTATAACCGAGAACTTAAAACAGAGAACCTGAATTCGGGAACTGAGAGATTCTCCGAGAACTTAATTTATTAATCTTTAAAACCAAAAACCAGTTATTATTATCGAAAACTAAAAGTGATAGAGTTAGGTGGTTAAAAAAATTAGGGATTTAATTATATGTTTTTCCAATTTTAGATAGAAATTAATTATCTCCAAAGATTTCAAAATTATTGGGAGATTAAGTTTTCTAAAATATCGGAAACAAGATTTAATCGAATCTTGAACCAAAACATAAAGGAATTTTTGAAAATTTATGATGTTCTTGAAGAACATCAACCGAAAAATTCCAAGAACTTTAGAACATTCATAATCTGGAATCGAAATCTGATAACATTAATTTTATAAACAGATTTCGAGAATAATCATCATAAAAAAACATGAATTCGGTTAAAAAAATATTCATTAACCGAAACCTTAATCATTGGCCGAAAAAATATTAGAACCCAAAACACCGTTATCATGTTTTAACATAATTGTTTTCCGATTTTAATTCCAGATCTTAATGGAAAACAATCAAAACTGACTGAGCAACATCGCTCTGATACCACATGTTGGTCAGTTTTGACTGTATGTAATGGAAAACATAAACGTGTACCTGATAGATCCATGAGACCTGCTACTGATCTCGCAGGTGACTTGAGGTCGACATACTTGTCAGTGGATTCGGGTTCCCTTTAGGGTATGCAGTTGTGATGTTTTATATGTGTTCTTGAGTGATGAACACATTGAGAGATATGAGAATAATAGGGGACAGCTACATTAGTGGTTATGGTTTGTGTCAACCCTAATCTCATAATCACCTCTCTATTTATACATACCCAGCCACCCAGGGGACACCCTACTAAGGGCCATCTAATAATAGTCCACCCATCAAAGACATATCTGTTATTGGGCTTAGGATAATATTAATAATTGATCATCATAATATAAATTATTATAATGGCTATCAATAAATATACAAACGTTACGTATATTTATTCCAACAATAACATCCATTTTAGATTTTTGCAACACCTAATATGAGGTGATAAAATTTTCAATATATGATTTGCATAACGATATATGGAATTGTGCAAATGATAATAACATCTCTTTAATCTATTATTCAATTCTTGCATAAACCAAAAAGAAGCCAATGGGTTGTTTCATATGCTTGTACATAGGATTTGAGTAGTTATACTTTTTAGCTACACTTAAGTTCACTCACAATCATAAGTTACAATTTGATAATATATTTATAATAATAAGCTCTATTGTGGTATGAATGGTTATTTTATTTTACATCAGGTGATCACTTGGGGAAGTTCTTGAATTCAACTAAAAAATAACAACATAGCATGATCATAATAGCTTTAAAAGGATCATGGAATTTTCAGTCATTAATATTTCATATAATAAATTAGCATAAAACAATCAAGTAAAAGTCAAAACGAATAAAAACCTGAAATTAATAATAAAAAAAATCTCATCATCTTCATCACAATGAAGAACAAAGCTCAAATATCTAGTCCAACAGACAAATTAGGTGACCTAACAAAAAGCAAAAAAGTACTTAAAATCAACAAACTAACTTCACGAACAACAAAAACCCATCAACAATTTCGTCCAAAATAAACTTTTGACTCATTAAAGAATAATCAATAGAAAAAAAAATTATACCTTAAATCAACAGAAGTATACCAAAATAGCATCACCCAAAAATACCTTACTTAAAACAGAACCAACAACCAAGTGAAGTTAGTAGCATCTTCCATCCACACAACCATAAACAATAACCTATGCTTAGGCGTTGAAACTCAATAAGATTTCAAAATACAAAATTGAAACTTGGTTCAACCATTTTTATGTATACATAGCTAAGCCGGTCCTGAAAATTCAGGTGCCCGGGCCGAGCCGTATAATATGTGCCCCTTAGTCTTAGGTCTTTAAGCAATGTTTTCATAACCGAAACGGACGTTGAACCGGTGTCCTTACCGGTTCCCTAGTCGGCTCATAAAAAAACCATTATCTCTTAAAATTCCATAATAATTTGAAAGGCCACTATTTTATGTCTAGAATTTAAAAAAAAATTAATTTTGACTTCAATCATGTACAAAAGCGTGAGACAATTATCGTTTTGTAATACCAATGCTTTAAAAACCAGTAAATACCAGCCGGTTATACCGGTATTACCGTTTTCGGAAGGAAAACCGGTACGAAACACTCTGGTAAATATGGGAAACGATATCGATTTTATACCCCCGGTAAAATCCGGTATATCGGTTTGAACCGCTATACCGGTACCGGCATAGGTTAGTTTTTGGGTTATTTTTAGATTATTTTTTATTAAGGAATAACTTTTAAAAAATTTAAAAACTTTAGATTATCTTTTGGATTATTTTTTAATTATTGATTAACTTTTTGATAGTATTTTAGTATGTAATTATGTTGTAATTTTTGAAATTATATAGCTAACTAATCAACCCGGTTGAACCGCCTAATACAACGCGGTTCAACCGGTTGAACCATTTTTTAGCTAAATCCGGTATAATTAAAAAACCCGTTTTTAAAATATTAAAATTTTCTGCAAAGGCTGCACAATTACTGTACCACAACACAAATCTCAAGTAACACAGTTCAACTTTTTTTTAATTCTGTCGTATCCTTCAAATCTAGTTTTTCATGTATGACTCATATTCTTCCTTATTTACTCTTCACCTTCTTGCGTTTATAACCAGTAATGTTCAATATGAGATCTTTTTTTTTTGGTTGAAAACAAAAAGAAAATAATTGCAGAAAGATAAAACTCATCGCCGCTCAAAGTGCCCCTTTAGAAACTAGGCTCGGGCCGAGAGTCCTCCCCGCACCCCCTAAGGGCCGGCCTTTCTAAGGGAGATACAAAATTAATGAAATAAGGTATTGAATAATAAACCAAACTGTAGTAATATTAAAATAAACAATCTTAACCCTAGACCATGCTATATAAACAAACAATCTTAAAATTACTTAGTATATCGCTAAACTCAAAACTTATTCATAGATCAGAATTGGAATAAGGTGTTGAATAATAAACCAAATTTTAATAATATTATACTAAACAATAATTACCAAAAGTTAAACTCTAGAAGATGACGAACAAAGGGGCGAAACTCATCAGAGCTCCAATTAGGAAGTGTGGGACCATCAAAGAGGTCTTGAAACTCGGGATCAACCTGGGAAAGAGAAACCCAATGAGGAGATTAAGAATATAAATCCCAAGGGCTTAGGAGACCACATAAAACCTTTGCAAGTAGAAGAGGTGTGATGTAGATGATCGCCATGAAGCAGAAAACGATCTAACGGTAGAGTATAAAGGGACCTGACGTGAAGGAGAAAAGAGAGAAGATGAGAGAGGTAAGGGGGCGGCTGGTGGAGAAGAGTAAGTGGGGACGTTGGTGGAGGAGAGGGAAGAGAGGAGGAGGCAGATGGAGGAGAGGAGGCGGCTGGTGGCGGAGAGGGATGAGTGGAGGAGAGGGAGAAGATGAGCAGGTGGCAGTGGGAAAACGCAAATGGCATTACTTATTTGTATATTTAATTAATTTCGTAAAATAAGAAAAAGAATCCTATTTTCATTTGATAGAAAGTTTAATGCAAAGGTTACTCTTTGAAATAAATTTTATATATTCAGTAAATTAGCGTGAAAATAAATATGGATTAATTATAAAAGGAATTTGTTAATTAACCTATATTAATGCAACAAGTTATACCCACTCACATATTGAACAGTAATCTATTTGAACAGTAATTGAGGGCATATTTGTAATTTTCGGCTCTTTTGATAACATTTGTAGATGTTGTTTCTCTCTTCTCTTTCTCTACCTTCGTTACCACTGCCATACCACCGCCATACCCACCGCCCATTCCTATGTTTCTTTGATACCGGGAGGATTCCCGTCGCCGCCACGATTCCGCCGCCATCAACACCACCATCTGGCTGTACCATCCCTATGTTTCTTTGATTTTGGGATGAATCACCTGTCGTCGCCGCCACGATTCCGCCGCCATCCACACCACCATCTGACGAAGACGCCATCCACACGACCATCTGACAAAGATTCCGATCAAGATGCATGTCCCTTTTTCGATTAGATCGACAAACTCCAAGGTCAGATTTCGTGGTTTGGGGCTTCTGATGATGGTGGTGACTCTGGTGGTGCCGATGACATTTTCGTGTCGACCTCTTTTGGGTGCCTATGGACGGTGTTGCTGATGATGCTTTCGTCTCGAACTCTTAGGGCTGTTGGGCGGAGGTGGTTGGCGACGACGGTGGTGGAGCTTTGGGTTTCAGTGTTGGTTGTAGATGGCTGTGATGTGTGTCTTGGTTGTGATGAGTTGAAAGTATTTCTGAAAACTGATGAGCATGGCGTGGCAAGGACGGTGGATGGCGGCTTTTAGCCTGCAACTAGGGCTGTTCACGAGCCGAGCCGAACCGAGCGGACCTTTGCTCGTGCTTGGCTCGTTTACAAACCGAACCGAGCCGATCGGCTCGTTTACAATCGATCCGAGAACCGAGCGAACATTGTTCGAGCGCACATTTTTTCGAGCGAGCGACGAGCGGCCAGTGTTTTCGTACAACCATAAATTTGGGATGTTTCCTTTAATATTTTCCCTGCCTAGTGATGACTAAGGTTCGACCGTTCGATAATGAGGCTCTAACTAGGGTTGTGGCGTAGGTTGATAGCGGGAGATGATTGATCGTGGATAACTAATGGGAATAGAAAGTCAAGCATGTTTTTTCACGACTTAGGGTTTTTCAATCAAACTTAGTGTTAAGTTATCATTTGGTTGACTAGGCCAATAACTATAACTATAATTGTATATATGCATATATTGAGCTAAATCCAGTAGAGTGGTATGTAAAAAATTATAAATATAATTTTAATTAATATGTATATATATAATTATATATAATAAACTAATAAAAATTATATCGAGCCGAACCGAGCCGAGCGGACCCTTGCTCGTGCTTGGCTCATTTATAAACCGAACCGAGCCGAGCGGCTCGTTTACAACCGAGCTGAAAATCGAGCGAGCAATTTCCGAGCAAATTCCGAACGAGCGGCGAGCGATCGACGAGCGCTGAGCGTTTTGAACAGCCCTACCTGCAACCCGCCTTGCAGCCATGTTTTTGAGAAACTCTGAACCACAGAAAGCTCACTTTCTTTTGGATTGTTCTTGCGTTTGATTGATGCAGATTTTTATTATGTTCGTTTCTGGTTACATGTTTATTTTAGGTCGCTTGATTGAGCCTCCTAAACCTTGATTTTGTCTAGAATTTGATGTCTTCTCCTTTTTTTTATTGGTGTTGATTATATAGTATTTCATAAATATATAGTTAGTTAAATCTCCAGTTTTGCTTTTGATCAGCTTATGGTTACTGATTGCTTATGTTTATTTTCTTTGCAAATTGGTGGTACACTGTTATGATACTATTAATTACCATCGTATTCGCCGCGGTGCACACGGTTGATGATGTAGCCCCCAGGTATGGATATTTGATGTTTTTTTGTTTTCATAATGGAATTGTGTGCTTTCAAGTCGAATATGTGTGTTGCAGGTTGTGTTATCATTTTCAACATTTTCGTTTGTGAATTTGGTGTTAAGGCAACGATTGGGTCAGGGTTTTATACGGAAATGTTGCCTTGAATTTGATTTGGGTTTGGGTACGGATTCGGCCGGATCTTGATCTAAACGAATAGGTTGTTGAATTAAATCTTTCTTTTTGCAAGATACCACCTATTCCTGATTCCTAAAAAGATCTTTATTTCTTAACTTCATTTTCTTTCTTTATTTGTTTGTCTATAGATGGGTGTAACTTGGGTTAATATTAGTTTATAGATTTGTTGAGTGATGCGTTTAGTATTTTGCTATTTTTAGGTATTTGACAAGCAAGGACAGGCTCGACTCCATACCAACAAGAGATGTTGCATCGTCTGCTAGCCGTTCCTTTGATGGTGCAGCGACCTCCCGTCACTAGGTTACCCATCAAACAATGATGATGCGGTCCACGGCTCCCACCTCCGTGGCTGTCCAACGCATCACGAGGTTGAAGGAATGATATTAGTCGTCGAGAAAAGGCCAGGTTGAAGGAAATGCAGAGGTTGAAAAGACAGAAGATACAAGATATATTGGATCGACAGAATGCTTCTGTTGAGGCTGGTATGGTGTGTTATTTGGGATATTATACCTTTTTTATGTTTAGGTTAATTGACATGAATTTTTTACTTCAGCAGAGTGAATTGTTTGCTCATTTTGCTAAAAGTGACCAATCTGCTTCTCAGAAGAAGGTGAAAGGAAGGTAATAACTTCACATTTTTGGTGTTCTGTCTGTTTGGTCTTATGAGTTGCTATTATTGTTGTTTCTGTTATTGATAGTTAATAAGTAAAATAAATTAACAGCTTTGGTCAGTATATTATAGAACATATTTAATTGTTTTGTCTCTGCTTTGTTATGGTTATTAGGGGTCGTCATGCATCAAAACTGACTGAAGAAGAACAAGATGAAGTGTATCTTAAGGAGGAAGAAGATGGTCATTCTGGAGCAGGACATACACGTTTGTTAGTGCAGCCATCTTGTAAGATCCTTTCTGCTCTACCCTGCGCCAAATAGAAGAATACTACTCCCCGTTAATCGATGATTGTAAGTTTCAACGCTGAATTTATTGTTGTTTGATAATATTTGAATACCGCCTTTTAAAAGCCAATATGAAAAACGCGCAACGCGCGTATATTAATACACCTATATATATCAATTTATAAATTGAGTTCTTATTTACTAGCACCGGTTTGATTGGTAACCATATTATGATCATACCCATTTGTTTATTTTCAATTTTTATTGCAATTAAACAATGATAATAATAATAATTATGTAAATAGAGCTTTAAATTACCCCCAGTGATGAGTTTCATTGCAACATGAATACATGATACTCTATATGTGAAAGAGAATTTAGGTGGGAGTGACTAAATTAGACATGAGTAATAAGGCGTTGCTATCGAAATGGTTATGGCAATATCAAAATGAACAACAAGCTTTATGGAGGCGGGTTATTGAGGCGATTCATGATTCTAGCAGAAGGTGGGGATCAACGCCTTTTAATAAAAACATCACAGGGGTTTGGAAGAATTGTGTATCGTTTTGGAACAGATGTAAGGTGGAAGGGGTTGATATTTTCAGTATGATTCGAGGTAAGGTTGGGAACGGATAAACAATACGTTTCTGGATAGATTGTTGGTTGTGTCAGGTGCCTTTGAAGGACAGATTAGGACAGATTTCTAAATCTGTTTATGCTGGATAAAAAGAAAAAGGTTGTTGTTGCTGATCGCTGCGGAAGGCTGCAACAATCGGCTGTGGAAGCTGCAGATTCGGTAGTGATTAGATGGGAATGGAAACGCAGAATCGACACAGCTGCAGAACTTGCTGAACGTGAGGAGTTGGAAGAGTTGTTGTCCAATATATTTCTAACAAACCTCTAGGAGTCTAGGACCTGATATTGGTTGTGGAGATGGCAGCACACGCAGCCGAGCAACAATTCGGTCTGATTTTCTTGAACTTTTAATACCCAACAAATACGGGTGCTGCACTGTTGTGATCCCTGCGACACCTGCGAGTGAAAGCACGTTTTTTAGGTTGAATCACCTTGAAATTCACGCTGATGATGCTGGATCTCAAGGGGCTAATGGGTCAGATTATTATTATTATTATTATTATTATTATTATTATTATTATTATTATTATGTTATTATTTGTTATTTTGTTTTAGTTCGTTGACTTTTTGTTTGACATGAAATTGTTGGATAAGTTTAAGAAAAGTAGCTTAAAACATGAAATTTCAATGGTTAATAGGAAGTGTTGAATAACTTGGTGTTATTTGGGCTTGATCATCATGATTTCATGTTTAACAAAAAGTTTTCAGAAGCTGCATAGACTTTTTAGTTTTTAGTTTTCTGGAGTTTTGTTTTGATGTTGTTTGCACCATAGGGTAATGTGACATAAGATATTTAATTTAAGTTTGTTAGTTGAATAAAGTTTGTGTTTGATGATACTGATTAGTAGCTTAAACCAGGAATAAGAAGAAAAAATGAGCTCAACGTGCAACGGGAGGAGATAAAGGAGGCAGAGGACTTCGTCAGTTTAGAATGAAAGGTTCAATCTTTGCGCAGTCCCTTTTCTTCCTCATAATAATATATAAAAATGATTATCTGTTCACACGAAAACGGTTTTTTTTATGTGGGCTAAAGGTGCTAAAGCAGGTGGCCTTCAGGTTGATTAAAGAGAAACATATGAATATGTACAATGTCATGATAGCCGAAAGTTTTATAAGAAAATTTGTATGTTTTCTAAAGTCACCAACTAAAAACATAATGTTGATAGTAGTTAGTCATATCTGAGCAAATTTAAGCTATTTAAACTCCAGATTAAGTTATTATAGTCTATATGGTGTTTCATGACAAAAGGTTTTTAACTGTTTGTTTATGTTATTTATATTGCTGTTTCTTCGAATTAAATGACAATTTAATGACAAAATATGAGACAGCAGGTTGTACAGTTACCATATATCATTCAGGCTTTATACATGTTTGCCTGTTTTGAAAGCGAATGTATATACCTTTTCCTTGGTCCTGTTTATGTTGAATTGGTTAATGCAATTAAGCGTATTGACTCAAGTCCGATATAACCCAACTTTATTTAGCATTCATTTCATTATTTATATGTAACCTTTGTATGAAAATTGATTTGGAATTTGAAATGTAGCAATTCTATTACTTAATTATTTTCTAAATTAGATTCACGCCGCCGCAACGCGCGGCCGGATAAAAACCTAGTTATATAAATGTAAAAGCTGTTGGTTATGTGGAAATATAAGTACTAGCAAGAATGTTTTTAGGATTATAAAGAAAATAAGACTACCTCCAATGCATCCTCAGGAGTGATGCCTTTAGAGACCCTTACAAGCCCTTATCATTGGGAAAGTTTGTTTATCATGTGCTCTTAGCCTCCATGCCCTTTCACAAAGGCTTTGTTTTTATTAGTTTTTCCAAATGTGGTAGGCCCAAAGTTTAAAGAAAAAAAGTTTTTTTTTTTTGAATATTGTGTGTAGTTATTACGTGATGAGGTGGAAATTATAAAAGTTAAGGATATTTATAGAGTTGGAGATAAAATAAGGGTATTTAAAGATTTGTAAGGATATGATGTGGCAGATGACGTGTCAGCTAAGGGCGTTTAAGAGCGTACGTAGCCTTAAAGATAGTCTAAGTGTTTTTGGTGCATTTACAAAAATCTGATGTGGCAGTTGACTATGCAAAATTGAATATGCATTTAGCTTTTTGCATTATAGGGTAACCACTTTTGAAATCAAATATTATCTATATCTATACTACATTATAAAGGGGGAGACATAGGCAAATATGTCCAAGTTTTCAAAATTAAGATGGCATTTGAAAAGACGCATGCTTTAAACCTATAATGTCATATAAATCTTTCCCATATTACCCCTTGATGCATTGTTACTTGTACATTCATTGCTTTCACTCTTCACATATCATTTTACATGAATTTTAAGATGGCAGTCTCATGCTTAAAACCCAAATGTCATGTAATTTTTTTTTCTTTCTACTCTTCATGTAAACCCTACTTGTACATATTCTTTTATCATAACCTTCAATTACCATTATTTTATATCTATAATATCCTTATGTCTATGTTTGTACCACAAAAAAACTACACGATTTCACCTCCGCGATGATATCCACTACAATTTCATGTTTATTTAGAAGGTTTTCGGTTGTAGTATAGACGGATTTGTGCCATATGACCACACATCGTGTTTTAAGAAAAATGTTTTTAAAGTGGAATTACTATATATGGTTTATGAAAAAATATTAACATATTTCACATAAACAATGCATTTACTTACATACTTTGTTGGTTTTAAAAATATATGTTTTCTTTTATATTTAAATTATTGTTATTATTTGTATTCATTGAAATTTTCTATGACATTATTTGGTTTTAATTACATACTATATATAATCTGTAATCTATATCTATAATTTATACTACATTATAAAGGATGATACATATGCAAATATGTTCAAACTAGCTTTTATCCCGGGAGTGTCCCGGGGTTAAAATATCTAATATAACATAATAAAATATCTAATATGACAACATAATTAATGATTTGCCAATACATGATTGATGAATAATAATAATAATAATAATAATAATAATAATATTTATTTTAAACAAATTTCTGCCATAAGTTATCATATTCAAATATATAAAAAAAAAGAATATCTGCCTATGAAGTTATGTTTATCGTTTGTGATTTATTAGTAGAGCAAAATATATTTGAAAACAAAACCCCACAAAAATAGTTTTTTTTTCTCCGGTTTTTTATATAGCACTATGGTACTCGTTGGAAAGATAATAAAACGCTCGTTAATTTGGTGTATTTTTTTCTTTAAAGATCTCGTATATAAAAGATAGTAACGTTTAAAAGTTATGAGATGAAACATTAGAGAGAAAATTTAATATTGTTTTTAAATTCTTATCTTTTCCTAAAATAATTATAATATATATAGATTTATTAAAAAAAACTCAAAAATTAAAAAATCCTACATGATGCCACGTGGCACATTCAAGGAGGGGTTGAGGCCTCCATTGAATGCCACATCATCAAAGTTCAATTCTTTTATTATAAGTTATAGATTGTCCAAAGTTAAGATGGTATACCAAGAGTTTCTTTACAATTTTCTAAATTTTAGCACTTTTCTTCCCCAAATGCCCCTAGAAGATACTCCCTCCGTCCCAATTTAAATGTCCTTATTTCCTTTTTTGTTTGTCCCAAATTAAATGTCTCTTTCCATAAATATAAATATAATTTCAAGTTTTACCCATAAAAGACAAAACACAAGTACCACTTTTGAGGATATTATTGTCATTTTATCACATACAAACAAAAAAATTCTTAAAATGAGTGTTTTTAGACATGGGACATTTAAATTGGGACGGAGGGAGTAATTAACTTTTATATGAAAATAAAACTCACCCAAACTAAATAAATGTAACACCCCCAAAATTTCAAAACCGTAATTTATGATAATATAAACACACAGGGCTTTTTATTGAATCGAACGAATCTTGACCTATACGAAATTCCTAATCTAGGGATATAACCTCGTTAACCTTGTTAACTAAACAAGGCTTAAACAATTACATGAGAATAACTTGGCTAGAGCAAGTTAACTAGTAAATATTTGACAAAACATGGGAGGGGCTAAACTTGCCCAACAACCAAACTTGAGTTTGGTTAAGTACAAAAAAAGGGAAGATCAACATATGCAGGTGCATATGTCAATCAAAACAAACACAAAACACACACACTAAGCTAAAACCTCCAATTCTCACTCAAATCAAGCCAAAATCAAAGGGGAAAATCATGCATTAAGCAAAAAGGGATCATCTAAGGTCCAACACACCTAAATGTATCAATTATTTGGTTTAATTTGATGTATACTTCACGTATGAACATGGTGAGAATTCTAGGGTGTTTTGTAAGTGTTAAATTAGTGATCATTAAAGGTTGCTCTAGCATTAGGGAACCTTAATCATGTTTAATCTAGTAAAAAAATGTAAATACATGCATGTTTTATGTGATTCATGTGAAATTGTTGAATATGTGAAAGGTGGGTTTTGTCATTAGTTAAGGACCACACCTAATTTGTAATCGTAGCATCTTCTAAGCATGATGATGTGAATTTATGAACTAGAAAGTAATATTAACTTGCTAGAGGTAATAATTTTTTCTATTGGTGGATCCACGAGGTCCCCAAGTCTTAAAATTAAAGCTAGGAAATTCACGCCTACCAAGTGTTTGATAAAATGCCTCAATGAAACTCGATTTCATTTGGGCATAGATAATTTGTGAAAACTTGTATATTGGTGAAACACGACCAAAAATGCGTGTAGACAAGTAAGGATTAGGTTCTAACAACCTAAGTGATCATTCACCTCATAGGTGCGGATACAAGAGGCTTTAGATAGCCAAGGAGTCTCGGGTTAAGGTAAAGAGGAAGAACGCATAAGGTAAGTCACTCGATGACTTAAATCTCAATTATATTCGCAGTATGTTTATATGCTTAGTTAACGTTGAATTAGACATTTGAAGTGTCACAAAAGAATCTTCATAAGGAATTCATAAGTTCATAGAAAACGGCCTTAGATGAAGGTTGTCAAGATCCCAAATTAGACTAATGGGTCAGTTGGGTAAAACACTAGTTAGACAAGCACCTAAGGGTCACATTATGCCAACATCGCTTTCGTTAGTTGCTTGAGTATATTCATAGACTCTATGTTAAAAAAATCTCAAGCTAGTCTAGAAGCAAAAAGGGGTGCGAGCTAAGGTAAGTCATATCCATGACTTGTATAAATAAGTACATGTATGCTTAATCACGGATGATAACTTTAGTCGTGTCAATAGTAAAAGATGTCTTTGGTGGTTTCCAAGGGATAGAAAAGATTCAATGAAAACCCAGTCATAGAGGCCGAGCGAATGAGACCAAGAGAAATGGCACATGTGGCCATTGACACGAGGCACCGCAAAACACGGCATAAATGACTTGGGCATGAAGTTCTCTAGTCAAGTTAGGACTTGACAAGTGGTAAAAACCATAACTAGAACTTGGAAACTATAATTTCTTATGATTTAGATATGTGCAAATCTACTCGGGGTAGCCTAAAGGTGAGTAGATAAATGGTGGTTTACAAGTTAGAAATCGAAGAAGGAATATAAAACTACCTTTAACCATGTTAGTTGTTCGCATGGGAACCATTAAACGCTTTCCGGGAAGCCCCGGGAGTAGTTTTTGGATGACCCAAAAAGTGCAGCTTGATGCTGAAATATTTTTGTACTTGTCAGGATTTGGGGTAGCCTACGCCAAAACTGGCGTAGGATACGCCAACGTCAGTTTGCCCGAGCTAATTCTTACGGCCCTACGCCAACAGATGCACAATGCCTACGCCAATAGCGTAGGATACGCCAAAACTGGCGTAGGATACGCCAAATCAACCAAAAATCCATCTTTTTGTATTTTGCATCTAAATTCGATCATAATAACGTATTTGTGGGTTGTCTAACTGTAATAAACCCTCAGGTACTCAGCTACATGAACCGGATGATGATCAAGACATATTTTGAAGAACCGAACATGCTTAACTCGTCCGTTTCCGCAATGTTTTGATAAACTTATGAAAATGCTTGGTTATTTTGTAATATGCTAAGCCGTAACTATAATTTAGGATGTTGTACTAATCAATGTCGCTTTTGGATGTTAATATGCTAAGCCGTAACTATAATTTAGGATATTATCGTTTAATTACCCGAACTATGGGTAGGGTCTTACAGTAATATACCTTTGGTTTATTAAGATTTGTTCAATAATGAGTACATGGTTTTTGTGGTGAACTGCAATCAGTTGTAAGTGGCGGTACACATTGTAAGAGTTTAATTTAATTTTATTATTATATTTTAATAATAAAAACAAAATAAAAAATAAATTAAACACTCTCACCTCAACGTGTCACGTGTCACTTTCAAAAAGAGGTTAAGGTCTCAATTGAATGTCACATCACCATAAGTTAATTCTTTTATTAATAGTTGTAGACGTAACATTTTATGTGACCCAATATGCATAAAAAAATATCTAGAATGACATTTTCCTTTCACTTTCATTGTGTTCACATTTTTCAAACCATATTGGCGGCCAAGGTATCTTTCACTGAAAACATCATCAATTAAGAGCATTCACAGTAGAGCCTCTATATTTGTGTGAGGGGGGCCTCCATATTATATAGAGTGTGTATAAGTGGTTGTGAGTAGAGGAGAGAGAAAATATATAGATGAGACACTGTTCATCAGTAAATTTGGAGGGGACACTGTTCACCCTCCATAATTTTTTAATATTTTTAGAAGTGGTTGTGAGTAGAGGAGAGAGAAAATGTAATGATAAAAGTATAGAATAAGTATTATTAAATAGAAAAGGAGAGAGAATGGTAGTGATTTTTAGTGTAATTATAGAGATGGAGAAGGAGGATCTAGTGTGAATGCTCTAACTCACTATAATCAAAGACACTCTTATTTGTGGGATTTTGCGTGAGAAAATTAATTTATTAACTAATACTAGATTTTGTCTTTCCTCCATAATAATTGTCAGTGATTATATCTTTGGTTAAAAATGTTTGATATTATGTTATAGGGTCTATCTTGATATAACGATCGTTAAAATGATTGTTAAAATAAGGTGAAATGGTCATATGATAAACTCATTCGGCATGAAAGAATGGATGAAAGTAAGATGGGGACGAGAGTTGGGGTTACTTATTTCCTTATTTTTTATTAAAAAAAAAGTAAACGTTCATTGTTCCTTATTTTAAGTATTATGTTTAGCGTCTGTGAATCAAATCCGTAATAATTTCTCAAATAACTGGGACTAAAGATGGGAATTATAATTTATTAACACAAAATCCTCCTAAAGTAAAACATACTACAATAACCATTATGTAATTTATACTTTCAGTGATTCAGACAAATTCAATTTATCTAACCGTATATAACATATGTTATTTGATATTCCATGAATTTTATGAGTCATGATCATATTCATTACAAAATTCTTATCTGTCGACTAAGAAAAAAAAAGCCTTCTAGATGAATCATGGAATTATCTAGTTATGAATAATGAGCTTTTTCAGACTTTTTTTATTCAAATTAATTTTCATTTGTTTCATAAGGTGGATGTGTCAAGGGGTTTGTATCCTACTTGATAACTTGAATGAATATGCATACAAAATAGTTAAGACCATATAAAATCTTGTGTTTTTAACTTATTAAATATCTTTTTGTTAAAATATGTAAACAAATAAGCATCAATAATTAATTATTAGTAGGGTGAATATTCATCGAAGATCATGGTCCATAAACTGATAAACACATGACAATCACAATTGGCAATGTTGCTTTATGGGTCCATAAACTCATAAAGGCAATGAAAAATCATAACGATGCTTATTCATGGGTCCATGCATTGTGAACTATTATTTTTTATTTTTTTATTAATTATAAGAAATCTAAGATATCTTTTGAAAACCATCTTGGAAAAAATCAAGTGGTACACAGTTAGGTTAGGTTGGTTCCTCGATCGGTTGGTTTTCTACATGTTTACATTCAATTTTCTTATTTGTATCTTGATAAACTTTTACATATATCTTTTAGCCAACAATTGTAAACTTAGCAAATAAAACTTAGAAATTCATAAACCAATTCCACCTACACAACGAAATAAATTTGGGTATTTTTAGTGAGAAAAATCTTAAGGTAATTCATCGCTAAGGCTGACCAGTGTGAGGTGGTGTACCTCAGCAAAATTTTAGTTAATACCCCCCCCCCTCCCCTCAATTTCCTGGGCGTCATTGTGGAGGTGTTATTGAAGCTTTGTGAGCATAATGGCGAAGGTTCACGGGAGAAGAAGGGGTCCATGTGCTTTTGTGTGTTTTGTTGATGTTATTCGATGTTGCGGCTTTTTTTTTATTTATTATTGTTATTATTATTTTGTGTATTGAGAAGGGAAAGAATAAAGAAGAAAATAGGTATAGGGTTGGGTTGGACTTATAAATGGGTTAAAAATAGGTATAGGGTTGGATTGCTCCCCAAGTCTAATTCAATTAAAATTTTCAAATAGGGGTATTTCGATAACTTTTAATGTAATCAGAAGAGTATTTTGGTAATTTACAAATAAACATGTATTTTAAAATAAATGAAAACTTATTTATTCATATATAAAACACGCATCAAACTTAAGTTTAGTGGTGATGATGGTTTAACCGAAAGTTTTATGACCGGCTGATCGTGATGCCAGTTGGTGGTGGTCGGTTTGTGGACATGTATAGTTATAATTAATTAAATTTTTACACTTTTAATAACAAATAATTAAATACTTGTACATAAATATACTAAAACACACTTTTTTTAACTGAAATTTTAGACTGAATTAGAGTCAGGGAGTACGCTTGCGATAAAATGAAAACCTTAAGGAGTATTTTGGACATTTTCAAGCTATTGGGCAAAACCCTTAAAAATGTCAAACTGCAAGAAGCAAAATAGAAGTTAACTCAAAATAATATGTTTTATGGTTTCCTTGATTAAAAGGTCGAAACATGTGAATTAAAGATAATCATCAAAACATGTAGTCATAATACAACTCCTACACCTTATATCTCCCATGCTTTCCCCTCCATTCTCATGCCAACAACAAAAAATCTCCAGCCCAATCTCCCTCACACCCCTTTCATACGCGGTTGAAAATGCAAGGTTTTTCGTGTTTAAGATTGCATTTTTAAGTGATTTTATAGTTTTGGACACATTACTTTGATAATGTTTGCGTTTTGCAGGTTTAACAAAGTTTAAGGTGCATTTTGGAGCTTATCCAGACCTTGGGACTAAGCTAGGTGAATGTAGAATGGAAAACGGAAGAAAAATGGGAAACTAGGAGCAAGGCTCGTCGGGCGAGCGGATCTTAAGCCGCCATCGGCGGCTGGTGGTTCCCGGCGACCCATCCGTCAATAGTCCCCACTCGTGTCTACACCCCTTTGCGTTGCCAACTGCACTGATTCACGTCGGCGACGCCACGCTCTAACACGAACTCATTACTTACGAAAATTAAGGGTTTCGATGGATTTTTATGGTATTTTTGACTTTGACTCGGTTTGGAACTATTAAGAACGACTTTTATGGATCTCAAACATAATCATTTATTTTTCTAACATCATTATATCATTACACACCACCCAATTAATCCATAATCATCACCTTAAGACAAGTTGTCAACTAAGCAGGTATGGACCTTACCCCTCTCCTTTTGCTATCTAGTTCGATTGATATAGACTCTGTTGATTATATATATAAACATTTGGAACTCCTAACGTCTTTGAGCAGACCGTCCGTTCGTTTCTTGTTCTAATTATGTTTGGTATCGAATTTGACTATTATATCACGCGATATTTTATCATATGCTTATTATCGCAAGTTCCGGTATATGTGATGTTGTTGTTGTTGTTATTATTATTAGTTGCTATCGCTATTTGCAATAGATTTTGTGACTCAGACATTCAGTACTCTGTTGTGGAGTGTCCCACGGGCCTGTTATTGTGGCATCATCTTCACGGCGTCTTTTAAGTACAGGTGTGGCACATAGCTATTAGGAAGCATATGGATCGATCTTCGTTCAGTTTTAGTTTCAGTTTCAGGAAATGGTTGTGTGGATGCCAACCTGCGCCATTTCATGTGACTAATGTACGAGAGTAGCTACCGGTATGTCGTCATGTATTATCAGACTTAGTTATGCTTACGGGTACATCTGTATTAAGTGATTCAGTTCAGTTATATGCTTGTCGTGTTTCGTATCAGGTTACATTATAAGATATTGTGATATCAGTTTTAGTTACTTATTGTGTTGCTATTTGAGCCTATTATTCTGTACCGGGCATTCGGCTCATTCCGTAAACTTCGTTTTTGTAACAACCCGACCAAGAGGGGGCTGGACGTTACGACAGTTTGGTAGCAGACTTGCACAACGGAAGCAACGATAACAAATATTTAATATTTGTACAAGTTATAGTCGCAAAATAATACAAATACAATATAAAATATAACTAAATCTAATGCGAAGACGAAACGCGGCGGTCGTCGAAGCAGTGTAGTCCCTTAGTTGATCCAATCTCTATCCTATGTATCTCTAATCCGCATCTAGCTATCATATACCTTGTGTTGCCATCCAATCATCCGCTGTACCTGAACACATGTTTAAAAAGAGTTTGGGTCAGCAAATATGCCGGTGAGTCCGTGTAAGTAGTTCAATGGATCCACAAACAGTTTTATCATTTCATAAACAAGTTTACACAGTTTAACACACGTGATGTACAAGCGACCCCTCAACCCTAACACTAGATCTATCTACTGTCATTATAGATCTACAAGGCATAATATATGCCGCAACGGTCCGCAGGCCTCAGTGGAGGGTTTCCCGGGCCCAACGTCCCGGGTCCACTGTGCGTGGGGGATTCCCCAAGTAGTACTACCCATATATTAAGCGGCTCACATATGAGTTAATGAGTGTCAGTATAATCCAGCAGCAAGTATCTTGTCACATCACAACAGTTTATAAAAAGGAAGCATGCATTCACCCCAAAACAGTAAAACAAAAAAAGGGGAAGTACACGAACTCACTGTTGGTTGCGTATCACATCACGTTACATTGTCTTATAGCATCCCGAGTCAAGATCCATTTATCAACCACTGTCAAGATCCTATGTCGATTCTCATTATTAGTCTTGGGTTCATTTGTAATGGTTTCATGTGTGGGACGAACTCAAGCGTATGGTTCTTATTAATATGGTTCCAAGTCTTAATCTCCGTATTCAAAGCTATGGCATTATTGTCCAACGTCTCATATGTAAGTGGTTCTAATATTGAAGTCCCTTCGTCACATCTATTAGTATTCCTAGATATGTCCGAGTCTTACCTGTCGGGTTTGGACCTAAGTCTCAACGTTAAACGTCTAAGGTTCCAAGTGATCTTACGTTCTAATATCGCTACCATCATTTAGTTCCAACTTATATGTATATATATATGTACACTTATTCCTTAATGTATGTTACTCTAATCAAGTCCGTGTCTTAGGTTCCCACCGTCATCTTAGCGATTATTGTTCAATGTCTCAACTGCCAAGTCTATATCTTATGTCCAATTTGTCTAGACTGATTCTTCATGTTCGTATGGCTAGTCCGATTATTCAAGTCCATATTCAAGTGTCAAGGTTGTATTCGTTCTATTATATATGTTTAGTATGTCTTGGTTTTATCTACGTCCTATCCTTCCATTACAACCATCTAGTGTTAGCGTCGAGTCTTGATGTCAAAAGTATTGTATGTATATATATATATATCAAATCCAAGCTTAGGTCTAATGGCCCAAAGTCCCTTCCTCGCGAGCTAGTGTCCGTATTTGAATCACTTATATCCAATACCAAATCCCAATGCCATGGCTCCTAATGTCGAGTCCAAAATGTCCAAACCAATAGTCGATACTAAATATGCTTCTATGTCCGAAGTTGTTGATAAGCTCGTCAAGTCCCACACATCAAGTTATAATAAAATTACTTAATAAATAAATATAATTATCGGATAAAGGGTTTTAGTTATACCTCACGTATAGTCTTAGAATCTATCGGTCGTCATTGACTCAGTTGACCAGTTGACTTTGGTTGACTGCTCGGTTGAAGGTTGACTTCTGTTGACCTGTCCTCTTGACTAATTTTTGACTCCAGCTGACTGTTGACTCGTCCCCTTGACCCGAACCCCAGACCCGACTCCTTGACTAACCCAGATAACCCAACAACACCATCATCACTACTTTGGTCCACCATCTCCAGAAGCCACCCTCGTTGCCATCACTGACCACCGTGATTCCATACAAACCCACCTTTCCTTGGTTATTCTAAACCACCAAAGTCACCCCGAAGCTCGGATCTGATTCAAACGGGTCTCATGACCTAACCATTTCCCTTCGTCACTGTCACCACCATCGATAACCACCGTAACCCACCTTGTAACCCTCCCAACTGACCGGAACCCTTGATTGAAACCCAGACCATTACCGCCGTCGTCACCGGTGCAATTCTGACCGGCCAGGGGCCATGGTTTTTTCCCATCTTCTTTCCCCCAATTTCTCTCTTCTGCAATTCTTTCTTTCTCATCTGCTCGACTCTCTCACTCTCTCTCTAGCTCCCCTGCTTCTCTCTCTCTATATATATAATAATAATAATCAGGAGAGTGGAGGTGGTTGTCGCCGTGGTCTGCCGGAGCTCCGCCGTAGGGGCGGCAGAGTCATCCGGCTCCTTCTCTCTCTCTCTCTTCATACCTGTCTCTCTCTCCTGCTCTTTCTAGATCTGATGAGGGGGTGTGGGTTGGATGGTGCACTTGCCGAGGAACCATGGGCCGGCCACCGGAGCTCCGCCGATTACGGTGGCCGAAGACCCAGCCCTTCCATCCTTCTCTTAGCTGCTCTCTCTCTCTCTAGATGTATATGTCTGTGTTTATGTTTTCATCAGGGAAAGAGGTGGGTGTTTGGGATCTTTATATAGGGGTGTTTGGTTAATGGTTTTTGAAAAACCATTTAACAATCAAATGGTTTGATTGTTGTGTGTTGTCAAGAGGAGGGGAGGACAAGTGTCCTCCCCAATGACTCATCAAATGGTCATCGGGTTGGTTCGATATCGGGTGTCGGTTCGATCTCGCAACGTGTGCTCACGTATAATAATCACATATTTTGGTTCGGGTTTCAGTTTCGTACAAAAACGTATTATTTATTATCCATCTTTTGTCGTTTAGTTACTATACATTACTAATATTGCATGAAAAATTCTGGGGCCAAAACTGGGGTGTTACAGTTTTCACACAGGTTCACATGTTACTTTAGGCGGGGAAAAGAGAGAGGAATAAACCACAGGATGCTATCAGAATACGTCTGTCACTTATGTTTAATGCTATGTATTTTGCCCTTAGGGTTGTGAACCTATCTATCGTCTTGTAACCTGTGACTTTTATTTAATTAAATGGAACTATGTCTTCTATCTCGGATATTGTGACACGTCGACCCTATCCAGGTTAGGGTATTACAGGAGCAAACTCTTGATCCGAAGATCAGGGAAAGGTCGCGAGGGATTATTTAACATACCTTGAACCTCTATAAATCGGTTGTGTATCTCTTTCACTAAAACCTTTACTTGTTTACTTATTATTTGCATACAACAGCAAGTGATCATCCATACTTGCTTTTTAAACTTAAGGAAACTATTCCCCTTCTAGTTTTCTACATATTCAACAACATATTCGATGTCGATATTAAACAAAACATGATTACGTGAGTACCGGATGTGATTTGCATGTAAGAGAAGAAGCTGCAAATCAATAAGGGGAACTACAATCTCCATTTTCGCATATGAACATAACCCATGCATCGATTTTTCCTAAAGAGTTTTTATTTAATGGCGAACACCCCCCCCCCCCAATTCTACCTATTATCCGCATTGTGAGACTTTCACCCATGCCACTTTGTTGGGATAAAAACTCGGTGCCCAAGGGCGAAGCTTTTAAGGAGTTGGGGTGCCCCATCCTAGTTTAAGGGTGCCATGACTCTCCCCCACCACCTAATATATATTTGTTCAAACTCGGTCACTATTTATGCCACTAGGCCAAGCGGCCATCGACTCTCCTAAGGAGTTAGGTTATTATTTTTCATAAAATGCTGGCACTATACACTCGCATTGTTTTAAGTAGTTAGGATCTGAGTTTGATTTGTTAAGATTGTTTAAGTAATGAAATAGTAATGAATGAATTATAAAGATGGAAAGTGCAGCGGAAATAAATTATAAATCTTAACAAATGGAACAATTGTTTTAAACAAGTACTATACATCAGTCATCACAGATTTTCAGTACAAGTTATACAATTCTCCCCCTCAGCCTGATCACTCACTAACATTGTCTGTGTAAGAGAATGTTGAAGTGATGAATAGAACAGTACAGGCACTGTTCTATTTATAGACAGACGAAAGCTCTGATGACCTAAGCTGACATCACCTAAGACAGTGACAGCTAACTAACATAACAACATAAAACATCTGCTGATACAAGTACTGTTACATTGCCTAAACCTCTGATATCTAAAACACTAAAGAGTAAACATTTGTTGACGCGAAACATCTGTTGGAGCCTAAGTGTTGTTGGCTCCAACAGACCTTGTGTCTTCATCAGCACTTTGTCTTGTTTCTTCATCAGTACTTTGATCATCAGTGGTTTCTTCATCAGCACTTGTAATTAATCAGTTGTTTGGAGAACAGCAGTTAGCTTCAATAGTCTTTTGGGAGGATTCTTGTGTTAAGTACTGTTTTATTGATAACAAAAATTTAGAATGTTTTGGCTTTTAATCATCTGTTCTTTTCCAGGTCAGCAGACCCAACAATCTCCCCCTAGAACAGATGATTCCAAAACTCATCTTTATTGTTGATCTTTATTCCTCATCAGACTTTCTCTAATTTGACCTTTCAATTGTAATTCAAATTCAAAAGAGAATGTGTCATCAGCATCCCTTTCAAGTTCCAAATTCAGCAAGTCTTGGAGATCATTTGCATTCAGACTGTATGCATCATCCATGCTGAGCTTTTGAATCTTTCCATCTGATCTGAGCAAAGTCAATTCATGGTTGGCTTTATTGACCTTCCATTTTAGAATTTTTGAATTAGATTAGTTTTTGGTCTGCAACTTTATTTTGGATGAGTTTAGTGATTGAGGTCTCCCAATGATTCTTCTCAGTTCTTCACTGATGGGATCTGAAAAGTAGTGGACTTGGTTGAAGATCCCTTCTTTGTTCTTCCAGCTTCTTATAGGTTTCAACCAACCTTAACTCAGACCACTTTAACACATATTTCATTTCACCAAATTTAGCTACCACCAATTCAGCTCTCATTCTTTTGAACCTCAAATCTCTGACAGGGTCTTTGCCCTTTCTGAAATCAGGAACAGAAGCCTTTTGGTTTTGTTTGTTTAGCCCTTCAATTCTTTGTAATTCTTCTATCAGAGCTTGAATGGTCCAGCCAGTGAAGTGTTTTCTGTTGGCTTTCTAAGGTTTAGCTGCCATGATTTGATCTAGAAGAGATTCTCTGACCAACTTCACCATTTCACCACTGATGGGCTTGGTAGACATAGACTTGCTCAGGTCCTTAGCAAAATCCTCAATCCTTCTCAACTTGCTAAGTTCTGCTGAATGAATGCCCTGAGTAGTCCTGTCATTTTTCCCTTTGCATTTCTCTTTGATGATCAAGTCAGTCTGTTGTACTTTCTGCTTTAAAAACTCATCAAGATTTCTAGGCTTAGGCAGATTCAGACTTGTTAGAGATGGGAAAGATAGTTGTGAAGGGTCCTCAGTATTGTAGAAGGATTGAATTTCCCCCTTGATCATGTCAAGCTCAAGAGGATACTGAGCAGCCAATGGTATTGTGGAAGATGCTGATTTGGTGGAAGATTTGAATGTGAATTGTGAAGTGTGTGGTGAGATAGATTGAAGTGGAATGGCTGGAATGGGTTGAGATGATGATGGTGGTGGTGTGGTTTCTATGTTCTCATCTTGTACAACAAAGGTGGATTTCCTTTTCCTTTTATACAAGATGGTTGGTGATGGTGGTGATTGAGGTGTGTTAACATCTGTTGGCACTTTTTGAGTACCAGCAGATGTTTGAGGTGGAGAAGATGGTGTGGGTGTTAAGGACAAGGCTAAAGCAGTGGTGGTTGTTGTGGTAATTGGTTCAGTGGTTGTGTTGGTGGAAGCAGCAACAGAGGTTTTGGTTCTAGAAGGTGGCTGTCTGACATGTTGAGCAGGCCTTTTCTTCCTTTTAGAAGTACCAACATTGTCCTTTTCCTGCTGTTCTAACTCTTTCTTTTTGGAAAGGTTTTATGCTTTTGTTTCCAAGGTTTCAGCCCTGATTTGTTTAGCCTGAGCAGCCTTTTCAGCTTCAACATTTGCAGATTCATCAACCTGCTTTGCCTTGTCAGTTTTAGCAGCTTCAGCAGTGGTTTTGGAAGCAGACTCTTGTGCAGGATTTTGAGCAGACTTTTAACCCTTTTGAGAAGGTGGAACCCCAAATGGATCCAACTTAGGTAGTCTGTCTCTGCCACTCTTCCCCTTTTTGGCATCATCTGCAGTGAACTCATTGTCATTCTCATCTCTTAAGATAGTTGTGGGGGCAGAGCCAGTAGTCGTCAACAAATGATCTTTTATGGCCTTTATGTCTGCTTTGGTATCATTGAACCTAGCATCAACCATATTTCTCATCATTGTCATGTAGGTTTCTTGGGTTTGATTTGCTAGTTTTCTATGAGCTATGATAATGGGATTTACATACTTCCATAGCTCACTAGCAATCTCTTGGGAGGATGGTTGACTTTGTGTGAGGGTAACCAGAGTTTGCATCACTGTCTTGATATCTGACTTGATTTCAGTCACAGATGATTCAATGGAATTCACTCTCTCCGTCAAGTCTTGGTATCTTAACCCATCACCTAACTTAATAGGATCATCTGGATTCCTACTAGATGTGGTAGTTGTAACTGGTTCAGTCCTAGGAGGTGTGTCCATGGGAAAGAAACCAGATGCCCCTTTTTCTTGGTTCTGGGGACTTCCAACTGGTATTGAGGTCACTTTTGTGGCCTCATCAGTTGTTGCCTTCAAGGATGTCTTAGCTATGTAACCACTGTCCTGAAGTGAGACAATGGTCTCTACAACAGTAGTGGCTGCTTCACTTGAAATACCACCTTGAGTTACATGTAACTCAAGAGGTGTAGCCTCCTCTGTTCGTAGGCTAGCCACTTGACTTTTCTCAGGACCAGTCACTTGTTGAGGCATACTCTCAGTGATAGGTGGTGGAGAGGAACTGGTTGAGTCCAGAGTTTTGTCAATGGCTTCGAACAATGGTTGCATGGTAGGTGGAATAGGAGGATTTTGTGATGGTGAGGGTTGTGGAGTGAAAAGAGTATTAGCCCTGGGAGAAGGACTTGTAAACAGATGTTCAAGTGAATCATCTGCTTCATGATGTGTGACCCCTTGGCTTACAACATGATCCTTTTGAGAGGATACATGAGGAGTTTGGCTGGGTTGAGATTTTTCCATCTGTTGAGAGGAAGTATCAATAGAAGTTGTTTGTTGCCTTTGTGATACAACAGGATTCTTCTCTGGTATCTCATCTTCCAGAGTCACCTTTTTGGGTTGCTTTTTGGGGGTTTTAGTGGATGGAATTTTCTTTTTAGAGGTGGCTGGTGTGGGTTTCACAGCACTGGATGTAGTGCCATGATCACCAGCAGCAGTGGGCTCGGCAACAGAGGTTTGCATAACAGTTGTTGTCTTAACACTCTTTGCTTGTGTTTTGGAAACTTTTAGTTTTGAAGGTTTTTCTTGGGTATTAGGACCCAACATTCTTGTAAAAGTTTCTTGGGATAGGCTGTTCATTTGAAGGCCTTCCCCCTGTTTATAATCCTTTTCAGGTAAAACCTTTTGTAGGATAACACTTAAAAGTCTTAGATATATTAAAAATGCATTGTTTGACCCAGACTGGACACCTTTCACATTTGCTACCAAATCTAGAAACAGTCCTTGGGATAGATTGTAATCAGTTTTTTATAAAATGGCATATCCCAAGTATTGAACTTTCAATGGGATTTCATTAAAAGAAGTAGTTTTGGCAGAGAGACATGCGAGTAAAGTATGAAAGAAAAATTTCATGGCTGGGGGGAAAAACTTTTTGTAAATTGTTGCCCCAGTCATTTGACCCTCATAGCCTCTCTCTATGAACTCTGTGTGAAGTTCAGTTTTGTCAAAAGAATCTTTACCTGCTTGATCATTCAGTGAGAAGGTAGTGGTTATGGACTGGGGGTTATGACGACATGTGTATCTCCAATTTGTGAAATTATGGAAGTTGGCTTTTTGTCAGTGAACAAGGTTTCAGCTTTCAACCAAGATTCTTGAAGAGTGTCAACATATATGAGGGAACTGGAAGTGAGAGCAGGAAAGTATTTGCATTCATTTAATATATCAATGATGGAATGAAAGTGACGATTTACATCTGTTTTAGTCAGATATGGTAAGTAATTGTGGGGAGCTTTCAATTGAAGATCCATTTCTTGGATTTCAGGAAGAAAGACGATGAATTTGTGATGAGGGTTTAAGGTTGAGAGAATGCGGTTTTTGGAATTTTGAATTCGATGAGACAGTGGAACAACTGTTGGGGATAAACAGGGTTTTTATAGTCTCAGGTGGAAACCGCTGATGTGGCCAAAGCATTGCTTTTGAGAGCATACGTGGCAAACATCTGATGGAAGGTTTGTTATGGTGGATGACAGTTGTTTATAACATCTGTTGACTAGTCAACAGATGTTTGTGAAAGCAATTGTTTTGTCTGATCAGATGTTTGAAACAGATTTTTCAACCAACAGTGGTTGTTTTATCTGATCAGAATTTTGAAACAGATTTTTCAACCAATAGATGATACACTCAATGAAACAGTGGTTGTTTTACCTTAAACAGATTTTTCAACCAAAACTATTTTTAAGGATGGATTTTCTGACAGCATTTTAATGCTTTTATTCATGAAAACATTTTGTGTTTTATTCCATGTTTAGCATACCAATCCGAGAGATTAGGTTTGCTGAGGTAGATGTGTCTAAAGCTTTTGTCAACACATCTGCCAACTCATCCTCTGTTGGAACATGGTGCAGAGAAATCAAACCTTTTTCATAGTTGTCTCTAACAAAGTGGTGTCTGATGTCAATATGCTTTGTGGTTGAATGGGAGACTGGATTTTTGATGATATTTTCAGCTGCTTGACTATCCAACATGAGGGGAGTCCTCAGAGCAGTTATACCAAAATCCAGTAGCTGGTTTTGAAGCCACATAAGTTGGGTTGTACAGCTTGCAGCAGCAATGTATTCAGCCTCTGCAGTGGATGTTGAAATAGCTGCTTGCTTTTTGCTTTTCCAAGTGACCAAGGCATTGCCTAGAAATTGGCACCCACCCGATGTGGACTTCCTTGTGGTTTGACAACCAGCAAAATCACTGTCTGAGTAACCTGAAAGCTCAATATTCCCATTAGCAGGGTACCAAATACCAAGTGTGGGAGCACCTTTTAGGTATCTGAATATCCTTTTCACAGCTATAAGATTTGACTTCCTAGGTGATACCTGGGATCTTGCATAGACACAAGTGGCAAAAATAATGTTTGGCCTAGATGCAGTTAAGTACAACAAAGACCCAATCATACATCTATAATGTGTCTGGTCAACCAGTTCATCTTTACCATCAACAGTGAGTAACTTAGTGGTACTCATGGGTGTACTACATGGTTTACAATCATTCTTGTCAAATTTTGCAAGTAGGTTTTTAACATACTTATTTTGATGAATAAAAGTTTCATTTTGCAATTGCTTTACTTGGAGACCAAGAAAGCATTGAAGTTCACCCATGGCACTCATCTCAAACTCTGCTGTCATGAGTTTCCTAAACTCTTCACATATTTTGTTACATGTGGACCCAAAAATGATGTCATCCACATATATTTGAACAATCATTAAATCTTTTCCTTTCCATTTAAGAAATAAAGTTTTATCAATTTTACCTCTTGTGAAACCAATGGATAAGAGAAAAGTGGAAAGAGTTTCATACCAGGCCCTTAGTGCTTGTTTCAAGCCATACAAAGCTTTTTTGAGCTTGTAGACATGATCAGGATGGAATGTGTCTTCAAAACCAAGTGGTTGACATACATAGACTTCCTCCTGAATTTTGCCATAAAGGAATGCACATTTGATATCCATCTGATCCACCTTGATGTTGTGGTTGACAGCAAAGGCTAGGAAAAGTCTGATGGCTTCCAACCTAGCTACAGGAGCAAAGGTTTCATCATAATCTATTCCTTCTTCTTGTCTAAAGCCTTGAACCACAAGCCTGGCTTTATTCTTGACAACAATAGCCCTTTCATCTGTTTTGTTCTTGAAGACCCATTTTGTGCCAATTGGACATACATCCTTTGGCAATGGTACAAGTTCCCATACTTGTTGTCTTTTGAACTGAAGGAGCTCTTCTTGCATGGCTTCTACCCAACTGTTGTCTTTTAGTGCCTCTTGGTACTTGACAGGTTGTGTGAGAGATAGAAAACCTGCAAAAAGACAAATGTTTGAGGATTGACTTCTTGTGAGCACCCCTTCACTGATGTTGCCAATGATTTGGTCTGGTGGATGAGCTCTAAGGAAGATTAGATCTCCTTTGTATGGGACTATGGCATTTTGAGGTGAGGGACAGAGGTTTGTGGCATCTGTTGTTGTAACATCTGTTTGCACTTCTAGAGTGCCAACAGATGTTTGGAATGGTAGTGGGGGAATAGGCCCAAGTGGTGTAGAGGTGGATTGACTCTTGTCAATTAAGAGTGGACTTTTGTCAACAAATGACTGAACAATGGTTGAACTTGATGAGGCTGTGGTTTGAGGGTAAGACTGGTCAACAGTGGTTGACTCAGCTGTGACAGAGTTTTGAACATCTGCTTGCCCTGATGCGGAATAGACTTTGCAGTGAGACTGTGGAATCACAATGTCATATCTGTAATCTTGTTGTGGAGACTGTGGTGTACCTGCATTGTTAGTTTTAACAGTGATATCTTCAAATTTGAATTTATCTAAATCAAACAATTTTGCAGGATTTGCTGGGATTTTTGAGGATGAAAGTTCATTGAACTTTACATTCAGAGTTTCCTCTATTGTCCTAGTCCTTGTGTTAAACACTTTATAGGCCTTGGCAGTAGAAGAATATCCCAGAAAATATCCACAATCTACTTTGGCTGCAAATTTTAAAATGGAATCTTTGAGATTTAAAATGAAACATGGGTAGCCAAAGATTTTGAAATATGATATCAGTGGTTTGATTTTGAATAAGATTTCATAAGCAGTCTTTTGATGTCTAGGGTTGGTTAAAACTCTGTTTTGAACATAGCAAGCAGTGTTTACAGCTTCTGCCCAAAAGGACAAGGGTAAACCAGAATATGCCAACGTAGTTCTTGCAGCCTCAATGATAGTTCTATTTTTCCTTTCAACCACCCCATTTTGTTCTTGTATTCTTGGAATGTTGTACTGCCTTACAATTCCGTTTGACACACAAAAATCATCCAACTCCTTATTTTTGAACTCTGTTCCATTGTCACTTCTAAAGACTTTTACTGGCAAGTCATGTTATTTTTCAACTTTGGTGACAAAGTCTTTCAAGATACCTGCAGTCTCATCCTTAGAGTGTAAAAAATAAGTCCATGTAAACCCTAGAAAAATCATCAACAATAATAGACAAAATCTCTTTTTCCTTAGACTCATGATTTTTACTGGGCCAAATAAGTCCATGTGCAACAATTGAAGACATTGACTTGTTTTGGACTCATCATGGGATTTGTAAGAGCTTTTATATTGTTTACCTTTTAAATAGGAAACACAATGCTCATCACATTTAAATTCTTTTAGTGGTAGACCTCTTACAAGGTTTTGTTTTGAGAGTGAGTTGATAGTTTGAAGGTTGGTATGACCCAATCTCCTATGCCATAATTCTGTCTCTTTAGTTGAGGCAGCAGAAAATAAACAGACATTTGCCATAGGGTTATCCTTCAACATATCAACCACATACACATAGCCACTCCTATGAGCAACAAGTTGTGCTTTACTCTCAGCAATGATGGTGTTAATCTTTTTAACCACTTCTGGTCCAATAATCTTACATGTCTTCTTAGTGAAGAATGACCCATAACCTTTGTCACTCATTTGTGAAACACTAAGAAGATTAAACTTAAGATTATCTATCAGATTAACATTTTCAAACTTGAGTCTCCCAACCTGAACAGTCCCTGAACCCAACACTTTACCTTTTGAATTATTACCAAAGGATATACCACCCCCTCCATGAGCAAGAAAGTCCAGAAGAAGGGCTCTACATCCAGTCATGTGCCTGGAGCCTCCACTATCTACATACCATAAATTATCTAAGCAAGCAGAAGCTCCCTGCACATCAGTAAATAATTAGTTTTGGTGAGTGTCCAAAGCCAAATTGGCTTTGGATGGGTTCTCAGACTTTTTAGCCTCAAATTTAGGACAATGATCAGTGGTTTGAACTAGTTTTTGAACCAAGTTCAACAATTGTTGTTGACCATTTGCCAGTGTTTATATGTCAACACTTGGTGCAACAGATGTTTGACCATTTCCTGTCAGATGTTGGTAACCATGAGGATGCCTGTTCACTCTTGGTTTTGAAGGCCTTTTAGGCTCTTCATAAACATGTGGCAGACGGTGACAAGGTGGTTGTCCATGTCCTCTTGGAAACTTGTTTGAGGGTGGAGCATCTGTTACTTGAACATCTCTGGGAGCAGAGTTTTCATTCAGATTTTTGACAACAGATGTTTGGACTAGTGTAAAGGTCTGTTTGGGTTTTCCTTTTGTAGTACTAACCACTTGAATCACTTGAGTTTTAGCTTTATACTCTTGTATTTTGACATCAAAATTTTTGAGATACAGACACTCTTTGGTTTTATGATTCTTTTTACCAGATATTGAGCAAATTGGTTTAGAATCACACACACTTGTTCCTTTGTTGATATCATATACTTTTAGAAGAAAAACGTTTTTAGTAACATGGTTCTTCTTTTCACAGAAATCACAAAACAAGTTCTCTTTTGGTTTCCCTTTTTCCTTCTTCTTTTCAACAGATGTTTGAACATCTGTTGGAAGATCTTTCAAGGGAATGATTTTAACCTGTGGTGCCTTTTTACCAGCAGGAGTTTGAAAATTCATTGGTTGGAAATTTTCAAGAACATCACACTCATCTGACCAAGTTGGTTTAAACTGATATTTTTCAATTTCAGTAAATGATGAGGAACCTTCAAGTTTTTCGAGAACAATTTTCTTACCTGTAGGTTCAGTGACTTTAATTTTCTAACCTTTTGAATTTGTAGGAATGACATCAACCAACTGTGGTTCCTTTTTGTCAGTGTTTTGAGAAACTTGATCAGTGGTTTCAATGAAACCAAAGCCAAATTTCACATGACTTTTAGTTTGTTGGTTGAGTATCATTTCAAAACCTTTGGATGATTCCACCCATTTCTCACATTCAACTTGGGTGGATTCAAGCTCATGTTTACAACTCTGATATTTTGTTATCATAGTTTGGAGCTGATCCTTGGTTATACTTGCTTCATGTTTCAAACTGCTTATTTCAGATTCTTTTTCAGTTAGTTTTGATTTTAACTCTTTTGTGAGTTTTTCAAACTGAATTTCATCCTCTAAAATTTTCTTTCTAAAGTTTTGATTCACCTTTTTAATGTTAGCAAAAGCTATTACATATTTGTCTGAACATAAATCATTTAAGATTTGAGGTGATACCTTAGCAGCAGCCATCAAGGCACAATTACACTTGCACTCACAATCATCTTCACCCCATGGGTCTGAGGGATTCACAACCTCAGCTTTAGATTCTTCAACTGAAACAACTGTATCAACAACATCATTAGTCACATTTTCAGACTTAAACACCACTTCCTCATATTCAACATCCTCAACAATTGTTTCTAGTGCCATGAAGCAGAAATTTCCTGGTTCATTTTCAGATTTGGCAACTAGAGCAATGTTTTCATCTGTTAGGTCATCTAGTAAGTTGCTCCAATCAACAAACCCTTGTGTGAAAAAGCTCTGTTGGCTTTGTTGACTGGTCGCTGCAGGGGCAGAGGGTGGAGTAGCAGCTATTGGCATTTGTGCCTGAGCAACAGGGGTTTGAACATAGTGAATCTGGGGAACAGTGGTTTGGACATAGTGCACAGGAACAGCGGATGAGGACTGTGCAAATTGAGTAGTGTTTTACACATTTGGTCCAGAGGTATTTTGGGAAAACTGATAAGTGTTTGTCTGGGCCTTTGGTTTGGATAGGTAATCATAGGTGTACCATTTTGACTCCTACATTCCCTAGCAAGATGACCGATTCTATGACATTTGTAACACTTAATCTTAGATTTATCCAACCCCACTTTTGACCCACCATGTAATCCTGGATATCTTCTGCCAGTTTTCTTATAGAAATTATTAGTTCTAATACTAAGCAGAGCAAGTTGATGCAAAATGTCCATTTCTTCTAAGTCCACAGGGTCAAAATACTTAAGGTCATTATACTCAAAGGATGTGTTGTCAGATGCCTGGATATCACCACTTGCTGCAAAAGCATAGTTAGGTGAATAAGAATCAGTGTTAAAACCAGTAGTTATGTCAATGTAATGATCATAACCCTGATCCTTACTACTACCAGGCACCTCATCATGACCCAAAAGTGTTGTATTACCAAACACATAATCATCAGACACTTTTCCAGAATCCTGAAGCTTCTTTTTCTGGTTAAGCTCTCTCTCATAAGTCAAGAGCTTACCATGAAGCTGGGTCAGAGATAAGTCCTTAAATCCAATTGAGTTTCTCATTACAATTGCAATAGTGTCCCATTTATCTGATAGTAATCTAAGAAACCTATGGTTCAAAGTTGATTTTGGGTAAGTTAGACCCACCAGTTTTAGTTCACTAATTAAGCAATTAAACCTCTCAAATTGTTGAGTTAATGACTCTCCCTTCACATGAATGAATGTTTCATAATGTTGATTCAATATTTCTCGCTTGTTTTCAATAACATCCTCAGTCCCACCAAACTATTCTTTTAAAGCATCCCACAACTCCTTTGCACTGTTACAGTGTAACAGCCCAGCATAGATATCATTTGGTAGAGCCATGGCTACAATACTGAAAGCCTTAGCATCTAACTCAATTTTCTGAAAATCTTGCTCGGAGTATTTTTCAACACTTTTAGGTACTTGAACCTTGGGATCTTCGGTACTCGGCACCATCGGAACATGTGGTCCGAAGACAACCGACTTCCAACACCCAGTGTTTTGTTGAGCTAGAACATGGCTCATCCGACATTGCCAGATATTGTATTCAGATCTGACAAGCATCGGTGGCTTGTTGCTCATGCCAGTGTTATGTGAATCTTGATTAATTGAAGCCATTCTCTGATTGTTTGTAAAACAAAGTGTGTTTAAAAAACTTTGAACGTAAATAAACTTTTACTATGTTTTCAATCAACAAACAAAGTGATATCAATAATATTGAGCTGATCTATTTATATTAAATTGATTGGTTAGATCGAATTTAATTGACCAAGCTCTGATACCAATTGTTAGGATCTGAGTTTGATTTGTTAAGATTATTTAAGTAATGAAATAGTAATGAATGAATTATAAAGATGGAAAGTGCAGCGAAAATAAACTATAAATCTTAACAAATGGAACATTTGTTTTAAACAAGTACTATATATCAGTCATCACAGATTTTCAGTACAAGTTATACAATTCTCCCCTTCAGCCTGATCACTCACTAACTTTGTCTGTGTAAGAAAATGTTGAAGTGATGAATAGAACAGTACAAGCACTGTTCTATTTAATAGAACAGTACAAGCACTGTTCTATTTATAGACAGACGAAAGCTCTGATGACCTAAGCTGACATCACCTAAGACAGTGACAGCTAACTAACATAACAACGTAAAACATCTGCTGATACAAGTACTGTTACATTGCCTAAACCTCTGATATCTAAAACACTGAAGAGTAAACATCTGTTGACTCAAAACATCTGTTGGAGCCTAAGTGATGTTGGCTCCAACAGACTTTGTGTCTTCATCAGCACTTTGTCTTGTTTCTTCATCAGTACTTTAATCATCAGTGGTTTCTTCATTAGCACTTGTAATCAATCAGTTGTTTGGAGAACAGCAGTTAGCTTCAACAGTCTTTTGGGAGGATTCTTGTGTTAAGTACTGTTTTATTGATAATCAGATTTTAGAATGTTTTGGCTTTTAATCATCTGTTCTTTTCCAGGTCAGCAGACCCAACAATATGAATAATGCATCTTCGAATTTCATGATCGACCGCAGAAAGTCAAACCGGATAATTCGCCCTTTGATTCTATTTTTCATTTGATATATTGGTTTCGAGTTTATAAATAAAGGTTATTTGGAATCACCTACTTTGTGGTTAGTAATGCTTTGCATGAACAGCGTATAGGCATAATGCATCTTACAACTTTATAATTGGCTATAGAAAGTCAAACTGGTTTGTTGAACAAGAGAAGGAAATAGTCTTTTAGAGAAAATAAGGTTTTCTATATTGCCATATTCTTTTTTATTACTTTTAAGCAGAATATTTGAATAGCCTACTTTGTGATTGCTAATGTATTGAAATGTTTAAACTTTATCATTGACTATAGAAAGTCAAACTAGATTGTAAATAGCTAGAAAGGATATAATATTTTGGATAATAGAAGGTTTTCTATATGGCCATATCATTCATTAGAGCTACACTTAAGCTTAGATAATTACTTTTGGTACTAATTAATTTAGGTATATGATAAGACTGAGTGAGTGGCAATTTTGATTTAAATATGGTTAACCTCATAGTTGTCTTGAATAAAAAAAGGTTTTATATTAGGGCGTAATTTTTATGTTACAACATCTGGTACTGAATAATGCAATCACCTAACCTACTTTATGATTTTTAATGCTTTACATGAACAGTTTATTTGCATAATACATCTTGACACTAATTGTTGAGGCTGCTTGATAGGTGCCAAGTATAGCAGGTTCGCGTACACGCCCAGTGAGCAGCGAAAACTGATTAACCATTATCGCTCTACTGCCACAAAAGCCTCCATCCAAACATTAGATGGTTCTTCTAATGTATACCACTCACGTAAACAAGTTTTCCACCACACACACGAACTCGCCTGCCCATAACCTTTCCACAGCAACGCGCAGTTGCATTTTGTGCTATGTTTCTACTTCAAAATTTCTGTAGAAGATAACATGTGAGTTGGGTAGATGTAGTCACTGTCTATGATTGAACCAATTCAAGGAATTTGTCTGCTTATGGGTTTGTTAGAAAGAGAAATCTTTTACCATAGTTTATTTGAGCAGTTGAAATCTTTTTTAGCATAGATTTTCTAGGTGAATTGTGGTAAGCCCATGTTTATGTAGTAGATTGGAGGATTCAGCCCCCTTTTGCAAGTGAATTTGGTCTACCCGGTTTTCAGTTTAGTTGAATAGCTTGGTACCTGCTAGATATATTGAAATATGTGTTCATATTGAATCTTTGAGTGTATATGTTGTTATTGCATTTTGTAGCATGGTTTTGCTTCCTGATTTATGTTTGTAAAGGTTTGTAAAGGCTTTTTAGACTGACTGAATCATGCATACAGCCATATGAATTCTTGCATTCTGATTATATTCGGTAGTTTAAATGTTGTCTTCTTTATTAGTTTTCGGCAATTGATCTGTTTGACATAGTAACAAGTGCATTTTCGGTTATCTGCACTGCTAATTATTACATGTCTCTTATGCAGATGGTTTCGCTATTTCATGCGTCTAGGATCCTATTGCCGTATGCAGGTATGTATTTGTGTATGTTTTTATTTTGCAAAACTTTTTCATATGGGTTTTTGTATGTGGTTTCTAGCAAAAACAAGCAATCTTTCATCTAAAAAATATAGCTAATTTTAGACACCTCGACATCTGCAGATTCTGAAAATTCGACTTTTAAAAACGGCAAGAACCACTGAAGCACCAGCAATCAGTTTTCAAGAATACAAGAACCACCAGGAAACAATACCGAAATAGACACAATACACAGATAGTATTCCATGTGTTGGGACGAAGAGGATTGAAGAAACCACCTTTTGATAACCTTAGTCTTTTCCATATCTGCCTAAGTATAGAACTGCTGAAGAACAAATAGAAGAAGTACTGAAGAACAAACAGAAAGTACTGAAGAGTAAAACTCATCAGAAGTTCTGAAGTCTAACCAGACATTTCACTGAAGAACTACTGAAGACAAACTACTCATCAGCAGTTTGTCACTCATCAGCACTTTCACTCAGAAGCTTCTAACCGACTGAAGATCAGCAGTTTTACTATTATATTGTTTTGTTAAAGTCTTGATTTCAAGTTTCAATGTACAGACTGTAGTAACCTTATCTTAGCATAATATCTTTGTTAAATATCTTAGATTACTTCAGACTACAGTTTAGTACATTAGTCTATAAATAGATGAGTTTGTTCATCTATTTTATATATGTGTGATTTTGTGTAAAATCTTTGAACTTATATTGAAATCCTTCGGGCTTTAAACTTATAATTTCCACTTCACATCTGAGAAACATAAACTGCTATTACTGCTTTATACTTAGATCATTTATTGTTTCTCATTTATTATTCAGTCAAGGGGGAGTAATAACTCCTCATCAAAGTGATCTTTTAGACCTTTGAACACTTAACTTTCCGCTGCTTAATAACTCTTATATAAATCTGATAAACACATAAGTGTTCATATAAACAGCCACTGATCCAACAATTGGTATCAGAGCTTCTGGTTAATCTGATCAAAATCAATCTAACAAATTGAGATTCAGACACAGGCTCAATATTGATATTCAATAAAAAGGATAAAAGGCTCACTTTTTAAATCCATCACTTTAAGAAAGTATTGACAAATCCAAACTTCTTAAAAATGGATCCCTACAATACTGGATCTGCCAACAAACCTCCTATGTTAGTCAGAAATGAATATAACATATGGTCTAAAAGGTTGGCACATACTATTTCTCAAACAAACACTGGATGTTGGAGGTCTGTAGTTTTTGGACCTCACAAACCAGTTGTTACTGATCCAGAGGGTAAGACTGAAAGACCAAAGGATCCAAAAGAATACACGGAGGAAGATTTCCTAAAGTTTGAGCTTGATGCAAAAGCTTTCTCCATGTTGGCTATGGCTCTCCCAAACGAAATTTATGCTGGCCTTTTACACTGTGAAAGTGCCAAAGAGCTGTGGGATTGCCTAAAAGAGCAGTTTGCAGGAACTGCTGAGGTGATAGCCAACATAAGAGAAATTTTGGCTCAACAATATGAAACTTTTACTCACATAGAGGGTGAAACTTTAACTCAACAGTTTGAAAGATTTTCTTCACTCATCTCTGAGTTAAAAATAAACAATCAGACCTATACAACTGAGTCTATGTTACATAGATTTTTAAGGTCTTTACCTTCAAAGTGGGAAACTTACTCAATAGTCCTCAGAACCAGTTCAGATTTTAACACCTTGAACCTAACTAGGTTACATGGTAAATTACTAACTTTTGAAAGAGAAATCAATCAAAAGAAAAAGCTGCAAGAATCTGGTAAAACTGCTGATGACTATACTCCGGGTAGCACAGCCTTATTAGGACATGACTCACCATCCTGTTCTAATAATTTTGGTTCTTTTGACCACATTGACATAACAGCTGGGATCTCATCAGATGGATCTTTCCCAGCTTATGACAATGAAGAACTAAGTCAAACTGCTGACAACATGTGTTTCATCATGGATGATTTAAAATATTTTAGCAGTGATGACTTAGAAGAAATGGAAATATTGCATCAACTGGCCTTGTTAAGCTTAAAAACTAACAAATTTTACAAAAGGTCAGGAAGGAAATTTCCAGGACTAAACAATTCAACAAAAGTTGGTTTTGACAAATCTAAATTGAGATGTCATAAGTGTCAGAAGTTGGGACACTTTGCTAGAGAGTGTAGAAGCTCTAGCTATAACCAACAAATGTCCCCTGGAAATCAATATAACCCCTCATACAATAGGAATAATGGAACTAATGGGAGTGCTCATTTTGTACAGGCACAAGCTCCAAATGTTCAATATGTGCCACAAGTACAATATGTACAGATGCCTGCTCAACAACAACAGCAGCTCATGCCTCCATTTCCAACTGCTCAACTTCCTGCACAAACTCAACAACCCCCTCAGCAACAAAGCTTATTTACCTCAGGGTATGTTGACTGGAGCAGTCTTCCTTATGACACGTCAGAATGCAGTCAGGATTCAGACAATAAGGTCTATGATGTCAACTGGGGAGAACCTGATAATGGCAGAAAGAATTTTGCCTTAATGGCTTTTGAAGGATACTCTTCAAATTCTGCTCTCACACAGGTATCACAACAATCTCTGTTAAAGCTTTGCACTAAATCTTGCAAAGAATCATTTGCTTTAATTAGAGAAACCAATGTGCATTTACAAGGCAAATCCAATGATATGGAAAGAAAATACACACAAATGAAGTGTGATTTGGAAAGAAAAGTCATGTTGAAAAACAAAGAAATTTCCAAACTAAATGATAAATCCATTGAAACAGAAGCACAAATTAAAACCATGATAGACAGCCTAGGAAAAGTCAGACAAGAGCTTGCTGACACCAAGGTTGATTGTGAAAAATGGGTTGAGTCTTGTAAAGGGTATCAAATGTTACTTAACAAACAAACTGCAGCCAATGTTAAGTTTGGCATTGGATATACCCACACTGAATCACCAACAGATTTCACCCACAAAACTGATAATGATGGGAAGAAATTGATTCAAACTTCTGATATGGAGGAATGCACATCCTACCATCAGAACTTCCTCAAAAAGGGAAGTACTGCAGAAGTTAAAACTACTGACAATAAGCCATCAGCAGTTTCAACTACATCAGGAGTTGAGACCCTGAAAACTGCTGATGACCTATTTCAAAAATCAGATTTTGTCAGTAAATTGCCTTCCAGCTCTCTTGATCTATCTAAAAGGAAAGAGAAGGCAAAAGCATGTGAAATATGTGGTCTGTTTAACCACATAACTGAACTTTGCAAATTTAGAAAGGTAAATCAGTTAAATAAACAAAGACAACAACTGATTGTGGGAAAACAGATAAAACAAGATTTTCAAAATACCTTTTTTTCCAACAAACAACAATCAAACAAAACCCTTTCTAAAAAGAAGCCTTTATCTCAACAAAGGTCATCTTCTCAAAGTTCAATTTCAGAAGTTTCACCTAACTCATCAGCAGATTCACAAACTGCTGAAGTTAAAGATTTGATAAACCTGGTTAAACTTCTGATGACCAAAGTTGATGGTGGAAACCAAAAAGAACCCACCATTGTTCTTAATGACAAATCCATTGCCAAAAAGACATGGATTACTAAAAATGGTCCACAACAAGCTGCACCTGTTCTCAAGAGCAAACCCAAAGCCAAACTGGCTTGGGTTGCCAAAACTAACTAATTTGCTATCTTGTGCAGAGAGTCTCCAGAGGTCTGAATAGCATATGGTATGTGGATAGTGGAGGCTCAATGCACATGACTGGATGCAGATACCTGATAAACAATTTTATCAGTCAAAGAGAAGGATCTGTGTCCTTTGGGAACAATGCCAAGGGATATGTGCTAGGATATGGCAATGTATCCTCAGGCAAAATGCAGTTTGACAAGGTCAATCTGGTTGAAAACCTTGAGTACAACTTGCTGAGTGTCTCTCAAATGTGTGACAAAGGATATTCTTCCTTTTTTACAAAGACAGCATGCAAGATCATATCACCAGAAGGCCAGAAGTTGATAGAGAAGATCATTGAAGATCATACTTTGCTGATTGCCAAAAGATGTGGCAATGTCTATGCAGTGGACATTGAAAAAGACAAAGTATTGAACAAGACTGCCTGTTTCTTCTCAAAGGCATCAACTTCAGAAAATGATCTCTGGCATAGGAGACTTGGCCATGTGAACTTTAAAACCATCAATAAAGTCACAAAAATGGGCTTGGTCAGAGGTCTACCTTTGAAGGAATATCAGTGCAAAGAACACTGTGTTTCCTGTCTTAAAGGTAAACAGCATAAGTCCTCCTATAAGTCTATTGAAGAATCAAAAACAACTGCATGTCTTCAACTACTCCATATGGACTTATTTGGACCAGTCAAAATCATGAGCCTTGGTAAAAAGAAGTACTGCTTGGTCATCATTGATGACTACTCAAGATTCACATGGGTCTTCTTCTTATATTCCAAGGATGAGGCAGCTGAAATCATCAAGTTCTTTATTCTACAAGTAGAGAAGCAATACTCTCTATCTGTCAAAGTCATCAGGAGTGACAATGGGACAGAGTTCAGGAACAAAACTCTGGATGAATTCTGTCTGTCTAAAGGGATTGTTAGACAGTTCAGCATTCCCAGAACACCTGAACAAAATGGTGTGGTAGAAAGAAAGAACAGAACATTAATTGAAGCAGCCAGAACAATGTTAGCTGATTCAGGCCTACCTTTGTATTTTTGGGCTGAAGCCGTCAACACTGCATGTTATGTTCAAAATAGAGTTCTTATCAACAAGAGACATACCAAGACTGCCTATGAAATTCTTCATGGCATTAAGCCCCTTATCTCCTTCTTTAGGGCTTTTGGATGTCAATGTTTTATCCTCAACATCAAAGACTCTATCTCTAAGTTTGCTACAAAAGTTGATACAGGTTATTTTCTTGGTTATTCTCCTTTGAGAAAAGCTTACAAAGTATTCAATTCAAGAACCAGGATAGTAGAAGAAACACTGAATGTCAAGTTCAATGAATCAAAACACACTCTTATTCCAGCAGATCCTGCTGAATTATTTGATCTTGACAGTTTTCATTTCGGACCTGAAAAGACTGTTGAATCATCCAAACCTCCTCAAAATGGTTTTCAAGGATTTGAAGATGATGGTCCTGCACCATGGACTCCAAACACAGTCAGAAGATCAACTATTAAACCTTCAGAAGTTTCAATAGCTTCTACTTCAGGAACTACTGATGAACATTTTGAAACTACTGATTCAGCTGAACCTAAAACTCCTGAAGTTCAAATAACAGCTGAACCAGATATTATCAATCTCAGTGGTCTATTTGAAGAACCTGTAGAGCCATCATCCAGTACAGGTTTACAACAACTGATTGAACACAAGGATCATCCATTGGAACAAATCATGGGTGACATTGCATCAGGGGTACTCACAAGAAACCAGCTCTCCAACTTTTGCTTATTCTCAGCATTCATCTCTCAGTTGGAACCAAAGAAGTATCAAGAAGCCCTCAAAGACAACAATTGGGTGCAAGCAATGCAAGAAGAGTTGCTTCAATTCAAGAAACAACAGGTTTGGGAAATCTGTCCCTTACCTGAAAACAAGCAACCAATTGGAACAAGATGGGTCTTCAGAAACAAATCAGATGAGGCTGGTATGATCATCAAGAACAAAGCAAGACTAGTGGTACAAGGTTATTCCCAAGAGGAAGGAATTGATTATGATGAAACCTTTGCACCAGTTGCAAGACTTGAAGCTATCAGGTTATTTTTAGCTTATGCAATTTCCAACAACATTAAAGTTTATCAAATGGATGTCAAAAGTGCATTTTTGTATGGAAAAATAAAAGAGGAAGTGTATGTCTGTCAACCTCCAGGGTTTGAGGATCCTTCTCATCCTGATTGGGTTTACAGACTTGACAAAGCTCTTTATGGGCTAAAACAGGCTCCAAGAGCCTGGTATGAAACACTTTCCAACTTTTTACTAAAGAATCACTTCTCAAGGGGATCCATTGATAAAACTCTTTTCATAAAACATGTTGGAAATCATGTCTTACTTGTTCAAATATATGTTGATGATATCATTTTTGGTTCAACAAATTCAAAACTGTGTGAAGAATTTAAGAAACTCATGCAATCAAAATTTGAAATGAGTACAATGGGAGAATTGCAGTACTTTTTGGGATTGCAAATCAAACAACAGTCAAATGGAACATTTATACATCAATCAAAATATGTTAAAGAATTATTGAACAAATTTTCTTTACAAGACTGTAAAACATGTTCCACTCCCATGACACCAATCACACAAGTTGAACCAGATGATCAAGGGAAACACATTGATCAAACCATGTATAGATGTATGATAGGTTCTCTTTTATATCTAACTGCTTCTAGACCAGATATCATGTTTTCAACTTGTGTCTGTGCTAGATACCAATCTGCACCAAGAGAATCTCATCTAATTGCAGTCAAAAGAATCTTCAGATATCTGAAAGGAACTCCTACTCTAGGGATTTGGTATCCTGCTTCAAGCAATACCAAGTTAACTGCTTTTTCAGATAGTGACTATGCAGGCTGCAAAATGTCAAGAAAATCAACATCTGGTGGTTGTCAATTCTTAGGAAACTGTCTGGTGTCCTGGCAATCAAAGAAACAAACATCTGTGGCAACTTCAACAGCTGAAGCTGAATACATTGCTGCTGCAAGCTGTACTTCACAGATACAATGGCTCCAATATCAACTGCTTGATTATGGAATCAAAGAGACCAAGACCCCACTTTTTGTAGACAGCAAATCTGCCATTAGCATCATTCAAAATCCTGTTCAGTTTTCAAAGACTAAACACATTGAAATCAGGTATCACTTCATAAGAGATTGCTATGAAAAAGGCAAGATTGAGGTGAAGCATGTCACAACAGCTAATCAAATAGCTGACATTTTCACCAAACCCCTTGATTCAATAACTTTTCAGAGGTTAGTATCCATGCTTGGGATGTTAAACTTAGAAGAAAGTCTGTAAGTGTTTCACTTTTTAATTCTGCACATATTTTATTTTTCACTTACATACTTATCTGTCACAAACCTCTGAAGACCAAAAATTTGAGAAAAGAGAAAGTTCTGATGAACAAATTTTGAAAACTACTGATAAACATCAAAATGGGATATTTTCAAATGGATATAACTACTGATGAAAATCAGAAGTTAGAAAAGTGTTTTAAGAGTCATCTGCATCAGCAGTTGAAACTGCTGATGAGAAAACTAAAACCACTGATGAAGAAACCTTTCTTCTTCAGCAGTTTGACTAAAAGGGTAAAACAGACTTTTCACTCATCAGAAGTTTGACCTAGTCGGTTAAAAACCTCTGATAAATACCCTGTTCCAACACTTATCCATTCAAAAAGCAAAATTCCCTCTTTCTCTATCAAATTCAAAGCAAAACCCCCTCTCTAACCTAAAAATCACTGTTCGATCAAAAACATCCATGGCTCTCGTGTTAAAACAGGGACACAACCAAAGAGGCTACTTTGTTAAAGATGAAGCCTGGTCCCAGTATGATGAGATACTTGATCTCATCATGAAATCCCAATATTATGATGCTTTCACCATTGATCCACCCATTCATGAAGAAACTCTTAATGAGTTCTGGGCAAATTCAGAAACAGTGAAAGTGAATAATGAAGTGATTTCCCTCAAATCTTCTATAAAAGGGAAACTGATGGCCATCTCACCAGAAACACTAAGCATCAGGCTTGGTTTAAAGGATTCTGAGGCACCTGAGCATATTCCAACCTCAGATATTCATCTGACCATGACAGAATGTGGCTATCAAGGTACTTTGGCACAAGCAACAGTTTACAAAAAATATTTTGACCCACAATATAAACTGTTATTTCATTATATTATTATGTGTCTTAGTCCTAAAACTGGGTCAATAGATCAGATGCCTTCAACCTTTCAACCTATTTTTCATTCCATCATAAATGAAACTTCTTTCAAGGCATCAAAACTGTTTTTCAATGAACTGGTTTTACATCATCAAAATGATAAAAAGAGATTTTTGTTGTATCCAAGGTTTGTTATGCAGTGCATAATAAAAGAACTTGGTGAGGGAGTACTTGAGGGAAAAACAACAACTTTAAATCCTTTAACTGCTCAAGTATTCTCTAGGCACAACAAACCAGCACTTTTGCTTGAAGATGACCAAGGGGAAGAACAACCCATCCCCAAGGAACCCACATCTTCCAAACCCAAAAAGATAACCAAAAAGCCTAAACAACAAAAACCAAAAACAACCAAGTCACTGAAAAAGAAAGTTCAGGAGGTGGAGAAACCTGAAACTACTGATGTGCAATCTGCACTTGAAAAGGAAGTGGCTGAAACATCCTCTCAGCACACTCCTTCTCCACCACCCAAAAGAAAACCTGTCACAGTTATATTTAAAAGAAAAAGATTTAAGAAACAAATAACTGTTGACCCTGCTTTTGAAACTGCTGAAACCATTCCCACCCAAACTCCTGAACACCAACCCATTACAACTACTGAACCTGAACCCTCACATACAACCATAGAAATTGCCCAACTTCTCTCAGGACTTAAAGGAACCCATTCACCACATGTCACTCCCCTTACAACACATCAAATTGGGGAGATGCCTTCAGAAGATGACATGAATGTGGATCCCTTTAGCCCAACACAGAGAGATGAGGATGAACAAGGGTTTGTAAGCCCAAACTTGCAAACTTTTGATATTTTTGAGGCTGCTACTACTCACTTATCACCCAGTGGTGAACCTGAGGACAGTAGTAACATAGCTAAGACCTCAAATCTGGCAACTACTGATGAAGGCCTAAGGCCAGAGGTAGGAAAACCTCAGAACCAAGACAAAGAGGTTCATGAGACTACTGGTTTGGGTCCAGCTCATGATATAACTGATCCTGCCCTCTCTGAGGACACTATCAGGGATTCAGATGATTCCATTAAGTTGGTTGATGAATCACAAATTCCACAAACTGAATTGACGGTTGACATTGAAGGTCCTGCATCTAAGGTCTCCAAGCTCAAGAAGCTGGTCACCAAAGATCAGGTTAAAGACCAGTTAGCCCAAAAATCCCCACAACTGGCATCTTCAGAGCAATCTGAAGATCACCCAAAAAGCACCCCTTCACCAAAACAACCTACACAATTCACTGGGCTCACAAGCATAGACTTGAACCAACTATGCAGCCCAGATGGTCCCCTGTATCAGGCACTCAAACAAATTATAACTGATCAACTCAAACCCTTCACAACTGCTTGGGAGTTAAAGGCTAACAATCAGTTTGGGTTGATCAACTCGAGACTTGCAGAGTTGAACAAGAAGATGGATGAAACTCAAGATCAACTGGCAAGGTTGTCTGCTGCAACATCTCATTCTATTCGGCTTCCAGAAGTGGATGAAGCCAAAAAGGGGGAGATGATTAAGGAACCAACAGATGCTACACAAAGACAAAATCCTGATCAAGAAGCTGATAGACCAATACAAAGACCAGGAAAAGAAGTAGCACCAGAGTTCAAGTTATCTAAGGCATCAGAGGGAACTACTGATTACATTTCTCAAACTACTGAAGACAATCCTTCAGCAGTTGTGACCAAACCTACCACATCAGCAGTTCTACCTCCTAAACCATCATCAGAAGTTCCTAAGGCAACTGAAAAAGACCCTGCTCCCACTCCTTTGCCTACAACAACTTCCACAGCTGTTTTAAACCCTACTCCCATCAGAATGTCGAAAGACTTATTAGAGAAGAGTTTGAAAGAAGCTGCCAAGAAGGCAAAAGAAGACAGAGTATGGAACAGCCTAGAAACTAGAGAAGACTTGACCTTTGATGAAAAATTAATCAAGTACCAAGAGAAACTTGATGAGCTTGAGGCTGAAGAGAGAGCACTTGAAGCTGCTGCTGAAGAAGACAAAAGAGCACAGCTAATAGCATTCATCACAAAGAACTCCAAATCCAAACAAGTGGCCCTCAAGAAACTCTCAACACAAGAACTGACAAGAAGAGCTCAGATGCTGTCTGACAGAATAGCAACTGAAAATGAGAGGAAAGCCAAAAGAGCTGAAATAATTGAAGAATTAGTGGCTAATGACTATGGTTCAAAAGCCTCAATCAGCAAATGGAAAGAACAAACTCTCTATGAGGCTTACAAGAAATTCAAAGCAAAGAAAGTTGCTGAACCAGAAAGATTTGAAAGTCAAGAAGTCCAAACAACTTCTATTGTCAAAAGACCATCTGGTACATTAAGAAGGCCAGCCACCAAAAGAAAAGCAGATGGAGATCCCATTGTCAAGACTGACTTCAAAATGATTCTGTTAGAAGGAGATCAGTTGGTACATGGTGATTTTGATGTTGAAGAGAAACCCATCTTAACCCAATTCAGAGACAAGGCTACCTATGCTTATCAGTTACAACAATCCATCCAAGAGAAGACACATACAAGGGTTGTTACAGAGCATCACCTACCCAATATGCCAATCCAAGGTGCTGCTGAATTACAAGGAAGTCAAGAGTCTCACCTGAGAGTCACTGAAATTGAAGACATTCCTCAATCAGGTCAACCTAAGGAAACAGGCTTGGTTTCCTATGCCTCTGACTTTGACAGGTCAAAGGTAAACATTGTGAAATGGTCATTTACTGAATCCAACTCAGTACTTGTGACCAGGAGAGACCGTTCAAGTAAGGTCTATAGAAACTCAAAGGAGTTGAGTGTTTTATCGTCCAAAGACCTTCTCACCATTCAACATTTAACACCTGAACTTGGTCCTCTCACTGAGCAACAAAGATGTACTCTTACCACCCGGATGACAGCAGAGATCTGGAGGATGCTAGAAGAGAGAAAAGGACAACAATAAAGGATAGATAAGGTTTTGGCTTCATCAATCCAGGGGGAGATTGTTGGGACGAAGAGGATTGAAGAAACCACCTTTTGATAACCTTAGTCTTTTCCATATCTGCCTAAGTATAGAACTGCTGAAGAACAAATAGAAGAAGTACTGAAGAACAAACAGAAAGTACTGAAGAGTAAAACTCATCAGAAGTTCTGAAGTCTAACCAGACATTTCACTGAAGAACTACTGAAGACAAACTACTCATCAGCAGTTTGTCACTCATCAGCACTTTCACTCAGAAGCTTCTAACCGACTGAAGATCAGCAGTTTTACTATTATATTGTTTTGTTAAAGTCTTGATTTCAAGTTTCAATGTACAGACTGTAGTAACCTTATCTTAGCATAATATCTTTGTTAAATATCTTAGATTACTTCAGACTACAGTTTAGTACATTAGTCTATAAATAGATGAGTTTGTTCATCTATTTTATATATGTGTGATTTTGTGTAAAATCTTTGAACTTATATTGAAATCCTTCGGGCTTTAAACTTATAATTTCCACTTCACATCTGAGAAACATAAACTGCTATTACTGCTTTATACTTAGATCATTTATTGTTTCTCATTTATTATTCAGTCAAGGGGGAGTAATAACTCCTCATCAAAGTGATCTTTTAGACCTTTGAACACTTAACTTTCCGCTGCTTAATAACTCTTATATAAATCTGATAAACACATAAGTGTTCATATAAACAGCCACTGATCCAACACCATGTAACAACCCATTTTGATACTGGTATAATGTTGCGCAACCAACATATAGGTACATTTTGAATGTTGTAAAACAACTTTAAAAACTGAATGGAACCAACTTTTAACTCGTGCAGCGTGCGACACTTAAAACCACTAGTTTCATTTTAAAAAGAGTAGAGTTAATAATAATAATAATAATAATAATAATAATAATAATAATAATAATAATAATAATAATAAGTTGAATAAAAATAATAATTTATCTAGGCCCTACTTTTTGAATGTTATTTCCATTTATCCTATTGCTTCTTTCAGATTTATACAAAACACGTGAAACTTCAATTTCTCAATGGTACCACTCTTCATCACTATAGGTTGTACAACCTTTTACAGTCCTTTAAGGATGATGATATAATGTGTTGATAAAGACATACCACATTGTGACTGATGGATAGTTCATCGTTGTCCCACGTGGATTTTCAGAACCGTTAAAATAAGTAAACCATGACAGACTAAATGGGTTTGACAGGTTCTCGTTACGGGTCAATATGATAAGCAAAATGAGTTCAAAACAAAATGGGTCGTCATAAAAAGGTATCAATTTGGTTTGAGTCAAACCATATTTTGATCAAAATGAAGTCCACTTGAATTGGTGACGACAGTGAGGGGGATGGGATCAGGAGGGGCCCAACCAAATATAAATCATTTAATTAAACCTAATGGGCTAAACATACACTTCTAAGCACTAAAACAACGGCAAGACCCCTTCTGGTCCTATAAAAGTTCCGCCCATGACGGCGCAATGGTGGAGTGGTGGCGATTGGCTCATCGATGGCGGAGTAAAGGCAGCAACGTTAGGTGCGTCGGTGGTGGTTGTTGGAAATTTCGAATATAGATTCCTTTGCGTGCAAAGCGAGGAAGCTAATTAAGGAATGGATAATTATCAAAGAATTAAACGTGATAAGGTTTAATTGTTTAGAGATAATTATTATATCCTAGAATAATAGATTTATTAACAATCCTAGTTATAGTCTAATAGGTGTGTTTAGCTATAAATACCCTGTTGTAGGTAGAGAATTGTATGTTCAAGTTTTGAATTAGTTTTTTGATCAATAAATTGTTTTTAGGTGCGTAGCCAATTACGTGTGTTTTCTGATTTCCTTCGGTGGTGATGTTGGAATGGTGGTAGCTGTGATAACTAGCAGTTGGAACGGAGACCCCACAAAAAAATGCCATGAGTGGCGCTAACTAGCTTTATAATTGCTGTCCATTTTTACCTGTTCACTAGTTTGAGGGGATCTAAATTGACCCGTCAACGCATTTTGAGTTGCATAATATTTTAACCTTTATACAATTTAAATCAACCATTTGAATTAGTAATGTAACTTTATTTTCACTCTTAAAAAGGCGAACGTACACTCATTCTAAATCCATATATATATATAAAGTTTAAAACATAATGCATCCTCACAATGATAAAAACTTTCCTTAGCAATTCTCAATACTATCATCTCTCACCAACACAAGGTTCATCACTCATCACAAGATCTATCTCAACATCATTGAACTTTCTGTTTTTTAATTTAGTTTTTAGAGAGAATTACACAGATTGTCCTTTAGTTTTACCCAAAATTGCATCCTCTGTCCTTTTTTTGAATTTTTAACTCCCTGTGTCCTTTGTTTTGTACACTTGTTACACCCTATGTCCTTTAGGGTAACGTCCGTTAAAAAAGTCAGTTAAGTTACCCATGTGCCCCTCACGTGAGGGGCAAATTTGTCTTTTCACCTCATTGTCTTCTCCCCTGATCATTCTGTAATGTCAGAATTAAATTAGGGTTCATAGTTCTATCCTCCAAACAAGGATGTTAACTTTGATCGGAACCCAACTCACCCATCTCATCTATCCTCCAAGCCGTCGACATCTGAAGGCATTTCTAGAACCACTGATCACCCACCGGTTCTGAACGAGAACAGTTAGTTTTGTTGGTTGTTATATTCACTTATGTGTATAATCTATAGAACAATAATGCAATCCTGACTTCTGAATATATGATCATCATATTTTTAACTGATAAAAACCTTCCTGATCAGTTTAATGAACATTTACTCTTTTGTGGAAAGTTAGTGGATTTACTCTTCTTCAGCGAAAGTGGGATAGGGGGTGGGGTCGTGGTGATGTTGTGGCTATAATGATGGCTGAGGTGGAGGTGCAGCAATGATGGCGTTTGTGGAGGTGTGGCGGCGGGGGTAGAGGGTACAGCAGAGGGCTGTGTTTGTGGTGCCGACGGTGGAGGAAACAACGACAGAGGAGGTGGGGGTGAAGGTGATTGTGGTGGTGGTGGTGGTGGTTTGTGATGGAATGGTGGATGGTGAAGGGAGGTAGGTTTGTGTTGTGAATGATTTAGCAGATTGGGGCCACCATCAAAGGATTTACGAGGATGGTAAAGATGCAGAGTTAATTGAAGATGATGATGACAGTTTTGGGCGAACACTTGGAGATGTTGTTTCATGGGATCAAATAAGATCAGACTGCAGGAACGAAAAGGAAGCCCTGATTGTTAAAATGAAGCCCTAATTGAATCAGGGGAGAAGACATAAGGGGTGAAAAGACAATATTGCCCCTCACGTGAGGGGCACGTGTCTAAGAAAACGTTTGTTTTTAACGGACGTTACCCTAAAGGACATAGGGTGTAACAAGTGTACAAAACAAAGGACACAGGGAGTTAAAAATTCAAAAAAAGGACAGAGGATGCAATTTTGGGTAAAACTAAAGGACAATCTGTGTAATTCTCTCTAGTTTTTATATCTTGTTTAAATTACTTCATTCTCCTTGAAATTTTAGATTCATGATTTTAAAGCTTGCAAGGTTCATATATATTGTAGCGGATGCCATACAAAATCGGTGTTTTCGGACCACGGTTTTTTAGGTTCATCATACAATGGGAATTCGAGGTTTGATATAAAAAAATTTAATTCTAACCAAAAGGATAATGTAGAGTTACCAACCGGATTGCAATAATTCTTAAAAATGTGTTACTTTTCATAAACAGTATCTCAATTTTTTCCTTCATCGTGTGTTTCATTTTCAAAATTGGAATAGCTACTATTGACTAAGTATATCTTTGATGTATTTATTTCACAGACTCGATATATATCAATCTCAACATCAGCTCGTTTAATTTAAAACAAATCAAAGAGTTTGATATGTAAATAATTTCTACCCTAAGGGAGTATTTTGGAAACATTCCTTTTCCTTGTCCTTCTTTAGCAAAAAAAAAAAAATCAATCACCACCGGCACAAAATCAACCGCAACAACCCCGTTGGTTTGGTGGTCCCCAAATAAGGTAATTGTGATTAGAATATAATAACCAATCTTATATTGTAGTAACCTTCTATCTATTCCAAGGTATTGTAGACTTTTATACGATTTATAAAAGAAATCAAAGACAAATAACAAATTGACTCTGTGGCCCAATGGATAAGGCGCTGGTCTACGAAACCAGAGATTCTGGGTTCGATCCCCAGCAGAGTCGATTATTTTTTCAAAAAAACATTTTTATTAATTGTACATCCTTCACTATCTTTCTTTTCATTTCATATCATCAGATGGTTCCGGCTACGTGCAATGTGCTGCTGTTAGAGTTTCTGCTTCAATGGGGAAAGAAAGTGGAAGCAGTGAATTCGGTTATCTTCAATTTGATGGTGAATGAGTGTATAAAAGAGCGGAGATCGTTGGAGGCTTACGGTGTGTTTAAGAAGACGGTTAAAGCCCCAAACAGCGGGTTTTAATAATATGATTGTGCGGTATTGTGAGGTGGATATGGTAGATGATGCTGACAAAATGTATGTTAAGTTGTGTAGCAAGTCATTATCACTTGATGTGTACACTTATTGAGAAGGGAAAGGTTTTTGTGTGCGAACCGATTTTGACTAAAATGGGTGAAAGAGACCCACAGCCAGATGATACTACTTATGATAAAGTGATCAGGGCGCTTTGTGGCAGCATCTAGTTATGGCAATAGTGGTTGTGGTTCTTTATTACAAATTTACAACGAAATCCGAGGGGATACCGCCAGCATACTGAAAACGGGAATGGGAATGTGAATGGGTATGGTCATAGACAGCAGTATGGAATATTTTGGGAAATGGATATGATTACGCGAGTAGACAACAATACAACAGTAGAAATACACAGCAGTATGATAATGGAAGCTATAGTAGAAGTGGGCAGCAGTACAATACCAGATGCTATAATGCAAGTGAACCGCAGTATAAAAATAGAAATAATATCTGAAATTGACATACAGAACGAAAGTTGGAATAGGATAGCAACAATAACCGAAGTTGGAATGGCAGTGGACAGCAGTACGGAAATTGGCAGCAGCAGCAGGTAGCAAATGGGGAGCAAGGGTATGAGCAGCCTCAAGCTGGTTCTATGGCGGTTTAGGTATGAGGTTCCTGCTAGAAGCTACGTTATACGGTTTTTATTAAATAACACTGAAATAGTTGCCAAGAAATATATGTCACGCCTCCTGATGGCCGCCGCGCTCTACAATCGTAATGTATATAATTTTATTATGAAACAAATTTTTGGTTTGTCAAATAAGCGAAGCTTGGTTTTGGAATTGGCGGGGGCCGGACTCAACCCGGATGCAATTTACCTACAAAAATCGCAAATTTCAACTACTGCGCCAAAAAACAGGGGGCCCAGGGCCACCCCTCTAAGTAACCTTCGCCCCACTCAAACTGTATGTTATTATTGAAGAGCCATTTAGTTGTCAATATATCCTAAGACAGAACATGAGGTTTCTAGTTTTAATTATATCATAAAAACTTACCAATCACATTTCATATCTTAAATCCTTAACCTCTACACTTCCCACACTTTTCTCACTTTAATTATATGTTATCATGATTTTATAAATTTTTTTTATCAAAATCAATATATAACAAACTTTTTATTTCTCTAAAGTTAAAGACATCTTCATATATTTCTCATTATTTCTCCTCCCACTCAACCATTCTTCCCACTTTTTATTTATTTCTGTGATTTTCATTCCAAACGTTAAAGTGTCAGACAGATTGAATGTGTGACAGACAAAAGAAAACTTTCAGTTTTCGATCGAAAAAACGTGTAAGTTGCGTTGAATTGGTGAAGAAAGAGATGGAGGTTAACGTGGATATTGAATGTAACGGCCAGAAGATTGACATAGACATGAACAGACAAATGTTACATTTGAAGAACAGAGTCAATGTGTCGTCGCAGATTGCCATTGTTGGTTCAAATGTTTGTCCGATCGAGTCGCTTGATTATGAGTAATGCTTTGTTCTTATTCCCATCTGTTTTACTGTTTATTGCATTTGATTCATCTTTGAATGTTTATTGATCATGCAACTTCATAGTTCCATGGACCATGATTATAACAGACTTATCAGTTAGATGTTTGTTTTGATTATTTGACATGTGAGTGCACATATTAAAGTGCATGAGGCTATTTGCAGTCGAGGTTTATGAACTTCACAGACTGCGGACGTGGAAGAGAGAAGGTGCGCGGTTTGTGCACACAGACAGTCCGTGTGAGAGGAAAGTCAGTTGTGAAAGGGAAGAGATAGGGTGCAGCGGCCTGTGGGTAGAAAGAGATGGAACGGGTTCATGGCCTCGCTTTTTATGTTGTGTGGGACCAAGATGCATATTGACACATTATTTTCGCAGGTGGCATTTTGCTTGTGACAATATGCCACCTACTTTACTGTTTTTAGTTGAAACAATTAAACTTTTTAATAGCTAACTAAATTGGTGATTACGCGTTTTTATAATTTAAACTTTTTAAAATCAAAAAGGAGAGTCCGAGGAAATTTGGTTCAAGAGTTGGGTAAACCGCGCTGTTACACCATTCCCTTTCATATTGTACAGGCCTCGTAACTCTAGACGGATGAAAAGTTATACCTGTATCATAACATTATATGGCACTTGTTGAAGTTAATCTGACTTCTATTAATGCATTTCTGTAACTGGTCCTGCTCCTTTGCTATGAATGACTTTGCAGGATCATCGAAAACGATCTTTTTAACCAGGATTGGCGATCAAGGAAGAAAACACGGATACTTGAGTATGTTACGATGAAGTGGGCGCTAGCCCTTCTTATAGGAGTGTCTACAGGGCTTGTGGGATTCTTTAACAACCTTGCAGTCGAAAACATTGCTGGTTTCAAGTTTCTTCTCACCACTAACCTTATGCTTGACAATAAGTAACGCGTTTTGCATATCCGTATTTAATAAACTTCAAAGTTCAAACATTTGAAACTAAATGATTCTTGTGTCAGTGCAGATATGACCAGGCATTTGTTGCATTCGCGGGTATAAATCTTGCTCTTGCAACGTGTGCTGGATTATTGTGTGCTTATATTGCCCCTGCAGCAGCCGGATCAGGTATACCTGAGGTTAAGGCATATCTGAATGGCATTGATGCACATTCTATCCTTGCTCCAAGTACTCTTTGTGTAAAGGTGTGAATCATTTTCGACTTGTTTATTAACTATAGATGTGTTTAATACGGTTCTAACGCTGTGGTGATGAAAAATTCTGGTAGATATTTGGGTCAATACTAGGTGTTGCTGCCGGATTTGTTGTTGGGAAAGAGGGACCGATGGTGCACACGGGGGCCTGCATAGCCAATTTACTTGGTCAGGGAGGTTCAACAAAGTACGGCTTGACATGGAAATGGCTTAGATACTTTAAGAACGATAGGGACCGAAGGGACCTGATCACCTGTGGAGCTGCTGCTGGTGTTGCAGCCGCTTTTCGTGCCCCAGTTGGTGGGGTTCTCTTTGCTCTTGAAGAAGCAGCCACATGGTCTCTCCTTTTATCTCTTTTTACATCACTCCTCCTTCCTAGAAAATGTTAAGAGGTTGTTAATTAAGCGGGTTGGAAAGTTGGTCCGGGTAAAAAAAACAGCCCGGTTAAGATGGGTCAGGTCAGTTTGACCCAGATTACCTTTTCTCCAAAAATTTAAGTTCTTTAAATGAATAATTAGTGCATCATGTATGATCTATATCTTTGAGCAAGCAGCCCATGATTTAGGAGGTTTATGCATCGGGCTACTTTCTACTCGTTTCCTTGTAAGATTATTATTGTGATTTTCCCATTTGACCCGTTAAAGATTATAGCTAGAATTGACCTCTTATAAGTATATGAGTTGAACTTGACACTCTAGTTTGAACCATGGAAAATTGATTCATATTATGCATTGGTTGACACGTGTAGGTGGCGGAGTGCTCTTCTATGGAGAACCTTCTTCACCACAGCTATAGTAGCTGTGGTGTTGAGGTCTCTAATCGAATTTTGTAAAAGCGGGAAATGTGGACTATTTGGTGAAGGGGGTCTCATCATGTTCGATATCAATAGCTCAATACCGGATTATAACATGGTAGATCTTTTGGCAGTTGCGCTAATTGGAGTTGTTGGAGGAGTCTTAGGAAGTCTATATAATTATCTCGTCGATAAAGTTCTTCGTACTTACACCATCATCAACGAGTAAGCGCTTCATGCATTTACATATGTTAAACAATGTTTCGAACACTCAACACATCTTGATTATCTGATTATTACAACTTCAAACTAGAGTGGCACATCAAAATATTATTATTTGTTGATTTTGCAGGAAGGGGCCTACTTTTCGTGTGTTCTTGGTCATTATCATTTCACTACTTACCTCTTGTTGTGCTTATGGCCTTCCTTGGCTCACAAATTGTACCCCATGCCCCATTGACATAAGGGTACAATGCCCTACGGTAGGTCGCTCTGGGACCTACAAAAACTTCCAATGTCCACCCGGACATTATAACGATCTCGCTTCCCTTCTACTCAACACGAACGATGATACCATTCGCAACTTATTTAGTTCGGTTAATGCTAACGGATTCCATACAACTACCCTTGTCATTTTCTTTATTTCTATGTATGCTCTTGGTATCATAACTTATGGCATTGCAATCCCTTCTGGACTCTTTATACCCGTGATCCTCGCAGGTGCATCCTACGGTCGCCTTGTTGGCGCTCTACTCGTTCCCATCTCAAATCTTGATATCGGCCTATTCGCTCTAGTGGGATCCGCCTCATTCCTAGGAGGCACAATGAGAACTACAGTGTCCCTATGTGTCATACTTCTCGAACTCACAAACAACCTCCTAATGCTTCCATTAATGATGCTCGTTCTACTCATTTCGAAATCGGTTGCAGATAACTTCAACAAGGGTGTTTATGACCAAATTGTGAAAATCAAAGGATTGCCTTTCCTTGGACCACATGTTGAACCATACATGAGACATTTGGTTACAATGGATGTTGTTTCTGGACCTTTAGTCTTGTTTTCTAGTGTTGAAAGAGTTGGTAACATACTACATTATTTAAGGTTAACATCACATAACGGTTTTCCTGTTGTTGATGGGCCACCTTTATTGGAACACATGGAACTTTGTGGGGTTGTGTTGAGGTCTCACTTAATAGTTTTGCTTAAAGGAAAAATGTTTACTAAGGATAGACGTTTGAACGGGGCCGAAACGTTACAAAGGTACCACGCGTTTGACTTTGCGAAAGCGGGGTTAGGAAAAGGGGCAAAGTTAGAAGACTTGGATATTAAGCCTGAAGAGATGGATATGTATGTCGATCTCCATCCGATAACGAATACATCACCGTACACGGTGGTGGAAACTATGTCGCTAGCGAAAGCGATCGTTGCTTTTAGGGAGCTCGGGCTTAGGCACTTGTGTGTAGTGCCAAAAACTCATGGGGTAAGCTCGTTTTCTCTAATAGTCTGGGGGTAACGGGTCAAACAAGTCAATTCTCTGCGTTTTGGGTTTGGTTGACCCGAAACATTTTTTTATTATTATTTTTAAATGAATAGTGTGTCAGACAGAATGATTATAGAAATTATTTTCTTTGGTAATAGTATGATTTTTGAATAGGGTTCTAGGTATCATACACCCCGTGACATCACATTTTGGGGGTGTGACATCACATTCTGAGGTATGTGCCAGCCTCCCATTGGTGTGTGATGTGGGCCATGGCGTATGATTCCTAAATACCTTTTGAATAAAAATAGTTTTGGGAGTTTTTATGCGTTTAAAAAAGACTTTTTGGTGAGTTTAAGCATGACCTCTATAACATTTTTGTTTTAAACTATTTATGATTTAACATGTTTGACCCGTTCAATATGAAACGCAGCCCGGACTATCGCATCATGAATGAATCGGTTATCCAAGTTTTCTTTTATGTTCTTAGAGAAATCACATTTTGTTTTTTCTACTGCTTTCGCAGAGGCCACCAATTGTTGGTATTTTGACGCGTCATGACTTCATGCCTGAGCACGTTTTAGGACTCTATCCTGGCCTCGACAAACACAAATAGAAGGAGATTATGACGACACGCCATACTCACGTTTTGGCTAAATAGCTGAACTAGTTGGAAATCTGATGGATGTGTATTGTTTTTTTTTTCTTTTTTATAACCGAGTTTTATGGTTCAGATATGGTGATATTCGTATACAAAATCAAATGGCTGAAATGAAGTGTGCATTATACACGATCTATATAATGTATCATATGTCACAAAAGTTTTGATACATGTTTATATGATTTTCATTAAGTATTTAAGTTTCGGGCTGTTCATGTAGATGCTAAATCTAAGGGGTGCCACCGCGTTTTGCAGCATACTCGTATGCTAGGACAATGTATAATGAAGCGTAAGTAAAATAGCATGTCAATGTTTCTTTAATACACAAAGTGGCAGCAAAGCTAGGATCCTATTTTTCCTTCTACCAGTTTTGTTTAAAAAAAAATTGTAACGTCTATAATCTATATCTAAAGAGATATGTACCTGGACTCACCTACGGACCTAGGCTAAACCACGTCATCACCTACAAGGGGTGACAACAACGACAATGTTAGGGTTTTTGTTAAGGAGAAGACGCAGGAGGGAAGTTGGTAACATTAATCGACTTTTGATAATGCATTATAATGATTTATCTTAAGCTTTTTTTAATTTATTTGAATATATGTTAGCTTATTTGACTACATGTCAGCATATTAAAAATAGAAAAACTAAATAACCTGCTATTGCTATTCAGGTAAAATATCTAGAATTATAACATTAAATAAAACTTAAGTGAGTTAATTGAAACAGAAAGTTTTATCACTAATCTAATTGGAACACTTCTTAGGTAGCGTTTGGTATGGTGGAATGAAAGGGGGAATGGAATGGACCATTACGAGGTAATGAAAAATAGTGTGTTTGGTTGGTTAAAGGAATGGAATCACCCATTCCACAAGGCATTCCATTCCCTCAAAACCATTCCATCCACCCCCCATGTTTTTTTTTCATTCCATCCCTCATTCACCCTTTACTAACAACACCATAACCCACCAACCACCACCACCCACCACCATCGTCACCACGACACCATAACCCACCACCACAACCCACCACCACCACCCACCACCATCACCACCACCCACCATCGCTATCGCCACCACCCACCACCACCGTCACCACCCACCACCGCCGCCACCACCACCACTGCCGTCACCACCCACCACCACCACCACCGCCACCAACCACTACCTTCACCCACCCACCCACCACCGCCACCACCGCCACCACCGCCACCCACCACCGCCGCCATCCAACACCACCCACCGCCGCCCACCACCATCATCCACCCACCGCTGCCTCCACCACCTACCACCGTCGTTCACCACAATTTCCTATACCCATCACTACCGCCGCCACCCACCACCACCCATCACCGCCATCCACCTCCACCCATCGCCACCGTTGCCGCCACCCACCACCGTCGTCGCCGCCACCTATCACCGTCGTCGCCATCCACCACCACGCTACCGCCACACACCACCACCTACCATCACCACCAACCACCACCCACCACCACCGCCACTACTCATCATCGTCACCCACCCACCATTACGGCCATCCATCTCCACCTTCCACCGTCGCCTCCACCGCCGCCACCGCCACTGACCACCGCCGCTACCGCCACATATCACCACCCACCATCACCGCCACTGACCACCACCCACCACCGCCACTAACCACCGATTTTATTTCTTCGTCTTTTCTTGTCTATCTAACAACACAAAGTAATGTTTTGTTTCATTCCTACATGGCAACCAAACAACACATGGAATGGTAATGATCCATTCCATTACCTTGTCCATTCCATTACCTCGTCCATTCCATTCCCCCATCCATTCCATTACCCCATACCAAACAGACCCTTAAACTTAATTACTATTCTGTGTGAAATATTCCATATATTAAAACCATGTTGATTAATTCATTTATCCATGTTTTACTTAATAGGAGCAATCAAGATGAGGATTGGAAATTAGCACTTTGACATACCTACTGACTTGCAGCTTAATGAATTCATGAGAGGAGCTATTGAAAATTTGGATGGCATAATAAGCAAATTGAGATTCGGCTTAGTTTAATCAATTGGGCTGAATTAATTTATTTTGGTTTGGGCCACACAAAAGTTAGTCCGTTAGTAGGTTATTAAAGAGGGGTTCCAACTTCATTGGAAAAAAAAAAAGATGAGTAAACTAGGGTTTGGCCGCTTTAGACAGAATAGTTTTTTTAATCATTGGAATCCGTGGTTTCATTTTGGTGCCATTTTAAACCATTTTTCTAACGAGGTTAGTGAAGTCAGTTAACTTTAGGGGCAAAATTGTCAATTCACGTTATATCTTTGAAAACCCTCATTCCCCCCCCCCCCCTCTCTTCCAACTCTGTTCACACTCTCTCCTTCACTTGATTCTGAATCTAGAAGGTCCATGGCTATTATCATCAATGATCATTGAACCCCTTTCTTGCTAACAATTCAGCCCGTTAACAAAACTTGAGTCTGAATTTGGCATAAAACAACCAAATTGAAGAAAGTTTCACAGGTGAAAGGCAACTCGAGTAACAAAGTGATACTTTTTCCTCTATACATCTAAGCAATGCGGGCTTCAAATTGCATCTGTTATATACAATTGCTCGTGAATGGCGTTTCGATAATGCATTCGCAGAATGAACTATACGATCACACGATAAACATAAGTAGGTTGCATCTGATCTACAATACACCATTGATCTTGTTTCCCTATAATGATCACAATGGTAACCCATTTCTTGTTCCTTTTGAAGATTAGTAATCCCCTTTGTTTAAAACATAAGACTTTGTTAGATACCTACTTCAGTATATAATAAATGGGAAAATTAATAATCAAAATGGAGTTTTTTTTCTTTTGGACCTAAAAACGGAACACTTTATTGATTCAAAATATGCTATAGAGTATGTTAAAGGGTCAACAAGTCAAATCAAGAACAATATATAAAACGAATATGTCTTTCATGATTCAAAAGAAGATCTTTTATAATAATTGAACTCTTTGACATCTAAAAATCCTATCAAAAAGCTAAGCAATCATCAAGAAAACAAGTTTGAAGTGAAGGAGAATGTGTGAGCGGAGCTGGAATTTGGGGGGGGGGTAAAATGAGGGTTTTAAAAGATTTAACGTGTATTGACAATTTTGCCCCTAAAGTTAACTGACTTCACAAACCCCGTTTGGAAAATGGTTCAAAATGGCATCAAATGAAACCACTGGGTTCCAGTGATAAAAAAAAACTATTCTGTCTAAAGTAGCATATGTAGCCAAACCTTGGGGCCATTTTGGTAGTTTAATCACAAAAGCCAGAGGACTGTTTCTTGGGTTTGACATACGGAAGGAATGGAAGGCAACAACTTTCTTGGCTGCTTTGGGTGTACGAAAATCAAGAGGAGTCATACATACAAGATGACTATGCTGGGCTAAATCTGTTTTAACTTTCTCTAAACAAACAGTTCAAATAGGTTTTGCACATTTTCTATTTATTTTTAGTACTGGATTATGTTTTGCTTGTAATGACAAACAATTAAAACATTATTGATGTGTTGGTTAATTAAACCATTAATTTGTGTTTTGAGTCCTTTCTTTACAACTTGTTCGGTTGATGACAAAACTTAGTAGCAAGCTTGGTGACATTAAGAGGGTTGACTTGATGCTTATAATTGGGTAGTTAATAGGGTTTGATAACAAGAACCTCTGCTACTAGCTAGTTAACTAATATCAAGAACCATGTCCAATGTGGTTCCCAATTTATAAACTGAAAACTGTGTGAAACCTAGAACCTGAAATTTAGAGGAGGCTACGTTTTCCTCATTATTGTTTTCTAATAAAATCAAAGTATTTAGTTTTCTAAATTCTATAAAATCAATCAAAGCCAATAGTTATTTAAATAATTAAATTAGTTAAAAACTTTCCTTTCCACCAATTCCCTATGGAGACGACTCGACTTCCACTTACTACTTATTTTTATTATTTTTGACCGACCAAACGACATCGACCAGTAGCTTACCTCCTCCTTTTTCCGGGTCTGCCTCTACGGTCGCCAGCGCGCTCTAGTTTAGTGTCGGTCCTTTAGATAGCAACCTACAAGGTGGGCAAGGAAACCAACAACAAATCACCGATAAACACCCGTGTTGTCTCTTCGTCCAATGTCTCACTGAACTCAAACGCATCATTTCATTTTGCAACTGAAAACACACAACAGCAATAGGATCCTAATACTGAAAAAAGGGTGTGTCGATGGTTAGTCCAGAGATGTGACTGCTTTATGAATAAGAAGCCATGAAGCAGAGATATCACAAATGGTTTGCAAACAGCGCCTCGCGAGTCACTAAAAAGCTATCGTTTGAGAAAGTTCACATTCAGTCCCAATCTAGCAACCCCTCATGCCAAACAACAGTCTGTAAGGGGACCATACGCTCAGAATCCCAAGGGGGAGACGCCATGGCAAGAATTAGGGGTGTGAATTTCTGACACAACCCGAAAACACAAAACAAACTTAACACGAAATTCGCGTGTTTAGGTCAGTTTCGGGTTGAACCCCGCGAACCCGTTTAGCTAAATGGGTCGAGTTCGGGTCAACTCGGGCGGGTTGGCAGGTTAACCCGTTTAACCCATCTATATTATATTTTATTTTTTTTGCTATATGTTTTATGTCACAAATATATTTGTTATGTATTTTATGCCATAATTATAACTTAAATGATAAATTGACATAAAATTTTCTAACTACAATGTTTTTAAGAGGGTGTTTGGGATTGCGTTTTGAATCTGATTTTTAGATTATTGCGTTTTAAAAACGCAGATAATCAGTTTTTAGTGTTTGGGATTGCGTTTTGAAAACGCAGATAATCAGATTTTTAGGCTACCAAAATGCAATAATCTATAAGCAGCGCCACCCCTGCTTTTCCAAAACGCATAATCTATTTTGAATAATCAATCCCAAACACCCCCTAAGTAAAACTTTAAGTATAATATGTTAATTTACGAACAAAAATGAAAAAAAATTAAAAAGTTCAGGTTAAACGGGTCGTGTTCGAGTTCACATGTATGATACAATTTTCGGGTTCGTGTAAAAATTTTGGGAACTCGCTTACCCGACTGGTTTAGCACCCCTAGTAAAAATAGACAAGGCAAAGCTGATCCCACCTGGCAAGATGATAGCATGGATGAATCTAACAGCTATTACATGCGTGACAACAACCAGTCACTTGCCCACACTGCTATCTGCAGACACTTCTCATCTGCCGAGGACAACCTCACTAAATCATATCGTCTTCTGGTTTTCAACAAAATAATCCACATTTACTCCGCGAATAGCGCAGGCCACCTTCCCTGCCAATAAAAGATAAACATTGTAGGGAAGTATGATGGGTTGACAGGTCCAGACAACGACGTACATGGGTCCTACATTACGGGAAAGGTGGACATTGCCAGTCTAGTGCCACATGTTCGTGCAAACCTTTACTGACGCGACACGCGTGTGGTTTGACACTTAAGCCCCTATGGCGAATCGATAACTTATAAGAATTCATTGACAAGTTTCTCAGCACTTTAGCTAGCAGTGCAGACACGTCCGCGACACCACTGACATACTGCAAGTGTACCGGCGTGATGGGGAGTCCACTAAAGACTACGTCACTAGGTATAACAAAGAAGCACTACAGATATGGCATATTGGTGAAGAGCTCATGCACGTCGGGGCTAAAAAAGGAGTGAGGTGCAAGGAACCATGGTTCACATGGCTTTCATTTATTGGGTCACAATATCGTGTTTTTATTTTTTAACGACCAAAAAACATTTCTGCCCGACTACCCAGGGGAGTCCCCACACTATGGACAGACCCCCACGACCAACCCAATGGAGGGCCCATACGTACCTTGGGCGGCTGGCGCCCATGCAGTTCCTGAAACCGGGGAAAACCTAACCCCTCACTCGCCCGTAGGCACGGCGATAAAGGATTGGTAAAACCCGGGCGAGATCAAGACTCGAACTCGTGACCATAGGCCAGGAGTCATCCATCATTTCTCATTATGTCCCTCGTGAGAATCGAACCCGGGGCCTTCAAGTGGGATCCCTGGTCCATTCACCAACTGAGCTACCCGTGAAGGACACAATATTGTGTTTTACTTTAACAAGTTTACGTTTCTATCCATAAACTTTAATAAAATTATCATACTATCACATAAATTTAATGATTTTTTTTCTATAAATGATTTATGTTTCTACCCCTGAACTTTAATAGTCTATCATAAGGGCTTTGAAGTTTATTAAAGTTAACTTTTATTTTTTTTAAGAAATTTTGGTTCTTTTATCTTTTTATATAAGTTTGATTCTTTTTTAATTTATTATACTTAATGCTAATTTTTAACTTTGAACATGCTTCTTAATTGTGTTACTCTCGTCTATATTAAAGCATACATGGTCTATATTAACCATTCCAAATAACATTTAACAAAATTGAGTTCTTTTTTATCTTTTTCTTTTTGACCGGCTAAATGGAACACAACACCTAAATTATACCATTGTCTTGGATTTAAACCCATGATCTCATTTCTAAGAGATTAGTTTTTCTACCACATGGGCTAGTCCCTCATGGTTAGTTCCTTTTAATGTAACATATTATAAATTTATAATTAAATCTAACTTTTAACTATACATGTTTACTTAAATGTGTTGCTTATTTTTACCCTCATTTAGATTAAGGGGCTATTTGGTTGTGTCTGACTAAGGCCAGTCAGATGTTCAAGTTTGATTTGGTCAGACGAGGCTGTTTGGTTGGGTTTAGGTTTGAATGAAAATGGTCTGACCTAGTCTCTTAACGGATCAATGTTGGAGAGGAGTCTAACTGGAGCAGAGGGAGGCTGAGGCTGCTGCTACGTCGATCGAGGTTACCACCACCACCATCAGACCATTATCAAAGAAAAGACAACCAAGTAATGAAGATGATTGTTCGATTTCCTTCTTAGATGCTTCCTAGAGGTGTTGTTCTATCCCCAACTTCCTCAGTTCCATTAGCCCTCGTTCAATCGCAACAAATCAACAAATTCAAATGTTGGTTTGGGTCAAGCTAGTGGCCGGAGAGTGTGGGTGTAGGTGGCCGGAGAGTACTCGTCTCCTTCTTCATCTGTTGTTTACGATTCTTCTATCTCTTCCTGCAAGTTGATGGTTGTTATTGTTAGTAGTGACAAAGCTTGACCCGAAACTTCGGGGGGTCGGAAGTCACCGGGGGCCAGAAGTCACTAGTTTCGGGGGGTCGAAAAGCAGTTTCGGGGGGTACAAACCTTATATACCAAAAAATTTCTATACGAATACTATATAATCAGAACTTCTGATCAAAAATTCGGGGGGTCGGCCGCCCCTCCCCGCCCCTTAAAAGCTACGCCCCTGATTGTTGGGTTGTTTGTGTGGAGTGTGTGTGTGAGATGAGAGAAAGAGAGAGTGTCTGAGTGTGGTGTTTGTGTGTGTGAGCAGGAGAGAATGAGGGAGGGTATTATAGGGGTTGGGTCTTGGGATGAGTTCGTATCGCGTATTGGCCCGGTAAATGTGGGACAAGAAATTTTAACCATTCAGATGTTCAATTAAACGTCACTTAATGATTCAGCACTTAACCATTTAGAACCTCTTAACCATTCAGATATCTTACTGGGTCAACACTTACCCATTCAGAAGTCGCCAAACGGCCCCTAAAACCTACATCGTCTATGTTAACCTAACAAAATATACCAAGTAACAAACCAACGGGTCCAATACTAATTCGCTAGCTTTGTAATAATAAGATGTTGGTTGGTTGTTCAAAAAAAAAAAACTTATTCAATAACCTTAAATGATTAAAAAAAAGGATCTACAATAGTAAAGTTCACATTTAATGAAAAAAACCGGGTTTTAAAAACACGGGATATTGAAGAACACAACATAAAGGAGACGTAATTTCACGTGGTCCAATAAATTAAATGAGACCGTAACATAATTATAAAAAAATAGCATATTGGTTATTCCAAAACAAAATTTTTTTAATTAACATTATCTTTTTTTGTTTAATTCTACAAGTTACCACTTACATATTCGTCACATTAAAACAAAATTTTGGATATTCATTAAAATTAAAAAATTATTAATAGAGTGAATGGCCAAATCCGTCCCTGAGGTTTGATCAATATTGCCACATCCATCCAAAATTAGAATTTATGACAACTGGGCCACTGTAGTTTCAACTTCATTGCTTAATCAGTCCAAATGACAAACCCTGTTAAAAAAGTTTGTTAACTCGAGGGTAGTATTGTAATTTCACCTTATAAAATTTCCATTCCCTTTTTAAAACCCTCAATCCCCCTTTTCCACCCCCAATTCTCTGCTGGGTTTGTTTTGATAGTTTAATATATGGTCTGCTTCTTTACCACCACACTCACCATCCGTTGAAACCTCCTGCACTTACTACCAGCCATTCTATGTTACAGGACCAAAAGTGCCACACGATCCTTCTTGATAGCTCACCTAGAACCGGCCCCAAATCACCGAAAACACTCAAGCACCTTAAACATACTCTGTTGACTAGCAATGTCCATGGTCACAAACTACAGTGTGACCCGTCAATATTCCCAGGATACTTTAAAGAGTGAGGATGTCAAATATGTGTATTTTCGTTGTTGGTGTCATGCGTTCCTAATAACCAGCTTTAACACTGATGATTTTAAAACAAGTGTTTGCTATGGTTAAAGGGTGTGACTTGTGAGAGTGTCGTGGTATCCTCTTTTAGAAAGTTGTGTTTAAAGATTGCATGAATAAGAACCTCCAAGTTTATATATAGTTGTATGCAACAAGATCAAAATGATCAGAAAACGAAACAGGACGGCTAAAATCACACATTACAAAATATATTTTCATAGCTATATAACTGTTAATTGAGCTAGTTTTATCATAATATATACACACAAGCTAAATGTTTACCTATTCATTTCCAGAATCTAGGTCCTTTGTTGGATCTTCCATTATTCCTTCCATCCCATACAGATGACCAGAAGAAGAGAGACATCCAGAAAAAAAACAGCACAAAAAATCTAGACGCTTTCTTGAAATCTAGACAAAGATGCAATTGAACCTGTACATCCACACCTACTTAGTTGTTTAAAACCCATAGAAAACTTAGTGAAGATCTGACCCGATCCGAAAATTTTAAATGTTGGGTTGGTAGAAATCAAAATTTAGGGTTTTAGGGTTGCAGAGAATTGGGGGTGAAAAAAGGGGATTGAGGGTTTTAAAAAGGGAATGGAAATTTTATAAGGTGAAATTACAATACTGCCCTCGAGTTAATAAACTTTTTTTAACTGGGTTTGTCATTTGGACTAATTAAGCAATGAAGTTGAAACTACAGTGGCACAGTTGTCATAAATTTTCATTTTGGATGAATGTGGCAATATTGATCAAACCTCAGGGACGGATTTGGCCATTCACTCTTATTAATATTAATTAATTAATTTTAATATAACATATTTGAAGGACTGTTTGTTTGATTAAGTGTTGAATTATTAAGAATTAAAAAGTCTGAATGGTTAAGAGGATCTGAATAGTTAAGTGCTGAATCATCAAGTGCTTATTTTGTTGAACCTCTAAATTGTTAATTTTCTTGTCCAACATTAGAAGGGGAATTAAAAATGAATTCATTCATTGCTTAATAGTTCAGCAACATGCTAAGTCTTAATTAGGGTTGTTCAAAACGCTCGGCGCTCGCCGATCGCTCGCCGCTCACTCGGAATTTGCTCGGAAATTGCTCGCTCGATTTTTCGTTCGGTTGTATATGAGCTGATCGGCTCGATTCGGTTTGTAAATGAGCCAAGCACGAGCAAAGGTACGCTCGGCTCGAATAAATTTTTATTTATTTAATAACAAATATACACACAATTTACAAATTATGGCTTTATATATATAATATTCTATTGGATTTGACTCAGTATATGCAAAGAAAATACAACCAATCCACTTAACACAATAAAAAAATTAATATAAGATTTAATAGTAAAACAATAAGTCATGAGGTGACAGTCTTAACTTCTTTATGTTAATAGTCGTACATCGCTAATTGTCGCATGATATCACACCTACGTCACAATGCAACAACTGTTTTCTGACGTATGCCCATCACCTCACCAGCCTCAATCTAAACTCCATCCTTGGTCACTGAGATCTTAATATTAGTGTTATCATCGGACATTTTGACCTTAGTTGTCACCCGACAATGAAAACATCGAAGGAAACATTCCAGTTTTATAATCGTCCATATTATTCTTCGCTCGATTCTCGCTCGGCGCTCGCTCGGAAAATTTTCGCTCGAAGAATGCTCGTTCGGTTTTCGGCTCGATTATAAACGAGCCGCTCCGCTCGGTTCGGTTTGTAAACGAGCCAAGCACGAGCAAAGCTCCGTTCGGATCGGCTCGGCTCGTAAACAACCCTAGTCTTAATGGTTTAACGTTAACCATTTCGAGGCTCTTCCAACCGACTAAATCTATTTTGGATTCAACAAAAACCCAAATGACACACAACATTTCCGTTAAAACTCAAAAAACCTAAATCAATATTCACATTCTTCCTTCCATTCCACTGACTGGTGACCGATCCCATCACATTATCATCATCTATTCTTTCCATAATAATAATCCCTATTCATCTTCTGATCCAAACAACCCTCACCACCGATCCATATTTCAAACACCTTTAAATCCCACTCCAGATCCATCCATCCATATAAACCTAGGGTTTATAACTTTCTAATAATAATAATAATTTGAGTGCTGGATCTGTAATATATTATCTGGTTGGATCTGTTTCTGAATTTGATAGATCGAAATGGATGCGATTGAAGAACTGAATCAGCTTGCCGATTCCATGCGTCAAGCTGCTGCTCTCCTTAACGATGAAGATATCGACGAAAACTCTTCATCTTCTTCTTCCTCTAGACGTAGTTCTACTTTTCTTAACGTTGTTGCTCTTGGAAATACCGTACGTTTTTTTATAGTTTATATTTTTGTATCTAATTGAGTAGTTGCTTACTTGCTTGTGTTGATTGTTTTGTCGGTGGATCTGTTTAATTGGTTAAATCTGTTGTTGTTATTATTATTATTATTGTTATTATGAATTATTATTATTATTATTGTTATTTTGAATTATTAGTTGCTGCTCAAAATACATATATATTGCATATCATTCATACAATTCATACCTCAACTTGGAATGTATATTTCATTTCCTATATTGTTCGTTTCAACAAAAGAAGGAATTGGAATTGAACAACGTACGGAAGGGAATCTGCCTACGAATTCCATCTGGAATGCATTTTATTTTGTGAAACGAACAAACGAACACACCTACATTCCAAATCAAATTCCAACTTCATTTCATTACATTACACGAAATGAACGCTGCCTTAGTTTTCTAACCTTGATGGAAACTAGATCTTTTATTTACAATGTATTTCAACACTGTTTAATTGCCTGCAGACGAGTTAAGTTATTTTTGAACTGAATTCTTGTTTTTGTACTTGAGTTGTTATTTTACGGGTTAAAGGATTTTGTTGTTTTGTTTTTAGTCTACAATTTGTTTAGATGTTTCCAACTTTAGGTTCCTTTATCATTAAATTAGGTTATTAGGGTATTATGGTATGCGTGTGGTAGCTAGTTTCTAATCATGGGATTTGAATTGTTCAGAGTGCAGGAAAATCAGCAGTTTTGAACAGTTTGATAGGGCATCCTGCGCTGGTACGATCTTCGTTTCAATTCTTTAGTTTTTGGATCTCGATAAATGGTTTATAATTTTCAAGTTTATAATGAGGACTATACATGTCACAATGAATATATAATTTATGAATTGTCTCCCACATCAATTAAAAAGTGACACTCCTCAATAGCTGTTGCTAGAGTTTACTTGTTTTTTGATGACATGGAGGTGTGAGCTAAAATACTCTGCCTTGACTTGAACAGCCAACTGGTGAAGGTGGTGCAACACGTGCGCCTATATGCATCGACTTAAAGAGGGATGAGAACTTAAGCGCCAAATCAATTGTACTGCAGATTGATAGTAAATCTCAACCTGTGTCAGCAAGTGAGTCTTCTTGTCATACTGCCGGAAATTTAAAATATACACCAATTGTGATTTTTTATTCTTAAGTGATATGACTATTGAGTTATTTACAAATGTTCTTTTTGTCCAAATACAGGTGCTCTCCGTCACTCATTACAGGATAGGCTGAGTAAAATTTCAAGCAAGAGTCGAGATGAAATTTATTTGAAGCTTAAAACAAGTACATGTGAGTATAAAATATAAATACATATTCGTAAGAGTAACTTATAATTTGAAGACTTGGTTCTCTAATTTAACCATATGGATTACAGCTCCTCCTTTGAAATTGATTGATCTGCCAGGAGTTGATAAAGGGAATCTTGATGACTCTTTGGTGAGTGCTTTGAAAGTGGCTGTTTTGGTCACATTGTTTGTTTAGTTATTTTAGTACCTTACATTAATTCATTTTGTTGTATTGTTTTTTGATTCTTCCAGAGTGAGTATGCTCAGCACAATGACGCGATTCTACTGGTTGTTATACCTGCTGCTCAGGCACCGGAAGTTGCCTCTGCAAAAGCCCTCAGAATTGCTAAGGAATATGATGGCGAATGTGGGTATTTAATTTAATTCAGTTTCATTTTCAGCCTCTAATGATAATCAAGTTGTAATTTTTTATTTTTGCCCACTGTAGCAACCAGAACTATTGGTGTCATCAGTAAAGTAGATCAAGCGTCTTCAGATCCCAAAATTCTTGCTGCTGTTCAGGCGCTTCTTTTGGGTCAAGGGCCAAGAAGTGCAGCTGATATTACATGGGTTGCTCTAATCGGTCAATCGGTTGCTATCGCTTCAGCACAGTCTGGAAGTGTTGGGTCTGATAATTCATTGGAAACTGCCTGGCGGGCTGAAAGTGAGAGTTTAAAATCTATGTTGACCGGGGTCCCTCAGAGCAAGCTTGGTAGATTGGCATTGGTGGAAACCCTTGCTCATCAAATCCGCAGCCGAATGAAAATTAGGCTTCCAAGTCTTTTATCAGGGTATGTCCATCATTTGAAACATTTTTATTAAAGCATAATGCAAAACATATTCATTTTTGTTTAATAGTTTTGGGTATATAGTTTACTTAATACCTTTTTGTCAAGTCTCTAAGTTGGCAACTTTACATAAATGTGCAACAGATAGTGTAAATATTTGATACTTAAAAAAGAACAATTGATGATTGTTTTACATGTTTGTAGATAATGCTCTCTATATGTATCCGATGAGTTGAATTCTCGTTTAACTAGATTTTATGTTGAACCACTTGTCTTCCGCTATGTTAATAGACGGCCTGGCGAATGAGAAATTTATTGTAGAAGTTCTACTGGTTCCTTCTAGTTGGGAAACTTTCTTTTTAACATATATTTTTGACGTTTCAAGCATGTTTTGCTTTAGATTACTGAAGACTTGTGTTACATTGCTGTTTTTTTACGCTTTCATGGATGATTGTATGACACAGCCACACTAGCAAGCATTGCGTTTTTGTTTTTATGTATATTGCTATTTTTACTTCCTTAATTCATATATTAGTATTTTTCTTTTTATACAGGCTTCAGGGTAAGTCCCAGATTGTGCAAGATGAGTTGGTTAGGCTTGGGGAATCAATGGTCACCAGTTCTGAAGGTACAAGAGCTTTGGCGTTGGAGCTTTGCCGTGAATTTGAGGACAAATTTCTTCAACATATTATGACTGGGGAGGTGAGAACACAGAATAAACATCATTTAGTTTTATGTATCTAAATATTTACATATATTAATTTATAATGCCTTTCTATGCTTGTTTGTTTATTGTTTCTTTGTTTTAGACCCGAGGGTCTCTTTTGAAGCAACTTCTCTATCCCCTGTGATAGAGGCATGGCTTGCCTACATTCCACTCTTTCCCAGACCCCACGGATAGCTTTGCTATTTGTGGGATTTACTGGATCCAGTTGTTGTAATTGATAATACCTTTCTTATCTCTAGAAATGGGGTTATATAGTGGGTACTGGATGCAATCTTGATTTGTATATTATTTGTTCCATACTTCCATATCAACTTCACACAGGATTTTAACTAGGAATTGACTAGAGCCAAGCTTGTTGCTACATATAATTTTGGTATTTGACTCTTTGGTAGGATTTCAGATCACTTAATAAGGTGCTCATTGGTCAATAAAAAGACAGTTTTGATCGGTCTTATGGAGTACACATGTAAAGACAACTCATTCAAGGCAATGATTAATGTGACAGCCTGTTGCTTTTTATCCTTCCTATCATTTCATTATGACTTTATTTTTGTGGCCTTTTTTGAAGCTGCAACATAGGTTTGGCAACAATTTGGTAGCACTAGAAGATGCTACGGCTACTGATGTGTGTGGGATAAAGAATCTTGGGAGATTCATTTACACTGGGATATTCTTCACTATCATGTTAAAATACTTGCTAATTCTTTCTTTTAGTGAGGGTTTAATACATACCCTTCGTAGCTTGGGAAATATGATATACTAAAACACAGTTTTCAATGCACTCATTACAATGCTTACAAATCATGCTTTGGGTATATATAATCTCTTGCAAGTTAGGAGGGCTGTATATGACATTGCCCCCCTTTTAGATATGTGGTTTTTCCATGGTTCTTGCATGTAAAACACCGTGTTAATGTTGATTCTATCACCTATGGTCCTGTCCCTTTCAAATGTCTTGTAACACGTCAACTATTATTGGTTTAAGGTGCAATGTGAATTATTGATCTGTTGTGTTTTTGTTTCTTGTTTTTTTCTGTTATTTTGCCTACCTTCTTGCATGCATTGTTTTCAGGGTAGTGGCTGGAAAGTTGTTGCAAGTTTTGAGGGTAATTTTCCTGACAGGATCAAAAAACTTCCTCTTGACAGACATTTTGACCTACAAAACGTCAAAAGGGTATAGTTTTTTCTTTTAATTTTGGCTGACTCACTTGATCTATTCTTTCTACGCTATGATGACTATGGAATCGGTATCAGATTGTTCTAGAAGCAGATGGTTATCAGCCTTACCTTATATCACCAGAGAAAGGTTTGAGGTCTTTGATAAAAATTGTACTAGAGCTGGCAAAGGAACCATCACGCCTCTGTGTCGATGAGGTAAAATTGCACATTATTTGCCAACCTTTTTTAACTGATAATGTTGGTTATTTCATAAGTTTAGGTTGATTGACATGTTTAATCTCTTTTTATTGGTATAAGTTTCACTTACTTTTTTGATGATGGAACGTTTTCATCTTTCATGCTTATGTATTTTGTTTTCATGTTGGTGTCATTTACCTACCTAGGGCCTTTGATACCATAATGTATATTCAAGATTCTGATTTCTGCCAAAATCAAGTTGTGTATATCTTAATTTAAGCATATGGTTGTATCGGATTACATTTTTTCCGACATTTTATAAATATTGAGGAATTATTTTTCATTTCTAAAATTCTTTAAAATGATATTTTTAATCATTCTTTAATTAATTAATACAGGTTCATCGTGTGCTTGCTGATATAGTTTCAGCATCAGCTAATGCTACACCAGGACTTGGCAGATACCCTACTTTCAAGAGAGAGGTACTCATCTCCCCCATTTACAATATAAAACAATTACAGCTTTTTTCTTTTGCTTGATTTCGGTTCTCAATCTATGTTTTATTGTTTTAACTAGGTGGTGGCAATTGCCACTACTGCTTTGGAAGGGTTCAAGAGTGAAGCAAAGACCATGGTGACTGCACTTGTTGACATGGAGCGGGTGTTCGTTCCACCACAACATTTCATTCGTTTGGTGCAGAGAAGGTATGCTCAGTATTTGAAGCAGAGAAGTGTTTTCTGAATTTGGTTTATTCCTATCATTTTGGTTATTGACTTATTGTTGTACAACACAATATAGATTTGGTAGGGGCCACTTTCAAATCTGAGATCATGTTTCTTGTAATCTTCATATTTTGATGATACAAAAATATATGAAATCATATGGGTTTACAATATTTTTTTTATTAATTGTATTGTGGATGTGCGCAAATACATCGTGTTTTGTTTCTTTATTTGTCAACTTTACCCATCCCTTTTTTTTTTGCATCAGGATGGATAGGCAGAGACGAGAGGAAGAGATTAAAACCAAATCTTCCAAGAAGGCTGTTGATGCAGAACAGTCTTTGCTAAACAGGGTAAGTTATGTTTGTCCTAACTGTAGCATTAAGAGGCCTGATTATATCACATTTTGCATAAATAAAGTTGTTTTAATTGAACATTCGATTTTCTGATTTAATTTTTTTTTCTGCTTTGTTTAGTCAGCTAGTCCTCAAACAGGCGGGAACTTGAAATCAATGAAGGATACTAAGCAAGATAAGGATGCACAAGAGGAATCCACTCTAAAGACTGCAGGGCCTGAGGGGGAGATAACAGCAGGTTTACACTTTGACCTCTTCCTCTGACTATTTGTTATTAAGATTATTCACTGAATGTTATAGTTGATGTCTGATATTCAAATGATTGTGCATATAGAATAAGAGCGTACTTGGTCAAACTGGGATTTTTTTAAACCAAACCAGCCGGTGTGGCCCCGTTAGCTGAACTGGCAAAACGGTTCAAAACTGGTTCCGTTTGACGTTAAATGTTTTTCTACGTTATTTTAGTCTACTTGATTGTGAACCTAGTCTAGGAAGAAGTCCGTTTAAACCAACATCTTGAGTTTTGCTTTACAACTCATCATTGTGGTAGCTGTAATGAATTGTTACCACCCACCCTCTTCAACACCCCTGGAAAATATGTTTCGAGATATGATGTCATGTTTTGATTTTTTATTATAAACCATTCGTGTGTAATGAACAAAAATAACTAACTAGGAAGCTTACTATAACATATTTGCGAGAACATGATTTAAAAGTTCCATTTCCATCAATATAAAATATGCATATAAATGTATATAATAACATAGTGTATTACAGAAGCGGCTGGTTTGTCAAACACAGCCTGTCCACTGGCTAAAACCTTTGGCCATATTGTTTTTTCACAGTTTTTTATTCTTATAAGTTACAAACTGTCCAGCAATGAATATGTTATTCAAACCTGGCCAGACAGGCCAACTTGCTACTTTTTGGATGGTTTTGATTATTTCATGTAATCATGTATATCCTGTATATTTGTATTACTCGCCTTTAAGGATGTATAATGTATATATATAACTTATGCTCTCTTTCTGCAGGATTCTTGTTGAAGAAAAGTGCAAAAACTAATGGGTGGAGCAGGAGATGGTTTGTTTTAAATGAGAAAACTGGGAAGGTTAGAAGCATGCTAGGAACTTTGATGTGCCTCCAAGCTGTATCTAAAGCTTTGTTTAGGCTTAACTTTACATTTTTCATTAGCCTTGGTTTTCAATGGCGTGCCTCAGGCGAGGCACTCAGGGAAACACATTAGGGGCAGAAAGGCGCGTCTCGTGTAGTTTTTGTTCAAATTTCATCTAAAGCTAGGGATATGCTGGAGGTTTATATCTAAAAACAATCTGAGGGATGAACTTATGAAAAAATTTACTTGATAATAAGGTTATACGTAAAACGGATGAGAGATATGCAGCCTCAAGCTGTAAATAAAGCTTATTTGGTTGTAAATAGATGTGTGCCTCACCTACGTGATGCGCATGCCACGCATCTCAGTCTTTGGGACCAAAATGTCTTGGAGCGTTTCACTCTTTTGAAACCAAGCTTTTGGTACAAATTGATTGTGCTTCAATGCTGTATGATTGCTTAACAGTTGTTTAAGATTTTATAGTTCCTAGATCTTTGTGTGAACCTCTTGAAATATACCTTTGGTTTCAGTTTTTAAAGCCTACGTAATTTGCATCCCAAATCATGTTTATTTAATTTAAATATGTTTGTCTGCAGCTTGGATACACTAAAAAACAAGAAGAGAGAAATTTCCGTGGTGTCATCACTTTGGAGGTATCTGTTGGCAATCTCTTTAAGTTGATTTTCATTTTCAATTGTATATCTTTACGAACATATGCATATCATTTTTATTCTGTATTGATTCCTTCAACTTACCAAAAGATATCCAAAATGTCGAGATCTTGGATTTTCACTTGCACTTAGTCTACATGGTGTGGGATGGAGCCCCTGCCACCTTAGCGCCACGTCAATCCGTTCCTTCCTAATAACACCCAGGAAATAGAATAACGCCCCTTTAATTAGGAAAAGGAAAAAAGGAAAAAGAAAAGGAATTTTTGTTTTGATTGGCTGAATCAAAGGGGGGCCCACCTGACTATCCCGTTAGCCATTGTTATTGTGTTCACAAGCGTTTAATGGTGCCCTACACCACTCAGCCTTATGAACACATTACATGCCTTTTTTTATAATTAGCAAATAATCACAAACTACCCAACGCCTCCGCCACCACTACTGCCTCCTCTACTTTCCAATTTTCTTAGCAATTCAACATACCAAATATAATTATTTTGTCAAACAAATGCATCACATATCCCAAGTTCTTTGAAATATTCCCATTTTGTCGAGTCCCAACTCCTTTGGCAAATTTCAATATCTTGAGAATTTTCCGTGAACCAAAGGCCATATCTTAGTGATTTGTTGGTTTTTTCTATATTTATTTGTCAAGTCTTTTAGTTATGTTATATGATAAATTATGTCTTTGAATTAACACAATCAGAACTTTTATATATTTATGAAGTTTAAATTGTGGATCTATATTATCAGGAATGCGCGTTGGAAGAAGTTGAAGAGGAGGAACCAGCCCCGTCCAAAAGTTCAAAAGATAAGAAGTCAAAGGTTGAAGAAAAACCGCCTAGTCTGGTCTTTAAAATAACCAGCAAGGTTGCATACAAGACCGTGTTGAAAGGTAATTTTATTGGTTGCAAATTTTTTATATGTAATTATTATATATTTTCCTCTAAGATGCATGCCAATGCAGACCTAAAGTTTAATAAGTGGTTATACAGCTCATAGCGCTGTTCTGTTAAAGGCTGAGAGCGCGGTAGATAAAGCTGAGTGGATAAACAAAATAAGAGCCGTGATGGGTGCCAAAGGGGGTGAAGTCAGACTGAAGCCAGATGGACCACCAATTCGACAAACTCATTCTGACGGTTCTCTTGTGAGTTGCCCACTTTCTTTTTGTTTAAAAATGTTCTAATGATGTTTTCCTAATCATAATTACGACTAATTATTTGTAATATATTTAGGATACAATGGCCAGAAAACCAGTAGATCCAGAGGAAGAACTTCGTTGGATGGCTCAAGAAGTACGTGGTTACGTTGAAGCAGTTCTCAACAGCCTTGCAGCCAATGTCCCAAAGGTGTTTTATTTACCATTTCAAATCTTTCTTTTAGTTCCGTATTTATTTGTATTTTATTATCCTTTTAATTTTCTGGTTATGCAGGCAGTTGTTCTTTGTCAAGTAGAAAAGGCTAAAGAAGACATGCTGAATAAACTCTACAGTTCTGTAAGGTTAGCTCATGATTTCAAAGATGTAATTGCAATTATTACTTTTTTGATTTTTTTGTTGCTTACTTTTGACTTTTCTGGTCAAAGTTCCCAAAGTACGGCAAGGATAGAGGAATTGCTTCAAGAAGATGGTAATGTGAAAAGAAAAAGAGAGAAAATACAGAAACAATCTTCCCTGCTCTCGAAACTCACCCGGCAACTTAGCATTCATGATAATCGAGCAGCTGCTGCTACAGGCATGTCAAACGACAGTCCTGCAGGTAATAATAATAATCATGTTGAATAGTTAACATGTGAGGTAAAATGGACCAGATTTGTTGGGTTGACGGAGGAGTAATCTAATATTTTTACGACTGTGACATAAACAGAAAGTCCAAGAAGTGGTGGATCTTCAGGAGGCGATTGGAGATCTGCTTTTGATTCTGCTGCCAACGGCCCCACAAGCCTCGACTCTAGATTCGGATCCAACGGTTACGGGCGCAGGAGCAATGGGCCTTCCGAGAATGGTGATGATGGCTCGGGGTCCCGATCAAGCTCCACGGGCAAACGCACACCTAACCGATTGCCGCCAGCACCGCCTGGTTCTGGTTCAGGTTACAGGTTTTAGAGATAGTTAAAGATGAACTGATTTATGCATTCTTGTTGGGATCGGTGTATGGGCCGCATCCCTGATCATCATACCAGGCTTTTAAAATGATGTTATGTCATGTTTTGAACACATTTATTGTAGATAGAAACGAATCTGGTGCAAAACTTGTTGGTTTTTTTTGTATTCTTGTTATTCTAAAAGTTTTGGACCATGAGAATTTATATTTCAGTGATGCTAAATAATTGGCTTGGTTGTGTGCATGACATTGTTTAACCAGATGGCTATATATAGCTTGGTGTTCACTGTTTTAAACCAAAATCTGATGACAAAAAGTGTACCTCGCCTATAAACGTGCTTGCTAGCTTGTAAACGATGGGTAAAGGGGTCTTTCAAATCTCTAACGAAGTTGGGTGCAAGAGTATAAATGCTGTCATACTTCAATTGCAAAGATGGGATTAAACAAAGTTGTATTCTAAAAAATGTGCCAAAAGTGTTATCGACCCGGATATGAGGAATTTGATCCCCACAAAGGTAAGAGTTTTTGTTGGAGGTGTTATATTTCGTTACTAGTATTTTCTTTTTAAATAAAGCTACAAATATGACGAGTGGCATATACAAAATTTTCTCCAATGTGGTCGTATTTTTTGGTGTTCAGTTTTTTCTAGGGGTGAGCGATTTCCGGGTAGGACCGAAAAAACTCGACAACCGAACCGAAGAAACACCGGAACCGAACCTAACCTAACCCCATGTATTTCGGTTGCTCATCAGTTCCAGAATCAAGTATCATTCGGTTTTTGACTGGAAAACACGCATGAAACCCGAACCGACTCAAAGAAAGTTCTGATTGACCTTCTAGTTTGTTTCCATAGAATTTAAAGCGAAACACAAATTTAATATTTTTTAAGTTTCCCGGTTTGCCAAGGCTTTCCAACGTAGGGTCCCGGTGAACGTTGTCGTGAGTTTTCTTTTAGACTATAAGGAGTGGTGGGGGGAAAGAGGGGAATGAAGCGTCATGTGGCACTTGTGAGACCCATGTGGGGGAAAAAAATTGTGGGGAGTGGAAGGGGGGAAGAGAGGGAGGGGGGGGGGGGGGGGGATGAAATAATATTATATTGTGTGAAAGTTTTAAAAAAAAATACCTGACCAATCAAAAGGTGACACCTCACACCCAAGCCCCGCTCCACGCCAGTTGACTTCTCCCCGCCCCCTCCTTCCTGCCCTCTCCACGCCGGGGTGGCGGTGGTGTTCCCCCCCTTCCCGCCCCTTTCACGACCCCACTTCTTCGGGTCGTCTTAAAAAAAAAATAGAAAAGGACAAGTGCATTAAAACATATTATTTATTGTATATTTTATTTTCTTTTATGAAAAGTTTACCTAAACTATACTTCATTTAAATAAAAGACAAGATATTACCATCTTTCAGTATGACTACTGTACCATCTTTTCACCTTAAAGCTAAGGAGGTCAAATTCTTTTATTTGAATTCTCATTTTTTACTATGAGTTGGTAATTTTATTAAATGATTTGTAAATTAGTTTTGTTTTCTAATTTTATGTTCATATGAAGTTCATGACGACCTAAGTAACAAAATAACAAATCCGGTTGTTCCAAAATAATAATCTTTTTACACCCTATGGTTCTCCGGGTGCAAGAAAATTGTAACCTTCCATTTCATGCGTGGTACCTTGATGATGGGACGATTATTGGTGATGCCACCGATGTTGCGAATGCCTTAAATATCATCCGGAATGAGGGGCCATCCCTGGGGCTTCAACTGAATATCAAGAAAACTGAGGTTTTCTGGCCGTCCTGTAATGGGGTGAAACTTAGCGACGGACTTTTCCCTAGTGGGATTGGTAGGCCAGAAAAGGGGGTGAAACTCCTTGGAGGGGCTGTTAGTCGGGACTCTTACTTTATACGGGAATTGGCAGGGCGGAGAGCCTCGCGCGCGGTTGATCTTATGAAACTTTTGCCCTGCCTTAGGGATCCCCAGAGTGAACTCCTCTTGCTCAGATCTTGTATGGGGGTCGCTAAGTTGCTTTTTGGCTTGCGAACCTGCCAACCCGCCATGATGGATGAAGCGGTATCGTGTTTTGACAAGGGTCTGCGGGGAGCCATCGAAGACATAGTGGTATGTGGGGGTCCGTTCTTTGGTGACCTACAGTGGCGACTGGCATCTTTACCGATGCGTTTGGGAGGGTTAGGGCTCCTCTCAGCAAAGGATGTTGGGGTTTATGCGTTTGTGGCATCGCGAGCTCAATCTTGGAACCTCCAAGACCACATCTTAAGGAATAGCGGGGTTGTCGACATGGACTTAGACTATGCACAGGCCCTCAAAAGGATAAACGACTATCTCCCAGGTTTTGATATGGACGGTTTTTCTAACAAGGACACCGCCCCCCCAAAGCCTCAGAAAACTTTGGCGAATGCCCTTTTTGGCAAAATCGCACAGAGCCTGGGTGAATCTTTTGATCTGTCCCCCCGCCAAAAGGCTGTTATTGAATGTTTGCAAAGCCCCCATGCCCAAGATTTCCTGAATGTTATCCCAATCGAAGGTTTGGGTCAAACAATGTCTAGGGTTGAATACAGGGCGATTCTTAAATATCGTTTGGTGATCCCCATGTACCACGAAGATGAGGTCTGTCCGATTTGCCGTAAGGCATGCTTGGACGAATATGGGGAACACGCGGTTCACTGTAAGGAGTTGCCTGGCTTCAAATATAGGCATGACTGGGTCCGGGACGTTCTTTGGGACATTTTAAGAAGGGCTGGGATCTCAGCCAAGAAAGAGGCTCCTGTGAATTTCCTCTCGGACCCCACAGAAGGGAGATCCACCCTACGTCCAGCAGACTTGCTTGTCTTTGGGTGGGCCGGGGGGAAACACGCTTGTGTCGACTTAACAGGCGTATCTCCGCTGGTTGGTTTGAGGGATACCGGTTTTGTAACAGGGCAAGCGGTGCGGAAAGCGGAGGCGAAGAAAGTTGAGAAGCATGCTAAAGCCTGTGAGGAGAACCAACACGTTTTCGTACCCCTGGCATTTGATACCTTTGGCGCTTTGGCACCGGAAGCCATCCGTTTCCTGACCAGAGTCCAACGGGTTATTCATAGCAGTGTCATGACTCCGGGGGGGGGGCAGGGGTTCGTTTTTAGTAGGCTAGGGTTTGCTGTCCAGAAAGGGGTGGCGGCGCAGCTTGTTGCCCGCCTGCCCGCTATCTTGATGTAATTTTTCGCGAATTTCTATGAATAAAGTTAAAAAATCTAAATTATATTATTCATTTAAACAAAATAAATGAATGCCATTAAAGAAAAACTAAACGGAAGAAAAAACAAATTCAACGTAGGTTAAGAGGAATTAATTGGAATTAATGTAGTCTACATGGGTTAGGTGTCTGGGAAGATATGCTTAGAGGTCTTGTTTTTTAAAGACTTTATTTACTTTTTTTCTTTCTTTTTCGGTATTTATCTTTAGACAATTCATCTTTTTTTCTCATTTAAGAATAAGTATCGTACATTTACTTCACACTAGAATGAAGCCTTCTTCACTTCATAGCTTTCGACGATAGAATGGTAGCTTAGGCCAAGGTTTCAAATGAAAAGGATATAGGATTTTTATTTGAAAACCATATATGAACCAATTTTCAGAAAATAGCAGAACAAGCCAACAAAATGAGATTGTCACTTATTAAAAAAACCTCTATAATGCTCATCTCTTTAGTTTATCAACCCATACATCTTAAAAAGTTCAACGGTACGGTGGCTGCCCTTGCTTTTGGCTGGAAAAATTTTCTGACAAGTTACTTCACTTTTCTCTCGTCATGGTAAGACCAGTCATGGATTACCCGAAATCCGACCTACCTCAACCGAGGTAGCCCAAAATCGAATAAGGCATGCATGGTCCAGTCCTCAGTTTCTGTTTTTCTATAATTTCGGGTTTTGGGTCGGGTTTTGACCGGGTCGGGTCGGTTAGTACAAAGATGATCAGCCCTAGTTTTTTCAATACCAAACATTAGGATGTTCGGGTTAGACTTGGATATAGTATGAGGCCGTCTACACCACATTGGTGTTCATCAAGACGGAAAGTCACCATTGACTTCGACTCTCCATCTTGAATGACTTCAAGTCTCCATCTTGATTTACCTCAACTCTCCGTATTGATGAAGAGTCGAATCCAGTGATTTCTACACACGACTTGCATGAATATAACTCTAATGACTTGGTCGGATAGTCTTAGTGAAGATCAACTTAGGAAACGTTGATATGTAGTGAAAATAGAAAACTTGAAGCTGTGAGCAAGGGGTGTTCATGGTTCGGTTTTCACGGTTCTTAAGTCAAACCGTAAACCACACCGTTAGTAATGGTTTTTTATTGTTATAAACAAAAACCAAACCGTTGGACTCTTAAACCGAACCAAACCAGACCGTTACTAACAGTGTGGTTTCATGGTTTGGGCTCGGTGGCTTTTATACAAGATGTCCAACAAAAAGAATGATGTATGTAAGTAAAACTGTCCATAATTTGTTAAAATTTAGTAACACTTCTCAAATCAAGCTTGAAAAAAAATAACAAAGCGTCTACAAATAGGTAAAAGACAAGCTTAACCTAATTATATATAATATTAATACAAAGACACTTCTGCAATTTACATATTATTTTATCTATTTGATTAAGTTTTAAGCGAAGAAGATGAAGATAAGCTTTTCTAAAGTTGTCGTTAGTTTTCTTTTAAAAAAATAGAAAAGGACAAGTACATTAAAACATATTATTCATTATATTTTTATTTTCATTTTATGAAAAGTTTACCTAAACTATACTCCCTTTAAATAAAAGACAAGATATCACTTAAAGCTAAATATTTCAAATTTCTTTTATACGAATTCTCATTTTTTTACTATTAGTTGGTAATTTTATTAAATAATTTGTAAATTAGTTTGTTTTTTAATTTTATGTTCATAGGAAGTTCATGGTGACCTAAGTAACAAAATAACAAATCAAGTTTTTTTTAAAATAATAATCTAAATTATACAATTCATTTAAAAAAAAATAAATGAATGCCCTTAAAGAAAAACTAAACAGAAGAAAAAACAAATTCAATATAGGATAAAAGAAATTAATTGGAATTATGTAGTCTATGATGTCTAGAACGATAGGTTTAGATGTCCTGTTTTTTAAAGACCTTATTTACTTTTTTTTAATCTTTAGACGGTTCATCTATTTTTTCTTTTAAGAGCATTCACAACCCATCCCCCATTCCCTCCTTCATTCTTAAAATTTAAGAAAATCCTACAAAAACTCACTCCATCCCAACCCCTTTCCCCATACCCCATTTCTAAAATTTACAAAAAACCTATATTGAGCCCTCATATATGGGGTCTTCCATCCTTCCCCCATATCATTTAATAATAATAAAATAATACAAATGAAAGGTGGAGTGAATTAACGTTGGTTGTAAAGAAATAAAATAATAATAAAAAAAGCTTATAGGGGATATGAATGGGGAATGGGATGTGAGAGATTTTGCAAAAGTGAGTGGCAAATTTAGAAAACTATGATTTTTCCTTAAATTATATGGTTGGGGATGGGGGATGGGTTGTGAATGCTCTAAGAACGATAGGTTTAGATGTATTGTTTTTTAAAGACCTTATTTACTTTTTTTTTTATCTTTAGACAGTTCATCTATTTTCTCGTTTAAGAATAAGTATTGTCTTTTACTTCACACTAGAATGAAGCCTTCTTCACTTCATAGAGGAGAACAAGCCAACAAAATGAAATTGATACATGTTTAAACAACTTTACAATGCTCTTCTCTTTACTTTTATCAACCCATGCATCTTAAAAACTTCGATGGTACGGTGGCTGCTCTTGCTTTTGGCCGGAAAAGTTTTCCGACAAGTTACTTCACTTTTCTCTCGTCATGTTGAGATTAGTCATGGATTACCCGCAAATCGACCGACCCGAACCTAGATAGCCCGAAATTGAATAAGGCATACATGGGCCAGTCCTCAGTCTCTGTTTTTCTATATTTTTGGGTTTCGGGTCGGGTTTTGACCAGGTCGGTTTGGTTAGTACAAGATGATTAGCCCTAGTGTTTTTACAACCAAACATTAGGATGTTCATGTCAGACTTGGATATGTATGAGGCCGTCTACACCACATTGGTGTTCATCATGACAGAAAGTCATCATTGAATTTGACTCTCCATCTTGATTGACTTCGACTCTCCATATTGATGAAGAGTCGACTCCAGTGATTTCTACATACGACTTGAATGAAGGTAACTCTAGTGACTTGACCAGATGGTCTTAGATCAACCAAGGAAACGTTGGTATGTAGTGAAAATAGAAAACATGAAGCGGTGAGCAATGAGTGTTTATGCTTCGGTTTTCACAGTTTTTAAGTCAAAGCATAAACCAAACCATTAGTAACAGTTTTTATTATTATAAACCAAAACTAAACCGTTGGACTCTTAAACCGAACCGAACCAAACCAGTCCATTACTAACGGTGTGGTTCCACGGTTTGGCCTCGCTAGCGTTTATTCAAGATGTCCAACAAAAAGAATGATGTATATAAGTAAAACTGTCCATAATTTGTTAAAATTTAGTAACACTTCTTAAATCAAGCTTGAAAAAAGTAACAAAGTGTCTAGAAATAGGTAAGAGACAAGCTTAACTAAATTATATATAATATTAATACAAAGACACTTCTCCGGTTTACAAATTATTTTATTTATTTATTAATTTATTACTATATTATAATATAATAGTGTTCCTATTACTATGCTAACTATGCTAACGTGCAACTTTACTAAAGTTCACTGCCCATAATTTGCTAACATGTACCAACATTTTTCTTTCTTTTTATAAAACCTCTTTTTGTTTGATACAGGGATTGGTTTTTTCCCTTTTAGGGACCCGAATCGTTTTAGCCGATGATGTAAGATGCATTGCCCGTAGCATGTAAAAGGTTTCTCTTTGAGATCCTTCTTGGATTAGTACTAGCATCCAATTTCTGAGGCATTTATTTTATGTCACATTTTTTTTGACTGGCAACAATTTAGAGTTGTTTGTTACTAATATTCTAGAATTACAAGATCTAGTTTTTGATAGGCAAACAATTTCTTTCTATTGTAATGTTGTTCATTCCCCTTGTTTAACCAATCATCCAATGGTATGGTCATTTGGGTAGTCTATGCCCTGACCAAGTAATAGAATTTCTTACTACAAGATTTTGGCTTTCAGAGCATATACACATTGTCTGTGTCTAATAAGTTTCAGCATGTAGTGTTGGCCAGGTGCTTGAATCGACCTGCCAATTTGTTGTTTGACTTGCTACCCGGCTTGGGTATTTTGATTCTGACACTTAATATGAAACGTTTTCTGAATCACGAGAGGATTGATAAACTAACAAAAATTGAGTACCGTGTTGTAAATATTCATTGCTGCCGCATCGCGTGGGTTTCCTACTACTTTATTAATAGTGGTGTTGAGAGTTGGGTGTACAACTTGCCGGTTAAACACACACTATAGACCTAGTGTCATATACATCTAGAACACTTGTAGGTGTTTGAACGAGACTGTTAGTTATTCTCTCTTGTTGATTGCACACGTGCTTGTTGAGATGAGTTTAATGACCCATTTTTTAACTGTTTTATAAACTTTTTGGGGGAAAGATATGTTTCTTTAAAATTGTTGTATCATATAGAAATTTGAAATGTAATAAGACGGGCACATGGGTAATGGGAAACCACTCGGGGTAAGTCCTCGTAGTTTAATATATCCATATATCCATGTGAATGAAACCGAAGGAATACATGCATAGTACTATTGGTGCCTAACGAGGCACACTCCAATTCTGATAGCGTCGGTTCTGTGTTTACACGAGGGGATGCATGATATTCTGAACTTAAGTTGTTGATTCCGAGAAACAACTTTGCGGGGCAAACGAGAAGTCTTGGTTTGGTTACAGGCCTAGGTGATGGCCCTGTCGACATTGGTAACGCGCAATCCCTTAAAATGTCATACTTGTTTCTTATTTCCGTTACATGCATGGTTTTATAACTAGCTGTGATGTGAACTTTAAACTGTGAACTCACCAATATGTATATATTGATGTCTTTTTTAAACGTGTCTTTAAGGTAATTGAAGTGGATAACGTTACCATGGCTAGGGTGGGGATTCACATTTTGCGATGTCATGCTTTTTATATGGGTTTCACTAATATTTTCCAAGCGTTTGGGATATAGTTGAAAGGCCTTAATTTTTGGAATTTATTACATTTGGATATGCATTTCCTATAACAACATACATTGTTGATGTTACACCCCTCCTAGGTGGAAACACGGTATGCGACTTCAAATGATTTCCAAGCACAATGGTCACGCAAAGCATCAAATAAATTAAAAGTAGGGACTTCCATTTGACATCATTATTTTACAAAATATAAAGTTAAATTGTCTTAAATAAAACCATTGTTTGTAATTGTCATTGACCAAAATCAATACAAAAACGACTCATAAGATGGTATCCCAAGATGCTCGCACGCGACCCCCAAGTTCCACGTCCCATGCTAATTACCTGAAAAAGATGCATGAAAAAAAATATAGGTCAACATAATGTTGGTGAGTTCATGGGTTTTAAATGAATGGACTTGTAATCCAAAATCGACTAAATCACTGCCTAGCTAGGGCAATAATCAATATGTGATCTGACATGAGCCCATAACCAAACCTTGACATGTTGTGCCTCGCCCATTGTACACTAAAGACAATGAATAAATTTGAAATACAAGCACTCTCCTGATATATGTCATCTGGTCAGAGCGACTGAGCAAGTGTTGGGTCAAAGAGGATCGATAAAGCATTTCAACCTTAGTCTAATATCCTCTCCGCAAGTTTTTGTTTGTATTACAAAGTGCTGAAGAAGAAAACACAAAATACTGATAAAGAAACTGATACAGGATAAAGTGCTGAAGAGTAAGTTCTGAAGATGAATCAGGCAGAACATTTGAAAACAACTACTGAAGAGCAACCTCTGAAGCTTTACTCATCAGCAGTTTGACACTTCATCAGTAGTTTTGATAGAAGCTTCCCACCGCCCTAAATTTCAGTAGTTTAGTATTATATTAGTTTTTACTACTTTATGTACAAGTTCCAATACTTCGTTTGTACGTATTGTTCTGTCTATAAATAGATGGGTTCATCCCTTCTATTTTAGACATCTCTTTTGTAGTTAACATTTCTGATATATGAGAATCATTTGAAGCACTTATTACTGTTATATTCATTAACTGTTTGACTCTCATATTAACTGCTTTAGTTCTATAATTGAGGGGGAGCAATAACTCATGTTAAAAGTGAAACTTTAACTTAGAACACTTAATGTTATTCCGCTATGCATTTACTTTGATATATCTTACCAAGTGTTCTTGAAAGAAACTGTGAAACTGTTAAGAACTGATCCAACACCAAGAGTGGGGGTGTCAAACCAATAGATCTATTCCGGTGTTTCATGACTAAGTCCATAGCTAATGGTTGCGGTGTGATGTATGACACAAGGACTTTATGGATCCCGAACCTTATTATCTCATGTTCACATAATAGTCATAAATGTAACTGAAAACTGTACGCATGTTTTTCCCCCGGAAAATGTATAACAGTAAAAAAGGGTCCGCGAAAAACTCACCTGATGTCTAAGTGTTAACTACTGACTGAATCTGACCTGGAGTGTCCGAACAAAAGTGCCCTAGATTCACATAAGTACAACTTAAGTCTATGTATTGTACTGTTTACCATGCAATTCCTCACCCAACTTGTACTTTTAGGGACTGTGTGTTTATGTACGATAGGTGTCACACACTGTATGTGTTGTAAAAGTTTGTGTTTGTCGTTATTTGTGTCTAGGATTAACCATTTATGGCAAAACCAAGGTTTTGGTCTTTCTATATGTCACCATATGATATGTAGGCTAAATATTGCACAAATTATAGCATCTTGTCGTATGTTTTGGCCCTTCTTATGCAAAAATTTCATTTACACGCGTTTTACTCTTGCTAACACATGTTTCTTAGTTGTTAACACATGTTTTTTCCAAAAGCTTTGTGTCTAAGCCTTTTTAACGTATGTTTTGTTGTTTTTAACATATGTTTGCAAATACACCATTTCATGTATATCTCAATTCCAGGTTCCAAAAACAACTTTTATGGCCTTTTTACTGAACTATACACACACGCATTCACGCATGTGTATGTGTGTGGGCATGTGTGTTCGTATATGATACCACATCTAGGTGTATAATGCGAATGTGTTTTCTTGTAATTGTTACTACTTATGGGTGTCATGATCGACTAATCTAACTTGTTACACCCGTGTAATGTGTGTGTGAATGATGGACATGGTCGGATAAGTTCTATGTTGGCTGAAACATTGAGGAAAAAGGAAACAAGGTTTAGTTTTGTTAGTATACCACTATAGATGCTTTAGAACAAAGATGGAGTCGATTTTCTGCTTGTTTCTTCCACTCTACCACGTCCAAACTCCAAAGTAAAGCCTCGTGTGGCTGTGGAGATGATGTTCGATCGATATGGGCTCGGGTATGGGGTTGTGGGTTCGGCTGAGGGTGTGGAGAGGTGAAGTGTTAGTGTGTTCAAGTGTCTAATGTTTCAAAGTGTTGTGTGATTCTTCTTGGACTCCAATCCGATCGTATATATGTAGGAGAGGGAGCGGGAGGTGTTTAGCTTGTTTAGGTAGGTCAACTTTTATAAATTTTGATGATACAAAAGGTGTTTTGGCAATTGTTGTAAGGTGTTGGCATTGGTGAGCATGCCTTCTTCTTGGAACCCCAAGGGCCAATTTTTTCATAGTGTACAAGTTGGATTTGGAAGTGAAAATGGCCTAGATCAGTGGGATGAGAAATCAAGGTTCCAATTTGGTGATTCACCTATGATTTTGTGAGCATGTGATCAAGTCTCATGTGTGTTTGTCATTTGTGCATAGTGTTCAACCTAGGGAAAGAATAAAGGGGTTTTTGGAAAGTCAACTTGTTGTAAGACATGTCTTGAGGTTGTTTCCGTTCCACGTTGGTGATGCATCATTGGTAATTGTAATGTGTATAGGAGGTGTAGGAATGTGTGTGTGTGTGTTACGATGTGTGTGTGTTGTATAGTTGTGAGTCTTATCCAAAATGTGTCTATGTATGTGTGTATAGCCGTATATATATATATATATATATATATATATATATATATATATATATATATGGGGATGGACTTTTGATGATACAAGCATTCATACACACATATATACATATCGCATATATGAATACATAAATATATAGTCTTGAAACTTACTTAATATTTATTTGTCTATGTGTGTCCATATGTATATGTATATAAATATCGAATGGTGTCTATGTACACATATTGGTTGGAATTTAATCACACTTGTAATTGCATGGATACATACGGCCGAATTTAGGAGCATGTGTGGGCACATTGTTCATGTTTTTGCTAGTTTGTCTAATAGTTTTTCATGGACATCGTATTTGGATAATTATTGTACATGGACATTGTTTATTTTTGTTCTTGTTTGGATCCCAAATTAGGAACTCATGTTCCATCGTATTAATTCCCAATTCTAGGGTTTTGTATTGGTTTTCCTATAATTCCTGATAAACTAATCGACTAGCTACGAAATTGTATCAACTAGTGTCTCTAATGCAAGACTGTATGCGTTGGGTTTGGCTTGTTTGAACCCTGTATGGCCCAATTATGATAAATATGTGAAAGCTAATGCCATGCACAATGTATACATGTAGTTAAGTGTACGGATATGACCTAGAAATCTGGCGGGTGTCACATTTGACATCTAATGGAATGATCTATTCTGATAAAATATGTTTATGTTAATCTTGACTTTGATATCTTTTCGAGTATCACGCTATGTGTTTCCACCGTTGACGTGGTGTGACATCTAGGCACATAAATATATCCCCTAGGATTTATAAATCATTCGAGGTTGTCAACCATTTTGTTTTCGGTCTAGTTCTTGTCATAAGAGATAATAAGACGTAAAATCAATCGACTAAAGTGTGTATCATTTCTTGGTGATTCGAGAGATGATTCAGGATTGCTAGGTTATTAGTTGGGCGTTGTTTGATAGTTTGGGTGACCAGTAGCTCAGATTCATCTGTTCATTCATGTCTAGAGTTTCTTAGGATTTTATTTTTCTAAGTATAATATGCTTCAAAACTAGAGGGTGTTGGGATCATAATTACCTTATACCTGATATTTGTGGGATTTGGCATCACCAGGGCGAGCTGGTTCTTCTTGGCACTTCTTCATACTGTCCCACTTTCGACCATGGTTTTTCATCCTTAGCGGTGGTTCTTTTAGTTAGATCAGGGTCTTCATTCAATTACCAGAGTCAAGTTTCTTTGCATGTGTGTAGCTAGGGATTCACGCCTAGGTAGCTCTTTCTCACCGTATTTGATTTTCAAACCAGTTCGCAGTTTAGTCTTAATTTTCTGAATTTATTTAGTTAAATTCTTTATTTACTTTTAGTAGTAATTATTTGATATTCCGAAAAATCCAATTTATTATATTAGAACTCGACGGAGTCTTAGTATCGAGAGTCGCTATACAGTGTCCACGGTTTGATATCTGGACTTACTTGCTTTGCTACATTACGATATGTACACTTGCCGATAGTGTGTTGTTTAGTGGGGTTTTCCCTTTTAAAACTTGTTTATAAAATAATTGATTTAATATATATATATATATATATATATATATATTTATATATATATATATTTCACACATCAAGTTTTTGGCACCCTTTGCTAGGAACACAATCGCGCTTTTTAGGACGACCAGAGTCGGGGATCTAGTCACTTTACTACTTTCGCAGATCCTTATTTATTGCTATTTGATTTTAGGATTAATGGTTAGTTTTTTTGTTTAATTATTTGCATTTTGGTTTGTTCTTCTTTAGTTTCTTTTTAATGGTGTTCGTAATTCATGCCCATTTATATTCTTTTTAGTTTATGCACACTCATTCTTTGGGCGCACATGAAGTTTCTCCATTCCCTGAGCATAAATATGAACTCCATCATCGCCTACGCAAGCCAAAGTTAGAGGTATTTACTTTTGTTTTTTATTCTAAATTAGATATGGATTTGGCTGTTGCCTGTAGGACTATTGCTGAGCGCAATAGTGTTTCACCTGCCACCATTCATTCTAATATCAACCTTCCACTGCTAAGTCAAATAACTGGATCATCCTACATACTCGGATTAACACCTTAGCCCATTCGGACCAGTTCATGGTCTACGTGATGAGGACCTAAATGCTGACCTGACCAGATCTGCTAGAGTTTGCAACACCTTTTAGTTGAATGGTATTATTGAGGACGCCATTCGATTGCATTTGTTCCCATTCTCACTCACCGATCAGGCGACTACTTAATCTGAATCCCTCCCACAGGGATCCATAACCTCTTGCACTGATCTTCACACAAAGCTTCTGCAGAAGTGCCTTCATCATGGTCTTGAGGACCGGAGGATGTAGAGAAATTCTATAATGGAGTTTTTGAAGCAACCATACTTCTTCTTGACACCACTGCAGGCGGTAACATGATGAAACCAAAACCGTTGAGGAATGTCTATAGATGATAGAGGACCTAGCCACAAGTACTTACATTGAGCCCGAATCTAAGGGCGTCACTGTTGCCACTAAGGGTACCCATACTGTTGATTCCAGCACTACACTAGCTGCCTAGATAGAGTCCTTAGCTAAGATGATGAAAGATATCCAGGTTCAAATGAGTACTAAGTGTGAGGTATGTAGATGGATTCATGAGATCATAGATTGCCCCACAAGTTCTAAGGAGGAGTTGAACTTTGGCAAGAATCCAGGACAAGGCCAGGGTTACAACTCCGGATGGCAGCCACGCCAGAACTAGAACTGGAGGAGCGAGAATCCCCGTAATTTCTAGCCTTACCAAAGTTTGTTCCTGACTCCGTGTGAAGGACAAAGTGTAGGAGATCCTAAGTATGAGATTCATGAGTTTCAAAAGGAATGAGAAAAATCAGAATAGGGCACATAAACTCCTAAAGTCCGTTGTCATGCATGGTGAGACACGTTATGAGGAAAATCATAAAAAAAATTAGGAATTTGATCTGCTGATTAGGAATCAGGGTTCCACCATTCAGAGTGCAGAGAGGACCCTAGGTAAGATAGCCGATAAGTTAAATGAGAGACCTGTAGGCACATCTCCTTGTAGCACCACAGTTAAACCAAATGCTTAATTAAAAGTGGTGACTACTAGGAATGGTAGAGGTGTTATAGTTGATAAACCAATAGAGGATGAGGAACTTATGTGGAGATTGAGATGGAGACTCCATCTGGCCATGTGCATCATAGGCTAGTCCCATGAAGTACATCATAGTCCAATGGATCTTTGGGAGAGACAGAGGGAGAGGGAGCCAGAGAGAGCAAGGCCACAACTCTCAACTCGATCGGCTGGGGAGTTGCGAGTACTTGACATAGGCGGGGAGTACTCAGATATTGTGATTTATATATAAAATTTAATAATTTAAAGATTATATATATGTCATAAATTCATAATAAGCATACTTTATGTTCAATGTTTAAACTCCAAATATTAAAAGTATCTCAAGTACTAAATGTATCTAAAACAAAACAGCAATTAGAGGCTGAATTTGACCGATTTACACCAAATTTGATGGATTCCATCCCGAGTCATACTTAGTTGACTAATTCAGACTTAACCAATTCCATCCGTAGTCATACCGAGTTGACCAATTCATTTTGAATTTAACCGATTCGAAGTCGAGTTCTTGGTTTAAAAAATAGCGCCTCGGGTGAGCTTTAAGCTCTTGAGGCGCGAGGCTCCAACAAAATCGCTTTTTTTTGTCGAAAAACCCTGGGATACATGAAGCTCTTGGGGCGGCGCTTTAAGCCTGGCGCTTGAGGCAACGCTTCAGTAGCGCCTCAGCACAAAAACCATTTTTTGCCTATTCTATTTAGCCCAACAAGTGAAGTTCTATGTTGGTTCGTAATATGGATTGTTCTATGTTGATTATCGATTGTTATACCAAATTTTCATACCCCAAATTAGTTGCCAATTTATCGATTGTTGATTCGTATCAGCTCAACCCCAGCCATGGGCTCTACCCCTTGGACCCCACCAGGGGCTTCCGCTCTTTGGACCCTGCTCCCGGGGGGTTGCCCCCACCCCCACCAAAGGGGCAACCCCCGAGTTGTTTTGGGTTGTTCTATGTTGCGTTTCAAGTATTGATTGTTATATCACAAGCATTGGATAATTGGTATGAATCATATTCGGATGATTTTCAATGATATATTAAGCTGTAGGGACTAGGGAATTAGTTCAAAGTTCAAACTCGTTCCTATATTTTGATGTTCTTTTTTTTCTTCTTCTTTAATGTTAAGTTACTTAATGTTTTCTTCATCTTTAAGGGTGTTTTGAATTGAGATGACTATGTGCTTGGTCATTCTTATATTTTGAATGATTTTTTAAGTGTTTAAGGGTGTTTTATAATCATGTTTTTGTGTTTATGTTTGATTAGAAGGTAGAATATGTCATATTGACATATATAAATATTTTTTATATTTTTTTAATATTGAGCGCCTCGCATACGTGAAGCTCTCGCCTCGAGCTTTAAGCCCCGCGCTTCGGATTTTGGAACCAAAACGCCTCGGAGCGCCTCGCGCTTTTTTAAACCAAGGTCGAGTTTGACCGATTCCGAGTTTGATGGCCGAGTAGAGGAAAATCGGTGCGCCACATCTCCGAGGAGCGCTTCCTCACCGATTCCAAGGCCGGGTTGGCCGATTTTACAACCTTGAGAGAGAGCATATATGCCCACACACCCGTATCCTGATAGACTTTTAGCTAAGATCGATTCTGAGCAGTATTCTCGTTTCTCGAAGATGTTGAAGAAACTCCTTGTGAACCTTCTATTTGTTGAGGTTTTGGCTAAAATGCCTAAGTATGCCAAGTTCCTAAAGAACCTTCTTACGAATAAGAAGACTAGTAGCCATCTACGGCACACTTAGTGAGGAGTGTTATGCTATCTTGCAGAACAAACTTCCTAAGAAGATGACTCACCCAGGTAGCTTTACCATTTCGTGCCTGATCGGAGATATGATTATTAGTAATGCGCTGGCCGACCTAGGAGCTAGAATTAATCTTATGCCTTAGTTTATCTTTGAGGCTTTGCTAAGCTTAATCTAGGAGAGTCGTCCCCTACGTACATGAGTTATTCAGCTCGTCGATCGTTCTCTGAAGTTCTCACAAGGCATTGTAGAGAAGATGTTTTTTAAGGTCAATAAATTTGTTTTCCCCTTAGATTTTGTTACTTTTAACACGTACGAGGATTCTAATGTTCCACTTATATTAGGCCGTCCTTTTCTAGCTACCACACGAGCCATTATTGATGTTTATGACGCTAAGTTAACTCTTCGTGTTGATGATGACATGGTTACTTTTGACATTCAGCGTTCTATGAGGCATACCCAGCAGCATGATGACGCTCTTTACTTCATCGATACTCTTATGTCACATGTGGGTAGCTATCTTAGTGACATTTGCGGGAGAGAGTCTATTGATACACATATGCTAGATATAGAGAATCAGGAGATTAAGATGCTCGGGTTTGATTTAGAGCGTGAACTACCATCACTACTTAGTGAACTGTCCTTAGATTTATAGTGTCATGAGGTTTTTGTTGTGATAGAGAGGGAGAGAGAGAGAGAGAGAGAGTAGTTGAGAAACCCTCTATTAAGGTACCCTCGTCCTTGGAGCTTAAGGAGTTGCCATCTCATCTGGAGTATACATTCCTTGGAAAGGGATCTCAGTTACACGTCATTATTTATTCGAGTTTGGTTGGGGAGGAAAGGAGAAATTGATGGTGGTGTTAAGAGCATACAAGCTATCTTTCCTAGGGTATACTCCGTGATAGAGGTGGTTTGTTGGAGTCTGAATAAGGTAGATTCCTGGTTTTCGTAAGTTGAAGGACTGAAACGGAGTTCTACCACTCGTTTGAAATCAGACCATGAACCTAAGCGGTCGTTGTTAGCTTTGTTTTGGTACCATGAGAGGGCATCGCCAATGAAGTGGAAAGCTGAGACGGTGATGCGTTCGGTTTGGGTGATGTTGTAATAAGAGTAGAATTCATCTGCTTGAAAAATCCAACTGAGTGGGTCAGATCCATGGAAAAAGAGGTAAAGTTATTTTGGGTCGCCTTTGATTATGGTTGCTGAGGTTGTTGTTAGGACTGGTAGGACGAGGTGGTAATTTGGGTTGGGTGGTTAGTTTGTCCGGTTCAAGATGCTTATTGAGTTAAGCGACATGGGTAACGAGGCGGCAGTATTGGTTTGGGTGTCTAGTTTGGAATTGAGGTTAGCTGTGGCTTGAACGAGGGCAGTGATTTGGGTTTTGATGTCGGTTTAGGTAGCCGTGGCTGTGGATGTGATATGGATGAGTTGTGTGAGTTGATCGGAGATGGTGGGTGGAAGATCCTCGGAAGTCGATAAATCGCAACGAGGAGCCATTGTGGAAGGTGGTTTGATAACGAAAGCACCAAATGATGTAGCCCTTTCTAATAGGCAAAACACACCTATGAAATTGAGGGAGGAAAACAAGAGATTGAGCCAATTTTCTGTATACTTCTCAAAGCAAATACATGAATATAAATTTGCAATGGAATAAGTATATGATGACCATGATTCTTTATTTCTTGAAGACATACATGTAACACTTCCTATCATGCTCCACTACCTAATATGCATAAGTACCACTAATGCACCAATTAAATAACAATGCAAAAATAAAACAAGTCAATTATAATCTCCAAATAAATCTGCTCCAATTGCCTGACTCAATCTAGAAGCTTTGCGGGCTTCTTGCGGCTCTTGATGGGCCTGTTATTAGGCTCCTCAGTCTCTTGGTCTTCTTCTAATGCTGATCCAACCAGCCTTGCATGACTTGGCCTCCATAGGACGTATCAGTTTCTTATTGCCCAATATAAAACTTGATAATTATGCAAAACACAAAATATTAACACAAAACAAACTTTAAATGAGGATAAAGTAAAAGAATCTTGTGTATTAAAATAACAACCATAATGATTTCTAATGATATAGTATTATTAACATAATATAGCAAGAAAATCAAATATATCAGCCATGTAATAAGTAAGCAGTGTGCCTAAACATTCAAAGGAATTAAAATGAATAAACAAGTGTTGGAAATGTACTTAATTATGACAAGGATATCTAAACAAAAAAGACGTTGGTTATCATGTTGAAACACATTTCAAAATGAAGACACTAAGTTTGGAAAATTCATATCTTAAAACATGTTCATTAATAAACTCTTAATTTCTTCATCATGGCCTTTGTATGCCGATGTCTCATAAGCTGGGACCTCAATAGGACAGTCTGGCCAAGTCACTAGAGCAAGATCTTCATGCGGTCGGTTAGTCAAAATCAGCAGAGCTTGTTCTTCATCAATGTTGTTATCTGTGCAAGTCATTAGAGTTGGATCTTCATGTGTGCCGTCCGTAGAAGCCAGTGGATGGGGAACCCTTCCAATCATGTCACCACCATAGTTCTTAAAATAAGGCACAACTTGTTCTCTTGCGAATAATTGAACTGCTGAACTTGACCCCTTAAGGTTAGGGTCTATTCTATTGTGCATAAGAGCAGTACACTGATTGACTGGTAGTGTTAGAGGAGGAAGTGGCTGACCAATCCTATTGATGTTGTCAACTGGATGCTGATACGGTGTAACAATCGGAACATATGCTTTCGAGTTTGGAATGTGTTCAGGCCCATTAGGTTGATTGCATGTGGATACTCTTTGTCTTCTGGTTGGAGGTTCATCATCGAGTTGGTTTTGTTCTTGGTTTCGTGTATTTAGTACTTGTCCGGATTGATTATTGTTATTGGTCATCATCGCCTCCTTCTTGTAAACTTTGCACAACACCCAATTGCTCAGCTACAATATGAACACAATAAGGAAAGTTTGTCAAGAATCATACATATGATGGAACCTATTTAAAGAAATAAAAACAGATGAAACATAGACTTATATTTTGTTCATACCTTGTTGCCATCACTTCCAATGGGGAGATTTATATCATTGGTAGTATACTCTTGCATTAGCCATGAAGTCTTGTTTCCCTTCTCATCAACGTCCAAAGTTCTTGGTTATTCTGCTCGGTCTCATCCCTCTTGGGTATTTTCTTTCTCTGGATGTTAGAAAGTACCACTTGTTTTCATGTGAACGGTATCGTTCTCAAGATTAGTTATAAATATTGATACGATCCACAATGCTACAACCCAAACCCATGACCCAACCAATATCTTGGACCCAAATCATTAACTGATGACCCGGTCAAACGTGCTTCCTAATTTTCAGCCACTATAGCTATGATCATGGTGTTACCACTTTCTACATATTTACAATTCCTTGCATAATTTTAGGACCCATGTTTAGGTTGTCTTTTATTATAAATTGTAATGGTTTTCATTCAAGCAAGGAGGAGAAAATATTTGAAGAAAAAATATCTCTAATCTCATCTTGTGTTCTTGGGAGTTTGTAGGTTTTCTCCGTAAACCTATCAAATACTCTCATCTAAATGATTCAAATGTTGTTGATTCTAACCTGAAAGTTCTTGTGGGTGGTGGTCGTAAAGATTGATCTCGTATAACCTGCATTGAGGGTGCTTTCCTGTTTCAATCTTCATTTTCAAGTAGTGAACAATGAGCTCCGAGTCCGTTGGACAAAAGCGATAGCCAGGTTCCAAATTATCGACATAATCGCGCTCTTCTTTTCGGTCAAGCAATAGAAATTTTGAAGTGATTTAGGGAGAAGAAGATGAAGGCTATAAGTAGTTGCATGAAAAAAAAAACGGATGTTTTTATTATCTTGTTTGTAATTTCTGCGAAAGTTTCTCATTAAGATAAGTCGGTTTTTGTATTTTATAGTTTTTTATTTTCTAAAATTTTCTGAAGTAGTGATATATGTAAGCTTTATTAATTTGTATACTTTATTCAGGTTTTGTTAAGATTTAAGTATTGTGTTCATTTATTAACCGAGACATGTTATTTGAATTTAGTTTGTATGTTTCAAAGTAGATTCTTGATAATCAAAATGCAAGTGATGTATAAAGATAAATATAAAATAGAATAAATTTTAAAAAATGAACGACTTTGTAAATGTATTTATCTACTACTGTAGAATTTAAGATTATAGCTGTATTGGAAACAATAATCATACAGCTAACAAATAGGTAAAATAATACCATTTTTTTTGCAAAAATAGTGTGCTACAGTAGGATAAATTTGTACATTTGGAGGGCGTCAGAAGTCAATTTAGGCATTTGGTGAACCTGCGGTTTATGCTGAGGTGGATAGACTTCCAAGATGACTAGGAGAGATGCAAAGGTGACTAGGATAGAGGAAGGAGAAACCGGTCCTTCAACTTGCGGTTTCTAAAATGGGCTGACAACAAACAGTGTAACACAGTGTAGCACAGATCAATGAAGGATAATAATATTACATGTTTAGATAGTTGAAGGACTACTTTTGTAATTTATAATTGAAACCGGTCCTTCAACTTGCGGTTTCTTTGTCTTTTGAAATTGCATGGTTTTGTCTTCAAAAAATCAGATGTACACATGCATTGATTGTTATATAATATGCGACACATGTTAATATAGTATGAGAACATGTAAAAGTAACCGCAAGTTGAAGTTGCAGTTTACCCAATATAAATTGTAAAGTGTTATTGCGTTTGCTCATTCCATTTTCACTCACCCAAAGCACCAAAGTAGAATATATGATCTTTCTTTCCACAATTGTGCACACACATAAATATAGATGAATCCATAAATACATCCGTATTCCATTTTTACAAAATGCAGAAGAAGGGTTACAAATACGCGGTGTTATTATACTGGTGTTGGAGGCTATGGTTTTTTAGTGTTGTTGGACCGGTGTTACATCCACATTCCATCATTTCAGTGTTGTTAATGATGGGGTCCAAAGGCTGTATAAGAATCCATGCAGCTTCTTGTTTCCTTTCCCTTTGCCAAATTGGTGGTGGCTGGTGAGGTTTCATTGGAACATTGGATCGATGTTACATCCACATGAAACTACTTGGATCGATGTTACATCCACACGTGGTATAACACGTGTAGAATGCAACACCGATATTGTAGTTTATAATATTGGAGAGTTGGTTTGCGTTGGTGCTAACAATCTCCACAGTTGCACCCGTGTGCATGCCAATTTTTTCGGCAACGGTTTGTTTTTAAACTCGTAGCATACAAGTTTAAAAGTAGACTCCCCCTGTTTCATCCCCCGCCTTGCATCATTCGTTCTTATAGAAAAGTGGCGAGGCATGGAAAAATGGCGATGCCTGGAGGGATTTTTTAGTGTTCTTTTGTTTCAACCTTCCAGGCAAATCCTTAGGCGGCTGGGGAGGTGCTTCAGGCACCTAAGGTAGGCGAGGGCGCTGAAGGTGGTGGAATTGCTTCAGTCCCTTGTTTCCCTTTTAAAGTTGGAATTGGTATTCTCAGAAATTGAAGGTGGTGGATTCATCAAAGCCACTAATTTTTGCAGCAAACTTAATCGCACCTGCGGTTTCTACACCTACAGCTCAAGGCACTCCGATGTTGAAGAAACACGCTCGGTAATTAGTGACGTCAGGGATATCGGATGTAGTTGCTCCTGCTCGTGCTCCTCTTGCCAGGGTAATCTGGCTGATCATGGGTACCCTTTAAGATTTGGTACCCATGTTCAACAGATCGATGAACTTAAAGATTGGGCCAAATGGGTTTGAATTTGAATGCGGTCCTGAGTTTAAGGATTGGGAGAATGTCGAGGGAGAATATTGGAATTGGTGGTCTCGGAAATAGATTGTTTTGTAACTCGGTAGATTGTATATTTAACGTTTTGTTGGATAAATAAATTTACGTGTGTTTTATTAAATAAATTTATTATTATAAAAAACAACATATTAACTAAAAAAACGACATATTAACTAAAAAAACGACATATTAACTAAAAAAAACGATATTCTGCTTCGAAAATAGATTGTTTAAAAAACGACATATTAACTAAAAAAACGACATATTAAATAAAATTAAGATAAAAAACGATATTCTAAATAAAATTACGATAAAAACAACATATTAAATAAATTTAGGATTAAAAAAGTTACATTGGATACTCCATATATAAATTAAAAAACGACATATTAAACCTATTATTCGTTTTAAATAAATTTTTATTAATATGTCGTTTTTTTATTAAAGATTATTCGTTTTAAATATAATTTTTATCACTTTATTAAAAAAAAGTGTATTAATATTTTTTTATTTTGTAAGTACGGTTCGGACATTTACTATCATTATCAAAACCGCAAGTTGAACTTGCAAGTTTTAAAATCATTATCAAAACCGCAAGTTGAACTTGCGAGTTTTAAAATCATTATCAAACCGCAAGTTGAACTTGCGGAATAGTACCTCCTAATATTGGGAGTGTCACCTATAAAAACATATATCTAACATTTCATTATGAATCACCCAAATGAAACGTTGGATCGTATGGAGAAGGATGAAGAGGTCGGTACATATTTTTGTTCTCAACCAGTTGCTAAGAAATCAAAGTGGACTGATAATCTTTGGAGGCGTATGAAGAGGCCGTCATCATCCACGAAGGCTGGGTCGTCTATGCAGATTCCGACCGAAAAGCCACCGGAAAATGAACCTGAAAAAGACAGTGCTATAGTCCCCAACAAAGATTCTAAGAATTGGTCCACAAATGTTTTAGACTTTTACAACAACGGGGACTCCCCATACTGCTACAGTTATTTCATTACAAAAAAACTTGATAGAACTTTTTGGGGTGCCCTACTAGGGGTTGAATCGGGCGGTCATCTGTTGTCCACAGTACACTTTCTTGGGACATTATTAATTTTTATATGTTTTCTCACATTTTAATCACTATTGTTTTTTCTTCTTTGCAGCATGTTGAAGCATGGACTGTAAGATTAATGCGTGTACGACAGTCGATGCTCTTAAAAAACCCGAATAAAAAATTCCGATGGACGGTGTTACCTCCTGATTTTTATTATTACATGCAGGATGATAAATCCACTACCCCGCTTTATTTTGCTGGACAAAGGGACCTGTATCCTCCATTTTGGGAGGTTGACTGCATCTACCTTCCTTTGTGGATTGGCCAAACAGACTGGCTACTTGTCCGTATTGATATGCAGAGCATGGTGATTACTCAATACTGGACCGATAAAAGATGGGAAAATGGAAAACACCGAGAGGTAAGGAACTATACGGAGATGCTACAGTTATGTTTCAAATGGTTTCTAGAACGTATTCACTTTTGGTCAAACACGAGGTACATAACGGAACGTGATATGTCCCTTGGTTTGGTTGAGACGGATGTCTCCCAAGACGAGGGTAACATCGCTAATGCCGGGGTTCTTGTTTGTATGATGATGGAGAAACTAGTTAAAAAGAAATCATTGATGATAAACCAAGAAAACACCGTAGAAGAGGCTTGTGTGAACTACCGACGCCACATGGCTGATGAGCTGTATAAGTGTCGTTGTGATAAGTTTTGGTGAGTTGTCTAGCTGTTTTGTAATATTTTGTTTTTAATGTAATAAAGGCGTGATCATGACGAGAGTAATAAAATGTTACATCAAAATGTTGCATCATACAACAATAATCACGAGAGTTATACGAAAACTTCATAACAAATAACATACAATAACCACGACACTCAACGTAGCAGAGACAGTAACATACGACAATCAACGTACAATAATCACGACACTAATACGACTAGTTGATAAGAAATAACAAGAAACAGTACTACAAACATCAACATACGACAACCAACACACGACAATGAAGATCACCGGCCACGGGAAGTACAACCTTTTTTGTTGTGCCTTGTCTTTTTACAAATACTGCATATGCGAGGAGCACGTGGTTCGTCCTCATGCCTGTCATCCATCTCGTTATGGATCCTCTTCTGTTTCAAACTGCCACGTTTGACGGTAAAATGTGACGGGCTACCACGAAGTCTCCAGTTTGCTTGTGCCCACAAAGCTGTATGACCTAGGGTATAAAAGTGGTCGTTGTACTGAAGACGATATACGGAAGTATGATATCGTGGATCAATAATTTGATGAAGGTCCTTACGTTTCATGTGGCAAACCGCTATAGCATGCGAACAAGGCTGACATTCGATTTGCCACTTTGCACAGGAGCAACTTCTGTTACGGTATTCAACCGTGTAATTGTTCCCCCCGTCTTCCATTGCCCGAACGCGAGACTTGACGTGGTACCATCCCTGTGAACCATCATACAAACGTACAGTATGTTCTCGTGATTTAGCATCACGTTCACATATCACCTTCCAGATGCGGGGGGCAGCATTGTTTGGCAACACTTTGCAATTCTGTAGTGAATGTTAAACTGATCAACATCCCTTTCCAGCGTATGGTGTATGGCTGCCGTAATAGGCATCATCCTTGCCTTTGACAACACATGGTTGAAGCACTCAGACATGTTCGTTATCAGGTGACCCCACCGACGATTTTCATTATCGTGCACCAACGTCCACTTAGAGAGATCAATGTCTCTCAAGTATCTCCACGCCTTTTTGTTAATGCTCTTCATTTTTCTGATGGCATACAGATACTTGTAACGCTGTGATGTGCTACCGATAGTCCAACAAAGCTTTTTCAGAGTTGCGCTTTTGAATTTTGCGCCAAGATTGCTTCGTACGTGACGAAGACAATACCGATGGTAAGCGTTCGGTTCTCTCCATCCTGGAAATTCCTCCATCGCCCTAATTATTCTGACATGTCTGTCCGAGATAACACAAAGGGGGTTGCTGGCGTTGTGTCTTGAAATATGCAGCCTAAACTGCTCCATGAACCAACCCCAGCTCTCAATTGTCTCCTCATCTACAATTGCATACGCCACCGGAAGTATGTAGTTGTTTGCATTGTTGGCGACCGCAATCAACATCTTACCCTTATACGTCCCCTTTAGATGAGTCCCGTCGACGGAGATGAACGGTGCCAAATATTGGAAGGCCTCAATTACAGGTGTGAAGGCCCAGAAAACATATTTGAACACCTTACAATCGGGGTGGCTCCTGGGATGATGATACCACTCGACAACTGTACCTGGATTTGTAGCCTGTAACCGAGCCACATAGGCTGGCAACTGCTCAAAGTTGCTCTACGAGGTGCCGTAGACATTCTCAATTGCTTTTCTTCGGGCTTTCTATGCCTTAGAGTATGAGATATCGACATTCAGCGTCTGCTTTATTTAAGTGATGACCTGTTTCACCGGAAACGTTAAGTCAGCCTACACCTGTGCAAAGATATGCGTGTCAACATCTCTTGACCTTAGTGCCCTGTTGTTGTTGCGTTCAACCGTTGAGTAGCACGTGTGTTTTGTTGATCACTTTGACAACCGCCAGAAGGCCCCTCCCGGGCACGTGATGCCGTAGCAGCCCATATGCACGATGAGTTTTTATTTTTGCATCTTACTCTAAACGTATATGGCCTGCTTTCGACGACACACAACTCTCTATTACATTGCACGTTCTAATACCGGATCGCTTTAATCGCTTTTTCTTTACTTTCAAAGTAGATGCCCACACGGATATCAGCTATGTTTCCACTCTACATCTCCATGCTATCTTCATCGTCGTAATCGGGAAGCCGATATGCTTCTAACCCTTCGTCTTCGTCGTCAATAGGTACGTCTATAGGGAAAGTAGGATTAAGCCCTTCATGGAATTGAGGATCCGTTGGGACAAGTGACTGTCCAACTTCATCTTCTTTGTCGCCGTTGGGTTCTGAGTCAACGTCCGTGGGTTCATGCTTGCTTTCTCTGCTCTCTTCGGACGTATAACCTACGAAGCAGTATTCGACCATATTAGGATACCGTATCGATGAAAGTACTTTATTATTAACAAGAAAAAAAAATACCTTGAGACGCATCTGACGGTTAGTAGTTATAATTTACAAGAATGTTGTCATCGATGTCGTTATTGTCTTCTTCGTCGCTGTCTTCATCATTGTTCACAAAGCCTCCAACATCATCCTCTTCTTTTTTGTCATCGTTATAACACCAGACATATTATAAGTACGTTAATATAATTATAAATATTAATAAAAATCAATTGACTATATAAGTCTCGTACCTTCATTGATATTGTTAGCATGATGTTATTCGTTGTCATTAAGAGATAGATCAGCAACATACTCTTCGTTACTGTGAAAATCATTATAATGGTAATCAGCAGTACCTCCTTGATATGAGGTTCCTGTGTTGTTGAATGATGACCCGAGATGCAGATTGGTTGACTCCATATGTTGAGATGGCGGAGTATGCAAAGTGTCATCTTCTAAAGGCACCGAGGAAAAGCGTCTTAGGAGATCCATAGCACTAGTTTCCTGAATAGAAACCATAGGCATGGGCTTCACATGTACGATTGCGACGTAACAATGTGTATGCTCCGCTAGATAGAACATCGTGTTCATACCATTGTCCCCGACGATGTACGCCCCCTCAGAGCAACCCTGAAAAGTGTAATACAATACTAAACTCACAGTATAACACTCCCTGTTAATATAAGCGTTACTACAAACTGCGTCTACAAACTCAGTATATGACATTCTATGGGTCATAATAAAAGTGGTTGAAATGGTGTTGTCGTCGGCGGTAACACTACCGTTTATGTAGGTAAGGTCACCACCCCAGTAGAGTTTTACAATGAAAGCGTGAAAGTTTGCCATGATTTTTTTGGTAACACAAGATGGTGATGGTCAGTACTTCATATTGCATACATATATATGAGCAAAAAACCGCAACTTCAAGTTGCGGTTTATCGAAAATATTATTTTATTCACCACAAAAGGTCATGCAATAATAAAATACTATTCTTGATAAACCGCAACTTCAACTTGCGGGTTAATAAAATACTGTTTTCGATAATCCGCAACTTCAAGTTGCGGTTTATCTAAAATATTATTTTATTCACCGAAAAGGTCGTGCAATAATTAAATACTATTTTCGATAAACCGCAACTTCAAGTTGCGGGTTCATAAAATATTGTTTTCGATAAACCGCAACTTCAACTTGTGGTGTATACAAACTCAGTACTGTTCTCGATAAACCGCAACTTCAACTTGCGGATTAATTTTTCATATAAATAACAATATTCATTACATACTAAGTCGTGTGTATCAACGAACGAAACCACAATATGGTTTATTACAATTGTGGTTCTCCCACAGTAGTCCGTGTATCATCAACTTCTAGAAACCCAGGTCGTCGATCCTACTGCTGTAACAGGAAACCCTGTGGTTGTGGATTCGTATGTTGGGCAGAGGCACATGTAGTAATCCCTGTAGTAGAGACTTTCACTTTGGGTATGATGAATGAAATCACCAATCAATTTCATCGTTCTGTAAACATCACTGACCAACAACGAAGAAACCCTACCTTGCAACACTCCCATTTGCAACAACCCTACCCATACCGTCCGACAACTCCACAAACACCAAACTATAACCGTCTGACAACTCCACAAACACCAAACCATAACCGTCCGACAACTCCACAAACACCAAACCATAACCGTCCGACATCTCCACAACCACATTCCTCTACCAGTGACCACGGTCACCAACTAAATCCACCACCCATTGAAGATGGCGTAGAGGATTTTGATGAGTCAGTTCTTGATGAAATCCTATTCAGGTTGTGGGAGGAACAAGAAGCTCTTGAAGATTATGACCCAGAATCGGCCCCAGTCTGATCAGCACATAATGGACTTAAGTTTTATTAATAACGTGTGTATCTTCTCTAAGAGGTTAGGTAGGTGGTTGTGGTTGTGGTTGAGTTTAATTTAGTATGCTTATGTATGGTCCAGTTAAATAAATTGACTTCTTTGGTAGATAAATGCTTCTAAAGGTTAAAAACAAACATACTCACTAACGTTAACTACATAAAGGCTGCTAAAGGTTAAGAAACAAACATGCTCACAAACGTTAACAACAATATTTGTTACATATTATTTGGTGTCCAACGTCCAACGTAAAATTCATCGGCCATGTACCGACGGTAGGCTGAACAAGAATGCGCAAGATCTCCTTCAAAGTTGATATCTTCCTCATTAATTAGATTCTTCATTAACATACATATAAGGACTCCAGAATTACCACCAATTGAGCCGTGATCTTCAGGCAGCCAAACTTTTGTATCAGATCCAGAATTTTCCTAGTATGAAATTTCATCCAGAAATTGCTTGAACAAAGTCTCAAACTTCACAATTGTTGGGTAAATCAACAATTGGATTGGCGTCGGTTGACCGAAACTAGATAAAGCGCAAGAGCTAGTAAAGTACAGATTCGTATGAAGTGTCCGCATATCAACTTGAACAAGAAACCACTGTCTTTGTTCAGCACATCATGGGATAAACAACTGCATAAGGTAGACTAGCGTATATTATTTCCCAACAATATTCAATATATATAAGGTGGTTTATATTAAAAAATATTACCATATCAATATCCCATAAGGGAGGGTAGTTGTCTTTAAATACGATGGAAAATGGCAACGCGCGATAGTTGGGAGTTTCAGATGATAAGTCGAAGAATTGTGGGGGTAGTATTGTCCACGGATACAGTTGTTCAGGTTTCTTTGATTTATTGATCAATACACATTTGTACCTCATGAACAACGTAACCCAGCCTCTGATGTGCTGCAATGTTTAATAAAAAAATGTATACACATAAATAAATTAGAAGAATATATTAATATTTAAAAAACTTAAAAAAGAATGCTTACAAGTGGCCAAAGGTGACCATCACCGTCATATCCCAATAGGGTTCCCCAAAAATCCTTTCTGAGCGGAATCCGGCCAAGAAAAACACTACAATAGAATTCGGGTAGAATTCTATGACATTGGGAGACCATTTCTGCGACTCTGTAGATGGACGATACCATCGGGGTCGGTGTGGAATCTTATACGGTGGTGTCTCAAGGACGTCCTCAAATTCGGGGTTTGATTGCTCGAGGTCCATCAGGATTTGTGTATGACTGTTGTTTTCCATACTGAGCTGGTGTGATATTTGGTGGTAGTAAAAGGATGGAAATACATGTACTTTTACAAACAATTTAAATCCGAAAATTGAAGTTGCGGTTTTACCTTTTGAATTTAAATCCGAAATTTGAGGCAGCTAATGATGCTGAGCAAGATTTTTTGAGGCCTAAACTTGCATGAACGGTAAACTATGTCCTGAGAACTGCGCGCTGGTGGGTCCGGTGACCGGTAAATTCGGGCCAGGCCATCGAATCACGCGCCCGAAAGTGGCCCTCGAGGCATTTTGCCACGCTAGAAAAACGTCTGAAATTAAAACACCTCATCAATTCTCAAAAGTGGCACTGCGAAAATGTGACTTTTCATCGTTTTGTGACGCAGCTAATGATGCCGAGCCATATTTTTTGAGGTCCAAACTTGCATGAACAGTAAACTATGTGCTGAGAACTACGCGCTGGCGGGTCCGGTGACCGTAAATCCGGGCCAGGCCATCGAATCACCCACCCGAAAATGGCCCCCGAGGCTATGTCTTGAGAACTGCGCTGGCGGGTCTGGTGACCAGTAAATCCGGGCCAGGCCATCGAATTACGCGCCTGAAAGTGGCCCCCGGGGCATTTTGCCACGTTAGAAAAACGTCTGAAATTAAAACACCTCATCAACTCTCAAAAGTGGCACTGCGAAAATGTGACTTTTCATCGTTTTGTGACACAGCTAATGATGCCGAGCCATTTTTTTGAGGCCCAAACTTGCATAAACGGTAAACTATGTCCTGAGAAATGCCCGCTGGCGGGTTCGGTGTCCGGTAAATCCGGGCCAGGACATCGAATCTCGCGCCCGAAAGTGGCCCCCGGGGCATTTTGCCACGCTAGAAAAACGTCTGAAATTAAAACACCTCATCAACTCTCAAAAGTGGCACTGCGAAAATGTGAGTTTTCATCATTTTGTGACGCAGCTAATGATGCCGAGCCATATTTTTTGAGGTCCAAACTTGCATGAACAGTAAACTATGTGCTGAGAACTGCGGGCTGGCGGGTCCGGTGACCGTAAATCCGGGCCAGGCCATCGAATCACCCACCCGAAAATGGCCCCCGAGGCATTTTGCCACGCTAGAAAAACGTCTGAAATTAAAACACCTCATAAACTCTCAAAAGTGGCACTGCGAAAATGTGACTTTTCATCATTTTGTGACGCAGGTAATGATGCCGAGCCATATTTTTTGAGGCCCAAACTTGCATGAACGGTAAACTATGTCCTGAGAACTACGCGCTGGCGGGTTCGGTGACCGGTAAATCCGGGCCAGACTATCGAATCACGCGCCCGAAAGTGGCCCCCGGGGCATTTTGCCACGCTAGAAAAACTTCTGAAATTAAAACACCTCATCAACTCTCAAAAGTGGCACTACGAAAATGTGACTTTTCATCGTTTTGTGACGCAGCTAATGATACCGAACCATATTTTTGAGGCCCAAACTTGCATGAACGGTAAACTATGTCCTGAGAACTGCGCGCTGGCGGGTCCGGTGACCGGTATATTCGGGCCAGGCCATCGAATCACGTGCCCGAAAGTGGCCGTTAGGGCATTTTGCCACGCTAGAAAAACGTCTGAAATTAAAACACCTCTTCAACTCTCAAAAGTGGCACTACGAAAATGTGACTTTTCATCGTTTTGTGACGCAGCTAATGATGCCGAGCCATATTTTTTGAGGCCCAAACTTGCATGAACGGGTAAACTATGCCCTGAGAACTGCGCGCTGGCGGGTCCGGTGACCTGTAAATCAGGGCCAGGCCATCGAATCACGCGCCCGAAAGTGTCCCCCGGGGCATTTGCCATGCTAGAAAAAACGTCTGAAATTAAAACATCTCATCAACTCTCAAAAGTGGCACTGCGAAAATGTGTCTTTTCATCATTTTATGATGCAGCTAATGATGCCGAGCCATATTTTTTGAGGCCCAAACTTGCATGAACGAGTAAACTATGTCCTGAGAACTGCACGCTGGCGGGTCCGGTGACTGGTAAATCCAGGCCAGGCCATCGAATCACGCGCCTGAAAGTGGCCTCCGGGGCATTTTGCCACTCTAGAAAAACGTCTGAAATTAAAACACCTCATCAACTCTCAAAAGTGGCACTGCGAAAATGTGACTTTTCATGGTTTTGTGACGCAGCTAATGATGCCGATCCATATTTTTTGAGGCCCAAACATGCATGAACGGTAAACTATGTCCTAAGAACTGCGCGCTGGCGGGTCCGGTGACCAGAAAATCTGGGCCAGGAGATCGAATCACGCGCTCGATAGTGGGCCCCGAGGTATTTTGCCACGCTATAAAAACGTTTGAAATTAAAACACCTCATCAAAACCGCAACTTGATGATGCGGACTTTAAAATCATCATCCAAACCGGAACTTGAACTTGTGGTTTAGTACCTATAAATACAAGACCAAAACCTCATTCTCAGTCACAATTATCACTCAATCCAACGAAAGACCTGTCTGGCAGTTATCCTTACGAAGCTGCCGGACCTTTCGATATCCGGCGATACTCTCGTCGAAGACGTCGTCGTGTACCACTTCATCTGCTCCTTCTCAACCAATGTTCTCTTCTCCTTCTCCTCCTCCTCGTTAACCAATGTTCTCTCCTCCTGCTACTACTCAACCAATGTTCTATTCTCGTCCTCCTCCTCAACCAATGTTTTCTCCTCCTCCTCCTCCTAGTCAACTATTATCCAACCCCATCACCACCATTCCTCCTTTACTAGGGTACACTCGCCCAACACCAGATGTTGAGCCAACTGATGAGGAATACGTCTGGGATTTGGAGTATACTATGGCTGCCCTGGGAATGGTGGAGACCCAACCGAACCCCAACCCCATCCCCACCCCAAACTCTCCTCCTCCTCGGGAGCCCACTGAGGAGGAGTACGAAGCAGCTAGGGCTGCTTGGGCTGAGGAAGGATACTATCCAACCCCTCCTCGTGAGTAAAACTGCCTCTGGGACGAGGGCTACTCCGACGGTCTTGATAGCGATCGTGACGCGTCCTCGCCGCCGTACACACTCGAAGACTGGGATAATTACTTGCCGTACACTCCTCCGTCTCCATAGTGGGGGATTTCGGTTTAATTATCTAATGTTTTAATAAGTAGTTTAGGATTATGTAATGTGTTTGCAATAAGTAAATTTGGATAATGTGTTTATGTAATATGTTTATGTAATGGTTTTAATTTAATTTTTATTTAATATGTTTATCTAAACTAACATTAAACATTAAAACATAAACGCTAAAACATCAAAATGTTACATCCATAAACGATTTTAAAAACTATACTTCATGCGTCATTATTACAGTAACCAGGACCACCACAACTAGGCAGATTACAAACTCTAGAACCGGTACCACATATTGGTTGACGCCGAGCTCTAGCTGGATTCCGACGTTCATCAAATTGAAAGGGTACAGGCGTCCAACAATTAGTATAACCCGTTGGTTGTTCACTTTGATTTTGTGCCCAGTAAGTGACGAAGATTGTTGGGTGTTAAACGGGTTATCTGGTGTCCAAAATGATGACGCCTGAGTGTTACATGGGGCTGGGGGGGGGGGGGGCATAGAAGATAGACTCATGAGGAGTAGGTATGAACCCCCCAGAGTGTTGTGGATTGACCCCCCCCCCCCCCAAACTGTGGTGGATTGAACCCCCCTAACTGTTGTTGATGAACGGGGTGTTGTGACGAACCAACCCCTATAAAATTACCACTCCCACCACCACCACCACCATCATCATCATCATCATCATCATTCAGCAACCTATCTAAAGCAGAAACAGAAAAGTCCATCGGCTGATTATCAATGGGAGGGTCTGGAATTCTTGTAGAAGGCCCTGCTTCGTCCCCCGGCCACGTCGTCTACGGTTAATGCGCCCTGAAACCCTTTGAGGTCGGCTTCTGTCAGCCTGGAAACCGACCGGGTGATCTTGTAGATGCGAAGGATAATTCAGACGATCTCCTTCGCGAATTGAAGTCAACACTTTGGTGGCAGTGTTTTGAATCTATGCAAATTGTTCAGGAGCGTTTGCGATAAACCGACCCGCTTGACTATAAATCTTTGCATAGCCTTCCAGCTGCATTAATATTAAAATAACGAATATTAAAATAATATTTTGCATTATATACTAATGTGTTAAATATTAAAGTGATATACAAACCATTAGTTGGCTCATCGACCCATCATCTCGGAACCCGGTTTGTGGTACCGGGTTATTCATCGGGTTGGTCATGTATCCAACCGTGTGTTCCAGATACCAACTCATGTAATCGGGAAACACGAAAGGAACCGCTGCCGATGTCCGTTCCCCACCACTCTATTTGATCTGCGATTATCCCAGGAAGAGACATAGGTTGAATGTTTGATTCTCCAGTTTGTATCTCTTTTCCCGGTACGCTTCTGTTTATGCAACCTACGGTGGACTTCATGGCTAAGGGGAGGATCCTTAGGTTTCCATTTACGGAACCCGTACTGTCTAAGGACCCGAGATGGTGCATGGTAATCAACCACATGCATCCACAAAATATAACATTGACAACACCATGAATCCTCCCCATGTAGACAATACTCCAGCAGAGAACCCCTCGCTTCTTCATATGGACGCCAAACAAACTGGAAAATAATAAATTATTAAGCCATTCTACGGAATTCAGTAGTAATTTAATGTAACTTAACTCTTACCGAATCCTGATGAAGATTTTCTAGTTGCGAACGAATTGCGCACAACGAGTGTGAAGCCGTCTCCGTAAAATCTTGTGGTACATGCCAGCTATAAATATAATTATGAAAAACAATAATTAGCAAAACTAACATGTTTTAATAAAATCAATAATATGCACGCATAACATAGTACTTACATGGCACCAAATGGGAGTTTCCTGCCATTCTGGGAGCTAATACCCGGATTCTGGTATAGGCCCACAACTGTAAAAAATACACAGGACCTGCCATTGCTTCGCCGTCCATTACTGCTGCTTTGCACAAGTTGCGATACAACCATGCCAACACAGCACTACCCCAACTCAAGGTCCCACATTCATTGAGGTCCGCTAAGTGTGGTAAAAAGGACAACGTCACATAACCGTTTTTTGTGTCACTAAACACACAACATGACAACAGAATTAATATCCCACAACGTGCGCGTTGTGTGATCTCGACCTCACTCGGGTTATCGGGCAACATACCCTTCATTCTCTTTAGAACTTTGGTGGTCAATAGAGTGTTTCCGCAGAAAGAGTTGATTCTCATACCCAACAAATTGTAGACAAGTTGTGCCCATTCCTCATCATTCTCCACGTCAAATTTTTGTCCTGTCACCTCTTCACCATTAATCGGAAAACCCATTAGACATGCAACATCCTCTAACGTCACTGTCACCTCACCGAATCGTAGGTGAAACGTGTGGGTCTCAGGACGCCATCTTTCAACGAGGGCAGTTATCAACCCTCGGTCATACTGGCGGTAACCGCACTCAAGAACTCCAAGAAAACCCGCCGTCCGCAACATAAATTTAACACGTCTATCCAACGGATTTTTGCCAATTTAAGCCCAAAAGGCTTGGTCCCCCGTCTAAAATTAAGAAATTCCCCATCTTCCCCATTTCCTTCAAACAACATTGCAGAACAATGTCTTGATTGATCCCATAGAAGTTCATTGTTGCGAGGACCGGGGTTTAGAAATGCCATAATTTATACGAATGCAAACTTTGGTGAGTAAATGCAAACTTGTGTGTGATATAACTAGGTTAGCTTAGCTTTGAGTATGTGAAATGTTGCATGATCATAAACTCCCTTCAACTGATTTATAAGCAAAATCTCGTACATGCTATGCATGCATTTGCATGCATTTTTGTTTTCTAGTTGTCTTTTGACTGAGATTCGATGCCCCTTCCTTTAATGCATTTGTGTGCGTGGGGTGTAAGACATGTGATTCAATAACTTGTCATCTGCTGCTCTCTTCAATTCATATACACACACGACAAAGAACTATGACAACTGATGGAACTGATGCTGTGTATCTGTGAAGAAAAAACCATACAATTTCAAAGACAAATTACAAAAGTAGTCCTTCAACTATCACCTTATGTAATATTATTAAAGAAATCGCAAGTTCAATGCCCGGTTTCAGTTATACATGTGCACACACATAAATTACAAAAGTAGTCCTTCAACTATGTAATATTATTAAAGTTTTTGCATGTATTATGTCGTAGCAGCAGCATGCAGCATTCTTACACCCTTGTCTATGTTACTGTTTGGTGTCAGCCTTTGCTTAGAAACCGTAACTTCATCCTCCGGTTTCTCCTTCCTCTTTCCTACTCACCAAGAGCCTCCCTCCTAATCACCACCCTCCCTCTAGATCAACAGCTTCTCCCTCCTACTCATCATCCACCTCAGCCTAAACCGCAACTTCATCCTGCGGTTTCACCAAAAGAACAAGATGGCTGCTGACACACTCCAATTGCACAAATTATTTGTACTATGCCACTATTTTGGCAAAAAAATCAAATAATACAATAGATAACAAATATATCATATAGATAAATGAAAATTAACAAACCCCATATCTATAGGTTGTAATGATGGTGGATTTTAAATTGTTTATGCTTACACTAGTACATGCAAAATTAGTAAAAAAAAAACTTTCTAAACTAGTTAATTATATTTAATAAAGGGGCTTTATTAAAAAGCTTTATTAAATAATACAAACCCATAAACTTGTATCAATCCGTTCAATATGTCTCTGATTCTTCCTTTTTAATAATAGTACTCATGCATATAACTAAATTTCGAGGCTTTGTTACTACTACCCGTTTCATTGTCACTAATCAAAATACTCTAAATACTTTGTTGCTAGTTAACAGCTGCTAGAGCCCATGGATTTATTCCTAGTACGGTTTGTTGTGGATGGGTCTGTTGACTGGAATCTTGATACCTGTAAATGGCCCACGCATTGCTTGATTAACACTTGGTTGTAACATAGGAGCAATTTGTTGTTTGTTCATCATGCCAGTAAGAGCCCACAGGTTAATTGGACTTGGAACTTGTGTTTTTTTGTGGTGCTTGCTGTTATTCTTGGCTAAGGTATCCCCACATGTTGCATGGATTCACCAATAACCTGAACATATATCTCACAAACCAAATAATAAGTTTTAGTGAAATAAAAATCAACCAAAAGTCAACCGCAGTCAACACATGGTCAAAGATTTGAAAAATCTCAAAAATTAGGAGGATGGCTAACGGAGAGTGGATTATAGCCGATTGAGTCACTTGCACCTGATTGAAACACGTGTGGGCCGGTTGAAAAAGATCCGGGCCGACAGGAGTGAATTAGGGGGATTGAACAAGATTAGGCCGACTAAACAGGATTTGGGCTGACTTAACGAGTTTCGGCCGATTGGAGTGAATTAGGCCGATTGAGTGAACTTAGACCGAATGAAGAGAGTTTGGTCCGATTCACTAGGTATAGAACCCATTGAACAGAACTGGTCCGGTTGAACAGGGATGGGCTGACTGAGAGTCATATGGGCCGATTGAGTGTAATTTATCCATGTAAGTGAAATGAGGGTGGTTGAGTTATGTGAGTTCAAGTAAATAGGTTTGACTGACTAAAAGGTCAACCGACTAGAAGAGGGACCGACTAAGAAGATATCTAAACGACTGAAATGTTACGACTGAACAAAATGTGACCGACTGAAGGCTTAGTCGGCCCGATTGAGTGACTAGATAGCTTAGTCGTTCGGTTGAGCCCTGGAAAGAGCCTCAATCACCTTGTAGATTTGCAGCATTGCTCTTGACGAAAAGCAACACTTTTTCACTCAAAAGCTCAATCTAAGCCTGTTTTTAACAAACTATCATATAGGTTTTACTGGAAAACACGTTTCAAATCCGTTTATGCAATAAAAAACAACGTTTAAGTGTGAAATTTGATCCCAAAACCCAAATTATGATGAAAAAGATTATAAAAACTATTCTCTCTAAAAAACTTCACAAGTTTAATTAACAAAACATAGATCTATAAGGAATCAAACTATCAAATAATCCAGTCGAGTCGAAAGCTCTGATATCACTTAGAGGATCATATTCTTATCGAACAAGAATTAGCTGTCTCGGTCCCTCATGCCTAGGGGTGCTAGAGGCCTCAATCTCTCCATGCTGGCTTAGTCCCTCTAACTACTAACAGACTGAAATGCCATCAGGGTTAAATAATATTCTTAAATAACCAAATGACACTATTATTCACTAAGCTAGGGGACATATACACTAAGAAAACTCATTATTTTTAAAACAACCAAACCCCGTTCAATAAGAAAGCTCAAAACACCAAAAATACATTGACATATCGTCAACAATTTTATATTTCTTAACCACTCATATCTTTTTGTAATATTAATTTCTAATTAAAATGTACCATAGGCCACACCCAATACATCTTCTCTAGTTTTTAGCCAGTAACTAACTCCAAAAACGAGTGCTAACAATAAACTCTACAGTAATAAAAAATTAGTGAGGTGGAGAAATGAGAAAAAAATGGATGTTAAAATCACATGTGGATGCTCTTATACCCTTGGGTTACAAATTATGATTTCTTCTATTTTTTTTCTAGTATTATTCTTCTATATAGATTAAAAAATTATTCTACTGCAAATTAAATGACAATCCATTTCGAGTATTAACTAAATTTTAGCTTAAAAACGATCCCTAAGGGTGGATGGGGTGGAGTGTGATACCATCACACTATCACACCCAATCATATTGCGCCACCTAATTTCTATCACACTCCATCAGATTTATCACTATTTACATGAGGTGGAATGATATCTATCACTCACTTTTTTTTTAAAATAAAATAAAAACATTACATTAAAACTTACATAAATAAAAAACATAAAAAATAAAAATAATAAAAACATCAAAAGGTTATTTTTTTGTAATAAATTTATTAAATAAAAAATAATAATAAAATACGAATAATATTTAATATTCAAACGGCTAATTTTCAAACGTTTTAGGTTGGGTTGGGCCAGCTCTCCCTTTTTTTATACAAACGTTTTTTGGGTTGAGAGCTCTCGGGTGGGCGCTCGGGTTGCGTCTCTGGCACTGGCTCGGGTTCTTAACTTAAGACCCCGACATACCCCCAATGCCAATGCTAATATTCATATTAACGTATCCCATCAGACCTTGAAAAAAATTGTTGCGGCATGTTTAGTAATTGTGAAAACCTCATGGTGGTGATGTCGAAATCTTGAAAGTTAAACGTTGGTTTAGCTTGGGTGGAATTTGGGCGATACGTGTTTGGGTTGCCCGGGAGAGATGGAACACCGAAAAGTTGGCGGAATGGTTGCGTGGTTTAAAAGTTTGATTTAAAAAATGAGGTGAAGTGTATATAAAATGAGGTGAAAGTGTATAAAAATGGTTTGAAATGTTAGGTTTATATAGGTTTTAAAGGTTGGATTTAATAAATTAATTTTTTTTGAACGGTCAAATTTTTTGAAGGGTCTCAAATTATTAACAGTACAATAACCACGTGGCATGTTATAATTGGTGGGGTGAATGTGAATTGTAGTGTGAAATTTTTCACGATGAAAGCTTTAGCGCCCAATTAACCTTGAGGGTGGTGGTGTTCACTACTGTTGGAGATGTTGTCTTCAGCCCACATATAGACCCAGCCAAGTATGATTATCTTGTTGAGCAAGTTTAGCATAGGGTTTAACCTAATTAGAAGCCTATAAATATATCTCTTGTATTTGTAATCTTTGTATCACTCAATAATAAGAATACCCCAGTTGCCCCGTGGACGTAGGTCAGTTTAGACCGAACCACATAAATCTTCGTGTTCATGTGTGCGTGTGTGTTCTCCTAACAACTGGTATCAGAGCCTAGGGCTCAAGAAGATCACCTCCGTTGGCAGTCGTGTCGGGTCGGCGGAGGGCAGACGTAAAAGAAGAAAACACAATACCTGTAAACACACCCATTCCATCACCCTAGCCACCGAGTAACCCAACCTCAGCCACCCTAGCAGCCTGCTAGGGCCTCGCCACTGCAACCCTCTGACTAACAGTCGCGTCCTCCTCGTCGAACCAAAAGACCACTGCAACCTAGAAAGGTTTCTGGTGAATCGCTTGTGAATCAAAGAAACCAGAGGTTTATTTTTTCTAAAGAATATTGGGGTTAGTTTGGTTTCAAGTATTTGGTCAAGCGTGGAGTTTGAGGACAACTTTCTTCACGTGAAGGAGCAGTTAGTGAAAGGAGGATTTTTTTGTTAAAAAAAAGGGTGGTGCACTTTGGATAATCACGTGAAGACAAAAAGGTTGGTATTTTTTTGTTGGGTGATTTATCTTTAATTTGACTTTATTTGTCAAAGAAGTGGTATTTTTGGGGGTTTTGAGGATAAATTTAACCAACTTATTTTGGAGAGCCGTTTGTGAAAGCCAGAGAACAAGATTATAGACCAGTGATTATTAATCAGGTGCTATTATTCTCAGTTGGTTTGTTTGTTCGATTTGGTTTCGTTAGTCGTGTTATTGTGTTATCATGGCAGAAGATGGAAGGTGCAAAATCGACAAGTTTAACGGTACAGATTTTAGTTGGTGAACCAGGGTGAAAGTTCAACCAGGTTGCATAAAAACGAACAGAAGGATATCGAGCAGGTGGCTTTGGATTTGGTTTGTTTTGGCATGGTGAAAGAAAACGGTATAGGCTAGTCGGTAGCTTTGTTTTTCTTTTATTGGTAAAACTTGGAGATAATGGAACTAGCAGGGGTGCTGGCGACGAGATAAGTGAAAAAAAAAGTTAGTGGCAAGTCATGTGCACTATTGCCAGTTGGATGATCTTTCGGTTAAGGTTTGCGTTAACTGATCGTGTGTACGATCATAGAACCATTGGTACCGCTTGATTTCATAAAAGCTCTGCTGCGTTATAACTGTTTGCTTGTTAGCTGGTTGGGATAACAGGGACAGTGGGAGCTTGGCATAGTTGACTTGTTGGGGCTGCATTGAGGTGGACATTTGTTAGAGTCGATGTCATATATAGGAAATTCTGCTTCTGGGAATGTGTCTGGGATTGATGCATTGGGACTCAGTGGAAGGCAGTGAGACTCTTGGGTCATGGATTCTGGTGCTTCATTTCACGCTACCCATCGCAGTGAAGCATTGCAGAATTTGAAGAAATGTGATTTTGGTAAGGTAAGACTGGCGAACGATGAGATTCTTGATGTTACGGGCATGGGTGACATAGATTTGAAGACTTCAGCCGGTTCATGGACTTTGAAATATGTCAGGGTCATTCCAAGTTTGAAGAAGAGATTAATTTCTATCAGGCAGTTGGATGATTAGGGGCATGAGGTTAAGTTCGGAAATGGGCAGTGGAAAGTTGTCAAGGGAAATCTTGTCATGGCTCAAGGAAGAAAACGAGGTTCGCTTTATATGGTCAGTTTACTTTCTGAGTGAGTGACCATCCAAGTTCAGAGGAGAAACAAAGTCGGGTTCACAGAATCTCGTGGGCAGAAGAAGGTTTTCTTTGCAAGTGAGAAACCTAGAGTCACAGGTCAGATTCGGATGAACGAGCGAGGAAAGGTTCAGATAGACCAGTAAGAGGTTTTCGTGACAGTGGGAGCACTGGTTGTGCTTCAGTCAGAATTCTTAGACGACAATGGGTCAAGAGAACCAGTATTCCAGCTGATAAAATTTCTCCAGTGGATTACTTGCTGAATATGGAGAGTGTTTATTCTCAGGGTGTTTCAGGATCCGGCAGTTCATGTCAGTGGGAGCCGGTAGAGACAGAGAATGGGTCAGTGGTAGACACAACCATGACTGACGAGTTGGAGCTTGAGGAGCTTCAGCTGGTCACCAGGCATAGTGTTGAGGAGATCAGGGTAACTGGAGGTGCATTGAAGATCAGAGGGGAGATCTTATTTACAGAAGTACAGAAGAGATGGTGCAGTTCGTAGTCCGAAGACACCAAGTGGGAGATTGTTGGAGATGTTGTCTTCAACCCACATATAGGCCCAACCCAGTATGATTAACTTGTTGAGCAAGTTTAGCATAAGGTTTAACCTAATTAGGAGCCTATAAATATATCTCTTGTATTTGTAATCTTTGTATCACACAATAATAAGAATACCCCAGTTGCCCCGTGGACGTGTTCTCTGATCCTAACACACTACTAGAAAAAATGAAATTTTCTACGCCAGTTTCCGTAGGAAATGCGTCATAAATCGTCCTTTTCTACGCATTTGTGATAAAAACGTTATCTTATCAAGCGCGAAAGGGGCGAAAAATTGCCCAATTAACGCCAAATTCCTACACCGGGTGGTTTTATCAAGGAGACCACAAACAATTAAAAGTTAATTATGTTATTAATGCTTCAATATTTATATGTGTTGACAATTAAGAAAATACATTTTTAGTAAATTTCCAAAACGGTTCTATTCATTCAGTCGTTAGACCACTGTTAAACCAATTGGCTCCTTGATAGAGGTTATCGACCAACAATTAGAATAATGATGAACTAACAATATCACAGGTATTAGACTGTGAACCATTATGATCTCCATTAGTACAACATATGGTTGTCAACTTAATAGCAAAAATACCTTTCCAGCATTCTCACCAGAAAACAATGTACCTCAACATTCAAAATAATTGAAAAACTAATTATGACAAAGGTATATAAACAAATTAAATGCTGGTTCTCATGTTCAAATAGATATTCAAAATGAAGAAGTATACGTTTGGAAAAATCATATCTCAAAACATGTTTAATAAACTCTGAATTTCTTCATCAAAGCTGTAGCATGGATCTTCAAGCGAGCCGTCTATCAAAGTCAATGGAGATTGTTCTTCATCAATCTTGTTTGGCAAAGTCACTAGAGTTGGATCTTCATGTGGGCGGTCTGTCAATGTCAAGGGAGGTAGATTTTCCCATGTCACTGGTGGATTAGGATCATCTTTAGAGGTCAATGTGTTGGGAACCCTTCCCAACACGTTACCACCGTAATTGTTAGAATAAGGTCCAACTTGTTCTCTTGCAAATACTTGAACAAGGGCTTCATGAACTACTGAGCTTAACCCCCTATTGTAAATAGGGTTTATTCTGGTGTGAGTTTGAGGAAGAAGTGGCTCACCAAACCCATCAATATTGTTGTTAACCGGCTGCTGATACGATGTAAACATTGACCTCACTGGGGTAACATATGTTGAGTTTTGAATGCCTTTAGGCTCATTAGGTTGATTCTTTGTGTATACTCTTCTTCTTCTAGTTGGAGGTTCATCACCTTGTTGGTTTTGTTCTTGGTTTCGGGCATTTCGCACTTGTCCGGATTGATTATTGTTATCGATCATCATCGTCTCCTTCTTGTAAACTTTGCACAAAACCCAATTGCTCAGCTACATGAATAAAATAAGGAAAGTTTGTCAAGCGAGTAATACATAATTTGTTGTTTACATAATTTGTTGTTTACTTTCTAATAGAAGTAACTGAAGTCTTCTATGTCAATTTAGAGACTTTTCCAAACCGCTAACCAAGATAGTATATTGCCACTTTACAGAAGCCATGAAAGTTTACTATCTCAATTAGCAGACTCCTAAAAACCCAAAATCCATTACTTCTATAAAAGCTCTACTAGGAATATTAAAAGAAATAGTAACAATATATGTAAAATATTAGTATATCAGGTTCATACCTTGTTACCATCACTTCCAATGGGGAGATTTGGATCATTGGTGGTGTACTCTTGCATTAGCCATGAAGTCTTGTTTCCCTTCTCATCAAGATAATTCAAACTTCTTCTACTTCCAACCGCTTCTCTCGCATCATTATAAACCGTTGTATATTTTTGTGTTGTTTTCCAACGTCCAAAGTTCTTGGTTATTCTGCTCGGTCTCATCCCTCTTGGGTATTTTCTTTCTCTGGATGTTAGAAAGTACCACTTGTTATCATGAGATCGGTATCTTTCTGCAATCAAAAAACAATCAAGATTAGTCATATATACTGTCATCTAATTGATTCAAATGTTGTTGATACTAACCTGAAAGTTCTTGTGGATTGTGGTCGTAAAGATTGATCTCGTATAACCTGCATTGAGGGTGTTTTCCTGTTTCAATCTTCTTTTTCAAGTAGTGAACAATGAGCTCCGAGTCCGTTGGACAAAAGCGATAGCCAGGTTCCAAGTTATCGACGTAATCGCGCACGTCTTTTCGGCTACTAGATGGATCGCTTTGTTGCTCTCCCTCCATTTAGATTGATCGGCCAGGGAAAAGAAATTTTGAAAAGATTTTGGGTGAAGAAGATGAAGGCTATAAGTTGTTTATAAGTAGTGTCATGAATAAACGAAAGTTTGTGATCTTTTTTCAAAATTTATGCGAAAGTCTCTCGTTAAGATACGTCGGTGTCTATATTTTATATTTCATCATTATCTGAAGTAGTGATATATTTTAGGTAATTTATATGTATAGTTTATTTGAATTTTAAGATAGACATAAATATTTTGTTCATCTACAACCGGGTATATCGTTTTTTAGATTCAGATAATATGATTTCTAGTAGATCATGATAATATAATGATGTATAAAGATAAACAATAAAGAGGAGTAGTGTCATAGTGTTGTGGAGGAGTAGTGTCATAGTGCCTCTGTATAAGAACAAAGGCGACGCTCAGTGTTGTGGAAACTACAGAGGTATTGAGTTATTAAGTCATACAATGAAATTATGGGAAAGGATTATTGAGGCTAGAAGAGAAACTCGGGTTTCGGTAAACCAATCTGGTTTTATGACAGGGAGGTCAACTACAGAAGCAATACACATCCTAAGGAGGCTGATGGAAAAGTATAGGGAGAAAAAACGGGACCTTCATATGGCCTTTATAGATCTTGAAAAGGCATATTATAGTGTGCCATGCAAACTGATTTGGGACAGTCTTGAGAGCAGAGGGGTCCCTGAGAGGTATATAGACTTGATTAAGGATATGTACAGTAGGACCGAAGCTAGTGTTCGCGCGCCTGTTGGAGATTATGATTCCTTCCCTGTGGGGGTAGGACTCCACCAAAGATCTGCGTTGAGTCTGTTCCTTTTTGCAGTTGTCTTGGATGAGTTGTCCAAGTCGATTCATGCAGGAGTCAGTGTCGTGGTGCATGCTTTTTGCTATTGATATAGTTTGAATGAGACACAAGCTCGCAAGATGGAGGTAGCAAAAATGAGGATTCTAAGGTGGATGTGCGGGAACACTAGGGTAGACCGAATAGGAAATGAGACTTTTAGAGCAAGGTTAGGGGTAGCTAGTATATCAGACAAGATAAAGGAGGGTAGATTAAGATGGTATGGGCATGTGAAGAGGAGGCAAATAACGACCCCAGTTAGAGTAGTGGAAACCCTCACTGTAGAGGGAAAGAGGTGTAGGGGAAGACCCAAAATAACTTGGGATGAGAGGATTAGGCTTGATTTAGCAGAGATGCACCTCTTTGAGGACATGGTCAAGGATAGGGGTTCGTGGAGACGCAGGATTAAGGTTAAGGATTACTAGAGAGGGTTAAGTTGTTTCGTAGCGTGGTTCCAGGAGCTTAGACCTTTTCTTACATTGGTAGGAGTCCTATAAGGGTGTCTTGTATAGGGGGCTTATGGGTTATATTGTTTTTGATGGCATATATACCTCTATTTTACTACGTGACGCTTTCAGTGTTTCTATAAATTCAGTAACCCTTTATTAGTTTTTTCTTTTTAGTGGTGTTTGCTTGTCGTTTATGGGTTTTGGAGCCGGGGGTCTCTCTGGAAGCAACCTCTCTATCCGCAAGGGTAGGGGTAAGGTATGCCTACATCCCACCCTCCCCAGACCCTACTCTTAGCTTTGCTAATTGTGGGATTTACTGGGTAAGGTTGTTGTTGTTGTTGTTGTAAATTGTAATAAAGAGAAAGTTTAGTGTAAAGAGTAGTTTAACGTAAAAAGTATAAGAAGTATTTTGAGCTTTTGATCAAAATAAATCAATTGATGAGATTATAAGGGGAAAAGTATACGTTGAGTTTCTAAAAGAGGAGGAGAAGGGCAAAATAAGTATAACCCACAATGGTTGAGTTCCACACCCATTTTTTTTAACGTCCATAAAAACTTTTTCATACGACATTATTTAAAAAAAACAACATAAAAACAATCATTTTACCCTCTTTCATTTGCATACCATATTGCTATACTTTTAAAAAAAAATTTGTTGGGTTGATACTACTTGCGTCTAAATGTAAAAACTTGATATTATTACTTGCGTTTAAACATTCTAAATGAAACAATAGCTTTTTGTTTTTTTGTTTGTTTGTTTGTTAGGTGGAGAGCCACGAGGTTGGAAATCAATTTGAATCAATGTAAAACATTAATAATTTTGGATAGTTTGTTTCTCATATCAAATAGATCAATTGACCCATTTGATTTTATCGCTAATTATTTTTGTTGCTTTCGAATCAAGGATGTTAAATTACTTTTGTCTCATAATTAGATCCACTTGTTTCCCTTTTTGGGAATAGTTGGGTCATCAATGCAATAGAATACATAATAGGCTGCTCTGCTGTTCGAGCAAGTAATAAACAGAAATTTTGACTGAATGGTTAACAAATAAGCATATTCAATATCTTGATCTTACACTCTGTTCCATAGTTTCATTAAAGGATGGAAGAGAAAGGATTGGGAAGGAAGTGGGGAAAAATGTGTTTTAGAGTTTTTTGAATGAGGGAAAGGGAGGGAATGAGATGGATAATAAAGAGGTTTTTAGGGTGATTTTCAATATTTCCAATTTGGAAGGAATTGGAGAGAAAGGAAGATGAGGGAGATCCTTTCTCTTTCATCCTTTAATGAAACTCTGAAATAGAATGTTACAAAAGTATTTGAAGTTAGGTGTTTTCAGTCCAAGGTTTCTATGGCAAGCTCTAATAGTATGATAAAATTGCTACAGATAACCTTTTAATTTTATTAATTTATAAAAAAAAAAAAGATAATCCTTATTACCTACTTATATGATCAATCTGTAAACCTGCTTATATGTATGTAAAAACTTGATATTACCTACTTGCGTTTAAACACTAATAAACAATAATAATTTGCGTCTAAATGTAAAAAATTGATATTTACTTACTTGCGTTTTAGCATGTATAACTTGCGTTTTAACATGTATAACTTGCGTTTTATCATTTTATAACTTGCGTTTGATCAGGTCGTTTACCAGGTCGTTTTATCAGGTATAACTTGCGTTTTTAAAACGCAAGTATATCCTCAATAAAACGCAAGTTATCAACCGAACAATTTTTTTTTAAAAAGTATAGCAATATAGTATGGAAATGAAAGAGGATGAAAAGCTTGTGTTTATGGTGTAATTGTTTTAAAAAAATAATGTTGTATGAAAAAGTTATGGCCGTTTTAAAAATAGGGTGAAACTTTAATGACGCTAGTAATTACCATCGTGTCCATGATTATCAAATTTAATCATACGCTCCATATTGTTTCTTACACTTTTTACAATAACAAGCTTTTTACGTTAGCCTCACCCAACAATAAATATATCACAAAATTCAATTTAAAATGAACTAATTTGTGAACGTATTTATAAAGTAATATGGAAATTAAGATTCTAGTTGTGTTAAGAATATACTAGCAGGGAACCCGCGCGTTGCGGCGGTGTTGACAATACATGACGGAAACATAAATCAAACCTTAAAACGATTAATAGGGTTTGGATCAAATACAAATGACTCTTTTACTAGGAAATGTGAGAAGGATTTTAATTCATTAATCTTAAATTTAAACGGTCAAGATTAGTTTTAAAGAAAAAATTAAATATTAAATTAGGGGAAAAACCTAAAAAGAAAAATCACATGTGTTGACTTTCTCTCTCCACATGCAAGACACATGTCAATTTCCCCATCATTTTAAAACGACTATAACCTATTCATTTGGTATTCTCTTTTTTTTAAAGAATTCGCCATATTAGCGAATGTATTTTTATCTTTAATATAAGTATCATATTACACTACTAGAAAACTAGGCAATTGTCACCACTATTTATGACCAATAAAAAACGGTAGCAAATTTAGCCACCAATTTCTCACGTAAATGCAAATTAACCGTGGTTGTATGGTATGGTAGCTAAATCGTCAAAAATCTTGCCACCGTTTTTTTGTGGTACCAAATTCGTGGCAAATTCGTCATACATGGAATATAAAAAAAATGTTTTATTCCCGACCTCCTTAGCGGTCACAACACGTGAAAATTTGAGCGGCATTTTTTTATGGAGTTAGCGCTAAAAAAAGGTTTATTAGGGTTTGGCTAAACTAAATTAAATCAAAATTTTGATCCCATAATATTTCTACTCCACCAAAACATCTTACGGCAGCCATCAATTTGGGTTTTAGGCAATTAATCCTTCACCATTCCAAAGGTATGATTCTTGATTTCCCTTACATCTCCATCCTCTATTTCTTTATTAATTTTATAGTCGTAGAAGCCGTTTATGTTGTGATGCTATATTAGGGTTTCTTATATATTTAATTTGTTTGAAAATCTTGTTATGAATTATGGCAAATAAATTGTTTATCAAGGGTCAAGAAGATAAGGAGGGTATTAGAGTTTTCTATGGTGAAACATTAGAAGTGTCCTGTGTATGATGTTTGGCCAGAAGTGTCTTTAAAAGTAATTAAAAGTAAGAAGATTACAGACTTGGATTGATATTAGGGTTATCTACTTGGATTCCCCTATTATTCCGACGAACATAAGTTTTGTGAAACACTAGAAGTGTCACGGTATGTATTTATTTCCAAAACATTATAATCATTACCACCAAGAATCATTTTAACACACCACATTCTAATTAGTAACTACTGACAGCTTAAAACACAATTTAACATACATGTATGATCATAAAAACAAGACATGGATCACAGATGTTGTATACAATTTATATTTATACATATACACCATACCTCCAACCACACAAAAGCGTGCAGTCATGAAGTAGAGATGTTCTTGTGACTTCCAACAATGGTTTCACAACATCTTCCTGGAACATAAAACAACAAAACTCATGTAAAAAATAGATAACATGCCACTGTACCTTCAGTCCTTCACTCTTTCCAGTTACAAACTTCAACACAAAGATTAACAGGTATACCCTCAAAATCATATAAATTAAATCACTTTTAACCAATCTGAATGAGAATGTTATAAATCATAAATTTTGCCAAATATAACGTTGCAATGTTGTCTCACATACACTATGACTTTTACTGTGGTTAGTATGCACATTAATTCCAAAGTGATAAAGAAAATATTCAACTGCAAATATCTAAGTCTTACAACATCAACATGACACAGGACAACACGAAGCTGGTCGAGGTTTTGGACAAGATGAAGGTCAAGCTGGTGAACGAGGTCCCTTCTAAATAATGTTTTATTGCTAATTAGTTGTCTAACATTCAACGAATTTTATTGTAATTAGTTTTCTTTTCCTAATGGTTTTTCTAATTATTTATAATTGCTTTTGTTATAGATACCATGGCACGTACTATGGGGCGAGGTAGTGTTGCAGCTAGTGGTCGGGGTGCTGGTCAAAGTTTTGGACCAGATGAAGGTCAAGCTGGTGAACGAGGTATTGGACGAGGTATAGTAGTCAAGGTAATGGTGTAGTTGGTGATCAAATGGTTTGGCGTAGTGGTAGTCGAGTTGTTGTACGAGGTGGTGGTCAAGCTGGTTATCGAGGAGTTACGCGAGGTGGCGGTGATCAAGATGGTGATCGAGGTGTTGGTGATGATGAGTCTGTTTATCATGTGATGAATTCTCCCATTGAAAGTAGTGCTGGTGATGATGAGTCTACTTTTCATGTTGCTCCCGTGAGGCGAGGAAGCGCATCCCAAGTTCAAGTACCTGAACCAATCAATCGCGATTGGATTTGGATTGTAGAAGGAGAGTAAGTACAAATACAAAATTTCTTTATGTATATAAAAATGTAACTAATATACTTTTGCATTCATTACTTTTCATTTTATAGATTTAGTAATCAAGGTGATGCTACCCGAGTTATTTCATCAAACTTAAAGGCTTTGTGGTCCGGTCCATGGGAAAGCTGGAAAGATGTTTCTACTGACGACAGGAAACGGTTATTTGAGTGATTCCAGGTGTGTGATATAAGTAAAATTTTATTTAACTTGTTGGATCATTTTGTATGTGTATTTAAAGTTTTTTATTTTCCTAGATGCATTTTCAGTGGGAAAAGAAACACAATGCACAAATTTATAGGTACTGGGAGAAGTGCATTGCTGGTAAATTCCCCAATTTCTTGCGAACAGTACGAGATGAGGCTAAAGCTGTCGCGAAACAAAAACATAGAGAGGTTGGAGACGATATGTCTGTTCTTATTGACTTTAAACCACCATGGATAAAATCTGAGATATGGGAACAAATGGTTAACCATTGGAACACACCTGAGTGGAAAGCAAAGTCTTTAAGAAATAAAGGTATTAGAAGTAAGGCAACTGGGGGAAAACATACATTAGGATCTCAAACCTATGTGACAGCGAAAAGAAAAGCGGTAAAAACTGTTAATTACCCTCTTTTAGTATATATATCATGTCAAGACATTATCATTTTATTAACTATAACTTCAACATTTGTAGGCTAAGATACTTGGGCGTGAACTGTCAGCTCATGAGATGTGGAAGCAGTCACACTGCAAGAAAGGAAGCAGACCATTAGATAAAGATCCTAGTTGTAGCAGTTCGCTACTTTTGGACGTTGATTCAGAAGGGGACGTTCAAGCAGAAAATCTAGTCTGGGTTGACGATAGGGCGGAGGAGACTTGGGTAAGTTAACAGATTAGTAAATCCAAAAAACATATTTCCAAAGAAAAAGTTTATTACAATGAAATTTGAATAATATAGTTATATGTTCATCCCAATAGGTTAAATATGATGGGCTTCTTGTGGAGAAGTATGGGGAAGAACGTAGCAAACATCCAAAATTTGATGAAGACTTATGGTCACGAGCTGTGGGGAAGAATAAAGGAAAAGTGTACGGGTTAGGCAGTGTTAGTGACCCGTGTGTACATGACAGAGAAGACCCTGAGGTATGTTTATCCTTTTTAGACCTTAATTTTTTAAAATTAAAAAGTTTCTAATCTCTAATATAAGTGAAATCACATATACTAGTAACTTGACATTAGGTAGAATTTCATTATTGGTATGTAAACATACTGCATGCTATTTGGCCTTATAGCACTTAAATTGTAACTTAGAATTGGATTTTGTTTTCTACAACCAGCTTGACCCATTATCAGTTTTCTTTAATTCTGACTTCTTGATTCTATTCTTATGTTGTTTTGTAGATTGAAAAGTTGAAGTTAGTTATCAAGGAGCTCACTAAGGAAAAAAATGAAGAAAAAGAAAGGTTTGATGGAATTATTGCGGAATTGTTGGCTGAGAAAGAAAAAGATAAGGTGGAAAAGGATGCTATGAATAATAGGATGTCACAAATTGAAGCTATGTTAACAGCTACAGTTCGAAAATAGGCTACAAACACTTGGTTTTGAATGTTTCGATATTTATCATGTTAGGATGATTTCGGTTATTTGACATTTCAATTGGTATTTTTATTTTAAACAGTAAATACTGAAACAAAGATGTTTTTATATAAATTTGGGATTTTCGAATTTTGTTGGAATGGTTTATGCAGTTTTGTAATTTTATTGAAATGTAATTTTGATTGATGCTGTGACTAAAAGGTGGAAAATCTTATTGACTAAATTGTTTACAATGAAAATGGTGGCTAAATGGTGAAAAACATAGGTGAGTAAATGTTTATATTCAATGAAAATGGTGGCTAAATTGTGACAGATTTCAGTGACTAAATGGTATGAAAACGGTGGCAAAAAAACATGAAACGGTGAGCAATTTAGGTGGCTAAATGGTGGCAAAAAACCCGTCACAACTCGGTAGCAAACAAGGTGACTAAATGGTGAGGAATATGGGTGGCTAAATGGTGGCAAAAAACCCGTTACAACACGGTGGACCGTAGAAAACAAGGAGCGGTCGCAAATTTTTTTACCTTTTTTTGTGGTGGCAAAAATTTAGTAGCAAAATATTATATGGTCGCTATTTGGTGGCATTAGGGCAACTCACACGGGGGCTTTTGCCACCACCTTTTCGGTGGTAAAATGGTGGCAACACAGCAATTGCTATCGTTTAGCGACCGAAAATATGGTGACAAAATTACTATATAAAAATTGAAACAAACAATACGTATTAACTGGGTTTTCTTACTTTGCCGTGTCTTCTGCTCGTCCATTGTGTTATAAATATGTTTATCATGTTTTTTAGCCTACATATGATTTAACTTTCAATATGTAAGGTGTATGTTTGTGTGTGTAAGCATATGTGCTTCGTAGTGGGGTAATTTTTTGAAGTATACAAGGAGACATGATAGCATGTTACGTTCTATATACCATACGCATATTGACCTACATGCTAGTAAAAAAATGAAAGTAGCGGTTTGACTCATTAGCAGCTATTATTATACTAATAGTCTCACTCCATATGTTGAAAGTCCCAAATCTGGAGAGATTGCCGAGAAGAAGAAAGTTTTATAAGATCCACATTAAGAGGAGGTTGGAACGGCTCATATGTAATCAACCTACAAAGAAGCATACCCATAACTTTTTCCACATGATAAAATCAATGCAATAAAACTGTTAACCAAATGCACCATAAGTTTCTATCAATGGCATCGAAAGGTGAATTTGGAATTTAGGTTAGTTGAAAATATTTCACATAAGACCTCCCAACCTAAGAACTTTATAGACGTGCACAAATCGGTTTTTTTCTAGGAACCAAACCATTTTCAAACCGATTCGTGTATTGTTGGGTCTGCTAACCTGGAGAAGAACAGATGATTGAAAAGCCAAAATATACTAAGTGTTGATCCAATAAATAAAACAGTTGTTATAAAGAAACTTTCCCCAAAAGACTGTTGATTCCTAACTGCTGCTGCTTCAATCAACTGTTAAAGACAACTGCTGTTTGATGAAAGGTCTGATGAACAAACGTCTGAAGAATAAAGGTCTGATGAAGAACAACTGCTGATCAAAGAACTTAAGAACAAAGGTCTGTTGAACCAACAGCACTTTGGTTCAACAGATGATAGAAGACATCAGAGTTTTACTTTACAGAGTTTTGTATTATCAGTGTTTCCAATGTAACAGTGTTTATAGTTAGCAAATGTTAGAAGTTGTTAGTCAGTTAGAGGTCGTTGTCTTAGGTGACGTCAGCACTGATCGTCAGAGGTTTGAGTCTGTCTATAAATAGAACAGTACTTGCACTGTTCTATTTATCACTCGTCATTCTCTTTCAGACAAACATTCTCTGAGTGATCAGGATGAGGGGGAGTTTACTTGTACAATTGTAATCTTTCAATTAATGAAAGCTTTCGATTAAAAACAATTATTCTCCATGTTTTGATTTATAGTTTATTCCGCTGCACTTTCCATTTATATTTCATTTCATTTATTCATACTTAATCAAACAAATCAAAACAACCTAAACTCAGATCCTAACAATTGGTATCAGAGCTTGGTCAATTAAATTCGATCTAATCAATCAATTTAATACAAACAGATCAGCTCATAATTATTGATATCGTTTGTTTGCCGGGTTTAAAACAGAGTAATAGTTTATTTTCACTTCAACAGTTAGTAAACAGACTTTGTTTTTGAAAACCAAGAGAATGACTTCACTCAATCAAGATCCACACAACACTGGCACAAGTAACAAGCCTCCGATGCTTGTCAGGTCAGAATACAACATCTGGCAGCGTCGGGTGGCTCATGTGTTAGCACAACAGAACACAGGGTGCTGGAAATCGGTAGTATTTGGACCACATGTTCCAATGGTACCGAGTGCCGAGGATCCAAAGATCCAAGTACCAAAGAGTGTTGAGAACTACTCAGAGTAAGATTTTCAAAAAATCGAGCTAGATGCCAAGGCTTTCAGCATAGTAGCCATGGCACTGCCGAATGATATCTATGCCGGTCTCTTGCACTGCAATAGTGCTAAAGAACTGTGGGATGCTCTTAAAGAGCAGTTCGGGGGAACTGAAGATGTGATTGAAAACAACCGTGAAATACTTAACCAACAAAATGAAACGTTTAGTCACATAAAAGGGGAGTCGTTAACACAATAGTTTGAAAGGTTTAATTGTCTTATTAGTGAACTAAAACTGGTTGGTCTAACTTTTCCTAATTCAACACTGAATCATAGGTTTCTTAGATCACTTCAGGACAAATGGGACACTATAGCTATAGTCATGAGAAACTCTATCGGATTCAAAGACCTGACCCTGACCCAGCTTCATGGTAAGCTCCTGACTTATGAAAGGGAGCTTAACCAGAAAAAGAAGCTCCAGGACTCTGGCAAAGTGTCAGATGACTATGTATTTGGGAATACTGCACTGTTGGGTCAGGAGGAGGGTTCTGGAAGTAGTAAGGATCAGAGTTATGATCATTACATTGACATAACCACTGGTTTTAACAATGATCCTTACTCATCACCAAACAACTATGCTTTTACAGCTAGTGGTGATATCCAGGCTTCTGATAATTCATCTTTTGTGTACAATGACCTTCAATATATTGACCCTTTGGACTTAGAAGAAATGGACATCTTACATCAGGTTGCCCTGCTCAGTATTAGAACCAATAACTTCTATAAGAAAACTGGCAGGAGGTACCCAGGTTTACATGGTGGGTCAAAGGTGGGGTTGGATAAATCAAAGATAAAGTGTTACAAGTGTCATAGAATGGGTCACTTTGCTAGGGAATGTAGGAGTCAAAATGGAGTTCCTATGATTACCTATCCAAACCAAAGACCACAGACCAACACTTATCAAACCATCCCTAATGTACCTAATGTGCAAAACACTGCTCACTTTGCACAAACCCAAACCACTGTTCCTGTGCACTATGTCCAAACCACTGTTCCTCAGTATCACTATGTCCAAACACCTGTTGCTCAGGCACCGGTGCCAATGACTGCTGCTCCATCCTCTGCTCCTGCAGAGACCAGTCAACCAAGTCAACAGAGTTTCTTTACTCAAGGCTTTGTTGATTGGAGCAGTCTACCAGATGAGATAACAGATGATAACATTGCTTTAGTTGCCAACTCTGAAAATGACTTTTGTTTTATGGCACTAGAGACAATTGTTGAAGAGACTGATTCTGAGGGAGTGGTGTCTGTGTCTGAAAATGTGACTGATGGTGTTGTTGGTGAAGTTGTTTCAGCTGAAGAATCTGAAGTGGAGGTTGTGAATCTCTCAGACCCCTGGGGTAGTGATGATTGTGATTGCCAGTGTAACTGTGCCTTGATGGCTGCTGCTAAGGTATCTCCTCAAATCTTAAATGACTTATGCTCAGACAAATGTATTGTGGCATTTTCTAAGATAAAAGAGGTGAATGAAAACTTTAGAAAGAAAATTTTGGAAGATGAAATTCAGTTTGAAAAACTCACTAAAGAGTTAAAATAAAAAATAACTGAAAAAGAATCTGAAATCAGCAGTTTAAAACATGAAGCAAGCATAACCAAAGACCAGCTTCAGACTATGATAACAAAATATCATAGTTGTAAAAAGCAGCTTGAGTCCACCCAAGTTGAATGTCAGAAATGGGTGGAATCATCTAAAGGTTTTGAGATGATTGTCAACCAACAATCTAAAAGTCATGTGAAATTTGGGTTTGGTTATCAAGAAACCACTGCCCAAAGTTCACAAACCACTGACAAAAAGGAACCACAGTTGGTTGAAGTCATTCCTACTAATTCAAAAGGTCAAGAAATCAAGGTTACTGAACCCAATGGCAAGAAAATCATTCATGAAAAGTTGGAAGGTACACCCTCATTTGATGAAATTGAGAAATATCAATTCAAACCAACATGGTCAGATGAGTGTGAAGTCCTTGAAAATTTCAAACCAATGACCTTTAAAACCCCTGATGGTAAAATGGCACCACAGGCCAAAGTTATCCCTTTGAAAGATCTTCCAACAGATGATCAAACATCTGTTGAAAAGAAGAAAGAAAAAGGGAAAGCCAAAAACAACTTGTTTTGTGATTTTTGTGAAAAGAAGAACCATGTCACCAAAAACTGTTTTCTTCTAAAAGCATATGACATCAACAAAACAACAAGTTTAAATGATTCTAAAACAAATGAATGTTCAATCTATAAGAAAAAGAATCACAAAACAAAAGAGTGCCTGTATCTCAAAAATTTTGATGAAAAGATAAAAGAGTACAAGGCTAAAACTCTTGAAAGTCAATTGGTGAGTACTTCAAAAGGAAAACCCAAACAGACTTTTGAACCAGTCCAAACAGCTGTTACAAAAAGTCTGAACAAAAACTCTGCTCCCAGAGATGTTCAGGTAACAGATGTTCCACCAGCTACCAGATTACCAAGGGGATATGGACAACCCACTTGTCATCGTTTGCCACATGTTTATGAAGAGCCCAAAAGCTAGTTCAAACCACTGATCATTCTCCTCAACTTAAGACTGAGACATCTAAGAACCCATCCAAAGCCAATTTGCCCTTTGGACACTCACCAAAACTAAAATCTTTACTGATGTGCAGGGAGCTTCTGCTTGCTTAGATAGTTTATGGTATGTAGATAGTGGAGGCTCCAGGCACATGACTGGATGTAGAGCCCTTCTTCTGGACTTTCTTGCACATGGAGGGGGTGATATATCCTTTGGTAATGATTCTAAAGGTAAAGTGTTGGGTTCTGGTACTGTCAAAGCAGGGAGGCTTAAGTTTGAAAATGTTAATCTGATAGACAATCTAAAATTTAATCTACTTAGTGTGTCTCAAATGAGTGACAAAGGATTTGGGTCATTTTTCACTAAGCAAACATGTAAGATTGTTGGCCCAGAGGTTGTTGAAAAGATTAACACCATCATTGCTGAGAGCAAAGCACAACTTGTTGCTCATAGAAGTGGCAATGTGTATGTAGTTGATATGTTGAAGGATAACCCTATGGCAAATGTCTGTCTGTTCTCTGCTGCCTCTACCAAAGAGACAGAATTGTGGCATAGGAGACTTGGTCACACCAACCTTCAAACTATCAACTCACTCTCCAAACAAAACCTTGTCAGAGGTTTACCATCAAAGGAATTTAAATGTGATGAGCATTGTGTTTCCTGTCTAAAAGGAAAACAACATAAAAGCTCTTACAAATCAATTGATGAGTCCAAAACTAGTCAGTGTTTACAATTGTTGCACATGGACTTGTTTGGCCCTGTAAAGATCATGAGTCTAAGAAGAAAGAGATTTTGTCTTGTCATAGTTGATGATTTTTCTAGGTTTACATGGACTTACTTTTTACACTCTAAGGATGAGACTGCAGGTATTTTGAAGGACTTTGTCACCAAAGTTGAAAAACAATATGACTTGCCAGTAAAAGTCTTTAGAAGTGACAATGGAACAGATGTAGAGGATGAATTCGACACGAAAACAGGATTATATGATCATACAAGTTACTAAACCAGGTGCGGAAACCCTAGCTTAGAACAAACTGATATAAACTCAATCAAAACACAATCAAAGTCATTTTAAAAAGCTTTTCATAGATTAACTCTTTCAAATACTTGGTTACAGATTGATTACAGTTAATCTAGCACACAAACTAACACTCTCAGACCTCTCTGGAACACACACCAAAAACACACACTCTAAATGACTCGCTTTTCATTACAAAATCACAAAATCTATTTATAGCACCTGCACATTCGCCCAGTTTCACTGGTCGAATGTAGGCCTTCTCCACATTCGCCCACATCAGGTGGTCGAATGTGTCTTCTGATCAGCTCTGTTCCAGATTCGTCCAACTCTATTCTACCTTCGCCCATATTATGTTCACCTTCGTCCATCCTGTTTACCTTCGCCCCTTAGCCCACTTCTAACACATGTTAACATATCTAATCATTAGTCGCAAAACGCATCTACAAACTCCCCCTCGACTATTGATTAGATCGTTTTCTGTCTTCGTCCATGGCTTTGTTCAGCAACTTAATTCTGAGCAAACTCTTTTGTTCTTTCGTCATCTCAGGCTCCAATTTTCTCTTCACCGGCTTCGACACATTTGCCATCTTCACCTTTTTGCCAAGCTTTCCCTCCAAATTACTTCCAGCATTAATGTCATAAGCAAAGCAAACACCAACAACTTGTGTGTATTTCTTTGCTTGATCTGCATCGTTTGGCTCATGATGAATCGGATTATAAAAGAGCATGATGATGTCTTCGAAGGTGCAATTGATCAACCACATAGGATCAAATACATGAACATGCTTGTATTTGTCCTTTCCATCTCTCAACACGATCACCGCTTCTGCCTTCCTCCAATCATAATACCAGAAAATGAAGTCAGCACTGAAGTGTTGAGGCATAGGCATCAAAGGTATCTTTCTCATCACTTCAGGTGCCTTATAAATCAAGGTAACCCGTTTCAACTTGGTTCTGGGATCAATATCCCTGTGAACTTTCCTCCGGGGATATTGAGGTTTGAATCTGTTCCACTTAGTTCTACTCTCCCAAACCAATTTGTCTGCACACCAACCGACATGTGAATTATTCACTGAAGCACCCGACATTTGGAATCTGCATAGATCTCTAACCGCCCAGTACGGTAGAGTCAGCAAGTCAATGAATCTGTAAAAGTACAAGATTCCAGATTCCCACTTAGCAGCTAAACACTTCAGCCTGCCTAAGTATGTCCACCCGAGAGCTCTGCCTCTGAACTTTGCATTATGAAACCTATAGAAGTTTCCTTGAGCTTCAGGCTTTGGTCGGTTTTCATCCATCAGTCTTAACTTCTTCAAATACTCCTTCAACTCATCAGTCTTATTTGAAGATTCTGGCAAATCAGCTCCAAGCACTTTCTCTACAAACTCAGCACTTCTCTTCTTTGCCTTTCTTTTTGCAGACGTATTATGTCTCTCAGTAAAATCAGGAAACACCAAGTCTTCATCAGTTTGTCTGAAGTACTGTGGATATTCCTCATGTGTGATATCCTCTATTTCAACTTCTTCAAATTCAGGGGTTTCTTTATCATCAGAGTGACTTCCAATATCCTTTTCAGGAATATGTGGAATCGACTCATCAACAATGAACTCTTCAAACGTTTTCCCTACCCTCTGTGCAAGCCCATCTAAAATCTCCTTTGCCACAGATGCAGGTACTTCCCCTTCTTCTAGATCAGGATCGTTATATTCCAATTCATATCGCATGTCATCAGTTTGGAATATTTCTGCAAAACGACCTGTGAACTCAATGGTCCATTCTCTTCTTTCTAACATGTCCTTGTATACTTGTTTTGCATCATCAGACAAGGACCTCACCTTCTCATTCCAAAACACAGTCTCATCATCAACATTCTCACTCTTCTTCTTTGAACTCGACTCACCTGTGTCTTTCTTCTTCTTTGAAGGTGGTCTCTTCTCAAATGTAAATTTAGAAGTATCATCTCCTCCATCATTATCATCACTACTACTACTATCATCCTCCTTTTGACTTCCCGAACCTTCAGCATCATCATCATCATCATTATCATCTCCATCATCACTCTTTTCCGATTCTTCATCCTCATCATCCTCATCTTCCTCTTTGTCAGATTCAGATGGTTCAAAATCAACCTGTTCAACCTCTTTCTCTGTATCTTCCTCACCCTCCTTCAGCTTGGGTGCAATGTTGTACAGATTATCTATCAGCTCACTGAGGCGTTTGTTTTCAGCCTTCAATTCTTTATTGTCTTCTTTTATAGCCTTATATCTGTTCTTGTTTCTCAAACATTTCCCTTCAAGCTTCTTATTCTTAGCTTCTAGCTTCTTTACCTTCTCGTCTATCTCATCTTGATTTGACTTTGAAGCTACTACAATCTGAAGCATTTTCTCCTCATTCAGCTTAAACTTGGCAATCTCAGCTTGCTGAGCCACTAACATCTTCATCATGTCGTCCATTCTTTTATTCACCTGCTTCATTAAATCGTCATCCACAGTGACTTTCTTTGACTTGGACTTTGACTTGGATGGCTCAATCTCAGTTTCTTTTCCTTTCTGAGGCTGTGTAAACATGTTAAGAACATTATCCAGTGCAATATTGAATTGATCCACTGGTAATGTTGTAGCCTCCTTAGTCTTTTGCTTCTTAGTAGCTGGTGAAGATTGTTTTGACGATGTTCCAGCATCAGGTAATCTCTTCCCTTTCAAAAGTAGGTTTAATTCTTTCTCCCTGAGTTGCTTTGTACTTGTTTTCTTGGCCATGGTTTTGTGTTTGGGCTTGGGCAAGTTAACAACTACGGTTTCACCTTCATTCAACTCGTCCAAATTAATAGTTAACCCTTCATCTTCAGCACCTACAGATTGCTTGCTCTTCTTAGCTTCCTCAATTGATTTGTTCAGTGATTCAGACTCACCAACCAAAGTGGCCTTTTGTTTGGTAGTCCGGACATTTTCAGCATCCGAATCCCACTGTTCTTCAGTCTCAGTTTCTTCTGAATCAACAGATTCTTCATCTACCAAACTCGTACCCTTCTTAGCAGTAGATTTCTTCCTCACCGCTTGTTGTTTTGAACTCCCTTGATCTGTCTTTCCCTTACCCTTCCCTTTGGCTCCGGGATTGACAACCTGCCTTTTTCTCTTTGTGCTTGCATCAGCATAAACCAACGGATCATCATTATCACTATCACTATCAGGATGCCTAGCTGTATTCTTTCCAGGATCCATGTAATCCTCTCTAGCCAAGGCTCCAAACAACCTCCTGTAAGGTGGTCTCTCATTTTCAGGCACACCTTTGTAACCTTTCATTCTCACTAAGGTTCTAATGTTCATGTGATCCATAACTAGTATCTGTGTTGGATCTTTCTTCAGGTGTGGATATTTGTGATCAAAAATCATCATAAGGAATCTAGGATAAAGCATGAACTTCTTAAGCTTCAACCCTTTTAACATCTCTAACATATGATCTAAAATCATCCCAGCAACGTTAAATGGTTTGTTGAGAGTCAACGCAACCATTAACGAGCTCAAACTCTTCCTCATCACATCGTATCCTCCACTAACACATCCAAACACAAGTATAATGACGTGAGCAAAATACTTAAACTGTACTCCTAGTTTCCCTTTGTACATAGAACCATCAGTGATCGGTCCTTTGTATTTCATCCTCAGGAAACAGGCTTTCTGCTCAGTCCATGATAATTCCCTTGGATCCTCACTGGTTTCAAACTGGATCTGGAGAGCTTCTCTGATATCAGCTTCAGTAATAAACATCTCCATTCCCTGAATCTTGCTTCTGATGATAGTCTGATTATCAAAGTAATCATACTTGGCGTTGTTATAAAAATCCTCAACTATATCCTTGTAGATAATAGTTGGTGTGGCCAAAGCATAAACCACTCTGCATCTCTTCAAAAACTTAATGATCTCTGTAAACTCCACATTCTTCTCCACATCTCCAAGATACGCACAACAATTATGAGTCTTCTCAAACGGCCATTTAGTACCGCTTGATGATTCTCCTTCTTGCACAGTCTCTGGAACTTGATCAGTAACTTCAGTCTCCACAGGAATATCAATATTTGCTTGTTCTTCAGCCATCTGAAATGTAAAATCAAAATAAACATCAAAACACGAAATCGACAAAACTTGAAAATTTTAGAAATTTGGAATTCCACATTCGCCCAAAATGAACTGGTCGAATGTAGGTTTTTGTGGCCGAAGGTGTAAACTTTTGGTCGAATGTAAAGTGATGTTGATTAAAATGATACATTCGTCCATTCTAGTCTACCTTCGTCCATACTGGTTTCACCTTCGTCCATATCGACGAGCCGAAGGTGGAAATGGTTCATTCCCAAAATTTAAAAATTTATCAAACCTGGTTTTACCCCTTAATTTTGATCAAAACACATTCTATCATGGCCGACTAAGCTTCGTCTATCATCAATTGTCCTTAATTGTCATTCTATATCAGTTTTAATAAGAATTAGGGTTTTTCTTTATTTAATCAATCAATCACAACTGAAACAATGTTAAAAACCTAATTCCTTTCATCCTCTCCCCCTAAAACTGATATGGAATGATTTACTATCAACAGTAAGCATTAACAAACACTAGAAAATCAAGAACCCTAAACCCTAAGTCCGGTTATAAAAACAAACGATTCCGGCTTTGTTACGTGTCCATTACCTGTACTCAATATAGGAAAATGATCAGAAAACACTAAGGAACAAAAGGCACAAGCACAGGAATCAAAAGCAACAAGGGTCTGTTACGAAGAAATTTTGAAAAAAAATTGAAGTGACTGGTCGAATCTGCTGTGGCTTATATATATCCTCCACCTTCGCCCATTTCGTTTGGTCGAATGTAAAGGATTTCCACCTTCGCCCCTAGTTAAAGGCACGAAGGTAAAAAGATTTCACCCGGAAGTGGAATTTGTGCTAAAAGCCACATTCGCCCAAATTGAAACAACCCGAAGGTGAACAAAATTCCACATTCGTCCCAATTAAGGGCGAATGTAAAATGGAAATTTTGAAAAATTTTGCCAAATTACAAATTCGAATCCCGTTCAACATTTTTCAATCCGTTAAGCTTCCAAAACACAAATTTTCACTTTTAGAATGATACAAAGCCCAGATGGTGTTGTCAAATCTCAGAAATTGACTATCAAGCATCCCCGGTTATCAAAAATAAAGCAGAAATGCAAAAATTTTGAATTTTTCTGAAATTTTATCAAAACACACCTAAAATCTTTTTGGATTTTGTATCTTTTTGACAATAAAAGTAAATTGCAACAAAATAGAATGCATCAAAGTAAATGAAAGCAGTAAACATTTTGTGAAATCCGGTCAGAGGATCATATCAGTTTTCTGAGAAATCTGATCACAGCATTGATCTTTTTGTTTAATATTATCATTAGAAACAGTATGTGATACGGCAATTGCTGATATTGTGGTCCACGTAAGCTCACATGCAGACAATTACGCAATGCTTTAAAATGATACGAGTTAGGTGTATTAGACTAACACGATGTGGTGCCCACACACACGACATACTCCCGTATCAAGTAATTGCACAAAGCTTCGTCGTAACGCGTGATTATGCCAGAGTTATCCGTAAAAGTTACAAAGTATATAGCACAGAGGTGTACAGGTCAGCAATTGAATGCAGCAGAGTAACATGTGCGTATACACTAGGTTGAGGCTGATATTAATCACTGATTTGCATCAGATAATCAATACGATGTAATAATGATCTATGATCAATTAAAACATAAAGTTCCTCAATTCGGTAACTTCCGGTTTTGGCAATTAAGCTCTTTTAGCAAATATTCTGATAAAACTAGGTCCGTAAATCAATACGACAAAAGTTTATCAGAATATCCCGGATAACCATAACATAACGACCCGAAACCTCAGATTTTGGCAATCCTATCAAACGAAATTACGGTACTAAGACCATATGCCCATGAGGTGTTCAGCCACGAACGCGTAGTTCGTTATGTTTGTATCACTAATGCACGCAATATTTAGTCTACGAAGCCTATCAGCATATCACACATAATCAACACACGCCTCATTATACTATATAATTCTTTAGCCTGTGTCAGATTCCCACTGATGTACTATCATTTCCTCTGTTTTACCAGGAAATCATTTTTGATTTTCTAATGTTTAGGTCTTTTTGAATTTTATAATGTTTTTGGTTTTTCTGATAAAATGGCTCCCCCTAAAATAAAGAACATATTTTTGGGATTTTTTAATTTTTCTGAAAAACAAAAACAAAAATTTTGAAAGAAACAATCCACTCGAAAGCATCAACTTCTTTGAGGATTAAACAATCCCCTCGAAAGCATCAACTTCTTTGAGGATTATGATAGTAAAGAGAAATTCCCAATTAGCAAAGAGAAATTCCCAATTAGCAGAATATAAAAACTAAAAACTAAAAAGCGATAAACCGAGGTGCCGATTAGTCCTGTTTTTCCTTTATATTGTTTACTTTTAAAAGATATTCAAAGCGTGAACGATCAAAAGCTTTAGTAAACAGATCTGCACGTTGGTAGTCAGTGTGTATTTTGATCATATCGATCAATTCCTTAGCGTAACAATCACGGATAAAATGATATTTGATCCGGATGTGTTTCGCTTTAGAATGATTTTCCGAATTTTTAGTTAATGCAATTGCAGCTTCGTTGTCACAGTAAATAGGAGTTTTTAGAAACTGCAAACCGTAATCCACCATTTGTTGTTGAATCCAGAGTACTTGTGAACAGCAACTCGAGGCTGCAATATACTCGGCTTCACAGGTAGATTGTGCTACGGAAGTCTGTTTCTTGCATTGCCAGGTGATTAACCTGCTCCCGAAAAACTGGCAACCAGCTGTAGTAGATTTGCTATCTTTGTCACAGCCGCCCCAATCTGCATCACTAAAAGATATGAAATCAAAATTATCATCATTAGGGTACCAAAGTCCTTTTGAAGGACAACCCTTCAGATATCGAAGGATACGCTTGACCGCCGTCAGATGACTTTGTTTCGGCTTCGATTGATAACGTGCACAGAGACACGTTGCGTACATAATATCTGGTCGAGACGCCGTCAAATACATCAGAGATCCGATGATTGCTCTGTATGTAAAAGGATCCGTCAGCTCCCCCTTAGCGTCCACTCCAATCCCGTGATTGGGTTGAATCGGGGTATCCATCGGCTTTGAGTCCTCCATCTGGAACCGGCTCAAGATGTCGGAGACATATTTCGTCTGGTGAATGAAGATCCCGTTGGGTCTTTGATCCACCTGCAAGCCTAGGAAAAACTGCATCTCCCCCATTGCGCTCATTTCGAACTTTTCCTGCATGATAGTTTCGAACTCCCTGCATAAAAGCTCGTTAGTTGAACCAAATATTATATCATCAACGTATATCTGTACTAGAAGCAAGTCATCTCCCGTCTTTTTCGTAAAGAGGGTGCAATCGACGAGGCCGCGCTTAAATCCTTTGGTGATGAGGTATGTACTTAGCTCCTCGTACCACTGTCTCGGAGCCTGGTGCAAGCCATAAAGAGCTTTGTTCAACACGTAGACCTTATCCCGGTGGATTGGGTCCTCAAAGCCTGGTGGCTGCCCGACATACACCTCTTCCTTGACTTTCCCGTACAGAAATGCGCTTTTCACGTCCATCTGATAAACTTTGAATTTCTTATAAGAAGCAAACGCGAGGAACATCCGAATAGCTTCGATTCGAGCTACCGGTGCATAGATTTCATTATAATCAATCCCTTCGATTTGATGGAAACCCTGCACGACCAATCTGGCTTTGTTACGAACAATTACCCCACGATCATCCTTCTTACACTTAAACACCCATTTGGTGCCAATCTTCTTCCTATCCGGCGGCAAATCCGTGAGCGTCCAAACTCCCAATTTCTGGAATTGTAATAACTCCTCCTGCATAGCTTCCACCCAGGCATCATCCTTCAAAGCGTCCTTGTATGTCCTTGGCTCTACCTGCGACACATAACACGCAAACGACCAATCATTTTGACTACCAGATTGTTGAATTTTGGCATATAAAGCTAAAGCACCAAAACTCTCTGGAGAATTAACGCTTTTAAGCTGCCCCCTGGTCATAACACTGCTTCCAGGATCACCGATAACTTGCTCCAGCGGGTGAATACGATGAATCCGAGATTCCGGATAATCAGGTACTTGCACTCCCGTCTGAACAGTCAAGTTCTCTACAGCATCCAGATCATGACCCGTATTTGATGATGAAGCCACATCAGAAGTTGGAGTTGGGTTCACTGGCGGTGCCTCTGGTTCTTCAGCTTGATCAAGAATAACTTCTTCAAATTGTTCATCTTCAGATTCTGAAGTGTCTAAAGAAGTTGAAGCCTCTTGGAATATTTCTTCTTCTTGTATAGGAGCATTGGTATCATTAGAAGCTGGTAGGGGGTTCACGGTGATCGGACGCACCAACGGTGAAGTTGTTGCATTTTCACACTCGTAAAGTAATCGAATAACAGCTTCTTCAACCAAGCTATCTAGATTGAATGATTCAAAGAAATCTTTGTAATCAAACATCCAATCAGGACCCGTGCCTTGAATATTTTGAGTATATCGTTGAACGTCCACGTTAGCCCAGTCTTCCACACGACGAGTTCGCTTGTTGTATACCCGTTTAAGCGGGGTTGCATATCCAACAAAGTAACCCTCCTCGGCTTTAGGACTAAACTTTTCGCTTGGATTCAACATGGTGCAAGGTGCTCCAAAAGGTTCTAGATACTCTAAGTTCGGCTTTCTTCGGTGTAACAGCTCATAAGATGTTTTACCAAACTTCTTCACTGTTAGAACCCGATTAAGTGTGTAATTTGCTGCATAAATTGCCTCGTTCCAAAACATTACTGGAAGATTTGAATCAGCAAGCATTGTTCTAGCCGCTTCAATTAGAGTCCTATTCTTACGTTCAGCAACACCGTTCTGTTGAGGGGTGTACGGAGCCGAATATTCATGATGTATTCCTTTGTTTTCACAAAGTTCATCCATCTTGGCATTTTTGAACTCCGTCCCATTGTCACTCCGAATTCTCTTTATCTTCACATTGTAGAGATTCTCCAATCGAGTGAACAGAACTTTTAGATTGATAAAAGTGTCGCTTTTATTCTGCAAACACATCACCCATGAAAATCTTGAGTAATCGTCAGTGACGACTAAACAATAAAGCTCTCCAAGATGACTTTTGCGCTTGACTGGTCCGAAAAGATCCATGTGCAGTCGCTCAAGTGGCATCTCAACAGAGTTAACCTTTTTCACTTTGTGGGACTGTTTGTGTTGCTTCCCCTTTTTACAACTCACACACTTGTCATTTAAATGGAAATGTTTCACATTTACTCCCTCGACAAGTCCATTTCTCACAAGTTGATTCATTTTCTTCAGATGAATGTGCCCCATTCTTCGGTGCCACATTATCGACTCTTTCTCTGTCGCCTTGGACAAAAAGCATGTTATCTGCCCCTGTGTTGTCATCGCCTTGGACATATCAAGAATGTATAGATTGTTGACGCGAGGTGCCTTCAACATTATCCACTCTTTAGGAATTGTAAAGCCCGGTTTCAGAATATAGCAGGATTTGTCATCAAAATGCACAGTAAATTTCTTGTCACATATTTGACTGACACTCAACAGATTATAGTCTATCTGCTTTACATACGAAATCCGCTCGAAACTCACTATCCCATTGCTCACACTCCCTTCCATTGTGATATATCCGCCTTTGTTTCCTGCGAAAGCTACATACCCTCCATTGATGTTCTTCACATCGAACAGCAACGCAAGATCCCCTGTCATGTGGCCTGAAGCTCCACTATCAACAATCCAAAGACTGCTAATAGGGCCAGCTGAAGCTCCCTGCACACAAAAAGTAAATCAGTTAGTTCTTTCGGGGGACCCAAGCCTGAGTCTTGGGTCTTTCAACATCAGGTTTCAAAGTAACATTGTCACAAACATTTTCAACAACTTTTTGATCAATCTTTTTCTGATTGTTCAAAACAGTTTCCTTTCTCTCATTAACCCTTGAAGTTGAGGCTCCTGGAGTACCATTGGGTGTCCAAGATTGTTCAGTCCTTTTCAGGATACGAATCTGAGACTTTGGGTTCTCAGTCGGTTTCTGAACATTGTTAGCAAATGTAACTTTCTTGGTAACCTTATCTGATTTAACAGTCTTAGGTCCAACATTTGATTTGACAATCGGTTTTGGTGGAACCTTTTGCCTATCAACTGTTGTGTTCACCACAGGCTTCCTCCATGAGTTTTCCATAGCAATCCGATTCCTTCTATCATAGTGCATTGGACGAGTGTTCCTCATTTGTTGAAAATTGTTTTGATTATAAAACGGTTGTGGTTGTTGAGGAACAACTCTCCTATGTGGTGGCACATAATGATCAATCGGTTTCCTCATGGAATTCCTCACTTCCACCTCATACCTCTTGTGCCTTACATATGGGCACTGAGCAAGTAAATGCCCTCGTTCTCCACATTTAAAGCACGCACGGTACTCTTCAAAAACATTCGGAGCATTTGGTTGAGCAAATGATCTAACAGGATATTGATCATTATACTGTTGCTTCCTTAAACTCTCAGGGAGTGGCCCTTTTGAGTAAGTAGGCTCATTAAAACCATTAGCTCTGTTTTTGGGTCTAACAAACTCTGTGACATGGACCTTTGGTTCTTGAGGAATATCCAAATACAACTTCTTTAATAAAGCTGGTGGAATTTCATTTGTTCTCTCATGTTTTGGGAACCAAATAGTACTTTCTTGCCAAATCTTGTCAATTTTAGCATAGTTAACATCTTTAATTGGAAAGTCCTCGTCAGAGATGATTTTATCGGATCCTTCCATCCGATAAAACACCTTGACAGGTTTGTCACATTGTTCGTTTTTATCATTCTTTTCAAGATCCTTTTTAACCACATTAAGATCTTTCTTCTCAACATTCTTCTCAGACTTATTCACATGATGAACACTTCTCATCGGAACAATTTGAGATGATGAAACTGATTCATTTGTAATGATGTGATTTTCTTTTGGAATTTCACATGCATTAACAGTTTGGTTACAACCAGTATCATCACTCTCTGAGTCTGAGTCAACACTTTCAGCAGTAACACCCTCATCATTGATTCCCAAAATCGGTCTAACATCGGAATTTGGATCACCAATACTTGAAGTATTAGATTCATTTTCCGATGCTGAATCAGATTTTACCGAACTCTCCGGTGTCACTTGGTGACAATTATGGTTTTCAAAGAGAACCGGAGATGGTACAGACCGATAATTGGTGGTTTTATCATCAATAATATGGTCTACCACATAAGCAATATGCTTATAACTTTCCAGCTTTTTGTTTACTTTTTCAGCAAAGCATTTGACGGCTGCCATTTCCAACTTGGTGTTTTCAATTTCATTGATATAGTTGTTAATTGCCAATTGTTTTAAAGACAAAGTATTTTTCAAGTCGGAAATGTCCTTTTTGTAGCCATCTAATACTTTGTTAAAAGCATTCAACTCTTTGCGAGTAGATTGACTGTTCATGATAGCACTATCACGTTGAACACGGAGTTGTTTAACCTCCTCAGTCAATCTATCACATGTACCACAGTATTTTTCACTTGTATTATCAGTACTACATGCAGAACTTACAGGTTTTGGTGGATCAGTCATGGCCATCAATGCGAAATGAGCTTCCTTTCCTGCAAAGAATCTGGAATAATCAATCTTTGTGAAAGCATCATCTGCAATGCACGACTTCCTTGTCATCAGAAAATCCGCTTCTGCAAGCAACTGATCAATATCTTCATCAAGAGAATTAACACTTGCTTCCGTATCCGAATCACTGTCTGAATCAGAATAAACCGATTCACACTCCTCAGGAATGTCAGAAACAGTATCAATCACAACTCCAGAATTTGTTTCTTCATTTTGAACTTCAACATCAACCTCAGCATTAACCTTAACAGGTTCAGATTCCACATCCATCTCAGCCTCAGACTCATCACTATCAACCTCAGTTTCTACCTTCTCCTCCATCGTCACTGAATCTTCAATATCAACCTGATATGCAACACAAGCCACATTTCCCCCAGCTGCTTGTTGCTTTGGGGAGAATGGTGAAATGTAAGAATATTGATATGGAACTTGTGGTTGTGGTTGTGATAAAGATGAAGTTTGTTGTTGGTAGTTAATGATAGGTGATTCCACAACATTGGATACACATGCTACATGTGGTGTAACTAGCCCTCCTGAACTTGCACTTGCTGGAACTGAAGATCCTCCAAAGTATAAGTTTGGATTCTGAGGAATCTGCGCTCTCCTAGCCTTCCTCTTCTCTTCCAATTCTTTGTTTTCCAGCTTCTCAATGAACTCCTGAAGAGACCAGTATTGATAAGCATCCTTCTCCTTTAGAACATCCACATGCTGATCCCAGTTTGGTGGTAATGCATCTGCAAACTTTTCCACCTGCTTTGCCATAGGAATCTGTATATCATAGCTAGACAATTCAGATATCAAATGATTATATCTAGGAGTTAGTTCTTTCAAAGTTTCATTTCCAACATAAGAAAAATTCTCAAACTCCTTTATAAGCTCTTCCTTCTTCAAACTTCGAGTCTTCTCATTTCCATCATGCTTCCTTTTAAGCATATCCCACAGTGCCTTAGAAGTTGTGCAAGTCCCAAATTGATGCAACAGATCATTTGTGATTGCTTGTGTCAATTGGGAAAACGCCTTCTTTTCCACAGCAAACTTCTTTTTCTCATCCTCAGCCATGCTCTCCAATGGCACTGGTTCACCTGTGTTCTCCAGAACTGGTGGTGTGTAACCTTTAGCAATCATGTTCCATGCTTCAGCACCTTCCACTCCCATGCCTTCCAAATGTATCTTGAACTTTTTCTGCCACTGATTGTATTCTTGAATCTCCATAAGCTTCGGTGGCCGAGTCCCGCTACCTGAAGACAAATCATTAATCAGTGTGGAAATAGCATTTGTAGTTTGAGTGTTTACCACCGCTGCTGCTACTCCCCAGTAGTCAGACTGTGGTGCTGGAGGTGCACTTTGAGTCATGTAGTTAACCGGCTGCGAAGACTGTGTGCTCGTCTTCTGTGCTGCTACGGTCCATGGGTCCATCACCTGCTGTTGTGGTTGTGTAGTTGCTGGTGTAGGAGTAGTCTGATAACGCCACATGATCACGAACTTCGAGAAATTCAACACTTAGAAAAATTTTCCAAAAACTATCCTAGGTTCGCCCAAAAGTGATCAGGTTCGTCCCTTTTGGTTTCAGGTTCGCCCAAAAAGTTTCTTCCGAAGGTAAAATCTCACCAGAATGTAAAAATATACTAACACTTTTCTACGTTCGTCCAAAATATCCTAGGTTCGACCGTTTCAGTTTTACGTTCGCCCGCACGATGTCCCGAAGGTAAAAAATGTTGCCCGAATGTAAAATATTCAAGTGAAAAACCCTAGGTTCGCCCACTATTTTCTAGGTTCGCCCAGAAAATCACTCACCTTCGACCTAAAACTCACACATTCGTCCAACAACTCCAGGTTCGCCCATTTTTAACTTTTGAAAAACGGTTACACTTTGAAAAACGGTTATTTTGATCTCTGATTTTCAAAAGTTTGTGAATTTGAATGATCTTGATTAGGTTTTGCTTCGGAGATGATTTGGAACAACTTTAATACTTGGAATTTTGAATTTTATCCACAAAATCAACTCTAATTCTTTCAAAAACACTCAAAAACCATTTTTATGCAAAAACAGATGTGAATTGATGAAAATAATGTCCAAATCAGCTCTGAGTTTATCAATTTGTTGTTGTATGATCCTCTAGGCTCTGATACCACTTTGTAGAGGATGAATTCGACACGAAAACAGGATTATATGATCATACAAGTTACTAAACCAGGTGCGGAAACCCTAGCTTAGAACAAACTGATATAAACTCAATCAAAACACAATCAAAGTCATTTTAAAAAGCTTTTCATAGATTAACTCTTTCAAATACTTGGTTACAGATTGATTACAGTTAATCTAGCACACAAACTAACACTCTCAGACCTCTCTGGAACACACACCAAAAACACACACTCTAAATGACTCGCTTTTCATTACAAAATCACAAAATCTATTTATAGCACCTGCACATTCGCCCAGTTTCACTGGTCGAATGTAGGCCTTCTCCACATTCGCCCACATCAGGTGGTCGAATGTGTCTTCTGATCAGCTCTGTTCCAGATTCGTCCAACTCTATTCTACCTTCGCCCATATTATGTTCACCTTCGTCCATCCTGTTTACCTTCGCCCCTTAGCCCACTTCTAACACATGTTAACATATCTAATCATTAGTCGCAAAACGCATCTACAACAGAGTTTAAGAATAAGGAGTTGGATGATTTCTGTGTGTCAAAAGGGATTGTAAGGCAGTACAGTATCCCAAGAACACCAGAGCAGAATGGGGTGGTTGAAAGAAAGAACAGGACTCTCATTGAGGCTGCAAGAACAATGCTAGCAGATTCTGGTTTGCCTGTGTCCTTTTGGGCAGAAGCTGTAAACACTGCTTGCTATGTTCAAAACAGAGTTTTAATCAACCCTAGACATCAAAAGACTGCTTATGAAATTCTGTTTAAAATCAAACCACTGATATCATTTTTCAAAGTCTTTGGCTGCCCATGTTTCATTTTAAATCTTAAAGATTCCATTTCAAAATTTGCAGCCAAAGTAGATTGTGGATATTTTCTGGGGTATTCTTCTACTGCCAAGGCCTATAAAGTGTTTAACACAAGGACCAAGACAATAGAAGAAACTCTGAATGTGAAGTTCAATGAACTTTCATCTTTAAAAATCCCAGCAGACCCTGCTGAGTTGTTTGATTTGGATAAATTCAAATTTGAAGATATTACTGTCAAAACTAACCCTGCAGGTACTCCACAATCTCCACAACAAGACTACAGAATAGATGTTGTGATTCCAGATCACTACAAAGTCTATCCTGTATCAGAGGAAGCAGTAGTTCAAACAACTGTCAAAACTCTGTCACAGCTGAGTCAGCCACTGTTGGCCAGTCCTATCCCCAAACCACTGATTCACCCATCCAATCCACTGCTCAATCATCTGTTGACAAAAGTCAATCACCTGTTGACCATAGTCAAACAACTGTTGACAAAAGTCAGTCCAACTTTACACCACTTGGACCCATTCCTCCACCTCCATTTCAAACATCTGTTGACACTACAGAAGTGCAAACAGATGTTATGTCAACAGAGTCTCCAAACCTCTGTCCTTCACCACAAAATGCCATCATACCATATCAGGGAGATCTAATCTACCTAAGAGCTCATCCACCAGATCAAATCATTGGCAACATCAGAGAAGGTGTGCTCACAAGGAGCCAATCTTCAAATATCTGTCTTTTTGCAGGCTTTCTATCTCTTACACAACCTGTCAAGTACCAAGAGGCACTGAAAGACAACAGTTGGGTGGAAGCCATGCAAGAAGAACTCCTTCAGTTCAAAAGACAACAAGTATGGGAACTTGTACCACTGCCTAAGGATGTTTGTCCAATTGGCACAAAGTGGGTCTTCAAAAACAAAACTGATGAAAGGGGTATAGTTGTCAAGAACAAGGCCAGGTTAGTGGTTCAAGGCTTCAGACAAGAAGAAGGAATAGACTATGATGAAACCTTTGCCCCTGTAGCAAGGTTAGAAGCTATCAGACTGTTCCTAGCCTTTGCTGTCAACCACAACATCAAGGTGTATCAGATGGACATCAAGTGTGCTTTCCTATATGGCAAAATTCAGGAGGAGGTCTATGTATGTCAACCACCTGGTTTTGAAGACACATTCCATCCTGATCATGTCTACAAGCTTAATAAAGCATTGTATGGACTGAAACAAGCACCAAGAGCCTGGTATGAAACTCTCTCCACTTTTCTCTTATCCATTGGTTTCACAAGAGGTAAAATTGATAAAACCTTGTTTTTAAAATGGAAAGGAAAAGATTTAATTATTGTTCAAATATATGTGGATGACATCATTTTTGGATCCACATGTAACAAAATGTGTGAAGAGTTTAGGGAACTCATGACAGCAGAGTTTGAAATGAGTGCTATGGGTGAACTTCAGTGCTTCCTTGGTCTCCAAGTGAAGCAACTACAAAATGGCACATTCATTTATCAAAACAAATATGTGAAAAACTTGTTAACAAAATTTGAGATGAATGATTGTAAGCCATGTAGTACTCCCATGAGCACTGTCAAGCCACTCACTGATGATGACAAGGATGAAGTGGTTGATCAAACACACTATAGATGCATGATTGGGTCTTTATTGTACTTAACAGCATCCAGGCCAGACATTATGTTTGCAACCTGTGTGTGTGCAAGATCCCAGGCTTCACCTAGAAAGTCAAACCTTATTGCTGTGAAAAGGATATTCAGATACCTAAAAGGTGCTCCCACACTTGGTATCTGGTATCCTGCTAATGGAAACATTGAGCTTTCAGGTTATTCAGATAGTGATTTTGCTGGCTGTCACACCACAAGGAAGTCCACATCTGGAGGGTGCCAGTTTCTAGGGAATGCCTTAGTCTCCTGGCAAAGCAAAAAGCAAGCAGCTGTTTCAACTTCCACAGCTGAGGCTGAGTACATTGCTGCTGCAAGCTGTACAGCCCAACTCATGTGGCTTCAAAATCAACTACTGGATTTTGGGATAACTGCACTAAGGACTCCACTCATGTTGGATAGTCAAGCTGCTGAAAATATCATCAAGAATCCAGTCTCTCATTCAACCACCAAGCACATAGATATCAGACATCATTTTGTCAGAGATAGCTATGAAAAAGGTTTGATTACTCTGCTCCATGTCCCAACAGAGGATCAGTTGGCAGGTGTGTTGACAAAAGCTTTAGACACATCTACCTTCACAAATCTGATCTCTCGAATTGGTATGTTAAACATGGATTAAACAACAACAATGTTTTCAATAAAAACATTAAAATATTTTCAGAAAATCAAATTTTGCTTAAAATGACACTTTGGTTGAAAAATCTGTTTTAAACCACTGATCAGATAAAACAACCACTGTTGGTTGAAAAATCTGTTTCAAACATCTGATCAGATAAAACAACTGTTTTTCCATCAGTCTTTTGGTTTTAACAACAGAGGTTGGCAACAGATGTTTAACAAAAACAGCTGTAGGCCACCACATGTTTAAACCATCAGATGTTTGCCACGTCTGCTCTCAAAAGCAGAGTTTTGCCACATCAACAGTTTCACCAGAGGCTATAAAACCCTGTTTTTCCCCCAACAGCAGTTTTACTGTCTCATTGTATTCAAAATACTAAAACCGCCTTCGTCTTCCTCAAAACCCTTACTCAAAGTTCAGAACTTTAATACCCGAAATCCATTACAATGGATCTTCAAACAAAAGCCACCCACAATTTCCTTCCATATTTGGTTAAAACCGAAGATAACGTTCCATTCCATTCCACCATTGACATAATCACCAATTCTAAATACAAAAACATTTTAACTGCTGATGCTCCCATCCATTTAGAAACACTCCAAGAATTTTGGGCAAGTGCTGAAGTCTTGTTTCAAGATAAAAAGCCCACTTCCATAATTTCAAAAATTGGAGCCACCAGTATCGCCATAACCCCTGAAATCATATCCACAACCTTCTCACTGAATGACTTGTCAGGTATGGAATCCTTTCCTAAAACAGAGCTTCACACAGAGTTTCAGGAAAGAGGGTATGATGCACAAATGACTGGATCAACCTTATACAAAAAGTTTTTTCCTCCAGTCATGAAATTTTTCTTCCATACCCTTCTTCTCTGTGCCTCGGCCAAGACCACATCCTTCAATGAAATCCCATTGAGGATCCAATACTTGGGATATGCTATGTTGGCAGACTCTGACTTCAATCTTTCCCAGGGATTGTTTTTGGACTTGGTTTCAAATGTGAAAGCCATAAAATCTAGCTCAAACAATGCTTTTCTTCTCTACCCTAGAATCCTGAGTGTAATTCTACAAAAGATTTTACCAGAAAATGATTTTCAAAAGGGAGAGTCCTTTAAAATGAAAAGTTTAACTGATGAAACTTTCACAAGAATGCTGGGTTCTTCAACCCAAGAAAAAGTGTCAAAAGTGACAAAAGTTTCTAAAACACAACCAAAGAGGACAAAAACAACAACTGTTGTTGAAACCTCTGTTGGTGAGCCCACTGCTCCTGGTGATCATGGCACTTCATCCAGTGCTGTGAAACCCACACCAGCCACCAAAAGAAAACGTCCATCATCCAAAACCACCTCTACACCCAAAAAGGGACTTCTGGAAGATGAGATACCAGAAGCTAACCCTGTTGCATCACCAAAGCAACATGAAACCACTGTTGTTACTTCCTCACAACAGTTGGAGATATCTCAACCCAATCAAACTCCTCAAGAATCCTCACAAAAGGATCTTGTTGTAAGCCAAAGGGAACCTCATACTGAGGCATATGAGTCACTTGACCATATGTTTACAAGTCCATCTCCCAGGGCTAATCAGCTTCTTACTCCACCCACATCACCACCACATGTTCCACAAACCATGCAACCTCTGTTTGAGGCAATTGACAAAACTCAGGAGAACCCCAGTTCCTCTCCTTCACCTGTCACAGAGAGTATACCTCCACAAGTGACTGGGTTTGAGAAAAGTCAATCTGCTATCCCACAAACAGAAGAGGAGGCTACACTCCCTGAGTTCAATGTAACTCTTGGTGAGGTTTCAAGAGAAGCAGCCACTACTGCTGTAGAGACCATTGTCTCACAACAGGACAGTGGTTCCATAGATAAGACTTCCTTGAAGGCAACAACTGATGAGGCCACCATTGTGTCCCCAAAATCAGTTGAAAGTCCCCAGTACCAAGACAAAGGGGCAGCTGGTTCTCATTCCATGGATTCACCTCCTAGGACTAAACCAGTTAAAACTACCACTGGTAGGGATTCAGATGATCCTATTAACTTAGGTGATGAATCAAAACTACAAGAATTGACGGCTAAAGTTCAAACACTTGAATCCTCTGTTGCTGACATCAAAACTGATGTCAAGTCAATATTGGAAACATTGGGCAACTTTACAAAGAGTCAACCATCCACCTCTGATATTGCTAATGAGCTATGGAAATCTGTTTCCCCCATCATCATAGCTCACAGAAAATTAGCAGATCAGACACAAGAGACCTATATGACATTGATCAGAAACATGGTGGATGCCAGATTTAATGATACAAAGGCTGACATCAAGGTGATCAAAGACCATCTGCTGAAGACTACTGGCTCTGCCCCTACCACCATTCTCAGAGATGAAGATGATGATGAATTCACTGCTGATGATGCCAAAAAGGGGGAGAGTGGCAGAGATAGGCTGCCAAAGCTAAATCCATTTGGTGCACCACCCTCTCAAAAGGGTAAGCCAGCTGCTGACAAACCAGAGTCTACAAAATCAGCACCACAACAACAACAACCAAGTGTTCAAACCCCTGTTGCTGAACCAGCTAAAACCAGCAAGGCAAAGGAAGTTGATACCTCTGCCAATGAAAAGGCTGATAAAGCTGCTGAAGACAAACTGAGAAGGGCCGACACATTGGAAGCTAAAGCAGAGTTGTTGGTTCAACTCAAAAAGGAACAACAGCAAGAAGTGGAAGATGTGAGTTCCTCAAAAAGAAAGAAAATGCCAGCCAAACATACAAGGAAACCACCATCCAAGCTATCTTCTGAAACCACTGCTGCTGAAACCCCTGTTACCACAACAACTGCTACTACAACCACTGCTACCAAAACCACTGCCACCAAAACCACTGCCACCAAAACACCTGTTCCAACCAAACCAATCACCACACCATCAACTACCAAACCTACCACAACACAATCAACAACCAAACCTACCACAACACAACCAAAAACCCAAACATCTGCTGGTTCTACAAAAGGACCAACAGAGGTTAACCAAACCACTGCTTCATCCTCACCTTCACCAAAAATCATGTATAGCAGAAAAAGGAAATCCACCTTTGTTATACAAGATGAAAACATTCACACCACACCACCTAACACCCCAATCACACAATCCACACCTGTCCCAGCCATTCCACTTTCATCATACTCACCTCACACATCACAATTCAGATCCCACAGACCACCACCAACCATCACACCATTGGCTGAGAAGTATCCTCTTGAGCTGGATTTACTCAAGGGGGAACTTCAATCCTTCTATAATACTGATCAGCCATCAGATAGATCCTTCCCTTCTCTTAAAGGTTTCCCTGTTCCTCTCAACATTGATACTTATCTAAAATACAAGAGTGAACAGGCAGATGCTGTCATCAAAGAGAAGTGTAAAGGGAAGGATGACAGGACTGCTCAGGGCATCCATTCAGCAGAACTTAGCAAGTTGAGAAGGATTGAGGATTTTGCTAAGACCCTGAGCAATTCCATGTCTGCCATGCCTCTCAGCAAAGATATGGAGATGGAGGTTAGGGATTCTCTACTAGAACAGATCTTGGCCACCAAGCCTTACAAAGCAACCAAAAACCAATTCACAGGCTGGACCACACATGCTCTTAGAGAAGAACTTATAAGAATTGAGAGCATGGCCAAGAATCCTCCTACAAAGGCCTCTGCCCCTGATTTCAGTAAAGGGAGAGATCAAGCTAGAGCTCTAAAATTCAAAAGAATGAGACAAGAGCTAGTAGCTGCCAAGTATGGAGAGATGAGATCTGTTGCTAGATGGTCAGAAATCAGACTGATTGAAACTTACAAGAAATTGGAAGAAGAAAGAAAGACCAACCCTAGCCTACCAAGAAAACCTATCTATGATGATGCACCAAAGAGACCTCTACAGGCCTTTACACTTGACAGTTTACTGGAAACCTCTGATCTCTCCATTGCTGCTAGAAGACAGTTCAAGAAGCAGAAGGAGATGACAGAAGAGGAACAAAAACAGTTCACTGACACATTTGTAAAAGAGGGTCTCATCAACCAGATCAGATATTTCTCTGACCCTGTCACAGAGAAATTCAGAGAACTCATTGGCAGGCCTCCATCACCCAACTCATCAAGAATAAAGATGCATCCCAGTCACTCCTCTGATTCTAAAATTCTAAAATGGAAGTCAAACAAAGACACCCATGAATTGACATTGCTCAGATCAGATGGTAGTGTTCAGAAGCTAAGCATGGATGATGCACCTGGCCTATGTGCTGAAGATCTCCAAACTCTTCTGAATTTGACACTGGAAAGAGATGTTGAAGACCTCTTCTCTCTAAGCTTTGAATTGCAACTCAAAGGCCAAATAACAGAAAGTCTGATGAGAAATAAAGATCAAGAATAAAGCAGAGTTTTGGCATCATCTGTTCTAGGGGGAGATTGTTGGGTCTGCTGACATGGAGAAGAACAGATGATTGAAAAGCCAAAATATACTAAGTGTTGATCCAATAAATAAAACAGTTGTTATAAAGAAACTTTCCCCAAAAGACTGTTGATTCCTAACTGCTGCTGCTTCAATCAACTGTTAAAGACAACTACTGTTTGATGAAAGGTCTGATGAACAAACGTCTGAAGAATAAAGGTCTGATGAAGAACAACTGCTGATCAAAGAACTGAAGAACAAAGGTTTGTTGAACCAACAACACTTTGGTTCAACAGATGATAGAAGACATCAGAGTTTTACTTTACAGAGTTTTGTATTATCAGTGTTTTCAATGTAACAGTGTTTATAGTTAGCAGATGTTAGAAGTTGTTAGTCAGTTAGAGGTCGCTGTCTTAGGTGACGTCAGCACTGATCGTCAGAGGTTTGAGTCTGTCTATAAATAGAACAGTACTTGCACTGTTCTATTTATCACTCGTCATTCTCTTTCAGACAAACATTCTCTGAGTGATCAGGCTGAGGTGGAGTTTACTTGTACAATTGTAATCTTTCAATTAATGAAAGCTTTCGATTAAAAACAATTATTCTCCATGTTTTGATTTATAGTTTATTCCGCTGCACTTTCCATTTATATTTCATTTCATTTGTTCATACTTAATCAAACAAATCAAAACAACCTAAACTCAGATCCTAACATGTATGAACCGGTTTCGGTTTGGTTTGGCCCCGGTTTTCCCAGTTTGAAAGACCGGTTTCGGTTCGGTTCGGTTTGGGTTCGTGAACCAATTCATGCGTACACTTTTTTTATGAAAAGGCATCATAATTATTTTTTTTACGCACAATTCGACTTTTATATATTCTTACAATCTTTTTAAGCTGTATAGGTATATATTTGTATGTGTAGAAACATTTTTATATAATTTTGTGATATATAATTTTTTTATATAAAATTGCAATTTTTTTTAATAAAATGTAGTAATTACTTAATTTTGTTTGATACAATTCTCAAATGCTTTATAATATAATATGGATTATAGATATAGATTAATGGTAATTGAAGGTTATGATAAAAGAATGTGTATAAGTAGGTTTGCATGAAGGGTAGAAAGGGAAAAAATTACGTGACATTTAGGTTTTAAGCATGAGACTTTTCCTATGTCATCTTAAAATTCAGGTAAAATGATATTTGTAGACATCTCCCCTCCTTTATAATATAGTACTAGTGGGAAACCCGCGCATTGCTGCGGGACGGTGTGAATTCATTTTAGGATCGTAAACACGAAACGTGATTTCGCGAATACCAACCGTAGGGTGCGGAATCCCCTCCGGTTATGCAAAATGATTCAGAAATAATCAGTAACGATCGTGGTGAAAACAGATAACGAATCACCGAGCAATTTCCATAACTTTACTCGTGTATTAGATCAAATCAAGAATATTACAAATAAAAAACCTAGACCTAATACAGAGAATCACACAAACTGGGGAAAAGCTCAAATGATCAACCCTTTTCAAAATAACTAACTTTTCCCTTTATATAGGCATTCCATTCGACCCCTCGTGGGTTCGAATGAATCCTTCTCTTCTACATTCAACCTAACTATTTTTCCTCGACATTTAGGACCGGATCACTAGCTGGGGACATCTTGGTTTAAAAAAGCGCGCCTCAGGCGCGCTTGAGGCGCCCGAGGCGCTAGGAAAGCGCTTTTTTGGCCTAAGGCGCTAAACTACATGAAGCGCTGTGAGGCGCGAGGCGCCAAGGCGCTTGAGGCGCCGCCTCAGTCAAAATTAGGGTTTTTTTGGGCCAAAAATCCAAATCAGGTTTTTTTTAAGTTTTTTAAGTGTGTTTCGGCTTAAGTGTTTATTTAATGAAGTGTTTAAGTGTGTTTATAATTATGTTATTGTTTTTAGGATTGATTAACAAGTAGGATATGTAGTATTTACTTGTATAAATATTTTTTTTACTCTTTTTTACCTTGGGCGCCTCACATACGTGAAGCTCTCGCCTCGCGCTTTAAGCACCGCGCCTCGGATTTTGGAACCAAAACGCCTCGGAGCGCCTCACGCTTTTTTAAACCAAGGGGGACATACATGAATAATGCACTTACAATCTCCCCCTTGGACCTAGCTAGTGATGTACCGAATCAGAAAGTTATCAGTTCTTCAAGTCTTGCATTCATCATCTTGAACGACTTGAAAACTTTTCATTTTCTTGCACGTTTGTGTCGAGGTTCTTGTCTATCTCTGCAGTAAGCTTTGAAATCTCAGACAGACTCAAGAAATCTTGGCTTTATCATTTGTTGGTCCAGAGATGAAGATAGAAAACAATCTTGAATTATTCGATCTTCAATCATTTCTTTTACAACTTCTGACTAGTTTCTGTTGTTCTGGTGATCTTGATGTTCAGGTTTGGGTCTTGTTCAGTTACACACTTTGTCGATGAGTCTTGAGTAGTGCACCTGTTGTGTTTGATTCTGCAGAAAAATTTACTAAAATCTGCACAAACTACAACTAGCGTTAGACACGACAAAAATCTCGGAAGTAATCTTTACATCCAATTTGATCCTCAATAATTATCCCTCTGAACTATTAAACATTTTCAATATGCACCAGAAACTTGAAAATTTGCAATTTAATTTCTCTTTTATAACTTTTGAGTATCTGAGCATTCACATCAAGTATTCCAACATCGGTTATCGAAAATAAAGTTGAAACAAAACATTTTGATTTTTCAAAATTTATGCTAAAACACACCAAAAATCTTTTTGAAATTTTCAAATAGATTTTCATAAAAATAAAGTCAACTATTTTTGTGAATTTTCTGGTAAAAGGATCATATCAGTATTAAAACAGTCAGTCAAAACTCTATTTGATCAATTTTCTGTTTTTGACATTGAGCATCCTACAACCATTACCAGTATGTTTGTCCATTTAAACCCAAAATTATCATTCGTTTTTCAGCAGTTTAGATACGTTATAGTAATATTAGATACTGAATAATCTATGGGCCCCGCGCACGCGACACATTCCCGTATCAAGAATTGCACAAAGCTTCATCGTAACGCGTGATTATATTGTAGTTATCCGTTAGTTACAAGATATGAGGCACAGAGGTGATAGGTTAGCAAATTAATGCTTCAAAGCGACTTGTGCACTCTACCAGGGTGAGGACTAATATCATACATGATTTTCATCATAGTATTGATACGATGCATTAGATAATCTTTGATTATCATCACACATGTTAAGTTCCTCATTCGGTAACTTAAGGTTTTGGCTTTATTAGCTCTTTTAATAAGATTTCCTGACCGAATCTAGGTCTGTAAATCAATGCAGTAAAAGATCAGTTTGGCCATCCCTAGATAACTTTCAATATAACAACTCGAAACCTCTGATTTTGGCAATATATCAAACGAAATTTCGGTACTAAGACCATATGCCAACGATATGTTAATCCACATGATTATCAGTAATTGATTTTAAGTTTATATCACCATACTAAACTTTAAACTTTGATTTCAAGCCTACCAATATATAATTGTAGTGGCTACTCAATGTTGTTACTTCATTTTGAGTAGTCTGACAGTCCACTGATGTACTAATTTTGATTTTTTTGAAATTTTCTCCCCCTAAAAATCTAAAAATAAGCATATTTTTGGATTTTTAAACGTTAAGTTGCGAAACAAATTGAATTTTATCTAAGCCGATTTTAAGCTCAAAATCCAACTCAATAAAAGTTCTCAAGCGAAAACAAACTGTAGCATTTCATTTTGAGCTCGATTCCAAATTGAAACCAGAATAACTTAAATAACCCATTAAACCAGAATAACTTAAATAACCCATCCTGCAGAAGGCTTCTTTCGGCTTACGCAACACCTTTTTACCCATTCAAATGGTCTAAATGGGTACCAAAAAAAGTTAATTTAATGGCTTGGAGAGCGGAACAAGATCGATTACCAACGCTGGAAGGATTGAGGCGAAGAAACATTGGCATTCAAGATGAAAGTTGTAAGCTTTGCGGTACAGGTTCGGAATCATCAATGCACATCTTTTCGTGGACTGTTATGTTGCAGCTAATATATGAAATAAAATCAGCATATGGTGTAAGATACAACCAATATTCGCATTCGAGATGAAAGATTTACTAGAGACACACAAGGCTAATGGATTGGGAAAGGTTAAGAAAAAGGCGATTCAAGCGGTGATCCTCACGGCTTGTTGGGTGATATGGAAGAAGCGAAACGACAAAATCTTCAACGGGAGAAACGCATCATTGGAAAAAATAATGAGCGACATACAATCGATATCATTCAATTGGGTACGGAATCGAGCAAAACTCGAAGACATTGACCGGAACAAATGGAGAAACTTTGAAATTTAGAAATCATGAAATAGGTATAACTTGTAATCGGGTGTTGTTTTTTTTTATTGTCCTCTAACTAGCAACTTGCTATTAGTCGACGTGTACATATTGGGATCGATTGAAATGAAATTTGCCGTTCAAAAAAAAAAAATACCGTATCATTTCCATCTCCGCTATCAAAACTCTAAAAAAAGTCAACTTCTACAATAAATATTATAATCACTAAAATGTCAAAATCACCCTTCTAAACTTTACCAAAAGTCTCAAACTATACCAAAGACCACCTGCCACCAAAAACAATCCCCAAAATCTTACCTCCTCCAAATACACCAAATCTATCCAAAAATAAACACTCACACATCCGTACCCTCAAAAAAACATTCAAGATAATCAGTCACACCACCCCAAGGGCAAAACGGTAATTTCACACACCCTTTTATTTCCTTATTATTAAATCTTAATCTTTCTTCAAATGTTGACTGTTAAAAGTCAAAATTAAATAGCATACAACACAACAATGGGTTAAGCCCTTTAGGGTTTTTTACTATATTCGGAATAATAATATTAATAATAATAATAATAATATTAATCAGTACGATTATCAGTGACAATGGCGGGAATCGTTTCAACAAATTGCTAATTTTCCCGCCACAATTTTCAATAGCTTTTTAAACAATGCATTCTAAAATTATTTAATTAATTCGTTCCCTCCAATTCGATATCTGCTTCTTATAATACACATTTCAGCTTCGAATTTTTAGTTTAAATTTATTGTTTCAAACATAAATATTTCCTGAAAATCAGACACTTTTTGTTATTTATTTTTTATTTTTTATATTTTTTAATTGAAACCGGAAAATGGGGACGGCGAGATTATTAGAATCCGAAGAAGGTGGTGCCGTGAAACCAACAGGTCAGAATTGTTTACACCGATTTTAGTTTTTTTTTTATGTTTTTATAAATTTATTTAGGTGTCATTAATATTAATTAGTTAATTACAGTTTTTGCATGCATTTACTTTTATTAGAGAGAGACCGTATCAGATTTAGAGAGAGAAAGTGTTATCAGATTTAGAGAGAGAAAGACAGAGTGAGAGATTTTTTTTTTCTTTTATAAATCCTGTTTTGCATTGCAATTGCAAACACATGGTTTAGTGAGGACTAATTGGTATGATGCATGTTTTTTTGTTTCTTTTTATTTATTTATTTATTTTTTGCAGATTTGGTTATGAGGAATAGGTTTTGATTTAAACATTAAATTTGTGCTGATAATGTTTTGGAATGCATTGTTTTTGATTAATGTGTGTTTAGGTGTAATGATATCTATACAGAAGTAGCTAAGGATGTAGCAAAGTGTGTGTAATTGTTATAGGAAAGAGAGGTTTGGATTAAATGTATGTTTTTTTTTGCATGATTAGAATATAATTTGTGTGTTTTTAGGTAAGTGTTTTGTTTAGGGTTAGATTAGACAAGCGGAGCTAGGGGTGATCCCGAAAATGTTTCAGGGCTGTCTTCCCGAGAGGAAAAAGGCGGTTGACGTGGACCTCTGTTATCGCTCCAGTCACTAGCTCCTGCAAAACAACCACCGTTAGTCTCGCCATGGAGGACGCGGGGATTCTCCGTGACCATCCTCCGGCGTGAGGATAAGTCTCTTATTTGGAAGGGAGAACCGATGATTAAATGAGAGAATGAGCAGAGAATGTAGATGTGTATGTGTATTCAATGTGTCTTACCTCTTTTGGGGCTTAAGGTTTTATGCGCTGCACATTCTCCGACCCTCTCTCTCTCTCTCTCTTCATCGTGGGCCTTGTACCCGTTGTACCGGGTATGGATGATATCTGTCAGGTCTGAGGGTGGTTGGTACCTGTTCAGGCCGCCCTTCCTTCCCTCCGTCAGGTTTCAGCCACGCCTGCATTAAATGCAGATTACTGGCTGAGTGGGAAACCCATGTGCTGGGCCTGGTTAATGGGCCTTTGTGACGTCTTTGGAGTCTGGCTCCTAGCTGATCTGGGCCTTGTCGTTATTGGGCCCGGTCTGGCTACGACCCGTCAAGGGCCGTGAGGAGGTGTTTCATGCACATCTAGGTTAAATAGAGTTATTAAGAGATTATGCATGCTTTACTTGATATAAAAGTTTATATGTAAGGTAAATGGGATAGATAGAAAATTTGGCCGTCTATTAAGCTTACGTGGTTGTACATTGAGCAATGTTGCATGTGCTTGTAGCTCTTGGCTCATGTCTCGACTCTTGCATGCCACGCTTTAAAGCCAAGGGCAACATTTGGATTTTACTACTCTTTGTAATTTATTTCTATACATATTGCAAAATTTGGAAGTCGGCTATAGTGGTGGTGTTAGGCGACAAGGAGAGGAGTTTTCCTATGAATTTGTGCGAATGTGGAGTAGGGGTAGTTTATGTTATGACAATTTTCACACATATAAGATAAGCACATGCTTTATGGAGATAATTTGAACTATTTAGTTTGTGTGTGAACTGTGAAGTATTCCAATCTTTACAATTCAACTTGTGTTGATGCAATATAGTTAATTCTTACTTCTTGCTACTCTGCATGGTCTGCCAAGCCGCAAACAAATTGCATACGGTTTATATTACTTACCTTGTTGGACTAGAAGCTTTGAATAATGCAAGATATACATCAGTGCAGTATCTTGCACCTTTTTAATTGCAGATGTACTTTTTAAAATCAGTTATGATTGCATTAAGTTATGGAGCGCTTAAATGTAAATATTTTAGAACGCAGATTGAAGGGATGGATTTTATGTGCTTTCCTTTTACTTGGGGGACCTGTATTTATTTTGAGTTTGGTTCAGCGTTGAGTCAATATAGTTGCGAGTAACTGTTGTGCATGTATGAATCTAGAGAGCTTAATGATACCATATAAAATGGACGCGTAATTCTCGTGATATTCTTTCTACCTTTTTTTTTGTGTGAGAATGTTTTCACTTCAAGCATGATGGGCCCAAGTGGGAATAGATAACGTAGAATGTAATATTTGAACACCAGAGACAATCATCATATGTTTCCATAACTGCTGAACATAACAGGAAAGATGGATACTCAGACAAAATGTAAACTTTAGTAAATTTTAAGTAACGTATATCTTGAAAATAGATTTACTTAATCAGTTTGAAGGTTATATATAATGTAATACAAGAAATAGTTAACAACAGGCGTCTAGTTGTGCCTAGTTTAAATTATATTGCAATAATTTGGTTTTATATTGCGCAAAGAGTGTTGTAATCTTGAATTGAACACCAGAATAATGTTAAATAGAGTAACAAACCAGTCTTAGCTAAATGTAATGGGCCATTGCTTTAGATAGGTATTAAAACATATATTTTTACAATGGTATTTTCTGAAGTTGCGGTTATATAGCTGCTTAACCTTAACCTTTTTGTGCCAATTCATAGCCAAATTATTAAGCTGGAACATTAGACATTTTATTTGAGAATTATTTTTGCCTTACCTTACTGTTGCCGTTCTCCTTGAAGATGATATCGTCTCGGATTATGCTAGTCTTGAATTTGACGAATTTGAACTTGATATGATGTGGTTAGGTTAAGAAATGCAATTTGATGTTGCAGACTTAAGTTTCTCATCGGAAAATGCCTTACTGATCTATTTTACTTTACTTTTATTTCTTTCCAAAACTGAATTCGGTATTTTTTTTAATTGCATTTGTTTGCTGTTCTTCTATTCTGTATGCTTTGTTTTAATTGCAATCTGCTTTTCTGTGTGGGTTAAGTTGTACTGTTCTGATTTCTGTTATGAATATCTTTGTGGATTATACTGCAAAACTAAATATTATTTTATTAAAAAAAAGTCACTGTCCTTTAAGTTTTCTAACTTTTGAAACTTATTTTTTGGGTTGCAGAAATGAAGAAAAAAGGAAAACAAGCCAAGTCAACATCTGAGGTGTCTGACATTACAGCTGAGGTTAAACCAAAGGCTGCTACAAAACTTAAACAAAAACGAGGAAGATCAGACAGCAGTGAAAATGCTCCAGCTCCTAGAAAAATGCCAAAACGGGCTGCATCGTGCACTAGTTTCAAAAGCAAGCCGGTCCGTTTGTCAGATAAGCATGAAACAATTGAGAACAAAAAGGTCCAAGTGGTTGAAGAAGAAATAGCAGCTCTAAGTTTGATACCCGGACCAGATGATCCACGGCCCAATAGAAGATTGACAGATTTCATCTTTCATGATGCTGATGGGAACCCACAACCCGTTGAAATGCTTGAAGTGGATGATCTATTTATCTCGGGCCTAATATTGCCCTTTGAGAAAGTGGAAAAAGAAAGGGAAGCAGGAGTTAGGTGTGAAGGGTTCGGGCGTATTGAAGATTGGGCAATCTCAGGATATGAAGACGGGTCTCCTGTCATTTGGGTCTCCACAGATCTTGCTGATTATGACTGTGTTAAGCCTGCTGGAAGTTACAAGAAACTATTCGGGCTCTTTTATGAAAAGGCCCGTTCATGTGTTGAAGTCTACAAACGGTTGTCAAAATCTTCTGGGGGTGACCCGGATTTGAGTTTAGATGAGTTACTTGCTTCACTTGTTCGCTCAATGAGTGGGAGTAAAAACTTTCCTCACGGGGCGTCTATCCGGGACTTAATCATTTCATGGGGCGCGTTCATTTATGAGCAACTTGTTGGGCTAGATGATGCACCAAACAGTACTGATAAACTGTTTGTTGAATTACCTGCTCTTGCTGCTTTGAGAGATGAAAGCAAGAAAAAAGAAGACTTTGTAGGGATGAATGTATCAACTAATGGATCAATGAATGCACCTTTGAAGATCGGAGATGGAGAAAAAACTGAAAAAGTCAACATGTCAAAAGGAAAACATGTTGCTGATGAAGATGAAGACACGAAGTTGGCTCGGGTTCTGCAGGAAAATGAAAATTGGCAATCAATGAAGCAAAATAAAAGGCCAAGACATGCCACTACTTCATCAAGCAAGTTATACATTCAAATAAATGAAGATGAAATAGCAAATGACTATCCACTCCCTGCTTATTACAAAACTAGCATTCAAGAAACCGATGAATATTTACTCTTTGATGACTTTTTTGATACGGTTGACCCTGATTATCTTCCAAAGAGCATGCTTCATAACTGGTCACTTTATAACTGTGATTCGAGGTTGATTTCTTTAGAGCTTCTTCCTATGAAGCCATGTGCAGACATTGATGTCACCGTGTTTGGGTCTGGGATAATGACAACTGATGATGGAAGTGGATTCTGTTTTGATAATGAACCTATTACTGCTTCTGGTTCTTCCTCTGCTGCACAGAATGAAGATGGCATTCCTATTTACCTGAGCGCTATAAAGGAATGGAAAATTGAATTTGGTTCGTCGATGGTTATCATTTCAATTCGAACTGATATGGCCTGGTAAGTTCTTGGTTTAAATTTTCTGTTTCAAACATTTAGGTGGTGTTTGGTTTCCATTTGAGCATCATTATGTGTATGAGTTTGGTAACACGATGGAACGGGAACGAAAACCTCTTAAACCAGTTTATTCAACATGTTAGATAATAAAAGCTTGTAAACATGTTTCACACTGTTGATTTTCATAAAGTTCAATAAGATGAAAAAAAAAAAAAAATCCTTTATTGAATATGTTTGTGTCTTGTGTTTGTTTCAGGTATAGGCTAGGAAAGCCGTCAAAGCAATATGGCCCGTGGTATCAAACAGTTCTTAAGACAGCAAGGCTTGCTATTGCCATCATCACATTGCTGAAAGAGCAAACACGTGCATCAAAGTTATCATTTTCTGAAGTCATAAAAAGATTATCAGAGTTTGACAAGAATCACCCTGCTTACATATCTTCAAACCCTGTGAATGTGGAGAGGTACGTAGTGGTTCATGGACAAATTATTTTGCAACAATTTGCAGAATTTCCAGATGTTACAATCAGGAAATGTGCATTTATTTCTGGTCTGGAGGGTAAAATGGTGGAAAGACATCATACCAAATGGACGGTTAAGAAAAAAACAATCGAGACAAAGCAAGCAAACTTGAACCCGAGAGCAGCAATGGGGCCCGTTGTCTCAAAACGAAAGGCTATGCCAGCTACAACGACGCGGTTTATTAACAGAATTTGGGGTGAGTTTTACTCTAATTACTCGCCGGAAGAGGTAAAAGAGGGTGATTCTATTGATGTGAAGAAAGATGAAGAAGAAGAAGATGAACCAGAAGAAAATGAGCAGGAAGATTGTGAAGAACCCGAAGAAGAAAACAACACCCTTCCTGTACAAGTACCCGAGAAACCACATTCCGCTGTAAAAGAAAAGAAACCCTGCGGGTCAAAAACCGGCATCAAATGGGTTGGAAAAGCGGTTGGGAATATGGCTAATGGTAATGCACTTTATAAAGAGGCAGTTATTCGGGGTGAGGTGGTTGGGTTAGGTAGTTCGGTTCTTGTGGAAGATACTATTTATTATGTTGAATATTTGTTTGAAGATTCCGATTCTAGAAAATTTGTTCATGGGCGGTTGATGTTAAGAGGTTGTGAAACTGTTCTTGGCAATATAGCAAACGAGAGGGAAGTGTTTTTGACTAATGACTGCGTTGAATTTGAGCTTGATGATGTCATACAACCGGTGGTGGTTCAAATCAGAACAATTGCGTGGGGTCATGAGCATCGGAAAGCTAATGCTAATTTTGATAAAATGGATAGAGCAAAAGCTGAAGATAGGAAAAGTAAAGGTTTGCCTGTTGAGTATTATTGTAAGAGTTTATATTGGCCTCAAAGAGGTGCTTTCTTTTCTCTAAAAACGGACAAAATGGGACTCGGAAATGGGATTTGTTACTCTTGTAAGATCACAGACAAAGAAAAGAAAACAGAGATTTTTGAGGTAAATGAATCGAAGACGGGTTTTACTTATATGGCTACTGAATACCGTGTTGATGATTTCGTTTATGTTGGTCCACATCACTTTGACTCGGATGAAAGGGGTAACGAAACTCATAAAGGTGGGAGAAATGTAGGGCTTAAAGCATATGTTGTTTGTCAACTAATACAAATCGAGTCCCCCAAGAGTTTAAAACGTGTCGACCCTGAATCAGTTTCAGTCCAAGTTAGAAGATTTTACAGGCCTGAGGATTTGTCTTCTGACAAAGCGTACCGGTCTGACATTCAAGAGGTAACTTATAATAAAATAAAGAATTAAATTTTATGAAATCACATATCTTGCTGTTCTGTTAATAACATCAAATTTATTTTCAGGTATATTACAGTGAAGAAACGCTTAAACTGTCAGTGTCCGCGTTAGAAGGGAAGTGTGAAGTTAAAAGGAAGACGGACCTTTCTTTTCTGAACAGCACTTATATTGTCGATCATGTATTCTTTTGTGAACGTCTGTATGATCCAGATAAGGGATCACTTAAGCAGGTATGTAATGGGTCAAAACAGGCTGTGTTCATTCTAGACAATTTTCGCAAATATACACTCCGAGTAGAGTTTGACCAATTTGATGTTTTTCCACAGCTACCGGTTAACATAAAGTTTAGTTCTCCTAAAGAAGACTTGGTTGATGAGGCTGCAATTAGAAAGAGAAAAGGGAAGTGTAAAGAAGGGGAAAGTGATAACGAGATGACTGACAACCAACAGAGTTCCACTGCAAACAATCGCTTAACGACATTAGATATTTTTGCTGGTTGTGGTGGCTTATCAGAAGGTTTACAAAAAGCCGGTAATTACCTTTTCGCTACATAAAACTCTTAATCTTATTTGTGTCTCAGTTAAGTTTAACTAATAGAATATTATGTTTACTTACAGGGGCATCAGTAACCAAATGGGCAATTGAATATGAAGAACCTGCTGGTGATGCATTTAGGCTTAATCACCCTGATGCACTGGCATTTGTGCATAATTGCAATGTCATACTAAGGTTCTAAAATCATTTTAATTAAATTCTAGTCAACTTTAATTGTCTGCATTTCTAATGACTGTTTGAAATACAGGGCCATTATGACAGCGTGTGGGGACACTGACGACTGTATTTCAACTTCTGAGGCTGAAGAAATGGCTGCAAAACTTGAGGAAGATGAGATTAAAAATTTACCTAGACCTGGACAGGTGGATTTCATCAATGGAGGCCCTCCATGCCAGGTACTCATTACTCATTAGTCATTTCTAATACAAACCTCCAAATATGTGAACCCAAACATGACATGGGTATTCACGGGTTGCCATGAACATGACTTGTTGAACCTGAATTTTTATATTTATTTATTTATTTTATTTTTGCATACTATTACTACTACTTTAAAATAAAAACTGACAAAAAAAAAAAAACAAAAATGTATATAACACAATTAGTTTAAATTATAAAAGTCGATGTCAATTTTTTTTAGATTTAACATTTGGCATATAACCCAAGCACTTTAAGTTATAACATAAAGCATGTTTAAACTTTAAACAGTACCCGAATCCAACATATGTGTGGGTTTGATTGACCCAAACATGACCTGAACTCATTTAGGCTAAACCCAAACTCACGAATTTTGTGTTAAGTTCGTGGCGTGCCATCAATTCACACCTGTAATGAAAATAAGTACATGGATTGACTTTTAAAATATCTGCAGGGGTTTTCTGGGATGAATAGGTTCAATCAAAGCACATGGAGCAAGGTTCAGTGTGAGATGATATTAGCATTTTTGTCATTCGCTGAATATTTTCGTCCCAAGTATTTTCTGTTAGAAAATGTGAGGAACTTTGTGTCTTTTAACAAAGGACAGACGTTTCGTTTAACTCTGGCTTCATTGCTTGAAATGGGCTACCAGGTACATAATTATGTTTTCTTCAAGAAGTTTTTAAAATTTGTGACATAACTTCTAAAAAAATCTTATGCACTTCATTTTGGTTTAAAAAGCGCACCTCAGGTGCGCTTCATGCACATCTAGGTCAAATATAATTAAAGTTATGGTATGTAAAGTGTTGATATATAAAGACAAAACGGATGAAGAGATTATGAATGGTTTACTTGATAAAAAAGACTGATATGTAAAAGAGATGAGTTAGATGCGGCTTTTGGTTGTACATAGAGAAACACCTCACACCTTGGCTTTATGGACGTAAAGCCTCTGAGAGCCTTGTGCTTTCTAAAACCGAGCATTTCCTTCTTGTTAACCGTAATAGTTAACAGATTATCTCAACAGTTTTTGTTACTAAACGTTTCCTACTAATTGTAGGTGAGGTTTGGAATACTAGAGGCTGGAGCTTTTGGTGTATCGCAATCACGCAAACGGGCTTTCATATGGGCTGCTTCTCCTGAAGAAATACTACCCGAGTGGCCTGAACCAATGCATGTATTTGCCAGCCCAGAACTTAGGGTCTCACTAAATAGTAATACACAATATGCTGCTGTTAGAAGTACTGCAAGTGGGGCCCCTTTCCGTGCAATTACCGTTAGAGACACAATTGGTGAGCTTCCTGAGGTTGGAAATGGTGCATCTGCAACTACTATAGAGGTACATCTTTGCCTATTATTATTTATAATCTTTTGTCTTTTTTAATATTATATTGTTGTCACAAAGCATCTTAGTCATTGAATATGTGTACAGTACAAAACCGAGCCTATATCTTGGTTTCAAAAGAGAATCCGGGGCGATGCATCGGTTCTGACAGATCATATATCAAAAGAAATGAACGAGTTGAATGTGATTAGGTGTCAAAGAATCCCCAAACGTCCTGGTGCTGACTGGCGAGACCTCCCTGAGGAAAAGGTACATAAAAAAGTACAAATTTGAATTCCTTATGGTTCAGTTTGTATAACAATAATATTTAATTTTCTTGCAGGTCAAGCTATCAACTGGGCAAATGGTTGATCTTATTCCCTGGTGTTTACCAAACACAGCCAAAAGGCATAACCAATGGAAGGGTTTATTTGGAAGACTTGACTGGGAAGGAAATTTCCCAACTTCTATTACTGACCCTCAGCCTATGGGTAAGGTTGGGATGTGCTTTCACCCCGATCAGGATCGGATTTTAACCGTTCGTGAATGCGCTCGATCTCAGGTACACAATTTACTTTATGAATTCAATAGTTTCTTTTTTCGGGTAATGGAATAACAAATTTTATTGATAATAAATGAAAAAAGTAAAAGACAATCAGACCCCCATGGTATTCCTTGGGGGTAAGTACCAAGTATGGTTGCTCATTATTCGAATCAGACTAAAAAAAAACCAAAATTCCAGCGGAATCGAATTTGAGTTTTTTTTTTTTTTTTTGAAATTTTGAAATTTTGATTCGTATTTGTGGTTTTCATACTAATTTGACCTGACATTCGAATTTGAGTTCGATTTATATAAACATTTTTTTAAAAAGATGCATATATGTTTATTTATTACATACATATATATTAATTATTATTAATTTTCTTCTTGTATTTCAGTTTATTCGAATCAGCCTGAATTCTAATTGGTTTTTCGAAAGCAAACTAATTTCAAAAGTTAAAAATTTGAGTAATCCTATTTTGAATGACCCAAAAACAACCTGATGAAGGATACTGAAGTATCAAGCAAAAAGAAAGTAGCTATTCACCTACGAATCTTTATATGATCAACATAACTAGTCAATGCATTATGTACTTTTCTTGATTATGCGATGCAGGGGTTCCCCGACGGTTACAAGTTTTCTGGTAACATCCAACATAAGCACAAGCAGATTGGAAACGCGGTTCCTCCTCCATTGGCATATGCATTGGGTAGGAAACTCAAGGAAGCGATTGAAGCAAAAAACAAGACAGTTGAATAAGTCAGCGTGTAATTGTGCATGGCTGAATGTATATACAAGTGAACTAGTTTGTAACTTCATGCAGAGTTTATAATTCTTGATACTCGTCCTTGTCTTCTTCGCATTTCTTAGCATTTTTATAAATATCTAGAGAACATTCTTGCCTTGATCTTGTTGTGCTTAGTTCGTGGATGTTTCATTGGATTGAACACAAACACGACTTAGTTATATCTACATATATTTAATACATGTAACTAGATTATTCACCGGGTACTTCTCGGATAGATAAATCTAATACGAAGTGACAAAATGTATGTGCTGTAAAGGGAATAGGTCGTTTTTATAGGAATTCTTTTAAAAGTATCAACACTTGATAATTACTAAAATCTACTAATTTTACGTGTCCACATCTTGCTTGAGTGAAGTCTATACAACTTTATCACTTCCTCAGACATTCTAAAGTTGTGATGTGAAATTGTGAAAAAAAAAAACACCCAAATTGTGTTTTCTATAGCACTATGGTGCTCGTTGAACAATAATATAACGCTCGTTAATTTGGTTTAATTTTTTTTAAATGTCGTATAAAAGTTACTAACGTTTAAAAATTGTGAGGGGAAGATAAGGAAAAGATAAGGATAAAAATATTAATTAATATAAGAAATTTTAAAATAATAGTCAGTAGTTATCTTTATTTAAAATATAATTAAAATGACTTTGAAAGAAAAATCAAGGGGGGTGAACTATGAAGGCCTCACATAGTGTCATGTGGCATACCTCTTTTCGTTTATGCAAGTTGTTTTGCTTACTAAATGTTTGGTGGTTCAATTGGTATGGATTTTGTTGTTAAATGCAAAATATCATATAAGGCTTTTAATGTAACGCAATGAGGGATACATCAACTAAGTAAAGTTTGATTTGACAAAAATTATAAACAAAGACTGAAATCAAATGAATAATACCGAATTTATTCTTTGGTAAGGTCTAATTAACCCAAATTTGTTCGCTTTACACCAGTTTGACCCTCAGGGTCTAGTATTTATTGAATGATGCTAGAGGTTTTGTATTCAAATGAAGATAGATTTAAAATATTTTTTTTTTTTGGATTATTCAACATCACTTAATGTTCAAATTATAGTTAACAGGAGTCACCTAAGTCAAAGTAAGAGAGTTGCTTGCTTTTATTTTGCAAATGGTGTTAACCCTTTTTTATGTAATTTTAATTTTGATGTTTGATGTTTATGAATGTGGATGGTATGGTACTAGTTGTATTTTGGTTTGACATTTAAATTGAAATAAATTAATTCATATAATAATAAATATCATTTAATATTCAGAGACCATGTTTTCTTTATTATTTCCTTTTTTTCTTTGATGTTTTTAACAAAATAATAAACGCTTAAATGGATTGAATTGATCTTTAGGTTTCCAGTTGTTTGTTAGGGTAAACGAGCGTAGGTGGGAGGCGCTTACACGGCTGAATTTGTCATTTGTAAAATAACATATGAAACTAGTAAAATGGTACACATGTTTGATAAGTTATAAGTTACACTTGTTAATAAGTTAGGACTAAATTGTAACAGTGGTGTTGTTTTTATTACAACCCCACATTAAATATTAGTTAGCACATATTACAAATGTGGATTTTTGTTTACTCACATTAATTCAACACCAGTTGCATTTAGGAGTCCTTCACATGTGGTCTAGTGGTTAGTGACCAAAGATTCCTTTGCGATATCTACGGTTCGATCCCCACAGGCAACATATGGGGGACATTTGCTAAGTGATGGTCGAAACTAGCCTGCTTGCAAGTGCCAGGTTCGATTCTGATAGCCCTCCGGTTTTCTACTACTGTGCATTTACTTCAGAGAGGCTTGCCTCTTGTGGAGGGTGCAACATCTGTCAAGTGGCAGGTGGTGGGAAATTTTCCGGGTGGAAGCCTTAGTGCCCCTTATGCGCAGCCTTGACTCGCTTGTGGGCCGGCCACTCTCGTGTCAGCGTGAGCCCGGTTAAGACAATATAGTCTGACTAATGAAGAGTTGCTAGGGGACTCCCCTTCTAGGGTTTGTGATGATCTCTACCACAACATAGAAAATTCGCCTTCCAAAAAAAAGTTGCATTTAGGAAACAAAAGTCATTTTTTAACGTGGATGGAATAAATGCTACCCCTGTTTCTTATTTTACATTTGAACTAATTTTTTATATGTTACACATCTATGCAGTCTTTGTGACCTATATTAAGTTTGATAGTCCTGAAAACTAGGCTACATATTCTAATCGTTGGAATATGTAAATTGATGAATTTGTTTTCTTTGTAGGTGAAGAGATTTTTGTGTTTAAAGATGAAGATGATTATCAAGAATGAAGCATAGTTTAAAATTTTGTTAACATGGTAGTTTTTTTAGAATTTTTTAAAATAGTTATATTTGTATGAAAAGGTTTGTTACGTTTTATTGTTGATTGTAATTAACTATTGTTTGTCATTTGTAGGAAACATTTTGTTATGTTTCAATGTTTGATTTATAATGTTTTTTTTATTAATTTATATATTACATGTGTTTTTTAACGAATCTAACATATGTAACAATATGTCTCATACTTGTTATCAATTTTAATGTATGTAACAAGACATCATACATGGATAGAATCTGTACAATTTTAAAGTATGTAACATACGTATGACAGTTTTAAACAATGTGCAAAAAGTAATAGAGATATGTGATGTGTGTAAGGTCAACTTTTTGGCAGATGCTTTTTCAGAAAAAAAAAAAAAAAAACAAATTACCTTATTGCCTTATTTTTGTCTTTTTTCACACGTTCTCACCTATTTTATTTAAATCAAAATTCTAGAAAAAATAGTGGCCATTTATTAAGTAGATGAATGGTTGAGATGAAGTTTACTAGGGTTTTTTCAAATAAATGAGGTTTCTATTTTATCCTTAACTATATATACATACATAAGTTATATATAAAACTCTATCTAAGAAAAAACCTATTCTCAGGTCATAAAGACACTAATCTTTATATGTGAGACAAAATGTTTAGTTATATATGTTGTTTTTTTCACACGTTCTCACCTACTTTAAAACAGTAGTATTTTTTACATGTATTAGGTGACATTATATGTGAAACATTACCTAATCTAAATTGTTTCTTTTGTTTTTTGTTTTTTTATAGTATTATAGTGTTCGTTAAAAAGATAATAAAACGCTTTTTAATTTGGTGTAATCTTTTTAAAAAATGTTGTATATAAAAATTCTAAAAAAATTACTAATGTTTAAAAATTTTGAGGGGGGAATAAGTAAATGATAAAAATAAAAATATTAATTAACATATTTGAAATTTTAAAATAATAATTATTATTTATCTATATTTAAAATATAATAAAAAAGACTTTTGAATGAAAATCAAGAGGTGTGAATGCCTCACATAATGTCATGTGACATACCCATTTTTGTTTGTTACTGTATATATATAGATGCTCCCAAGCCAAATAGTATGTTTACTATATTTTTATTATTTAAATTTTTATTATTATCATTAATTTTATACGTATTTTAATTTTCTCTGCTAACCTTCAACCCATGATTTATAATAAAATTTCAAATACGACCTGGTCTTTTAATGTATGCCTTGGTATAATTTTAAACATGCCATTGGTACTGTCCAAATAATACCGGTAACATGTTGATTCCAACCGAGCAATATAAGTACATGTATCGGCGCTATGAATACCAATACTCCAAGCCAAAATCATGATGCAACGCATGAGGAATTTCCACTATTTCGTAATGTAGTTTTTTTTACCAACCCAACTTAAGTTTTAAGTATAAAATTTTAAATATGTACGCGGCCTACTAAAAACTATTATCTCATAAGTAAAAAAGTATGTTAATTCTAGTAATATTTCTAACCATAAACTATTAAATATCAAGCCAAGACTAAAAAAGAGACTTCAAATATTATAAAAAGTCTTGCAATTTAACTAAAACCGGTTGGATTCATAAATGTGAACTGTCGTGTCAACGTAATCAAGAGGATCGGACGTTCACAAGAGAAAAGTCCAGTCAAATTGTTCTACAACTTGTATAAGAAAAAGTATTTTTATTTTCTGTTGTGTCAACTTGGCATATGCATAATGCACAAAAGCATTAATATCAAACATAAAATCCTACTAATACTAATCTTGTAGAATATATAAATTATAATGTATTTTAGAAGAATATATTAACATACCTAATTTTTTATTTTAATGTATAAGGTACAAGTCTAAAGCAATGATAATTTAGTCTTTTAAACACTAATTATATTTTAAACTCATTATTATAATTACATTTAGTTCCCTTATCTTTAACTAAATTCTATACAATTAGTAGTTAAACTTTATCCCATTATAAAAAGAACTAAATATCCCATGATTTTTGATTTCTAAATGACCTTAAAAAGTTAAGTATGCTAATATTTTCTTAAGAAACATACCATATATACAAGCATTTAATTCTTTTTAATTTGTGTATAATATTTCTATAGTTTTTCTTAGTTAAAAAATCGACATGTTACGTGATTAACAATGTTTAGGGGTGAGCAAAAACTGAATCATAACTGAGATCAAACAAAAATAAACGAAACCAAACCAAAATCATAATGTTACAAGTATCAAAGACTCCAATGCAAAACTCATCTGTAAATAAAGATGATACCTGTTCGAGGTCTTTTTTTTTTTTTTTTTTGAGTTTCAGGTTTTAGGTTTCTCATGTTAGGTTTTTAGGTTTTGGTTAAGAAAAAATGATCTAATAACCAATCCATTCAAGATTTGTGTTGGTCAAGGCTTGGCTTATTAGGGTCTGGGCCAACTTTCAGGTAAATATGACAGCTCTAGCGTTTTGTTGGATGGAACATTGTGTGTTTATGCATAGTGAAAGTGTATATCTTTTTTATTTCATGTTTTCTACTTTTTTTTTAATTTTTTTTCTTTGAATCGTATTGTGTGGGTTTATGTGCTATTCGAACCAAAGTTTGCATGCGAATCATGTGTTCACAACTAGTTTCATATGACCCTAGTGTTCATTGTCGTGTCAAGAAGATAACATAGTAGGTTGTAGTGGTAGTAGAAATATGAGTAAGCCATTAGCCATGTACATACACATATGTATTTGTGTATATCATTTCCTTGGCGCATGTGACAAATCCATTAATGTAGTATGTCACTTATAGTCAAGGTTGTAAAAATCCCGATTAATCACCGATTAATCGGTGATTAATCGATAGTCCCCACTTTACTGATTAATTTTGTGCTAATCACTAAATTAATCGGTGGCGGTCCAGTGTTGTAAAAATCGCGATTAATCACCGATTAGTCTGACTAAATTGGTCCTTGTCGGTCCTAAAAAACTCAACCTTGCGAGTTCTACAACATTGCTTATAGTACATAGTGTACATGCCTTGTACTAAATCAGTAAATCACTACTTCTCAACTTTTGAATAATCCAAACACGATTAATAGCTTGATATTCCTAAGAATTAGGATGTTATTGTAAGTAAATGGATTTCCTTGATCTATTCACAATGATACAATACATTATATAATACACTGACGAAAGGAAATATGGAAATAATATAATTACAATTTACAATGATAATAAAGTGGGCCGAAGATGTCTGCTTGATTGTCGGCTAACACGCCCCCGCAGTTTGAGCCGGAGGAAGACGAAGGCATAAACTGGATCGAAAACGCTCAAACAGATGCTTTGGTAAACCTTTGGTGAAGATGTCTGCGTACTGGTAATCAGCAGGGACGTGAAGAACTTTGATCGTGCCAAGGCGAACTTTTTCTCGGACAAAGTGGATATCCAGTTCAATGTGCTTGGTACGTTGATGGTTGACTGGGTTTTCAGCGAGGTAAACGGCCGAGATGTTGTCATAGTAAACTAGAGATGCTTGACGGACAGGGACATGTAACTCAAGAAGAAGGTTGCGAACCCAACTTAGTTCGGCAACCGAGTTTGCCACAGCACGGTATTCGGCTTCTGCGCTTGATCGGGATATAGTGGATTGTCGCTTTGAAGACCATGAGATCAAGTTGGTGCCGAGAAAAACGCAATAGCCAGATGTAGAGCGTCTGGAGTCAGGACACCCACCCCAATCAGCGTCAGAGTATGCTGTCAAGGACGTGGAGGATGATGGGGTAAGAAGTAACCCGTGATGTAGGGTGCCTTTAATGTAGCGGAGAATGCGTTTTAAGAATTGATAATGCGGTTCTCGTGGAGCATGCATGAAGAGACAAACTTGTTGAACAGCATAGGTGATGTCTGGCCGTGTAATTGTGAGGTATTGAAGTGCCCCGGCTAAGATGCGATAGAGAGAACCGTCTTCAAAGATGGAACCTGTGTCAGCACTAAGCTTGGAACCAGGTTCGACTGGGGTGGTGGCGGGTTTGCAATTTGACATGTTTGCTCGAGAAAGAATGTCAGCGGCATATGTGGACTATGACACTAATAACCCGTTAGATTGCTTGGTAACTGTGATACCGAGAAAATGGTGCAAAGTCCCTAAATCAGTCATCTTGAATTCAGCAGTGAGAGACTTTATAATTTGTTGCAGGAGAGTATCGCTGGAGGCAGTTAAAATAATATCATCTACGTAAAGTAGAAGATATGCCATGTGGTTGCCATGATGATAAATAAAGAGTGATGTGTCACACAAGCTGCTTTTGAATCCACACTTCAGTAAATACCCTGCAAAACGTTGATACCAAGCTCGTGGAGCTTGTTTTAGACCATATAAAGATTTATTAAGTTTGCAAACATATTTAGGGTGTATGTCAGAGGTGAACCCGGGAGGCTGGAACATGTAAATGGTTTCCTTTAGATGGCCATGTAGGAAAGCGTTTTTGACATCAAGTTGGTGCATTGACCAGCCTCGAGATGTGGCAAGGCTTAGGACTGTGCGAATAGTGGTGGGTTTGACCACTGGACTAAAAGTCTCATCACAATCGATGCCAACAGTTTGACTTTTACCGTTGACAACCAAGCGAGCCTTGTGTCGCTCTAGAGAGCCATCTGCATGGAACTTGTGTTTGAAAAGCCACATACATCGGATGACAGGTGCATCAGGTGGTCGAGGGACAAGTTCCCACGTGTTGTTGGCCAATAGAGCTTCATATTCGTCAACCATGGCTCGCTTCCAGTTTGGGTCGGTCAGGGCAGAGAGGTGTGATTTAGGCAGGGGTGAGGGTAGAGGTGAGGTTTGGGTATTAAGGTTAAATGGTATTTTGGGTTTAAAAATGCCGGCGCGAGACCGAGTTTGCATTGGGTGAGGTGGGGGGTTTATTGGAGGAGCATGATCCGGTTCGGGAGTGGCCACGGATGTGGGCTCGGGAGCTGTGGAGAGAGGTTGGTTGGCTACGGATGGGGTATGGGCCGATGTTTGGTGAGGAGTTTGGTGGGCCGAATGGGTGGTTGGGTGTTTGGGCCGGTGTAGAGGAGGAGGTTTGGGTCGAGGAATGGGGGTGAAGGTGGGTCGTAGGGGGTGATGGGTGTTGGGCCGAAGGTGTAGTATTTGGGTTGGAGAAAAGATGTGGGTCGAATAGAAGTGGGGATGGGTCAAGAAAAGAATGATCGGGTGGGGGAGAGGAAGGGTTGGCAAGGGGAAAAACCTCCTCGTCAAAGGTGACGTGTCGGGAGAAAATGGTTTTGCCCGATGTGAGGTCGAGGCATCGGTACCCGCGGTAATTAGCCGGGTAGCCAAGAAAGAGACATGGAAGGGAGCGATGGGTAAGTTTGTTCGGATGGGTGGCGGAAGTGTTTGGGTAGCATAGGGTGCCGAACACACGGAGGTGGTCATAACAAGGCTCACGAAGGTATAGGAGAGAGAGAGGGGTGCGATTTTGGAGTGTTTTGGTGGGTAAGATGTTGTGAAGATAGGAGGCGGTATGGAGAGCCTCAACCCAATAGGTAGAGGGTAGAGAGGCATGGGTGAGAAGGGTGAACATGATCTCGTTTATGCGACGGATCATGCGTTCGGCTTTGCCGTTTTGTTGAGAGGTGTGAGGGCATGAGAACCGAAGGTGAATGCCATGTTGGGAGGTGAAGTTGTGAAAGTTGGTGTTATCAAATTCGCCCCCCATGTCACATTGGATTGCCTGAATGGGAAGTTTAAACTGGGTGGTCACAAATTGGTGAAAATGTGTTATTTTGGAAAAGGTTTCAGATTTGAATTTGAGTGGATACACCCACGTATAATTTGTGAAGTCATCAATAATTACCAAATAATATTTGTAACCCGCATTACTTAGAATAGGTGAGGTCCATAAATCACAATGTAATAATGAAAAAGGACATAAAGTGTGAGAAACAGAATCATTAAATGGTAATCGTTTATGTTTGGACAACTGACAAGCATGGCAAAGATAAGATGTCTTTTGCTTATTACAAGAAATAAAATTGTTCAAACGAAGAAAATCCATAATTGGTTGACCCGGATGACCGAGTCGGTTATGCCAAAAAGGAGAGTCTTGGGTGGAAGCAAAACAGGCAGTGGCGGAAGCATTCGGGGTGAGCGGGTACAGGTCACTCGTACTGTTGTGACGGCTCAGGATCGTGCCATCCTTGAAATCCTTCACAGAAAAACCATAAGGGTCAAATTCGATGGATGTGTAATTATCAATATTAAATTGACGGACAGATATAAGGTTTTTGACGATGTGGGGGTTAAAAAGGATGTTTTTAAGGTATAAAGGTTTGGAAGCAAAATTTAGGGTGGAATGTCCCGAACCCAAAACTGGAAGTTTATTGCCATTGCCAACAATTATTGACGCTATTGGTGCAAACGTAGAAAACGAGTCAATATTATTTTTATCTAAAGAGATGTGAGAAAATGCACCTGTATCAAAGTTCCACTGATCATTGTCATCACCTGAATCAATGGAGAGAGCATGAACCGCATCTGCCAGCTGTGTGGGTTCTAGAGGATCTACCTCTGTAAGATGTGCCTGTGCCGACCTTTGATTGCCACGGGTATTATTATTATTAGAGGAAGACTGTGGGTACCACGGTTGTGACCAACTTTAGGTGGGGTAGGGGCAAGGTGGTGGTGTCCAATAGGGTGGGGCCCAAAAGGGGGGGGGGGGGGTAGTAAGGTTGCTGTGGTGGGTTGTTGGGGTAGGGAGGTGGTGTGCTATAGGAGCGGTTATATGAGTTTTGTGGAGGGCTTGAGGTGGAGCGGTTTTTGTTATTGGGCCGGTTAGAGTGTGGGCGGGAATTGGGCCGGTAAGAGTAGTGAGGGGGGTTACGGTTGGGATGGGCTTGAGGGGAGGGGTTGTTTGGAGCTGGGCCAAGTAAGGATTCGGAGATGGGCTGGGTGTTGGATGCCGAATTGGTGGGACTGTGTTGGGTGGTTCGGTTGGATGAAGGTATGGCAGCGGTTATAACAGGGGTATTGGTGACGGCGTCACGGGTTTTCATTCTACCGGTTTCGGATATTAGTTGTTCAACCGCGTCATCCCAAGAGGGCAAGGAATTGTTCAATATGGAGGATATTGTATCATATTCCTTGGGTAGTCCTTTGACAAGGTGGAGGACACGTTGTTGGTCATTCATGGGGAAATCTAAGGCTTGGAGTTGGTCGGTTAAGTCTTGTATTTTTTGGCAATAATCTTCAAGGTTGGGCATTGAGGCAAGGGTGGTATTGGCTAGTTCATGTTGTAGGGCTTGGGACCGTGGACCCCTATTGCTAGTAAAGTAGCGTTTGACACGAAGCCAAGCCTCGTGAGCGGTAGATTCATCCACGATAAATTTAAGAACAAGTGCATCCGAGAGAGTCCCGTAGATCCATTGTAAGACAATGGAATCAACGTTCTCCCACGAAGCATATTCAGGTGAATCTTTGGCGGGTGGCGGCGTACCGTCAATATGATTGAGTACATTGTATCCTTTTGCGTGGAGCGTAAAAAGCTTCACCCACGTAGGATAGGATACTTTTGTGCCATCTAAAACACGGACTTTGTGTTGGATATTACTTACCGTGTAAACGGGGTGGAGAGGTTTGGAAGGAAAGCAGCTGCATCCGAAGTAGGGCCGGCCATTGAGAGGCTGACAGAAACAAAGGTGATAGGTGTGAAGGGAAGCTGGTCGAAACTAGCAGTGGGATGGCGGCAGGGAAAGAAAAAAGAGGTAGGTTCAAAAACCTAACCTATTGGATGATACCATGTAAGTAAATGGATTTCCTTGATCTATTCACAATGATACAATACATTATATAATACACTGACGAAAGGAAATATGGAAATAATATAATTACAATTTACAATGATAATAAAGTGGGCCGAAGATGTCTGCTTGATTGTCGGCTAACAGTTATATATGTAGGAGGAGAAACAACGTTCCTAAAGTTGGCGATAAGTTAATAACATAAAGGCGCCACTGAAATCTACTATTTCTCTTCAATTTCGAGCGAGTGAACCCACATAAAAACCGTTGGTCTACGATGTCATTCTCAATATTCATATACAAGTATCCAAAGAATTCGATCGGGAAACCATTTTGAGCCTTTAAAGCTTTTCTTACAGAAATGCAAGAAAGAGAAATGTGCCTCCTAAATTAGAGAAGAATGTAACGCAATGAGTGAATCTATAGTTCAAATTTTGCAACCATAAGACAATTAGGTGAACTTCTCGTTGTCAGCCTCGTCAGTTTGAAGTTAATATGATGAAAAAACGAAATATTGCACTAAATACAAAGAGTAATACAAACACTTTTATATGAGTTGATTTTTAAAATCATGACTTTCATAAAAGATATCAACGAACGCTATAATTAAATGGATCACTTTTCTTCCCAAAATTTGTTTATATCAATAATTTGTTTATTACAGATCAGTGGCGAAGCTTGGTTTCAGAATCAGTGGGGGCCGAACTCAATTTTTTTCGATCGGTAGTGGCAAATTGGTGGGGGCCGAACTCAACCCGGACCCAATTTACCTATAAAAATCGCAAATTTATACCACTGCGCCAGAAAACAGAGGGGCCAGGGCCACCCCTGACCCTTCTTATCCTTCGTCCCTGTTACAGATAAAGAATTACAGTATTTTTTTCACTTAACTAATTTTAATTAATTCTTCATTGCCACATCACTTCAGTAATTTACTTTCTAGTTTACTTTACTGAAATATTGTTTTAGAAGCAGTATTCCACTGATTTTTTTTGTTTAAATACAAACCTAAACATTTTTTTAAATTCACACGGTTTTTATAATTTACCACCTAACGGTCAGCACAAAATTAATTTCCATGAACCGTTCCACCCAACACGATCACAAAAATTTTATTTCCATTAAATCGGTCTCATCTAACCGTCAAAAAACTTCAATTTTACATGCAATACGGTTGGAATTTTTACTATATAAACCACCATACGACGGTGGTGAAAACACACTTAAACACAACATCAACAACACCCATAGCCTTCAAAAGACCCGTTGGACCGAAAATGAAGAAATGGCTCTGGTTGTGTGCGTCAAAGACACACAAAACGACCCATCCTTGCAACGCCAACGTCGCCAAGGCTCAGGTGGCGGGGACACACGGTTTGGGGACCATGTTTTGGCCGACGTCAACCAACAAGTCGACCAAAGCGCCCGCACAATCCAGAGTCTGCAAAGAATATGGACCGATCTAACAACAAGTGTGATCGGTGGACGACATACTACGAGCGCACCATGAGCCGCCATCTGGGGATTGGGCCGGAGGTGGTTATGGAGATGACCTAGGCGACCTATGCAGGTCGTTACCGCGATACATTTGAGCATGTCCTGGCGTGGCAACTCATGCGCCAACTTTAAGCTTTAGTTTTTTATGTATTGATGTATTTTTATTAATGTTTAATATTGATGAATTATGTTTATGTTTTTTGTATTTAATTTTGTTTTAATTTTTTTTAATATCTTTAAAACAAACGGTTTAAATTTAAAAAAACAATAACAAAAATGTGATAAAACTGACGGTTATAATAAAAAAAATTGAATTATGTTAGTTAAAAAATAAAAAAAAACACGGTTACCAGCCCGTTAGATAGAACCAACAAAACAGTTCACAAGACCGCTATCAACATGGGTGGCTATAATGTTGGTAGTGGGTACACTCGACCAATTCGGATGACGCCCTGTCCCCCTTATAACGCATGATGTACACATGCTTAATAATTAGTTGTTACTTGCTAGTAGGAAAAAAAACACGGGTGAGGGTTGGGGTTGGGTCCAATTAATTGGCAAAGCCATTCAAGTTAAATTGGTAATTATCTAGAGACCAAGAGTTATAGCTCTGCCAACAACGAATTATATGTAATTTAAGTCATTAAAGAAAAATTAATGCAACTTGTAAAACAGTTAGGGTATGTTTGGCAAAATTAGTTGGTGGTTGGTAGCTGGAAGCTGGTAGATGTAGCTTTTTAAATATATTTTGATGTTTTGCAGAGTAGCTGAAGCTTTTAATAAAATTTATAAAATGACCAAAATGGCATGAGTAAAAATCAAATACAAAGTGATATTTTGGTAAGAATTGTGAGAATCAAAGGGGGTTAAAATTTTTTTTTTCCCATGTGCTTAAACATACTTTCTAGGTGAATAATAAAAAAAAATGTAAATTTTATTTAGTGTAATTACGTCATTAAAGTAAATACTTTGTTTACACTAGAGTAATTATGTAATCACTCTACACCAATTTTTTTTTGTTTTTTTAGTTTTCAATACTATAATACATGTTTAACAACATGGGAAAAAAATTCGAAGAAATTAAAAAAAAAATACCTCCTTTGATTCTCATAGTTCTTACCAAAAAAACACTTTGTACAAGATCTTTACTCAAATGGCATAATTAAAAGCTTGTAAGGAAGGTTTTTATTTTATTTTTATAATAAAATGGGTATTTGTGTCATTTACTCAGTAAAAGCTTGTAGATAGTAGGAACTTTTTGTTAAACGCTACTATTAGTAGCTTTTCAATATAGAGCTTTTTCTCCTAACCCAAAAGCTTTATGCTCTTTCAACCAAACAAGGCTTTTTATTAAGTAGAGTGAATTGCTTGGTTGGTCCCTATGCTTTCCAGATATTGCACGCTTGATCCCTATTCTTCAATATATATTTACAAACTTGGTCCTAAAGGTTTACAACTTGTACTCGTTTAATCTCATTATTTGGAATTTGTAACTATAGTGGTCCTTACCAACTAACGCCGTTAAAAATTTCAGTTAAGTTCATGTAAAATGACAAATCTACCCTCAATCAATAAAACAATAATAAATCAACCCACACCACCACCATCATAACTACCATCCACCTACCATCCCACACCACCAAATATCATCATCTCCTACTCCACACCTCTCACCCCGTCACCACTGTTCTCCATACCACCGTATACCTCCACCCTTCCCACTGTCGCACCTTACCAAATGTAATACCACTCATTTGTTGATCTAACATAGCTAGCTTCATCAACAGCCAAATCAATTTTTGGTTCAAAATTAAAGCATCACAGCATCACTCTTTCCTAACTTAATGAAGAACCGAGCAACAAACAAACCTGGGTGGTATTAAAGCATCACAACATCAAAATTCAGGTTGTGGAATATTTTTGTTCGAGATGGAAAAAATGATGAATAAAAACAGAGTGATCCAAAGAAACAATAAAGTCTTTAATCAAAATTACACCTACATTCACGTTTGAAAATCCAACCGGGTCTAGACGGAGCATTAGTAGTCCGTATGCTCAGGCATCAATAATTTCTGACTCACACACCCTTTCTCGTGAACTCCTATTAACTCTCGTTGGCTTAAAGGCGGAGGGGGACGGTGGTAGGGTATAAAAGGGGATGGGGACGGGTGGTGTTGTTGCATTCATCCAGTTCCGCCCAATTTCGCCGGAGATGGTGAAGATCACCGATGGTGATAATGGTAGTGATGGTGGTCTCATGTGATGGGGGTCTTATAAAATAATTGTTTAGGTTATATAAATGGTACTGAGGGTAAATTGGTCATTATACACAACTTAACTAGAAAATTTAACGACGTTAGTCAGTAAGGACAATTCATGTTACGAAAATGGAACCATCAGGTCCACTCGTGAACATATTTTAAACCATCGGGAGCAACTATGTAATTTTAAAACCCTCAGGATCAAGCGTGCGAGATCTGGAAAGCACAGGGACCAACCAAGCAATTCACTCTATTAAGTATGAGTTTTTTCCTTAAATGCTTGAAGCTTCAAGATCCTAAAAGCTCATTGCCAAACACATACCCTTAATATACAACGTAATGATTAACTAAATGTTTTGATTAATGCTACACGTGTTTAAATACCGAAAGAAATCTATACTACATTATAAAGGAGGAGGTGGGTAAATATGTCCAAAGTTAAGATGGTATACCAAAGGTCCTTTACAAATCTCTATTTTTTTTTGTCATTTTCTTCCTTTTATGCCCTAATATACAACCTTTAATACTGATTGTATATATCTCTTATGCACTCTTTGTATCCACATGAAGATGTAACCCCATCATAAACACGATAAACACCCAATTAATGTTGTAATCCTTGAAACCCCACAATGCTCTTCACCTTCACTATGGTAGTTTTTTTCTTATGAAAGTGATTAAAAATATAATATATGAATATTTGGTAAAATGATGGCCCTTTGTGCTGATGTATATCACCAAAAGAAGAATACATCAAGTATTCATGGTCTGACTTGAATACTTTTTTTTATTATTATTTTATTGTTGGAATATTCTAACAATTTCTTGTATATATTATTTTAGTTCATGTTGTAACAAAGCTGCTTGTCACATTAGTTATGTTCGGAAGCAATAAGCATTGATCTATGCATTATACAACATCCCTAATTTGCATTATGTGTTGGTTGGTTTCACTTAAATTACAAATATAAATTAGTGGATTTTGTGTGAATACCAGTTTAAATTACTAGATTTGTGTCATTGTCACCCATCACCACCACCTACCCATTACCACCGACACAACCATGGCCTCACCACTTACACGTCGTTGTTGCAACAACTAGTCACTATAAAAAGAAATAAGAAATGTAGCGAGAGAACACTCTTTTGGAACATCTTTGTCATTCCTAAGATTGACCACTTTGTAAAAATTGTACATTTATATGTATCATGACCATTTTACAAATAATATTTTCAGATATAGCAATTAATGACTATCATGGTTTGAACATTGGAATAATTATAATGTTTTTTTTTTCTACATGTAGTGTAGGACAACTAAAGAACAAAGTACAACCGATAGAAAATTTTGATGGGCAAAAGGAAGTACTAATAATTAAAGTGCCCCCACTTTTGCTTGATTAATCGAAAGAGAAAACAAGAATTTTGGATCAAATGTATTGATTGGTGAATGTTCTATTGGAAGGGTTTGTCAATAATACTGAAGATGAGTGGCGTTTACCTAAAAGACGTCCATGAAATTTTATTCCACCTAATGTACTTGTAAAATAATTTTTTTAATCTATTGTTTCTCTTGACATAAATTTTATGATTTCATACCACTAGGCTTGCTAGCTATATTCATTTATGTAAATTAAGGTATTAGCTTATTTCCATGTCACATGCTTTCACCTATTATGATCCATTCATGTTAAGCCGACAGTCTATATGGTTTGAGACTTTGAGATAACGATATGGATTTGGCAATTTCAATGTTCGGTCAACAGTTTATAACCTGTATCAAGGTTATGTAAAGTGTAAACACCCGTTTATTTTTTATATATATTCTTTTTGGAATGTGGTTATGTTTAGAATTCACCCACAAACTCCACATACGTACCACAAACCCAACAATTAGAAGGCGACAAAATAGATGCATTCGTTGCAACACGCAGACATTCACACACTACTAATTATACTATGCTATATTTACCAAGTTTCAATCCTCTCACAAAACCCACTATTCATCAACAGTACATGAGCCTTGCACGCTTTCCAAAAAAATTTCGGTTGTGTCATCTTCGTTATTTATCAACCTCCCTTCTCTTTATCTCTCTAATCTCCTTCTAACTATTCTTGCCTGAATATCCCTGTCTCTCTCAAATGAAAATGTTCATCGGCCCTACCTAAAATCTTTATTCCGGCCACGTTTACGTCGGTAGCGTCCGACTTAATCGGTTGTCATAGAGGTTTTCTACAGACAAACTGTGAAAGCAATGGTTGTTGACCTGCTGTTGAACCGGCATACATACACATGTACGCTTTGATGACGATAGTTGTGATAAACCCGCTGATTTACTGTTTTGTGTTGGGTCTTTTGTAATCTCTTTGTTGAAGGGTTTTAATCGGCGATGATGTTAGCTGCCACCTGGCACGGCAGCTTCGGCTGCAGCCGTGGCGGTGGTGAGCCGTCTTTTGTAGGCGCTGACGAAAAATCACATCTGAGCCTCTTTCCGCTTTCTTTTCATGGTGTGAAGTGCTTAATTAATTGTTTTTTCCCTCCCCCTTTTTCGATTTTTGATAATGAGAGTTTTTTTGTTGTATGGTGGTGATGGTTGGCTTTTTAGAGAAGAGGGATGGGTATTGGTGGTGGTGCCGGTGTTGGATGGTGATTGTGGTACTAGCGGGTGGTTGTGGTGGTATTGGGTGGTGGTTGTGGAAGTAATGGAACTTGGTGGTGGTTGTGGGAGCGATGGTTGTTGGTGGTGGTGTAGAAACGTTACGTAACCCTTTTTGCTCTCAAAGTCTGAATCAGTGGTGGAAGCCACAGCACAGCAGTTACCCATTAATTAACTATTACGGAGTAATTAATATTAATATTTGTGATCAAGAAACAGAATCTTGAAATGGGTTAGCTGAAAGATGAAGAATTTATAAAAAAAGATTGAAGTGGGTCGATAATAGAAACATGATGAATGATGATTAAAGACCGAATCACAAGCACTTAGGTAACAGCCTTCAACTCGAATTGTTGTCTTTGGTTTATTGGTCATGGGTTAGGGGTTGAGTGTGTGCGGAACAGAAACCATGGTACATATGTTCTTAAATGGTAAGTTTTTATCTCATTTGCCTTAAATGGTGTTTCTTCCCCTTCATCTGCAATTCTGCATAATACTCTATTGTGCTTTGGTATTTAATGGATTATTTAGAATAGATCAATTTAGTGTGCTTCATCATGATTTTGAAACTAATCTGCCCATAAATGAGATGCATAAGAACACGAACTCTAGGCCAAAGTTGAAAGTAAGCTCATGGCAATAAAACAACACAATACTATGATTGGCTAAAACAAATAAAAGTCACCACTCATCCCTTTACACATCCAAAGTGTGAGCAGATTCACGTCCCCTTTTACACCAGATTCACACCTCTTGGGGCGGTGTGTTATGCCAACAAACGTTCCATTTAGCGTATGGCGGTGTTTGGGATTGGTTAGTAAACTGCTTATGCGTTTTGAAATGGGTATCAAGATATAAAGCAACATGAGCAGTTCTTATTTAAAGATAAGGAATCACAATCAGATAGGGAGGTTGTATGAGCAATTCCCACATTGCATTTAGTCGATGCTCAAACCAACAATCATAAGCGATTTGTTTCTATCCGAACACTCCATACTGCTTATAACAGATCCACCCAAACAGCCCCATAGTAATGAATTATAAATTATCCTATACTTTTACATATGCTAATTGCTGGAAACTTTTATTTTGTTGTTTTGCAGTCACAGTAGTAGTGCTCAGTGACTTTCAGTTCCATTCTCAAATATTGAATCTTATAACAAGCTATACGTAATTTGTTCATGTTTCTTATTTCTTATAATATTGTTTGTTTGTAATATGTCATATGGTTCTACATAATTACAGTTTCAGTTAAGGATCCAGCTAAGAGTGCTTGTCTATGGATGTACCCACGTTACGAATCGTATGTCGCCCACCGTCTTTTTTCTCATGACCCGTCGCGCGCCGCGGCAACGCGCGGCGGGTAAAATACTAGTAAGTATAATAATCCACAACATGCAAGATTACAAGAAGGAACGCCAATTATCAAGTCTTTACCAAACCCACTACATAAGAAATTAAAGAAGAGACAACGTTGGACGCGTTAATTTGAATCTAAATATGAATATATGAATTTAAATATTGAATATAGTATATAAAGTATAAATTAAGAGTTGTAGAATTATTGTCTTACGTTATATACTAGGTTACAATTCCATGTATTACATGGATTGATAAATTTAGTGTTAAATAATTAATAAAAAAGCCAATGACTCCCAGCTTTGTTAGGGAGAGGTGGGAGGGTTTACTCTTCAGGGAGGTTCCCGCCCGGGGGAGGTACACGGTTCGAATCCTAGGGCTACCAAAAATACACCCTTGACGTTGAAAGGGCTTATGCCCTCAGGGACAATGCGGAAAGGGGATTCGAAATGGGGTACCGAGGTGATGTCCTTAGCCGATAAAAAAATTAATAAAAAAGTTTTGTGTAAGAAAACATATGCATTTCATGGTTGAAAAAATCGATATATTATACTAGGTTTAGGTTCCTGTACAAAGGACATATTTCGTGAGAACTGTGAGAAGGATTAAAAATTGGCATGTAGGCATTATGTTTTGGATTTAGAAATGATGTTTTATGTTGTTTTAACTTGAAAAACACCAAACAAAACAATCTAAAACACAATGCAATGTAGTATAGTTATTAAATTTAAAAAACAACTAAAACACACTACTTAACACTTAAAACACACTGTTTAATGTTCTTAGTATGGTGTTTTAAGTTTTAAGCCTAAAATACAATGTTTTTGTTTTTTAATTGTTATGTTTGGTGTTTTTCTAGGCAAAAACTCCAAAACATCATGCATAAGTTCAAATATTGATGCCTAAGTATCCACTTTTAATCCTTCTCACACTTCTCACGAAACATAGCCTTTGTACAGAAACTTCACCCTATTATACTAATACAATAAAATAAATTGGTGTATCATTCTAAAAGAATCAAATATAATGTAATTTTAATATATATAGTCGCCAAGATATGTATTTAAAATATGGAGTACTAATGTGACAGGTATAAATTTTGTTTAGTTGATGTTAAACACTTTTTTTTTCAAATGGGAAATAACTTTGATTATTTTAATACCACCTATTTTTTTATTAGAGAAAATTGCTCGAATAGTCCCTGTGGTTTGTTCGGATTTCATCTTTAGTCCACAACTTTTAAAAATTACATCTGTAGTCCTCAACTTTTGGTGTTTTAACTCGGATAGTCCCTGGAGTTAACGAAGGTTAAATTATCCAGTTAAGTGGGTGTAAAATTACTACTTTAATAAAAATAAAAAAAATCATTTAATTAATAACATATAAAGAGACCCACTTAACCCCTTAGTCAATCATGTTTCTCCACCAATTCTTAGTGGGACCACCCACTTCATCTTCCCCAACCCATCTCCTTCACAAACCACCACCACCACCCATCTCCACTTTCATCACCACCACTAAGTTAATATCACATAAGTTATCACGAGCAACCGAACGATTTTGTGACGAATTTTTTTTGGCCTTTTTGACGAATCCTTAGTAATGGGGAAGTTCGTCCATTTTGAAGAGTGTTTCGGCACATCCCAACAATGCATAAACTTGAACTCCGTATCCTTATCCTCACGATAAGAATTAATCGCATTCGATACGAAGTCGCCATCCGTCTCACCACTCATTGGATTATTTCTTACATTATAATAGAAACCCTTGAATGTAGTCATGGCTTTATTTATTTCGGTCCACTTCGAAGAGAGACTATCATTCGTTCGGTAGATCCCTCGGTCCATCAATTTATGAAACAAATTGTTTATGTCATTCCAAAAATCATTTGTGTCGATGATTAGCTATTAAAAAAAAGGAAAAATTACAAAATTCGTCCTTTAAGATTACCTCGTTTTTCAATGGTTACCCTTTGGTGTTAGGATCTGAGTTCTGATTGTTTTGATTGTTTAACTAAGTATGAGATGAATGGAATGAAATATAAATGGAAAGTGCAGCGGAATAAACTATAAATCAAAACATGGAGAATAATTGTTTTTAATCGAAAGCTTTCATTAATTGAAAGATTACAATTGTACAAGTAAACTCCCCCTCAGCCTGATCACTCAGAGAATGTTTGTCTTAGAGAATGACGAGTGATGAATAGAACAGTGCAAGTACTGTTCTATTTACAGACAGACTCAAACCTCTGATGATCAGTGCTGACGTCACCTAAGACAGCGACCTCTAACTGACTAACAACTTCTAACATCTGCTAACTATAACTACTATTACATTGAAAGCATTGATACTACAAAACTCTGTAAAGTAAAACTCTGATGTCTTCTATCATCTGTTGAACCAAAGTGCTGTTGGTTCAACAGACCTTTGTTCTTCAGTTCTTTGATCAGCAGTTGTTTCTTCATCAGACCTTTATTCTTCAGACGTTTGTTCATCAGACCTTTATTCTTCAGACGTTTGTTCATCAGACCTTTCATCAACAGCAGTTGTCTTTATCAGTTGTTTGAAGCAGCAGCAGTTTGGAATCAACAGTCTTTTGGGGAAAGTTTCTTTATAACAACTGTTTTATTTATGGGATCAACACTTAGTATATTTTGGCTTTTCAATCATCTGTTCTTCTCCAGGTCAGCAGGGTGTTTCAGATGATGAGATTAATCCTTAACGAGTTAAAATGTTACACCCCCAAATCAGTCCCTTCTATAAAACCCTTCAAAATATCAGACATCAACATTTTCATCCTTCAAGTTCGACGATCATCTTCTTCAAAATATCAGACACAATTGCAACAATGATAGTCGATGATGGCTGGACTATACGAGAACCAACACGTATTGTTGATTTCGATGATCTATATTGTAAGTTTAGCTCTAATTTGTTCTGATTTTGTTGTTTTAATGTAGTATGTTATTAAAATTTCAAAATTTTTAAATTTTGCAGTTGGTATGCCCAGTATGTTCACCATAAAGCTTCATCATGGTGGTAAATTAAGTCAAAGTCCAGGTTGAATATATACAGGAGGTATGATTGACCATGTTGACTTGTGTGATATTGATAGGTTCTCTGTGCATGAAGTTTCTTTGGTACGTTTTTGTTTGAGAGATTTAGGCTTTTTGGATTTCTTTTTAGGTTTTGAAGATGTGGGTTCCTCAGGGATGGGTTGTTCTTCCCCTTGGTCATCTTCTGGCACTATGGCCGGTTTGTTGTGCCTTGAGAATACTTGGGAAGTTAATGGTTTTAAAATTTTTGACTCACCAACAAGTATTTCCTCTCCAAGTTCTTTTATTATGCACTGCATAACAAACCTTGGGTATAACAAAAACTTTTTCTTTTGATTTTCATGATGTAAGACCAACTCATTAAAGAACAGTTTTGATGCCTTGAAAGGTGTTTCATTTATTATTGAATGAAAAATAGGTTGAAAAGTTGAAGGCATCTGATCATAAGATCCAGTTTTAGGACTTAAGCACATAATAATATAATGAAATAACAGTTTATATTTTGGATCAAAATATTTCTTATAAACTGTAGCTTGTGCAGTACCTTGATAGCCACATTCTGTCATGGTAAGATGAATATCAGAATTTGAAATATGCTCAGGAGCATCAGAATCCTTCAAACCAAGTCTTATGCTTAAACTTTCTGGTGATATGGCCATCAGTTTCCCTTGAATGGATGATTTGAGGGAAATCGCTTCATTATTAACTGTCACCGCCTGTGTATTAGCCCAGAACTCATTGAGAGTTTCTTCATGTATTGGAGGATCAATGGTGAAAGCTTCATAATATTGGGATTTAACAACAAGATCAATGATCTCATCGTATTGGGACCAGGCATCACCTTTCTCGAAGTAGCCTCTTTGATTGTGTCCCTGTTTTAAAACGAGAGCCATGGTTTCTTGATCGAAAGTAAGTTTTAGGTTAGAGAGGGGGTTTTGGTTTTGCTTTGAGAGAGAGAGAGAGAGAGGGAATTTTGCTTTTTGAATGGATAAGTGTTTGAAAAAGGTATTTATCAGAAGTTTTTAACCGACTAGGTCAAACTGCTGATGAGTGAAATGTCAGTTTTACCCTTTTTAATGAAACTACTGTTGAAGAAGGTTTCTTCATCAGTGGTTTTGGTCATCTCTTCAGTAGTTTGAAACAGCTGATGAGAATGACTTTCAAAACACTTGAATAACTTCTGATTATCAAAAATTTCCCATTTTGATATTTTTCAAATTTTCAGTACTTTCTCTCTCTCAAGATTGTTCATTAGAGGTTTGTGACAGATAAGTATGTAAGTGAAATAAAATATGTGCAGAACTAAAAAGTGAAAACACTTACAGACTTTCTTCCAAATTGAGCATCCCAAGCATGGATACTAACCTCTGAAATGTTGTTGAATCAAGGGGTTTGGTGAAAATATCAGCTATTTGATTAGCAGTTGTGACATTTTCACCTCAATCTTGCCTTTTTCATAGCAATCTCTTATGAAATGATACTTGATTTCAATATGTTTAGTTTTTGAGAACTGAACAGGACACCAGACAGTTTCCCAAGAATTGACAACCACCAGATGTTAATTTTCTTGACATTTTGCACCCTACATAGTCACTATCTGAAAAAGCTGTTAACTTGGTATTGCTTGAAGCAGGATACCAAATTCCTAAATTAGGAGTTCCTTTCAGATATCTGAAGATTCTTTTGACTGCAATTAGGTGTGATTCTCTTGGTGCAGATTGGTATCTTGCACAGACACAAGTTGAAAACATAATATCTGGTCTAGAAGCAGTTAAATATAGAAGAGAACCTATCATACATCTATACATGGTTTGATCAATTTGTTTTCCTTGATCATCTGGTTCAACTTGTGTGATTGGTGTCATGGGAGTGGAACATGATTTACAGTCTTGTAAAGAAAATTTGTTTAATAATTCTTTGACATATTTTGATTGATGTATAAATGTTCCATTTGATTGTTGCTTGATTTGCAGTCCTAAAAAGTACTGCAACTCTCCCATTGTACTCATTTCAAATTTTGATTGCATGAGTTTCTTAAAATCTTCACACAGTTTTGCATTTGTTGAACCAAATATGATATCATCAACATAAATTTGAACAAGTAAGACATGATTTTCAACATGTTTTATGAAAAGAGTTTTATCAATGGATCCCCTTGAGAAGTGATTCTTAAGTAAAAAGTTTGAAAGTGTTTCATACCAGGCTCTTGGAGCCTGTTTTAGCCCATAAAGAGCTTTGTCAAGTCTGTAAACCCAGTCAGGATGAGAAGGATCCTCAAACCCTAGAGGTTGACAGACATACACTTCTTCTTTTATTTTTCCATATAAAAATGCACTCTTGACATCCATTTGATAAACTTTTATGTTGTTGGAAATTGCATAAGCTAAAAATAACCTGATAACTTCAAGTCTTGCAACTGGTGCAAAGGTTTCATCATAGTCAATCCCTTCCTCTTGAGAATAACCTTGTACCACCAATCTTGCTTTGTTCTTGATGATCATACCAGCTTCATCTGATTTGTTTCTGAAGACCCATCTTGTACCAATTCGCTGCTTGTTTGGAGGTAAGGGACAGATTTCCCAAACCAGTTGCTTCTTGAATTGAAGTAATTCTTCTTGCATGGCTTGCAACCAATTGTTGTCTTTGAGGGCTTCTTGATATTTCTTTGGTTCCAACTGAGAAATGAATGCTGAGAAAAAGCAAAAGTTGGAAAGCTGGTTTCTTGTAAGTACCCCTGAAGCAATATCACCCATGATTTGATCCAATGGATGATCCTTGTGTTCAATCAGTTGTTGTATACCTGTACTAGAGGATGGCTCTACTGTTTCTTCAAATAAACCACTGAGATTGATAATATCTGTTTCAGCTGTTGTTTGAGGTTCAGGAGTTTTAGGTTCAGCTGAATAAGTACTTTCAAGTTGTTCATCAGTAGTTCCTGAAGTTGAAGCTTTTGAAACTTCTGAATGTTTAAAAGTTGATCTTCTGACTGTGTTTGGAGTCCATGGTGCAGGACTATCATCTTCAAATCCTTGGAAACCATTTTGAGGAGGTTTGGATGATTCAATAGTCTTTTCAGGTCCGAAATAAAAGTTGTCAAGATCAAATAATTCAGCAGGATTTGCTGGAATAAGATTGTGTTTTGATTCATTGAACTTGACATTCAGTGTTTCTTCAACTATCTTGGTTCTTGAATTAAATACTTTGTAAGCTTTTCTCAAAGGAGAATAACCAAGAAAATAACCTGTATCAACTTTTGCAGCAAATTTTGAGATAGAGTCTTTGATGTTGAGGATAAAACATTGACATCCAAAAGCCCTGAAGAAGGAGATAAGGGGCTTTATGCCATGAAGAATTTCATAGGCAGTCTTGGTATGTCTCTTGTTGATAAGAACTCTATTCTGAACATAACAAGCTATGTTGACTGCTTCAACCCAAAAATACAAAGGTAGGCCTGAATCAGCTAAAATTGCTCTGGCTGCTTCTATTAAAGTTCTGTTCTTCCTTTCTACCACACCATTTTGTTCAGGAGTTCTGGGAATACTGAATTGTCTAACAATCCCTTTAGACAAACAGAATTCATCCAGATTTTTGTTCCTGAACTCTGTCCCATTGTCACTCCTGATGACTTTGACAGAAATAGAATATTGCTTCTCAACTTGTAGAATGAAGAACTTGATGATTTCAGCTGCCTCATCCTTGGAATATAAGAAGAAGACCCATGTGAATCTTGAGTAGTCATCAATGATGACCAAGCAGTACTTCTTCTTACCAAGGCTCATAATCTTGACTGGTCCAAATAAGTTCATATGGAGTAGTTGAAGACATGCAGTTGTTTTTGATTCTTCAATAGACTTATAGGAGGACTTATGCTGTTTACCTTTAAGACAGGAAACACAGTGTTCTTTACACTGGTATTCCTTCAAAGGTAGACCCCTGACCAAGCCCATTTTAGTGACTTTATTGATGGTTTTAAAGTTCACATGGCCAAGTCTCCTGTGCCAGAGATCATTTTATGAAGTTGATGCCTTTGAGAAGAAACAGGCAGTGTTGTTCAATACTTTGTCCTTTTCAATGTCCACTGCATAGACATTGCCACATCTTCTGGCAATCAGCAAAGTATGATCTTTAATGATCTTCTCTATCAACTTCTGGCCTTCTGGTGATATGATCTTGCATGCTGTCTTTGTGAAAAAGGAAGAATATCCTTTATCATACATTTGAGAGACACTCAGCAAGTTGTACTCAAGGTTTTCAACCAGATTGACCTTATCAAACTGCATTTTTCCTGAGGATACATTGCCATATCCTAGCACATATCCCTTGGCATTGTTCCTAAAGGACATAGATCCTTCTCTTTGACTGATAAAATTGTTTATCAGGTATCTGCATCCAGTCATGTGCATTGAGCCTCCACTATCAACATACCATATGCTATTCAAACCTCTGGAGACCCTCTGCACAAGAAAGCAAATTAGTTAGATTTGGCAACCCAAGCCAGTTTTGCTTTGGGTTTGCTCTTGAGAACAGGTGCAGCTTGTTGAGGACCAATTTTAGAAATCCATGTCTTTTTGGCAATGGATTTGTCATTAAGAACAATGGTGGGTTCTTTTTGGTGACCACCATCAACTTTGGTCATCAGAAGTTTAACCAAATTTATCAAATCTTTAACTTCTGTAGTTTGTGAAACTACTGATGAGTTAGGTGTAAATTCTGAAGATGAACTTTGAGAAAAAGATTTTTGTTGAGATAAAAACATCTTCTGAGAAAGGTTTTTGTTTGATTGTTGTTTGTTGGGAAAGAAAGTGTTTTCAAAATTATGTTTTATTTGTTTTCCCACAATCAGTTGTTGATTTTTCTTATTAAACTGATTTGCCTTTCTGTATCTTCAAAGTTCAGTTATGTGGTTATACAGACCACATTTTTCGCATTCTTTTGCCTTCTCTTTCTTTTTAGATAAAGCAAGAGAGCTGGAAGGCAATTTACTGACAATATCAGTATTTTGAAATAGTTCATCAGTAGTTTTCAGGGTCTCAACTCCTGATGTAGATGAAACTACTGATGGCTTATTGCCAGTTGTTTTAACTTCTGCAGTACATTCCTTTTTGAGAAAGTTCTGATGGTAGGATGTGCATTCCTCCAGATCAGAAGTTTGAATCAATTTCATCCCATCATTATCAGTTTTGTGGGTGAAATCTGTTGGTGATTCAGTGTGGGTATACCCTATGCCAAACTTAACATTTGCTGCAGTTTGTTTGTTAAGCAGCATTTGGTACCCTTTACAAGACTCAACCCATTTTTCACAGTCAACCTTAGTGTCAGCAAGCTCTTGTCTGACATTTCCTAGGTTTTCTATCATTGTTTTGATTTGTGCCTGGGTTTCTATGGATTTATCAGTCAATTTAGAAATTTCTTTGTTTTTCAAAGCAATTTTTCTTTCTAAATCACACTTCATTTGGGTGTATTTTCTCTCCATATCATTTGTTTTGCCTTGTAAATGCACATTTGTTTCCCTTATTAAAGCAAAAGATTCTTTGCAAGATTTTGAGCAAAGCTTTAATAGAGATTGTTGTGATAACTGAGTGAGTGCAGAATTCGAGGAGCATCCCTCAAAAGCCATTAAGGCAAAGTTCTTTCTGCCATTGTCAGGTTCTCCCCAGTTGACATCATAGACTTTATTGTCTGCATCCTGACTGTATTCAGATGTGTCAAAAGGAAGACTGCTCCAGTCAACATACCCTGATGTAAATAAGCTTTGTTGCTGAGGGGGTTGTTGAGTTTGTGCAGGTTGTTGAGCAGTTGGAAAAGGAGGCATCTGCTGCTGTTGTTGTTGAGCAGGCATTTGGACATATTGTACTAGTGGCACATATTGAACTTGTGGAGCTTGTGCCTGTACAAAATGAGCACTCCCTTGAGTTCCATTATTCCTATTATGAGAGGGGTTAAATTGATTTCCAGACATGGGTTGGTTGTAGCTAGAGCTTCTACACTCTCTAGCAAAGTGTCCCAACTTTTGACACTTATGACATCTCAGTTTAGATTTGTCAAAACCAACTTTTGTTGAATTGTTTAGTCCTAGAAATTTCCTTCCTGACCTTTTGTAAAATTTGTTAGTTTTAATGCTTAACAAGGCCAGTTGGTGCAAAATATCCATTTCTTCTAAGTCATCACTGCTAAAATATTTTAAGTCATCCATGATAAAACACATGTTATCAGCAGTTTGACTTAGGTCTTCATTGTCATAAGCTGGGAAAGATCCATCTGATGAGATCCCAGCAGTTATGTCAATGTGGTCAAAAGATCCAAAATTATTAGAACAAGAAGGTGAGTCATGTCCTAATAAGGCTGTGCTACCTGGAGTATAGTCATCAGCAGTTTTACCAGATTCTTGTAACTTTTTCTTTTGATTGATTTCTCTTTCAAAAGTTAGTAATTTTCCATGTAACCTTGTTAGGTTCAGGGTGTTAAAATCTGAACTTGATCTGAGGACTATAGAATAAGTTTCCCATTTTGAAGGTAAAGACCTTAAAAATCTATGTAACATAGATGCATTTGAATAGGTCTGATTGTTAATTTTTAACTCAGAGATGAGTGAAGGGAATCTTTCAAACTGTTGTGTTAAAGTTTCACCATCTACGTGAGTAAAAGTTTCATATTGTTGAGCCATGATTTCTCTAGTGTTGGCTATCACCTCTTTAGTTCCTGCAAACTGTTCTTTTAGGCAATCCCACAGCTCTTTGGCACTTTCACAGTGTAAAAGTCCAGCATAAATTTCGTTTGGGAGAGCCATAGCCAACATAGAAAAAGCTTTTGCATCTAGCTCAAAATTTTGGAAATCTTCTTCAGTGTAGTCTTCCGGGTCTTTTGGTCTCTCAGTTTTTCCTTCTGGATCAGTAACAACTGGTTTGTGAGGTCCAAATATTACAGACCTCCAACAACCAGTGTTGGTCTGAGAAATAGTATGTGCCAACCTTCTTTGCCAGATGTTATATTCATTTCTGACCAGCATAGGAGGTTTATTGGCAGATCTAGTATTATAAGGGTCCATTTTTAAGAAGTTTGGATTTGTCAATACTTCTTTAAAGTGATGGATGAAAAAAGTGAACCTTTTAATCCTTTATTGGATATCAATAAGAGCCTGTGTCTGATTCTCAATTTGTTAGATTGATATTTGATCAGATTAACCAGAGCTCTGATACCAATTGTTGGATCAGTGACCTCTTTTAAGAACACTTATGTGTTTGCAGATTTATATAAGAGTTATTGCAGAGCGGAATACTAAGTGTTCTAAGGTTAAAATATCACTTTTAACAGGAGTTATTACTCCCCCTTGACTGAGCAGTTTATGAGAATCAATAAACAGTTGAAGTATAAAGCAATAAATACAAGTTATGATTCTCAGATGTGAAATGGATTATAAGTTTAAAAGCTTCGAAGGTCTTTCAATTTAAATCAAAGTAAATCAAAGTAAATCACATATATCGTATCTAAAATAGATGAACAAGCTCATCTATTTATAGACAAACATACAAGACTGCTGTACTAAGTAATCTAAGATATTTAGCTAAGATATTATACTAAGGATAATGTTTACAGCAGGCTTTACATCGAAACTTGAAACAAGACTTTAACAAAACAATATAATGCTAAACTACTGAAGTCTGAGTCGGTTATGAAGATACGATCAACAAACTACTGATGAAAAGACAAACTACTGATGAGTAGTTTTGTCTTTAGTAGTTCTGAAGTGAAGTGTCTGGTTAGACCTCAGAACTACTGATCAGTTCTTCCTCAGTACTTTGCTTTTCTATTCTTCAGTACTTCTGTTTTCTTCTTCAGCAGTTTCTTCTATACTTAAGCAGAATATGATTTGGACTAAGGTTATCAAAAGGTGGTTTCTTCAACCCTTTTTGTCCCAACATCTAGTGGGGCAGGGGCTGATCAAAACTGTGATGGGGGAGATTCTAGTGTGGTTGGAAGGGTAGTGTAACTCCATTAGAGGTTAATGATGACATGTTTTTGTATGATAATGGACCATTGCAAAATGAGGAGGATATAGGTAGTGCAACACAGTCCAATGAAGAGGATATAGGTAGTCCAAGACAATCCAATGAAGAGGATATAGGTAGTCCAAGACAGACTAATGAAGAGGATACAGGTAGTCCAAGATACTCCAATGAAGAGAATTATTTTATGACAAATGATGAGGGGGACAGTGATAGTGATTTTATAGTAGATGAAAACAATTGTCTGACTGACCATGAAGTGGATATGAGTGACTATAGGATGCATGTTGACCTTGATGTTGAAGAAGAAGATATAGGTAATCAAAAGCATGGTTTAGAGTTTAATGATGAAGAAGTGTTGCATAATGATGCTTTCCTAAGTGGATCAAAGTCTGATAAGAATGAAACTAGTGCTAGGAGAAGATACCTAAATAAAATTAGAAATGCAAATCAGAATAGAGATGAGAACATCGTAGTTTTTTATGTATCCCAAGTATTTGGAACTAAGGAAGAATAGCAACAAGGGTACCACATAAAAAGTTCAAGGTAGCAAGACTTAGGATGTGTCATCTATTGTTTATGTTTGTTATGTTTGTTGAACATGTCTTTTGGGAACATGTGTTTTGTTTATATCTGTTGAACATGTAGTAATGCTTAGGCTATGTTTAACATGCAGTTTATGTACTTAATGCATCTATAAATGTTGCAATTTTGGTTTATGGGTTATGTGCAGTTGTTTATTACAATTTATTTGGGTTCTTATGGGATTACAGTGTATTACAGTTTTTGAAATGTGTCAATTTGGGTTATTAAGGGTTACAGTTTGTTAAATGGGTCAATTTGGGTTATTATGGGTCATAGTTTGTTAAATGAGTCAATTTGGGTGAACAGTCTTGTATGATGTTTATTACAGTTTCTTAACATTCAGTATGCACATTGCAAATGGGTCCATTTGGGTTATTATTGGTTACAGTTTGTTAAATGGGTCAATAGTTTGTTAAATGGGTCATTGGATGAATAATCATGTATGTTGTTTATTACAGTTTTTGAACATTCAATATGCACATTCTCAAATTGGTCCATTTGGGTTATTATTGGTTACAGCTTGTTTAATGGGTTATTACAGTTTATACAATTTGTTAAATGTGTTAATTTGGGTGAACATTCAATATACATATTGCAAATGGGTCAATTTGGGTGAACATTCAGGCATGTTTGTACAAATTTAGATCACATGCCAAAATGTGCATTATAAGCACTTTCATTATCATTAACCATTTCTTACAAGGTCCTAACAGGTGCATTATATGCACTTTCATTACATGGTACATACCCATTAACAGTTCAACTAAGAATACAACATTATATACATCAAGAAACCTAACCAACTACAAATCAAGATTTTGAGTAAAGCTTTAATAGAGATTGTTGTGATAACTGAGTGAGTGCAGAATTCGAGGAGCATCCCTCAAAAGCCATTAAGGCAAAGTTCTTTCTGCCATTGTCAGGTTCTCCCCAGTTGACATCATAGACTTTATTGTCTGCATCCTGACTGTATTCAGATGTGTCAAAAGGAAGACTGCTCCAGTCAACATACCCTGATGTAAATAAGCTTTGTTGCTGAGGGGGTTGTTGAGTTTGTGCAGGTTGTTGAGCAGTTGGAAAAGGAGGCATCTGCTGCTGTTGTTGTTGAGCAGGCATTTGGACATATTGTACTAGTGGCACATATTGAACTTGTGGAGCTTGTGCCTGTACAAAATGAGCACTCCCTTGAGTTCCATTATTCCTATTATGAGAGGGGTTAAATTGATTTCCAGACATGGGTTGGTTGTAGCTAGAGCTTCTACACTCTCTAGCAAAGTGTCCCAACTTTTGACACTTATGACATCTCAGTTTAGATTTGTCAAAACCAACTTTTGTTGAATTGTTTAGTCCTAGAAATTTCCTTCCTGACCTTTTGTAAAATTTGTTAGTTTTAATGCTTAACAAGGCCAGTTGGTGCAAAATATCCATTTCTTCTAAGTCATCACTGCTAAAATATTTTAAGTCATCCATGATAAAACACATGTTATCAGCAGTTTGACTTAGGTCTTCATTGTCATAAGCTGGGAAAGATCCATCTGATGAGATCCCAGCAGTTATGTCAATGTGGTCAAAAGATCCAAAATTATTAGAACAAGAAGGTGAGTCATGTCCTAATAAGGCTGTGCTACCTGGAGTATAGTCATCAGCAGTTTTACCAGATTCTTGTAACTTTTTCTTTTGATTGATTTCTCTTTCAAAAGTTAGTAATTTTCCATGTAACCTTGTTAGGTTCAGGGTGTTAAAATCTGAACTTGATCTGAGGACTATAGAATAAGTTTCCCATTTTGAAGGTAAAGACCTTAAAAATCTATGTAACATAGATGCATTTGAATAGGTCTGATTGTTAATTTTTAACTCAGAGATGAGTGAAGGGAATCTTTCAAACTGTTGTGTTAAAGTTTCACCATCTACGTGAGTAAAAGTTTCATATTGTTGAGCCATGATTTCTCTAGTGTTGGCTATCACCTCTTTAGTTCCTGCAAACTGTTCTTTTAGGCAATCCCACAGCTCTTTGGCACTTTCACAGTGTAAAAGTCCAGCATAAATTTCGTTTGGGAGAGCCATAGCCAACATAGAAAAAGCTTTTGCATCTAGCTCAAAATTTTGGAAATCTTCTTCAGTGTAGTCTTCCGGGTCTTTTGGTCTCTTTGTTTTTCCTTCTGGATCAGTAACAACTGGTTTGTGAGGTCCAAATATTACAGACCTCCAACAACCAGTGTTGGTCTGAGAAATAGTATGTGCCAACCTTCTTTGCCAGATGTTATATTCATTTCTGACCAGCATAGGAGGTTTATTGGCAGATCTAGTATTATAAGGGTCCATTTTTAAGAAGTTTGGATTTGTCAATACTTCTTTAAAGTGATGGATGAAAAAAGTGAACCTTTTAATCCTTTATTGGATATCAATAAGAGCCTGTGTCTGATTCTCAATTTGTTAGATTGATATTTGATCAGATTAACCAGAGCTCTGATACCAATTGTTGGATCAGTGACCTCTTTTAAGAACACTTATGTGTTTGCAGATTTATATAAGAGTTATTGCAGAGTTGAATACTAAGTGTTCTAAGGTTAAAATATCACTTTTAACAGGAGTTATTACTCCCCCTTGACTGAGCAGTTTATGAGAATCAATAAACAGTTGAAGTATAAAGCAATAAATACAAGTTATGATTCTCAGATGTGAAATGGATTATAAGTTTAAAAGCTTCGAAGGTCTTTCAATTTAAATCAAAGTAAATCAAAGTAAATCACATATATCGTATCTAAAATAGATGAACAAGCTCATCTATTTATAGACAAACATACAAGACTGCTGTACTAAGTAATCTAAGATATTTAGCTAAGATATTATACTAAGGATAATGTTTACAGCAGGCTTTACATCGAAACTTGAAACAAGACTTTAACAAAACAATATAATGCTAAACTACTGAAGTCTGAGTCGGTTATGAAGATACGATCAACAAACTACTGATGAAAAGACAAACTACTGATGAGTAGTTTTGTCTTTAGTAGTTCTGAAGTGAAGTGTCTGGTTAGACCTCAGAACTACTGATCAGTTCTTCCTCAGTACTTTGCTTTTCTATTCTTCAGTACTTCTGTTTTCTTCTTCAGCAGTTTCTTCTATACTTAAGCAGAATATGATTTGGACTAAGGTTATCAAAAGGTGGTTTCTTCAACCCTTTTTGTCCCAACATCTAGTGGGGCAGGGGCTGATCAAAACTGTGATGGGGGAGATTCTAGTGTGGTTGGAAGGGTAGTGTAACTCCATTAGAGGTTAATGATGACATGTTTTTGTATGATAATGGACCATTGCAAAATGAGGAGGATATAGGTAGTGCAACACAGTCCAATGAAGAGGATATAGGTAGTCCAAGACAATCCAATGAAGAGGATATAGGTAGTCCAAGACAGACTAATGAAGAGGATACAGGTAGTCCAAGATACTCCAATGAAGAGAATTATTTTATGACAAATGATGAGGGGGACAGTGATAGTGATTTTATAGTAGATGAAAACAATTGTCTGACTGACCATGAAGTGGATATGAGTGACTATAGGATGCATGTTGACCTTGATGTTGAAGAAGAAGATATAGGTAATCAAAAGCATGGTTTAGAGTTTAATGATGAAGAAGTGTTGCATAATGATGCTTTCCTAAGTGGATCAAAGTCTGATAAGAATGAAACTAGTGCTAGGAGAAGATACCTAAATAAAATTAGAAATGCAAATCAGAATAGAGATGAGAACATCGTAGTTTTTTATGTATCCCAAGTATTTGGAACTAAGGAAGAATAGCAACAAGGGTACCACATAAAAAGTTCAAGGTAGCAAGACTTAGGATGTGTCATCTATTGTTTATGTTTGTTATGTTTGTTGAACATGTCTTTTGGGAACATGTGTTTTGTTTATATCTGTTGAACATGTAGTAATGCTTAGGCTATGTTTAACATGCAGTTTATGTACTTAATGCATCTATAAATGTTGCAATTTTGGTTTATGGGTTATGTGCAGTTGTTTATTACAATTTATTTGGGTTATTATGGGATTACAGTGTATTACAGTTTTTGAAATGTGTCAATTTGGGTTATTAAGGGTTACAGTTTGTTAAATGGGTCAATTTGGGTTATTATGGGTCATAGTTTGTTAAATGAGTCAATTTGGGTGAACAGTCTTGTATGATGTTTATTACAGTTTCTTAACATTCAGTATGCACATTGCAAATGGGTCCATTTGGGTTATTATTGGTTACAGTTTGTTAAATGGGTCAATAGTTTGTTAAATGGGTCATTGGATGAATAATCATGTATGTTGTTTATTACAGTTTTTGAACATTCAATATGCACATTCTCAAATTGGTCCATTTGGGTTATTATTGGTTACAGCTTGTTTAATGGGTTATTACAGTTTATACAATTTGTTAAATGTGTTAATTTGGGTGAACATTCAATATACATATTGCAAATGGGTCAATTTGGGTGAACATTCAGGCATGTTTGTACAAATTTAGATCACATGCCAAAATGTGCATTATAAGCACTTTCATTATCATTAACCATTTCTTACAAGGTCCTAACAGGTGCATTATATGCACTTTCATTACATGGTACATACCCATTAACAGTTCAACTAAGAATACAACATTATATACACCAAGAAACCTAACCAACTACAAATCAACATCCTTTTCCATTTGCTTCCTTGACCTTTAAAAGCTTTGACTTTGTCTTCAAGCTAGCCATTTGCAACTACAATGTGGTCATTATACACTTTAAGGTTGTTCTTAGCTTTTAACAGACCTGATATGATGTTTGTACACTTTGGCACTTCAATTGATCACACCATCCAATAAATCCACACCGTGATAGCTAATTTGACATAAACAAATCCATCAGATGCAACATTTTGTAATCAAATTCAGAAACGTGAGTGTAACTTACCTGGTCAGGACAAGCATAAAACTGTCGACCTGGGTTCCTACTTGTCCACGATGTACGTACAATTGCTGGTTTTCCACAATGGCAGTATACAAGTTCCATGATCGTCTAAAAAATTTGCCCTAATTTTGGTTTCTAGAAGAACCCTAGATCATCTGATCAAATTGCCCTAATTAGTCTGGTTTTAAAGGTGAGAGATGAAGAGAGAGAGAGAGATGAAATGACTGGGCCGGTTTCTATTAACCCATAACCACGACGATGGGCTTGCACACTTTCGGCCCAATTGGTTAGATTTGGACCAAGGAGTTCATAAAGCAAACTAGATGTAATTAATGTAGGAGAGAGAAAAGGTTACCGCCCTGCCAACAATCCACGTGGTGCGCTGTGAGTGGCTGTAAGGGGCTTCCTTTTTCTTCCTGCATCAGTGTGTCAGGCGCCGCCAGTCTGCTTCTTCTGCAAGGTTGTCTTAGGTGACGCTTAACACCCAGGGGAACAGTGCAACAAGTGGGATAAGGGAAGCTGCATCTTCCTTTTGGCGCTTCACACCTGACGCGCCATGATTGACAGGCGCAAGGTTATGGTTGGTCCGTGGCAAACCATCGCTGAGTTGGGCGATGGGCTTTGCGCGGATGGATTGCACTCCATGTGTGGTGTTGCAAGTCTTGGCTCCGCCGAGGTTGATGTTCCGCGGAGGAAGTTCCGCAGAGACCTGATATCTTCAAACACTTGGCCATTTTAAGTGGGCTGTTTCTCGGAAGAGGTCTTTTGAGGATGATGTTGTGGGGTAGGGTCTGTCTTTGCGCTAGGAATTAGAACCCTATGCCTTCAAGTCCCCCAATCCAGTGTGTCTCCAGATCTTGCAAATAGGTCAGGTGGGGCGCTGGACTATAGGTAGGCAGAGATCAATGAAAAGTCACCCACTTATGGTAGGCGCATCCGCGGAGATTTGTCGCTTCGCGTGCTTGCTTATTGTTAAATGTATGCTAAAAAGTGCTCGTTTCGGCTTTTTAACATATATCAAGATAAAAGCGAACCATTTTTTCCAAAGGTTCCTTTAGCTTTAGAAAAAGAAAAAATCTTTTCCATTTATTCGCATGTGGGACACCTGAAAAGGCGTCTCACCCTTTGGCATGTAGATGATGTAAATAATGGCAAAGGAAAAATCTCATCCATTTATGTGCCTATGGGATACTTGAAAAGGCATCTCACCCTTTAGCATGTAGATCATGTAAATAATGACAAAGGAAAAAAAATCTCTTTCATTTATGCTCTTGTGGGATACCTGAAAAGGCGTCTCACCCTTTGGCATGTAGATCATGTAAATAATAGAAAGAATTTTTCCATATTGCGCTGTAAAACCATCATCGAGTGATGACGTGGCAGCGTCATCTTGAGGAGTAATCAGGCGAAGAACGTCTTTTTGTTTTTAAGTCAACGTATCGCCTTGTGATGACGTGACATGCGTGATCCTTAGGAGAATTCAGACGAAGAACGTTTTTTCGTTTTTACGTCAACGTATCGCCGAGTGATTACGTGGCAGGGTTGATCCTGAGGAGGAATCAGTCGGAGAACCTCTTTTCGGTTTTACATCATCGTATTGCCGAGTGATGACGTGGAAGGCGTGATCCTGAGGAGGAATCCGGCGGAGAACGTCTTTTTATTTTTTCGTCAACGTGTCGCCGACTGATGACGTGGAAGGATTGATCCTGAGGAGGAATCAGGCGGAGAACTTATTTTCGTTTTTACGTTAGACCAACGCCAAGTGACGATGTGGCAGGCCTGGTTATTGAAGTGTAACACTGCGGGTGATGTGTCTTCACTTTTAGGAATCCAGAGAAGACTAAGGGTTCGGCCAAACTCATCCACAACACTTGGTGTTAGTGGTGTGATAGGAGTTTTGGGAATTTCTGCAAGGAGATGGCATTTGACCCATCTTGGGAGGTTGAGTTGCCGTCTGGGAGTGCTACAGCCCTGTCTCCTCCGTCCATGAAGATGACTCTTTACAGAGCCCACTTTGCTTTGTGTGGGTTCCGTCTTCCGGCCACTAGGTTTCAGATTGACATCCTGGTGGCCTATGGGATACATGTGACCCAGTTGAGTGGGTTCGGCATGTTGAGGTAGGTTCATTTCTCCTTGCGCTCCTAGGTGCAACCGATGGGGACTACTCCTCCCAAGTCACTTCATGACTGGAAGGAGAATTTTTCTATGTTAAGTGCAGAGTTATTGCAATGGAGCTACCTTGGAAGGTGGTGGCAGAGTGTCAGAAGTTGCCCGACCGTCTAGTGATGCTTGTGTTGCTTGGAATGAGTCACGTCCGCTTAGTTCCTGGTCAAGAACCTTGCATTGTGGACCAGAGTAACTCTTTCTTCCACGTAACAATGATAGGTTATCATTTTTCAAAATATTTTGGTATGTGTTTTTGTTTTGTGTGCAGGTGTGACAAAGTTCCAGATGTTTCTGGCGCGCGACAAGGCATGGTCGGAGTGGCGCGCCCCTCCAGCGCATAGGGTGTCGGTAGTTGATGAGATGGTGGGTAGGTTTTATCTACCCAAACTCGAATTTGTGCCCGCGAGCTTCAAAGTAACGTGTGAGCAACCAATAAACCCTGACCCTGTCCCATTTAAGGCGTATGGATCCATTCCATGCATCGTTTTTTTCGCTGATGAGGAGTCAACAGGCTCTTCTGAGAAGCTGGTTCATCCAGCGCATCCTTCTAGGATTCCTGGTGCTCGTGGGCACAAGAAAATGGCGTCCCGAACTCATAAATATTTCTCTAAGGCTGATGTTGAGGTTTTTAAGTCTGCGCCTTTGAGTGCAGATAGCGGAGGCCCATTCTTCGGGCAAAAGGATAAGAGGAAGGAGTCCTCTTCCTCCACTCTGGAGGAAGTTGAGACGCACGAAAGGCGGCTGAAGAAGAAGCGAAAGCTTATGAGGGGGCCGAAGACTAAGAATTAGTCCCTGATAATATGCTATTCTGTCTTCATATATTGTCTTAGGACCCAAAGCTAACTAAATGTATTTGGGACAAAATACACAACATTTTAGTACCATCTTCATTCCCTAAAAGCCTTGGTTCGAGGACTGATCTTCAGTCACAAACGAAATGTATTTGGGACTGAAATGATGTGGTATGAGGGGATAGAATAAGGAATGATTTTATTAGTAAGAGAGACTGGATGTCAATCCTTGTAAGTATCATATATTTAGGACTGAAATTTATTTACTAATGAAAATATCTAGGAGTGCCCTGACTGGCAAAATCAGTCCCCAATAGCCATTAGTGACTAATTTAGGAGAATCAAAGACTAATTTTTCAGTCCTTGATGACGATCGTTTTTGTAGTGGGTGTTGGTGGCGTGGGTTGGCTTTTCACTCCATTCCCACGCCACCACTCCCCACACTCTTATCTACGAAATTTGATATATTGATGACCTAAAATTTTAGTCGTCGAGTTGGTAACCGGTTACTCGATTAAGAACCACACCATCTAGGCATCTAGGTAAAAAAAAAGTTCCTACGTTGGCCCCAAATATACTAGTTAAGAAAACTCATTACATTTACATATGTAAGATATATTTTTTGTATAATTAGAAGTTATTATTTGACTATGGTTCTTTTTGTTTAATAATTCTCAACTTTTATTAAATGGATGTTTTGTTATTCTCTCTCTCTGTTAATACCTGGATAAGAATGCATAATCTGATATGGGATTCATTGTACTCCCTATTAATGCCACTTGTAACATATTTAAAAGCACAAGTATGCCAAAAATGAACGAATGATGGAACACTATTATAGACCGTGATCAAATTAAGGATAAGATTTCCAGGGTCATTTCTCGGAAACAGTTGATTCTTCTTACCTTTATAGAAACGGTCATACTTACCCCTAAGGCCTCAAAGGACACCGACATATAGCTCAAGCCTATAAATATCAGCTTAGCCTTCGAGTTTATAACACATCTACATTCATCTGCAAGGTTAAGGCTTAGTTCATTGATCTACAGAAAGTACATTATAAGTACAAGAGTTACTCTAAATACAATAACAAAAGGTCTAAAAACCGCACAAAGGCATCTACGTGCATGGATACCGTGTTGCATAAGGTTGCCAATTTGGTGTTGGGAGAGAGTCATGGGATAGCCAAAAAGACAGTGAAAGGGAAAGTGGTGTTGATGAAGAAGAACGTGCTCGATTTCAATGACTTGGGTGCGTCGGTTCTGGATCGAGCTCATGAGTTGATTGGAAAACATATCTCAATTCAATTCATTAGTGCAACTCATGCTGATAGCGGATCCTCAGGTTTGTTTTTTTCTACTTTGCTTTCATCGATGTATGACCATGTACAAACATTTTATTTTATGTTTGCTCACATTTATTTGTCAGTGTAGCTAATCTTGATCATTGTTTGATAAAATAACAAAATCACAAACAAATCTTCTTTCTAAGAACACGGGCCAAGACGTTTGAGGTGCATTGCTTTATGGTTAAACTAAACACCAATGGTTTAATTTGGTCCATGGCAAAAAAATAAAAGAAACCGAAGGTGCTCAAATACTGTTTGTTACAAAAAAAAATCGTTAACGCTAAGCACAATACGGTCATTTTATGGTGTTTTAGGGAGAATTCACACAATAATAACCAAAAGTGTTACTTTTTTGTTCCTTTAAAATAGTCTCTAGCTAGGTAAACTTTTATTATGTACGTGTTTCAGTATTGTGAGATTGTTTTTTACAATTGTATTATTTAAAATCACGGTGGCTTAGTTAAAAGTTAAAACGTATATAGATTCTAGTTAATACAGTGAAATTGCCGATTTAAATGTATAATAGACGTGTTCTTATAGTATAAAACTTCATCTGTTAACAAAGGCTTTATTTTTAATTTTTCTGAACGACTAATGTTGCCCCCACTAAATTTTTACATAAAATACCCATTTGCCTATATTTGAACCTATGATCTCCCCTCTAATAGACTAAGCCTCTACCAAGTGGACTACTCTTTCCCATTTAAATGTGTAGGAGACATATTGTTACGGTATATAATTTCATATATAATTTGAGTTGTTAACAAAGGCTTTAATGGTACACCCTAAAAGGTTCCAAGTTCCCACTTCACAATTAAATTGTCAACACGAGGGGGTGAAACATTAATATGGGCATTCATAATTTCCATAGCACTCACTACGGTATATAGATGAAAGTTATGGGCTCAAATCCTAATTATGCAAAATGTTTCTGCATAAAATATTGATTTGATCTTAGATATTGACTAATACATCCTAGTTAATGCAAATATATCATTTTTCAAAGAGGGTGCTTGCTTTCATCAGTAATCACCTACTCCATTGATGGCTTTGTTTAAAAGTCCTATTATATATATTTGATTAATGTCTTGACTGACCACGGTAAATCGATCTACACAAAAGATACGTGACATATACATAAACCTGCTACAAGTATATAATTAATTGTTCATAAATACCTACTCCATGTTTTTCAAAGATTATCAGCTATTAGCCTGACGTTTATATTTGAATATTCATTGGATAGTTTTGTTTTTGCGTTCATGGTCGCTGTAAATTTAATATAAGTGCCTTCGTGGTCCTAAAGTATTTTTGTATTATATGCAACTAAACATCGTGACAAATTAATATGCTTATAAGATGACGACTCCTGTTTCAAGTCTTTGTCCACTAATATATAAAATTTAAAAGTATTCAACTATTCAAGTGTTTAATTTGGTTTTGGTATGCATGTGCATGTAATAAGATAACATAGCCACCACCAAGTGGACTTAATCAATTATCTCTGCCCTTTTGCTTCGACTAAAAAAGAACTTTTGTTAGAGATCGAGAGGATCACGCTTCGACATGTATAGATGGCAGTATTAGCCAGGAGTAATGGTTATAAAGAATAAAACGTTTAATCTCGTGTTAATCGGACGGTAACAAAGAATATAAATGTTGAGTCTAGTGAAAACGTTGTGTTTGATATGTTACTATTATTTTTAAGTTATAACATGATACTATACTAATGGTTCATTTTTTTTTTAGTGTTATTAAGTTTAGTAATTGATTATGAATGCTTTACTTGAACATTAGAACCAGCCACTGAAACCGTTTAGCTAGTTTTTAGCTACTTTTATTTGGTATTCGATCCATTCATGTGTAAATTTATATGAATAAATATTATAAAGATATAAATTAAGTAAAAGATATATGAATTTTGGTTACTATTTAGTTAATATTTTCTCCCACATGAATTTTGGTGATTTTTTTTTCTTCACTACTGCATTGTACTCCAACTTAATTGGAAATTTTTTTTATCACTTATTAGTAACCAAGATTAATAATGTTTCAACTCACTTAATTTAATAAAATTAAATATTTATAATTTTTTTCTTTTATACACAGTGAAGTGTTCTCTTTTATACTATAGCTTTTTTTAAGCTAACCTTAGAGTTTGCGCTACAAGTTTATGATGTACTACATGGATTTTGTATTACAGGTAAAAGGTTAAGAGGGAAGCTTGGAAAACCAGCAATTTTAGAGGATTGGAATACCACTATTACCTCTCTCATTGCTGGGGAATCAACATACGAAGTCACATTTGATTGGGATGAGGAGATTGGACTACCAGGAGGTTTTCTGGTTCAAAATCTTCACCACAGTGAATTTTATCTTATGACACTTACTCTTGAAGATGTTCCTGGTCATGGCCAAGTGCATTTTGTTTGTAACTCATGGGTTTACCCTGCAAAAAACTACACGAAAGATCGCATATTCTTTGCTAATAAGGTACGTATCCTTAGCACTAAAGTCTGGTTCGTAGCAATTTTCTTAGATTAATATTTTATTTACAGTTTTATATATATGAGTAATGTGATGATGGTGATGCAGGCGTATCTTCCTAGCGAGACGCCTGAATTGCTACGTCCATATAGAGAGGAAGAGATGGTAGTACTCAGAGGAAATGGGACGGGAATGCTTGAGGAATGGGACAGGGTTTACGACTATGCGTTTTACAATGATTTGGGAGAGCCAGATGATGAGGATAAAGTGCGTCCGGTTATTGGAGGATCCTCTGATTATCCCTACCCTCGTAGGGGTAGAACAGGAAGACCATCAACTGAAACAGGTTAGTTAGAGTAACCACTGCTTTCATAACTGAAATAGACCGAAAACCGGACAAATAATTGATCCTCTATATGTATTTTAACCACGTTCATTTGAATCGGTTGGATACTTGTAGGAATCAAGTCCAAACTTTTTATCTTTTCAAATTATTATCCAATAATTATTTACTAAATTAAAGTCTGTATTAGATTTATTTAAGACTTAGGGGCTGTTTGGTAGTTTCTTAATGACCATTCAAAGGCTACTTCTTAATAGTCAATAACCTCTGAATAGTTAAGAGGTAACCTTAAGTCTGAATAGGTAAGAGGCAACCATTAAGATGTTACCTCTTAACCATTTATACTTAAGATTACATCTTTACCATTAATAGGCTATGAACAATTCAGATGTAGGTTTTTGAATCCACTCGTGGTACAAAAGAGCCGGCTAGTAAACCTGTAAGGCAGCCAGAAAAACACTTAAGAGTAAGTTAACGAGCCTAGTGAATGGTGATATATAAGGAAAGTCCGAGTAGGGTGAAGTTCCCTCCAAGGAAAAAACATTTCATAGACTAAAAGATGTTTACGTGAGATGTTGATTATAATTGATCAATTAAAGATATGCTAAACTATCTTGATTTTGGTGTTTGACAGATCCAAAAACTGAGAGCAGGCTTCCTCTAATAGACTTTTTGAATATATATGTTCCAAGAGACGAGCGATTTGGACACTTAAGGATGTCTGATTTTCTTGCACAAGGACTAGAAGCCATCCTTAAATTCCTTCTTCCAGAGTTTGAGGCTCTATTTGATGACACCATAGATGAATTTGACACATTTGAAGATTACTTGAAGCTTTACAATGGAGGAATCAAGCTCCCAAAAGGCCAGTTACTCGACAATCTTCTAGAAAACACCCCTATACAGTTTGTTAAAGAGCTTCTTCGATCAGATGGTGAAGGACTTCTCAAATACTCGACACCACAGGTCATCCAAGGTACCATTTCTAACACTCCATTTGTTAAGTAGACAAATCTAATATTAGATAACATTTAACCAAATTTCATTTTGTTTTTAATATCTTATTCGAATATATCTTACAATGTCCAATGCAGCTGATTTAAATGCTTGGAGCACTGATGAAGAATTTGCAAGAGAAATGGTTGCTGGGGTCAATCCGGTTTCCATTCAATTACTTAAAGTAAACTTTTGTAGCTTGATTAGTGTTATTGTTCTTAAACTTGATTGCTCTCTTGTTTTTGACTAACGTTTATGATACAAAATTTCAGGTGTTCCCGCCAGTAAGCAAGTTAGATGTCGAACTCTACGGCAATCAAAATAGTTCAATAAGATCACATCACATTGACAAGCATCTGGAAGGTTTACATGTAAATGAGGTAACTACATATATATTTTTTTACTTGATCTAGGATTTTTTTTGTTGATTTGTACGTAGTTGGTCAAGCTTAGCGTTTTAGAACGTTTTTGAAAGTGTTTTGGATTGTATTAATGTAGTGAACTCAACAGATATGTTTACAAGAGGTAGTGAACTTAAAAAAAAAAAAAATAGAGTTAGAGAACTTGGCTTTGTAATAACTTTTATATCCAAATGTCAAAAACAGTTCATTTAGTTTAAAAAGAAAGTTTAAATACTACAGGTTATCAGAGAAAACCAAATTTATAAAATAAAAGAATTCAGGCCCGGCCCAAAGGGTGAGGTGGTGAGCCACGGCTCTAGGCCCGGTTTCTTAATACGCCCAAACTTTTTTAAAATATATATTTTTTTTGTATATTATTCTATATTCTGAAAAAAAAATATATATATTTGTTTATTATACATGAAAATCATGTAGTGCCACAAGAAAAAAAAAACTATCTTAATTTATTGAAGAGGTCTCAAGTTCAAGTTTGTCTCAAGCATAATTTTTTTTTTGTTAATCAATTCCTGTTTACCGAAATTGTGGACCCAACTTTTTATGTCGCATGGGGCCCAAAATATAATGAGTGTTCTCAAGGACGGCTCTGAAAATTTTGGGCACAGGAGATAGGCGCAGAGCCGTTGAATACCCCGCCCAGCCTTTGGGCCGGGCCTGTTCGCTAACCATATACATAGATTGTTGAGTTCTCCATTTTCCAACTTGAGTAAGGAACCACCTACAAACCAAAACATTTTCCATAACCTCTTAGAAAAGCTAATTATGAGTTTGCATGTATACAATAATATAAAGAAATTTAAACTTGTTATACAGGCACTAAAAGCAAAACGACTGTTTATATTGGATCATCATGACTCACTGATGCCATATGTGGAGCGGATTAACGCTACAGCCAGCAAAATATATGCCACAAGAACATTGTTGTTTTTGCAAAATGAAGGAACTTTGAAACCAATAGCCATCGAGTTAAGCTTGCCTCACCCGAATGGTTATAAATTTGGTGCCGTTAGCAAAGTGTACACCCCTGCTAAGGATGGAGTGGAAGCTGCAATTTGGCTGTTGGCTAAAGCATATGTAGCTGTGAACGATACTGGAGTTCACCAACTCATTAGTCATTGGTAAACTATAACATATCATAATTATCTTATTCTTTATCCGTATTCGTAGATGATTTATCAAAGTGATAAAAGTTTCAAAGATGTTTTTAGAACATGTTTACGAGTTTGCTTCCCACATTAGCGAACTAATCAAATTCGCCTACACATGGATATAAAAATCTAACTTGTAAAAGAATTCTTGAACCAGAAAAAAAATAATAACTATGGATGTTGAGTTAAAACTTGGGCCCACTGAATACTTTTTTAAAATTTGAAAACTTATTATCTCATTTATAAGTCCAATACTTATTTAAAACTCAAAACTTAAGGTTTAAGAGACATGCCAGGACTGAGCACCTATATCTTCACGGACGCCACTGACTATGGATATTGAGTTCGATCCCTGTGTATAAGAACTTGATGAATTCACTACCGATAAACCAAACATGTTTCAAAAATGTCTTCGATCGAAACTCACAGTTAATTTTCTAGACCACCTACAAATAAAAAAATTTCTAATAAAATAACCAGTTTAAAATACATTATCTTTCTATTGCTTTTGTAATTAACATTATCAAATCCATTCTTTGTAGGTTGAATACACATGCTGTTATTGAGCCATTCATTATAGCAACAAATCGGCAACTAAGTGTGCTCCATCCGATCAACAAGCTTTTACATCCTCATTTCCGTGATACAATGAACATCAATGCTACTGCTAGAAATATATTGATAAATAGTGAAGGTATTCTTGAAAGAAGCTTCTTTACTGGCAAATATTCAATTGAAATGTCTTCCAAGATATACAAGAATTGGGTGTTCCCCAACCAAGCTCTTCCCGTGGATCTTGTGTTGAGGTATGGTTCATCTACTATTAATATTAATGTCTTCTTAACTTCCATAGAGATGACAAAAAGCACATATAAAGCTGTGATTGCTGTAAACGTACAAAACAAACACGAACAGGACCTTGTTTGTGTTCGTTTGTTAAGAAAATAATGTGTTCACGAACTGTTCATAAACACTTACCGAGTGAGATTTTTGTTCGTGTTTGTTAAGGAAATAATTTGTTCACGAACTGTTCATGAACAATTATTGAACAAGATTTTGTTCTTGTTCTCTTGTTAAGGAAATGAACATGTTCATGTTCATTTGTCTTTATTTATTAAATTTAGGTAACGGACAAAAGCGAACACGAAAAAACACCAATGAACGTAAACGACCACAAACATGCATTAACACACCCATATACTATACATAATATTAATTACATAATATCTCATAAAAACATAAAATTATCATATTAAATTTGAAATCCTCAATTAATCCACCTAAAATAATAGTTAATTAAAATAGTTAAAGTAATATTAATATGTGATACACTAATATATATTAAATAATCTACCACTAGTAAATTTGAAGTACTTACATTAAAAATAAAGAGTTATAAACCCTAATAAACCATAGAACACAAGCAACCGACCGTTCACAAACATAAATGAACGAACGAGACCATTGTTCATGTTTGTTTAATTAAATGAACATAATTTCTTGTTTGTGTTTGTTCATTTATTTAACAAACGATCACAAACGAACTTTTCGCTAAACATTTGGTATGTTTACAGGCCTAGATTCATGCAACAAGTTTCTTTAAGAATTGACAAAAGAAAAATAAAAGTAAGAAAATAATAAAACATTATCGCTTACTGTAGGAATATCTTATTCTTGTTTTGAAAAAAACATTTAAAAAAATAAATAAACTTATTAAATTATTAAATACCAACACTATTTAAAACTTTAAATTTTCACTGCAATTGTTATTTATTTATTTTAAAAGGCTTAAATACATCAAATTTCGTCTTTAACATAGCTTAAACTATTAACTACAAATGATTTGTCAATTGGACTCAACCTCCACCTCAAATTTTAACTTTTATTGATACTTCTTTAAACTAAAACTTCTAAATTATTAAAAAAAACCTTAATCATAAAAATCTATTCTTTCAAAAATATTTAAAACCTAATTTAAAAAACAGGCTCGCGACATGTTAGCATGAGAGGAGCTAACTTTGTGCTCAGGTGCAATGTATTCAGAACCAAATCGAACACCGAACCGGTCTTCTTACCGATTAACTGGTCCGACCAAATAGTGTAACAAATATTACAAAGTCAACATAGTAAAATTTGAAAAAAAAAATGTCAAAAACAAGTCAACCCCCTTTAAAAAAACCAGTCCGACTGGCCGATTTCCTAGATTGCCAGTTCCCCGGTCCAACCTCCAGTACAATGCACATCGGGTCCAATACACTAACCCAGACCGGTCTAGGTCCTGGTTTGCAATCTGGATTTCAATATACTTTCTAATTGTGTAAATAGCTATTTTAATTAAAAAATGTTAACTATCAATTTTATAATTTTCATGGTAATTAGACTAATTTGATTATGATTTATTAACATATGTGTTTGCTTTACAGGGGAATGGCAGTTGAGGACACAAGTGCTCCTCATGGTCTTCGTTTAACAATAGAAGACTATCCGTACGCCGTTGATGGGCTTGAGATATGGTCAGCCATTAAAACCTGGGTTGAGGATTACTGTAGATTTTATTATAAAACCGATGACATGGTGAAAAATGATACGGAACTCCAGTCATGGTGGAAGGAACTACGAGAGGAGGGACATGGTGACTTGAAAGATGAACCATGGTGGCCAAAAATGAACTCCATTCAAGATGTGATTGACAATTGCACCATAATTATATGGGTGGCTTCTGCTCTTCATGCAGCTGTAAACTATGGTCAATATGGTTATGCGGGTTATCCCCCTAATCGCCCCACACTAAGTCGTAGGCTTATGCCTGAACCAAACACACCAGAGTATGAGGAACTAAAAGAGGATCCTAAAAAAGGTTTTCTGAAAACCGTCACTCCTCAATTGCAATCACTTTTGAGTGTTTCTTTGATAGAAATATTGTCGAGGCATACGTCGGATGAGCTCTACCTCGGGCAAAGAGAGTGTCCTGAGTGGACAATGGATGAGGAGCCTATATTGGCATTTGAAAAGTTTGGTAAGACCTTGAAACAGATTGAGGAAAAAATTGTTAAGATGAACAATGATGAGAGGTTGAAGAACAGGAATGGACTTGTAAAGGTACCATACACTTTATTATACCCTAGCAGCGAAGAGGGAATTACTGGAAGGGGTATACCTAATAGTGTGGCGATATAAAACGTTTTTATAGCTTATGTTGTTAATTAAGTGTACTTGTGCACATATCTACTTATATATGACTTGTGTGAACATTATGTAACAAATAAACCTTTATGTTTTGTAATATGTGGTTTAATAAATATAGTGTGTGTTTTCTTTAAATCTAATTCGAAAACTTTATATTTTGTAATATCAAATTACATATGATTTCTCTACCAGATTATATAGAATCAATTTGATTGATTAATTGGAGAAGCTTAATTCAAAATAAAAGTTTACTACAGAATTGACTAATTACATCGGGTGCTTTAATGAGTTATTTTAGTTGTAAAAGCCTCATCAACACACCCAATGTGGATGCGTCTGGAAAATCCAAACTAAGCAAAAGCGAACGTCCCGCATTCTAAAGTTTGTCTAGAATGACGTCGTCTGTAAACGTAGAGCAATAGTGGACAAGAGAGGTGGTGGCCCTAACTCTCTAATTTCTCTCCATCTCTCTCTCTCTCTCTCACACACACACACACACATATTAATGGATTTTGGATATATAGCGCTAAGGGAGAAATTGGTGTTTTGAAACATGCTAGAGTTTGTGGTTGTGGTAGTATGTTGTAGATACATGTGTGACACAAATGTACGAGGTGTTGTATGTGAGAGACAAACATATGAGATATATGCGTTTGTGTCAATGAAACGTCTTGTTAGAACTTAAATATGAAATATGAAGTGTTGAAGAAAACTGAAGTAAGGAACCCGAAGCTGATTTAAAGAAGAGCATTCAGAACAGGTTCCAGCCAAAGAGATTTAGATCATCGAAGATTCAACAAAAAGATTTCTTTGAAGAATAAGACAATTGAAGATAGGGGTATGCCTGGGGTTGGGGTTGGTGCGTCTGGGGGAGGGTTGGTGGCAATTTTTTCTCTGGAATAGACTTTTTCTCTTGAAAGGTCAAACACATTAACCAGGGAGGCCACCACGCAATCGAGGCCCACCTTCTTGGTTTAGTATGTATCAGTATTAGTAATGTGTGTTTAATTAAGCATGTTAGTAGTTAATGCAAATGTAAGTTTTATCTATACTATCTTATAAAGCATTTTAGTAGGACCTATTAATTTTTATGTAATACAATTATAAATGCTTAAAGTACAACACATAATACATGTATTAACTACTTTTTAAGGGCATTTATGTCTTTTCAAACATAATTTGCACATATACCCTTTATTAGTTACAGTTTTCTCCCTTATCTATATACACTATATTATAATTTTATACAACACTTTCATATTTGCTCCCATGAACTTTACTCAATTTCTGTTTATTTAAATAGTAATTACATTTTTGCACCTTTATTTTAACCAATGATAACTCACAAAATTAACATATAAAACAGGTATAAACAGTCTCATAACATGGTAAAATTAGGCTTATATTATTGATATTTGGTGCTTAACTCGTTCCTATTGGTATTTCTCAGGAAACTAACTAGAGCTCCAAGACAGAAACAGAGGATTTTTGGGCAAAAACAAGCAAAAATTGGAGATTCCTGAAGATACGAGACTTGAAGCATGTTCACTGTATGTTTTGAAGACCATCTCGGGACTTAAACAATGATAAAATCAGTCTGGGAGTGACCTCGCCTTCACGCTAGAAGACAATGCAGCTAACTTGGAGAGCAAGAAAACAAACTTAACAGGAGGTGCACGCCTGTGCCCATGCACATGGCACGACCGTGCTAAAGACAGAAGTACAGACAGGATCAGACTTTGCAGCAACAGAACGTACATGTGACAGCAAGCACGCCCCTGCCAACCCTTGGCACGGCCGTGCTTCACCTGGAGCTGTATAAATAGCAAGCTAACCCTCACCATTTGATCATCCCATTCCACCTTGACTTGAGCTCTTCTTGGGTCGATTTCCAGGAGTCTTTCAGAGATCTTGGAGTCCCTTCGGAGGCCTTAGGGCCCTCCTAGACACCCACCAAGGTTAGGCCTCGTCCTACCTTGATCAACGCCAAGCATGGGATCGTAGAGTAGTTATGCAATAAATATCGAGGGTCGTGAGGATCATGTTAGATACATATCACTTGAAGATGGAGAGATTGTCTGTGAGCAGCCATGTTCATGTGTTGATCATTTGTTATGGTTGTATCTTTTCATTATTCCCAAGTCCACTTCGATTTTTAGACTTTTGTTATTATTAGTAGTAGTTTATTTTTAGTTATTTGTTGTGTTATTTTTTTTCTAATCCTTGTTTGTTTATCTTGTGGCAGGTTTAAATGATTATTAACTTAATAACTTAAATTACTTTAACTTAATTTTATAACTAAAGGTTTAATCAGCTTCTGATAGCCCCGAGCTAGTTCCAAGGCGAGGAAACCGGTTGTGAGACAGATCCTTCGGGCTTGTGATATCCAAACCGGATTCTAAGCAATGGCTTCTAAAGTGAACCAGATCTGAGTGACACTTCTGGTACTTACCGGATGATTGAATGATCTTCTTGGTATAGGGCAGTTTCCCTACAGGCGCACCAGTGAGTGATCTTCGGATTGCATGCCTTTAGGATTATGTGTCACCTTTATCAAGGGTTTCATTCAGTTCGGGAGGTTATGGGTTGGGTTATTGAGTTATCAATTTAACCAACTTTATATTTAATTGATCACTAAATACTAAAGTGTCATTTTAAAGATAAATAAACTAAGGATTATATTTCTAGTTCTCGTTAGTACAACGCCGTTAACCAATTGAGATACGAGTCGCCTGAGTCAACTATATGAGAGATCCTTCGGTATTCATGATAGTTAACCTACTTAGGGGATACGAGATTGCCGGGATTGACCCTAAGGAGAGATCCTTCGGTGCAGAACGCAAGAGCTAAATGAGGTGTACGGTGTTCCAGGTTGGAAGTTAAGCCTCCAATTTAAGAAGAAGATAAGTTCGAGGACCAAAACTTGACCGCGGTTTGAGGAGCCCGCTATATGCGAGGACCTGGCAGAGTACCTTCACGTGGGCCCACATTGGAAGGTTGTGCATTCTACTTAGTAGTGGCCCCGCTTCTCTATCAAGGAGTCAATACTTCAAGATCCCTCGTGTCTTCCTCACATTTAATTAACTTAAATTATTAATTTTAATAATAAACTTAACTATTTATACGGAGGGCCCCAAGATGTGCATATTAGTCTACTCTACTATTTTATCTTTTATTTTATAAAAACCAAAACCTTTTCAAAAACTATTTTCTTTTAAGAACCCCTCCATTTTGTTTTCTTTTTAAAACCCGATCAGTTATCTGATGAAAGGTTGAGTAGGGGAAAGTGTGTTCTCTTGGAATACGATACTCGGTATTTACCCTAGCAAACTATACTATGCACGTCAAGTTCTCTGCCTATGTGTTGGTTTTAGTTTCTAAAGTATTAATTATCACTTATTTTATAAATTTAAAACTTTGTAAATAGGTTTAGTAAAAATCAGTCGTTTTCCCCCAAACCAATGTTTTGGGATTAACACATCAAGTTTTTGACACCGGTGAAATTGACATCTTTTTAAACTACTAAAACCATACGCATCAAAATTTTTGGCGCCGTTGCCGGGGAACACAATGGTTTTCAAAGAAAGACCCAAGTCACTTGACTGATCGGTTTATTTTTCTTTTTCATTTTCTTTTTCACTTTCTTTTTCTTTTTTACTTTTGGTCTTCTTTATTTTTACTTTTCATTTTATTTCTGATTTATTTTCGATGATTGCGGTTGTTTTAGTTTTTCTTTGCAAGTGTCCTTCGAGATTTGCGACATTGAAGAATTCCCGTGGAGGAAGCCGGAACCACCAATTTCATCAACTTTCTTTTTGGAGGTTTTTGTTTCTTCTTTATTTTCATTAGAGATCAGTTCGTCATTCCTTGAAGATCGCCAGGTAAGTACTGAAAATGTGGAAAATAAGTCGGGGAAGGTTTTTCAGATATTTAAAAACTTAAACTGTTTTCGAACTTAAAATGAGGTTTTAAAAATTATTATGGATAAATCCAATTAAAAATTTTAAAACCGGACCCTTGAAAACAGTTTAAAAATGATAAAACACGAAAAACGGGAAAAATACTGTAAAGCACGCCCGTGCCACATGATGTGGCACGGCCGTGCCATTCCTGCAGACATACTTTTTGGGGTATTTAAAGGGGATTTGACTTGTCAAACCCATTTTCATCTTCCCAAACTCGACATACCCGTTTCCCCCTACCCTAAACCCGCCATTTTCCACAATTTTCTTCCATTTCAGGCTCCATTCTTCAATATAAGGTATGTATAATCGACACCTAACATCTTTTAAGTGTTTTATGTACATATCTTTCCGGCTTCTTGAGTTTTTGAGTAGTATAGTTTCTTGATGAAAACCTTAGATTTCTAGTGTTTTTAGCCCGAATGTTTACCTGAAACTTTAGGGAAATGATTAGGGTATTTCTAGGAACGTAATGTGGTTAAAATTTTTAAGAAATTTTGCGAAAATTTTTTCAAGAAAACTGACAGGTTCGAAAAAACCGTTACATTAGTCACATGCACGACTGTGCAAAGCAGTGTGCTGAGCGTGCTTGGCTAGAAAAACGGTTAAAAATTTCCCGTGTAACCATTCTGGCCCAACAGACTGAGCACGGTCGTGCACCATTGTGGGCAAGGGCGTGCTCATATGTTAAAACATCATAACTTTTTAAGTTTCAAATTTTAAGTTATTTTTGCAGTTTAAAACCAGTTTTAGGCAAAAACCAGTCTAAACAGTTGAATCAGTTAAAATCCAGATTGCAGACTGAGCCGCATGGCCATGCTCACCATCTGAGCATGGGCGTGCAGCCACTAGACCAGAACTGTGTATTTTCTGCAAAAATTTTAAATCTTTGAAGCTGAACCGATTCTGTTGTGTTTTGCAGGTCAATGCCTAGAATGAAGAGACCAGCTCAGAGATCACTGTCCATTTCATCCAGCTCCCACCATTCACAGCAGTCGGGGGAGTCTACTCCCTTAGAGTTACCTGAGACACACTCGTTTGAGCCCGAGGGACCCATGCCTGATGATATCCACCCGTCGCTATATTTCAACCGACATGGGGTTGAACAAAACGCCCACAGGCGTTTACGGGTGATTTAGAGGAGGCAGATAGGAGCATACCTTCTCGTGGATTATGAGGCACTAAAGGCGGTATGACTAGAGCCCCGGTTCCACAACCTGTTATCTCACCAGTGGCACCGTCTCTTTCAGATTGCATAAACCACCTACCAGGACCTCACTTTAGAGTTCTTAGCCATATTTGTTCACACCCCACCTGCTGGGGATTGACAGGGTCACCACACCTTGTATTGGGTTTAGGATGGCTAGAAAATGGTATAGGCTGACTTTGGCTGAATTTGGGGTTCGGATGGGATTATACACGTAGAGGAAGACTACCGCACCAGTGTTCACTGACAATCTATTTTGGTGGCCTTCATATGTGCAGCCACAAGATTTTTGGGGGCAGATCTCTGATGATCCCTATGATCCCAGGAAGTATAAGAGATCCAGCTTCCCAGATCCTCTTCACAGGTGGATCCACATGATCATAGTTAGTACACTCGGGGCACGTAAGGATAGCACTGGTTGCGTCAATGAGAGGGATGTTTTTCACATGTACAACATTATTGAGGGGCCCACGCACTTGCTGAGTTCTTCACACGAAGTTGGGGCACCACTATCGCGAGCCACATCTTTGGGGGGGGGGCTATATTACCCACCTTGCCACTTCCTTGGGGGTTCTTACACCCGTGGCGTTGGCTGGTTTGACAGCTGTTGATCAGGTCCGCCCCCTCGTACCACCGGGATGAAGAACATGGGGTTTTAAAGCAGTTTGGGAAATTTATGATGCTGGCAGATAACAAGGGAAGACTGTGGGATGAGGAGGCGGCATTTGAGGAGGCCTACGGGGAGAGAGCACCAGAGGAGATTGGAGGAGCAGAGTCCTGAGCAGCCGCTGCAGCCAAGGGACCAGCAGGACCACCACCAGCCACTAGGATAGATTGTCATCAGTGTGGAGGCATTTTCCGCACCATCCTGAAGAGGCTTGACACCCTCACTGCTGAGTTTCGGTCGTTTTGGGAGGATTTTACTAGACATATGGCTTCTTGCACCGGCTCCACCTCCAGGTCCGGCTCCAGCCACCGCTCCCGCTGCAGCCGCATGGTTTGATTATCTCTCTCTTCACAGGTTTATTTTATGACATTTGATGGTTTGTTGACTGAAAACACTATTTTCCTTTCTTTTTATTTTTCTTTTGTTTGTGTTTGATTATGGATACTTAGATGTTTGTATGGTTTGCATGCTTGGTGCATGTTGGACATGTTTCACCCGCTAGCTTCGGCGTTAGTATCTATCATAGGATCGTAGCTTTATTTATCTTTGTTACTTTTATTTTCTTTTCTAGTTAGTTTACGACAGGTTGGGGACAGCTTGATATTTTCGGGTCGCCTTTTCCGACGTCTCTGTTTGGAGGATGCAGGTTTCGCTCACACGCGAGTGGATTCGTCGTTTATCAAGGGGAGTGTTAGTTTCTCTTGCCTTTTTCTCCAGTTCAGCACTTAAAATTTATGCAAAAATTTTATGTGTGGGGTGGACCATTATTGCTGCTTATTTTATTATATCTAGCGGGTCATTTGTCATTGATTGTGTGTTATCCGGTACCCTCTTAGCAGCTTGATACCCGTAGCGTCATTCGCAGTCATTTTTAGCGGATTTGTATAGTCTATTAGGCTCACCTGAGTGATCGCTATTAGGCATTCATGCCAAACGGTTCACATTAAAAGGCAGTCGAAATGAGATGAATATATTTAAACCCAAAAGATCCATTTAGATTATTAAAATAAAGTAGAAAAATAGGTTGCATGGCAAGTGAAAAATACCCCAAAGTTGTCCTTAAAATCGATACTTTAGCCTACCCTTTTGTTCGTTTGAGATTCTTGAGCCTTTTTACGAGCACCACGCTTGCAGATATATATTCTAAATTGCTCGTTTCGTTTCTTGAGAGATTTCCGACCTTAGTCCGACTCGGTTAGAACTTGTGTGTTTAAGCATATTCTTGTTTTAAAACTGGTAATTAAATAAAAATAATAGAGGCAATTAGGTTCTCCCCAAAATAAATCTTTCCCTTAGAAAACCACTTTGAGCCTTAGCCTTTCGTTTCATTACCCAATAAAAATGAGTCCCGATCATGCGTCACCATAGCAACTTCAAGATGTTGTCATCACCAAGGGCACGAAACCACAAGTGGGGTTGTATGAGAGTTTGGAAATGGTGAAAGGTTATATGGAGGTGGTTCGTAGGAAGGTAAAGGTGGAGGAGGTTCAGGTGGGGGTGAATATGGAGAAGGTTCACAAGTCTAAGACACAAAAGTGGGAAGACACGGAGAAATGTATTCTTCGCATTTATGGGGTAAGAAGGTCCACCGCAATAATAACTACACGGAAGAAGACAAAATAAATAGTCTTCACAACTGGGGGGAAAAGGAGGTCCGCCACAATAGTCACATCCTTGTTGAACAAAGCAACCACCTTCAACAACTCGATGATCCATCCTGCAAAGCTATAAAAACAACTGGCAAAACAATTAGTAACTAGCAACTTAAAACCTTTCTATGGAATACGTTGTGTCCCCGACACGGCACCAAAATTTTGATGTCGTGTGGATTAAAGGTTTTTTTGACTTAAATTAACTTTTATTTTAAAGGAAACAAGCCCCCGGCGGAAGCGCCAAAAACTTGATCCAAAAGAGTTTTAAGTCAAAACTTTAAGTTAAAACACTTTTCAACTTTTAAATTTATAGAATAAAACGATAGTTGCGAATTATTCTAAACCCACACAATAGGCAAGTGTACTTATTGAGTGTAGTATAGTCTTCCAGCAAGTACCGAGCATCGAACCCAAAGACACGACTTCCCCTACTCAGCCCTAAGTTGCTTTTTAATTAAAGTAAAAGATAAAAGAAAAGAGGTAGAGAGCGAGAATGACCAAAGTTTAAATCAATACCAAAAGAAGTGCTGCTTCGGGATCTAACTGTTCTTGGGATGGATTAATATTAATTACTTACTGGTGTGTACAAGAGCGCACTTATGCTTAACATGGAGTTGCAATAGCATTCTCTAGAGGTGACTGTTTTCGCAAAACGAGGTGTGTTCTTGTTGTTTAATTGAGGGTCTCCCGAACCGGTAAGCTCACCTCTCAACAATGGGTAACAGACTACTCAATATTGTGTTAACCCAACCCCGAAGAATCCACCTCCCAATGTTGCGATAAAGACATCTAATTATTTAAAACTTTTATGGACAACTTGCCGGTGGCCGGAGCATGACCGAACAAGCTGCCACTTGACATCATAGAAGAGTCGTGACTAACCAGAACGCGTGCATCTCCTACTAGAATTAATTAACCTTTTAAAAAGTGAGTGGTCTATCATCAATTGTGCGGGAGTATAATGATGAAAGAAAATAAAGACCGTTTTCTCTCAACACGGGTTCATCAATTCTTAACTTGCGCCAAGGCTTTCACATAGACAATGAAGCCAAGTCGCAGAATTCAGTCTTGACTTATCACTAGGACCGAGTATAAAGACCGTACCTACCCTAAGTGAGATCTTGATAGCCGAGCATTAAGCCACAAAGTGTGTGTATTTATACCCACAAATGGACTAATCGCTACACGTGGAGTTAAGGTTAGCTTACAAGTGCATGGGTTGTTTACACACCATGGGTACACTCATAAGTCCCTCCACTTTCTATCAAAACACCCACAAGACCAAAGACTAAGTAATTAGTTAGTTAATTCATCAAACAAAGTTTTGAGTAAAAAGAATTAAACAAGAACACAACACCACTTTAACAAATAAAAACTTTATAATTCATAGCAAGAAAGTTTTCAGCCTAGCAACACTCTAATATCCTAGCCAAATATTGGCATTACAACATGCACTCCAGATTGGGTGTTGGAAGAACACATAGTAGTGGTTGTTTTGAGGATTAAAGAGGGTTATTGGATGATTTATAGTGATCTCTCTTAAGCTCTCACTCAAGTAGTGTTTATGGAGTGATCCCAAGCTCCAAAGGTCACTTACTAGACCCCCAAGATGGCAGAGATGAGTGAGAGACTCAGGTGGAATGGATGGATGAAGGGATGCTCAAAATGAGGGGTGGAGGCCTCTATTTATAGGCAAATCAGGGGCAGCACGCCCATGCTCAATGTTTGGCATGCCCACGCTCGACAGCAGGTACTGTTGCAGAGGCCTTTCGCGCAGAATGTTCCCTGAGGTGTTAAGCACGCCCGTGCTAAAGACATGAGCACGCTCGTGCTCAGCTTCTTTTGTACTCTCGCTGTTAGTTTTGGTTGGTTTAAGCCCTGGGGAACACGCTGGAGTAAAGCACGGTCGTGCCATATAGTGGGGCACTAACGTTGATGTGCGTGGTTTTAGCAAATTAAAAAGATATCATTTTCCCGGCCAAAAACTTTGGTGTTTTAATCTAAGTACTTTGGTTTGGGATAAATGACTGATTTTTACTAAACCGGTGTTTACGAAGTTTTAAATTTATAAAGTAAACAATGTTTACTTTAGAAACTAAAACTAACACATAGGCAGAGAACCTGACGTGCATAGTATAGTTTCTAGGGTAAGTATTGAGTATCGTATCCCTAAGGATCACAGTTTCCCCTACTCAACCTTTCATCCATCAACTGATTGGGTTTTGAAAAGAAAAATAAAACGGAGGGGTTCTTTGATAAAAAGAGTTTATGAAAAAGGTTTTGGTTTTTAAAAAAGAAAAGATTGAGAATTCGGTAAAAAACCGAATTCATGGATCGATTAAGCGAATACAGCTCGGTTTCAGATGGAAGATATGAGATGAGACAGAAATCGATGAAAACAATGTCATCACAGATTCTTATTACATCAAAGAAACGGTTACAGACACTGTTATCAGTAGGATAAACATCTATCTCGGGGCCGGGGGAGGTCGGGCATGACCTCCCCCTTGAGAGCATTCAAAGCACAAACTCAAAATCTTAAATGAAAACCAACACGTGAGATTGCTATATATAGGCCAGCTCCTTCGACCTCCCGTAAGGTTCGAATGAGCTGGTTCGACCTATTGTAAAGGACGAACCAACACATAATGTTGGTTCGACCCTTCTATTCCTGGTTTGACCTCACGATGGTTCGAACCAACCAGGTCTACCTTGAACAAATGTATCAGATCCATAGAATGCCCTTATGGATCACCACAATCTCATGTAATACAATACATGACTTAACCCTAGTATATTCGACAGCGACGGCCACACATATAGTGCATCAACAAAGATAAAAATAGTAGAGTAGTATATTATGCATATCTCCGGGTCCTATCGATTAGTAGTTAAGTTTATTATTAGAATTAATAATTTAAGTTAGTTAATTTATGAGGAAGACGAGAGGGATGTTGAAGTGTTGACTCTTTTATAGAGAAGCGGAGACTACTACTGCGTAGAATGCTAAACCTCTCCGGCGTTCGTCCACCTGGGGTCTCCGCCAGGGCCTCATGTATAGCGGGCTCCTCAAACCACGGTCAAGTATCTGGTCTTCGAGCTCATCTTCTTCTTAGAGCGGAGGCTTCACTTCCGACCTGGAACACCGTACACCTCGTCTTAGCTCTCGCGTTTCGTACCGAAGGGTCTCGCCTTAGCGTCATTCCTGAGTAGGTCAACAACGAATCCCCATTGGTTAACGAACTAGGTTGATGGATCTCTCTTACAGTTGATATCCGGAGACCATACCCCCATTGGTTAATGGCGTTGTACTAACGAGAACTAGATAAAGAATCTTTATTTTATTTATCTTTAGTGACACTTTAATATTTATAGGCCTGATAAATATAAAGTTGGTTTGATGAATGGTGACTTAATTAACCCAACCCATAACCTCCCGAGCTGAATGAAGTCGTTAACAAAGGTGGAACATAATCCTAAAGGAATATGATACAAAAGATCACTGGTGCGCCCTTAGGGAATCCTCCCTTTGCCAAGAAATTCATTCAACTACCGAGTAAAATCCTTGATAAAGGTGGAACTAAAGGTGTGCAATACGAAGATCATTGGTGCACCCGTAGGGAATCCTCCTTTTACCAAGAAAATTACTCAGTCATCTGGTGTGTACCAGAAATGTGTCACTCAGATCTGGTCCACTTCAAAAGCCATTGTTTAGAATCCGGTTCGGATATCAGAAGCCCGAAGGATCTGTCTCTCTACCGGTTTCCTCACCTTGGATCTAGCTCGGGACTATCAGAAGCCGATTAAACCTCTAGTTAGTTTATTAAGTTAGAGTTGATTTTAAGTTTATTAAGTTAATCATCATTGAAAACCTATCACAAAGATAAACAAATAAAGATTAGAAGAAGAGGACACCACAAATAACTAAAAATAAACTACTAATAATAAAAATAAAAGTCTACAAATCGAAATGAGTTCGTAATGATAGAAAGATACAACCATAAGGCATGATCAACACAAGAACATGGCTGCTCATAGACAAGCTATCCACCTCCAAGTGATATGTAGCTCTCTTGATCCTCACGACCCTCGATATTTATTGCATAACTACTCTACGATCCTCTGCTTGGCCAAGCCGATTAAGGTAAGATGAGGCCTAACCATTGAGGGATATTTGGAGGTCCAAAAGGCCTCCCACAAGACCCCAAGATCTCTGTTAGAAGCTTGGAGTTTGGAACCAAGAGAGCACAAGAAGGGATGAACAAATGGTGGCGGTTGGCTTGTTATCTATAGACCTCCCAGGGGAAGCACGCCCGTGCCAAAGTGTGTCGTGGTCGTGCTTGCAGTTACACGTACGTTCTGTTGCTGCAGGTCTGATCTTGTTTGTCCTTTATGTCTGGCACGCCCGTGCTCAGGACATGAGCATGGTCGTGCTTAGCAGGAATTTGTCAGATTTTGTCATTTAAGCCTTAGGGAACACGTTTTAAAGAGCATGGGCGTGCCAAGTGATGTGGCATGGGCGTGCACATGTCCTCAGTACGTTTTCTTGTTCTCCAAGTTTGCTGCGTTGTCTTCTAGCGTGCAGTGCCTCCGTCCAAGTCTGCATAGGCATGCTGGGTCACTCCCAGACTGGTTTTATCACTGTTTAAGTCCCGGGATTGTCTTCAAACATACAGGGAACAGGCTCTAAGTCTCGTATCTTCAGGAATCTCCAATTTTTGCTCGTTTTTGCCTGGAAATCCTCTGTTTCCGTCTTGGAGCTCCAATTTCCCGAGAAATACAAATAGCAACGAATTAAGCACCCAATATCAATAATATAAGCCTAATTCTACCCTATTATGAGACTGTTTATGCCTGTTTTATATGTTAATTCTGTGAGTCATCACCCGTGCACACTTTAAAATGCTTATTTTGACCTCTTTTGACTTGGAAATGTTGTCTTGTTGACCCGGGACAGTTGCACAGCCATGAGCACGGCCGTGCCATATCTGGCAGAGCTTCGAAGTCATCAATTCTTCCTCCGTTTAGTTCCGTTTTGTGCAGTTTTCCACTTCTTTTCATCACCGGACCTCTGATCCTGCAATTATCAACAAAGAAAGATAAATCATGATAAAACGGAGATATAAGCATGATTTCGAGTATAAGATAGGTGATAATTATGTGTGAAAACATATCAATTTTTTGGCACATCAGTGACATGATTTGATACGAGACAAAACGTTAAAAAAGGCTTCAAAAAGCATTTCTAACAACATTTTTTTGCAACTGGTATTGGTTTGATATTCTTTTTTTAGCATATGTTTTGAAAATGGTATGGGAGGCCCTTTTTGAACCTCTTTATCAACGCACTCAGCCAGTCGACACGGTCGCCGGGACTGTCAACGCGTGGTCCTCAGGAGATATATCAATGCCCATGGAAAATCTGATCCTAAAAATATCTAGATGACATGATTCGATACGCGACAAAACACGTTTAAAGAGGCTTCAAAAAGTGCTTCTAACAACAATTTTTTGGAACTGTTATTGGTTTGCTATTCTTTTTTTATTTTAGCATATGTCTTGAAAATGGGCTACGGGAGCCTTTTTTTAACCTCTTTATCAACACACTCAGCCGGTCGACATGGTCGCTGGGACCGTCAACGCGTTGTCCTCAGGTGATATATCAACGCCCATGGAAAATCTAGTCTGAAAAGTATCTAGATGACATGATTCGATACGAGATGAAATGTTAAAAAAAGCAATTTTAGCAACTATTTTTTGCAACTAGTAAAACTTTATAAATTGTAAAAATATCACCAATTACAAATGACAGTATATACAACGTATATCAAAGTCAACAATCTATACAAATGACAGTTACAAAACAATATATATATATATATATATATATATATATATATATATATATATATATATATATATATATATATCTAAGTTAACAATCAACTAACAATGGTTACCTTGGTAGCGCTAGCCATGATGATCAACCTAACTATGATCAGACAGATTATACAAGTCAGCATGCTAACTATGATAAGGGTAACAACAAACTCAAAAGGTGCAGCATTTCCCATCGCATTAGTCATGAGGGGCCTTGCAAGTTACCCTATCAAATACAATAAAGGGCATCTTCAACCAGAGTCTCCAGGCTACGTTATTTAACTCTCCATGACGTAGATTTAGGAGGCACGCCACATCTCCAATATTATTAAATCTCAATGCAGATGTAACATCGATCCATGAGCATAAAATTGTGCTATTTCCGAGAACACCAATTCCAACTTTATAAGGGTAACAACAAACTCATGTGTTTCCGAGACAAAAAAGTCCATAATCGGAAATCCACCCATATCAACTACTGTCGCTCCAACAGACACTAATGACGTCATTGAAAATAGTAGAAAGAAGAGACCAAATGGGCATGAGGTTGAAGATTTGAACAAACAACCACTTCCATATTATAGGAGTTTCTTGCAGATGTAACATCGATCCAAAGTAGGAGTAGACAAAAAAGCCAACACAGAAAATCCGGTCTCGAAAATCTGGACCAAAAATACTTTAAACAAAATATCAATGAAGAATCCGCACTCTCCATGAGATGATGGAAAAAACATGACTCGGTTGCAACTTTCCACACCGGAGACTATAAAGGTCATCTTCAACCATCATCTCCGTCATAACAGCAACCTAGGATTCAGCTCCACCCATCTCAACTACCATTGCTCCAAAGGTCACTAATGACGTGGTTTCAAATGCTAGGCTAAATATTCTATACAATTGTTGTTTCATTCAGATGTAACATCGATCCAAAATAACAGGAAGCCAACCCGCAATATCATCGTTACTGAAGTTGCAGAATCACGCATCCTACAAGAAAAAGTTTTTTGGCATGACTTCCATGTGAGTGTGAAAGGGTACTCCTCAATCCCTTCCACGTTTTCATGCATGCTGAAACACCCCTTCAAACACATAGCCACAACCCATCCTCCCTGGTTACCGCCATCCCTGCTACTACCCAGGAAACAGTCGTTCACGGGATTGGAAAAAAAGAGACCGAATGGGCTTTTCTACAGCCCTGATCCTCTCTGCATGTCGGCACCACTGTTGTTGCCCAAGAATTAGTCCAGTTAGGGATGCCAAAAAGAAGCTGGTTGGACTTTTCTACTACCTTAGGGCACTCTAGCCTTAAATATTTAAAATTACCTAACCGAAGTAACATTCTGCATGTCTATACCACGTGCAGATCTAACATCAATCCGAGTAAGTTCATGCAGATGTAACATCTATCCAACAACAATAAAAACCATAGCCTCCTACAACGTTTTTCAAAGTTGTCAAACGCCACCTTTTTCTTCTTCTTCATATACACGTACAATAACACTTTGTGTATTCCGAATTTTTTGCTTTGTATGGAAAAGAATATAACATCATGGAAAAGAATATATGTTTAGAGCACATATTGAAAAGAATGTTGCATGTGAATCTCGCATGGAAAAGGATATATGTCTTTTGTATGGGTATTGGAATTCTATGTATTGCGATATATATGTAAAACTATGCGTGAGGTGCATTGCTAAATATATATATATATACACACACACATATAGGGTAGGGTTCCTGTAGGAAAATTGGTTTGTGTGAGAAGTGTGAGAAAGATTAAAAATTGATATGCATGCATCATTTTTTTGGATTTATTCATGAAGTTTTGGATTGTTTTGCTTAGAAAAACACTAAACATAACAATTAATAACCCAAAACAATGTATTTTAGGCTTAACACTAAACACACTATGTCAAAAACATTTAAACAGAGTGTTTTAAGTAATTACTGGGGTGTTTTATTTGTAATTTAAATTTAATGACTATAATACATTGGATTGTGTTTTAAATTTTTCTATATTGTTGTGTTATGTGTTTTTCAAGCTAAAACAACCCAAAACATCATTCCAAAATCAAAAACATGATGGCTACATGTCAATTATTAATCCTTCTCACACTTCTCACACAAACCAATTTTCCTACAAGATCCTCTACCTATATATATATATATATATATATATATATATATATATATATATATATATATATATTAACTTGCATTTGGACGACATACATGAATTAGAATTCTTGGAAAGATTACAGAATGGATTAGCGAACTAGGGATGAAAATGGTGGACCAAATCAGCGATCTTGAGAAGATGGTGCACCGGGTCATCGATTTAATGAAGATCATGCATTCAATCAGGGATTTATATTGAAGATCGCTGATTTCAATCAGCAAACTTCAAAATTTTCTTTTGAAGTTCGTTGATTGATATAGCGAACTACCTATTTTCACAAAAATCCCATGCACCACCCAAAAACACTCTTCCTAGTTGGAAATTGCCTATTATTGCAAAAAATTCCTGTCACATAGGTCTTAGATAGTGTACCCGAACTATATTATATTTGTACTTTGTTTCCTAAGTGCTATGGGGTGTACCATAGTCTAACAACAAGTATAGAAAGCCGAATATATACTGTGCATAAAGTCCTCACTAAATTGTAAGCGAACAATACGTGTTGCAATTCGTACACAAGCCAAGGGATATACAGTTACATATACAAGCCTCGTGATATTTATAACCATATCATCAATGACTTTTCACTTGCAATCATATATAACTTTAAATTTTAACCATACTAAAGTATACGAAAAACTTTGAAGATGATATTCAGAACCGTACAAAATAATAGAAAACTGGTATATATGAAACTATGGAAACTGGATGTGTGTGTGTGTGTGTGTATATATATATATATATATTGAATTGTTCGGGTTAGTCGGGTCAACCGAATTATACAAAACTCATCCGAAGACCAGCCCTAAAGACTCTAGTTGGGTTCGGGTATGACACTTAATCGGGTCGGGTTAATTAGGTAAGGTACTTTCTCGGGTCAGATCGCTTCAGGTTCAGTTCACTTATCGGTTAAAAAGAACACCCTAAACTCAGCGTCAACCTTCCCTTTCCATGTTATACACTCTCTCCCATCAAAGAGTATGATTCTTTTTTTGTTCCCCCTTCCCCTTCCATTTTTTATTTTAAATTCATTCTATTTAACTATAAAATAAAAAAATGTCAAAGGGGATCACAAATTAAAAAAGAAAAAAATACAAATTAAAGTGAAAAAAATACAAATTAAAATCAGAAAATTGAAAATGAAAATGAATAAAAAAGGAATGAAAATGAAAAAAAAAACAATACAAATGAAACAAAAATACATTTTCCTACACCTACAAACACAACTTAGTGTTGGCCTCGTAGGAATCAGGATTGATACGAAAGTTATTCAAAATATGGTCAATTAAACCTGTGTAAAGGTTCAAGTGCACACGAGTGTTATATAACGCCCACATATTTGTCTCTTGTTAGCCCTCATCAACTAACACAATATTCTCATTAATGTCATTTGGATCGTATTCTCGTATCGTGCAACTTTCGTCTTTGATCTCTATTTAGGTTTGTGGTTCCAATGTTTGTTTGTTTTCTTCGACCTCCAAAATTATTTGTGCCGCCTCCATAACCGCCTTACGATAAAAGTTTACGATTTCCTCAGAAGATGATGAAGAACACATGATATAACAAAAGGAAAAATAAATAACATGATTGTAATAAATATTGAATTGTAAATTGTTGAATAGAATTGAGAAGTTTGAATGGTTTGGTTAATATAGGTTTTAAGTATTTGTTTTAAATTGTTTTTCTTTCTTCATTTTAAAAAAAATGACCATTTCGAAGAGTCCTTTCTGAGTAATCAACACAATCAAGGTTCGGTGAGGAGGGGTATCCACCTATTGCCACCGACGCTAAACCAGGGGGGGTGATGTTCCTCGTCGGCCCCGAGCCCCATGTCGGCCTCCGTTCTTACACACTGACCCACACCATTTAGCCTTATAAAATGCTAATAAGTTTGGTTAAAATTAGAGATTAAAAAAAATCCATCTGGAGTTGCTTTTTATAAAAGGAATAATCATGTCCCCTTTCAATTGTGTCCTTATTTCATGTTACTTTGTGGTTGTAAATTTGGTCTGGATTGATTGAATAATCAATAGCAAGTGTTTATGTGAAAAATCAAAAATGTCGAAATCAGACTTGGCAATTTGTAATAATAATAATAACAAACGAATTACGTTATGCTCCAAAGTTAGAGATGAGTTGTTTTTCATAAACACCCATACTCGTACACATACCATACCATACCCATACCGATTTTGGCAATTCAGTATAGGTATTGGTACCGCATTCTATTAATTTAAGTATTCGGTAATTTCTAAATCGGTACCGATACGGGTAAACAGTGGTATTCGTAAAGAATTTTATATACGAATGAATTTGATATTATGCTTTAATTCGTATTATGATATTTGTTAGTTTAATTGAACCGAAACCGTAGAAGAAATCAAAATTCACTGGGATTATACTACGATTCGTGTAATCACTATTAGAACAAAGTATTTGATCGGTATAATCAAATGCTTGAACGGATTAAACGTAGTATATACACGGCAATCGGATTTAATTTCTTTGGGATTATTGCACCAATCACTACAATAAAATAAAGCTAATGCAACCCCGGTAAAGTGTTGCATTAAGGGTTGCATTAGGCCTAATGCAAACTTTTATCAAAAGCTGCATTAGGCGAAGTTGCATTAGACCTAATGTAACTTTTTTATTAGATAATGCAACCTTTTTTGGAAAGGTTGCATCTACTATTCAAATACAACCTTTTTATAATGCAACCTTTTTATATGTGAATGCAACCTTTTTTTACTTTTAGATGCAACCTTTGTAACCGTCAAATGCAACCTTTATTATACGTTTAGTAGAAAAATGCAACCTTTTTTCAATTGAATGCAACACTTTTTTGAGATTTTAGTTACAAAAATTGCAACCTTTTTTAAAACCAAAAGCAACTCTGTTACATAAATGCATTTACTATACTAATATGAATCTAATCACATTTACGCCAAAATAATAATAACATAGATATCATTGATAGTTAAATGGTGTATTTTAACATATTGTGAAATTCAAATAACAATAAAGTTAACACAAAGTGTCATACATTAATAAAGAGTAATGAAAACATTCTGTATCCTAGCCTCCAACTCTTCTTGATGGTTAATGTATATTTTTTTTTGCATAGCATCAAGCTCGGCTTTTTTTTTTCCGTTCATGGTCCTCTTCAATCCCTCTGCACATTTACTGCAACTGATTTTTCTCAACTTCAACATTTGCTTTGAACAATTCCACCAGCCCCTCCAGAATTAGGTATGATGTGCAAGCACCCTCTACTTTTGTTTATCGATGTATTTATAACACCTCTACTATAAAGACAACATCCATATTTCTCTTTGTTCTTTACGACCAGAAAAGAATCTACCGTAGAGTTGCCATCTTCTGTAGGTTTGTACGTCTTGTGTTCATGCAATATTGTTAAAAAAGACTTATTCTAGAAATTCACAAGTCAAAATTCAAAAAGTCAAACTTGCATAGAACTTGTATATGTATCTATTAACAAAACCAGCAGTCAACAAACTGGGATCTGTTTAATTAAAATTACTAAATCAAAGTTATTTAAATCAAAAGTCAAAACTATGTAATATTGTTAAAAAAGTCACATACTAATGCATATAGAAGCTGTAGCTAATTCAGAATTAAAACATGAAACATAGAATGAAACGTGTTGGGTAACATCTCTAGTCTGGTTTCGATATAAACAAGTAATTTAAGGGCAGACTAACAATCTAAAAAACAAAGAATACAAATACTGAATATCTTACCAAGACATGATCTGGTGTATCCCTGGAAAAATAGGAAGATCAGGACCGGCCGTGTAGCGTTTAGTGCAGTTAAAAAAGAACGATATCTGCTCAACGGTACTTGGTGTACTGCATTAAATTTGCAGCCTATCATAACATGTTTCCATAAAATCAGTAATCAAACAATACAAATTTTGAATACTAATGATCCGTTAACTAAAGAAAAGATTAATGAATCTGATAATAGAGAGGTGTACTTTTTTATGAACAAGTTCAAGGTTTGAGCTCATTTTGCCATATGAAACGACCACTGCAATTTAAGATTAATATATATAAATTCAAACCACATAAATCATTAACAATATGCAAACAAGTTCAATAAACAAAAATAAATGACACTAACACAATTAACGAAGTCAAGGAGCATCCAAAATTGCCACTATTTGGCAGTCAAATCAACATTACATGATTTGAGGTTACAATATCGAATAATTAACTAAAAGAGCCTCACAACTTAGTAGTGTAAATTAGTTGATATTGTATTAACAACTGTTTTTTTTTTGTTGCTAAGTAGTGTAAATTTAGTAGTATTCCGCCTGAAAATTATATACCTATTGAGTCCGCCCCCCACTAATTTAAGGGTCACATGACTTTTGCGACTTTCAGCCCCCTAAAAATTTTGTTCAAGCTTCGCCACTGAAAGTGTCAACCAGATTGAGGTTCGTCTCAAATTAGATATTAACCCTGACATTTTAATCAGATGTCTGAATAATTGAATCAATCGACTGTAAAATGTCGGCCAGGTTAAAATGCTACTCCATTCCGTAAAAGCCAAAAACACTGAATCAATCGACCCATTTGTAAAACCCAAAAATGAAGAAAATGCTTTGAACAGGTAGAAATAAAACATGACATCAATCAATCGACGCAGTTCTAAAACCGTAAAACACTGAAAACCAAATGTGAGGTGATAATAACGACCTATTTTGCTAGATTAAATGAGAAATCGAATTCATGTATACTGACCTATGATTGAAGGTGGGTTAAAGAGGTGATTGAGCCACTTGAAACCCTTCTGGCCGTCAACTACTCCTCTCGTTCGCTTCACCGAAAATTAGATTAGTATTGTTGTTTGAGAGGGTGATTTAATTAGAGAAAAATAAAAAATTTCAACCTAAGTGATCGCTAATTAAATTTAATTAAGAACCGTTCGATTATAAATGTTTTATTATAAGGGAAAATAATATTTACTTACTAAGGTAAAACTTTGTTAGCTAAAATATTATATTTTTTCCTGTTGTATTATAGTATTTTTATTTAAGAGTTAAACTCTGTATGTTTGCTTTGCAACTATTTTTCTTCAATATCTCTTTATTAGATAAAATCTTAAATTTAAATCGTTAAGGGAAGACGGGGTGCCACCCGTAAAGTTCACATGTGCCCCATTACCCACAGGTTACATCGGCGGTGTTGTCACGGGTTGAGCTAACATATCGTGTAAGACACGAACACGAAAAAGGTAAAAACGAACATGTTTATAACATGTTAATATTACAAAACACGAATTTCTTTATAAACATTAACCACGAAATCATGTCCACAAAGTCAACAAGTTTAAGTACAACATAAGTGCAACTACAATAGTATGCTTATTGCTAATTTTTTTTTTTGACAATTGAATTGGTGTAAAAACTTTAAACCAACGTATAATTTATATTTACTGTTGCATTTAACTTTTAAGAATGTAACCTTTTAAAATAAGAGTTGCATTTAAATTTTTATAATGTAATCGTTATAACAATAGTTGCATATATCAATAAAATATGCAACATTTTAATAAAAAGGTTGCAATTGCTAGTTAAATTTGCAACTTTAAAATAAAAAGGTTGCAAATTCAATATAACTTTGCAACCTTTTCTGAAAAAAGTTGCATTATATCTTTTAATGCAACCTTTATTTCAACAAAGTTGCATTAAAATCAAATGCAACTCATTTGTAAAATGTTGCATTTAAAAAGTTGCATTAGACCTATTTTCTTTTTTTTTTGACCAAACAAACGCAACATCTTTTATTCACCCAAAATCGTCCAAAGATTACAGCCAACATCAGAATCGTAAACTATACAAGCACTAGAGTGCATCCACCCTAAGCCCATTTAGCAAGTGGCTACTTGGTTTTTGCACCCCAATACATAAAACTAAAACGCCCTATCTAGACCTATTTTCTAGTAGTGAATAATCAAAGATGTGAATTTGTTTTTGTGTGTATAGAAATCCTCTAAATTCTAGAGAGTTGTCTCTCAAGGGAAAAAAAATAGAATAGATCCTCTTAGAAATTATCCTATATGGAAAATTGACAGATATCCATGGGCTGCTAAAATCATTTGGCCTTTAGGTATGTCCAAGAAAAAACAAGGCCCGATCCTCTATTCCATTCAATTAATAGCCCATTAATAACACACATAATCCCATTAGTGACAACCGAGTCCACACTCCTGCATCTCCTAACTCGGTTAATAACTAATGAGATCAAACCATTCGACAAGGTAATCTAATATCATCATTAATGTTGATAACACTAAAATTACCAACATTCCTCCCCCATTTTAGTGATATCCTTTAGTAACTTAACTTAATTCTCAAAGAAACTCAACCTCATGCATAAATGGAAATATCCCGAGGATTGAATTTCCATCTTACTAAATTACACGATCCAAATATTCGAATATCGGGTTGTCTCTATGGATTGAACCATTGTTGTCCATTAGAATACCTGAATGTAAAATACACATAAGTTTATAAATCCATATGTTCTTACCTGACACTATATTTTACTAGCATGTGTCCAATCCTTCAAAGAGTATATGAAAGCCAGGTCCAAGCTTCTTGAAGCGGCTAAACTTCATACTCTTATAGGTAGTCTCTTTATTCTTGCACCTGCAATGCAAAGGACTATTAAGAAGTTATACTTCATCCTACTTTATCTTGCAGTCTGTACACAAACTTTGGGATGATACTGATTATGTGTTCCAATATCTCTATGACAAGCTTTCCACATTGAATTCTGTAACACCCCAAAACCATTCGTTCGCCTAACTACGCCATTAGGCGTGATTAGCAAAATATTAACACAAGACTTAGAGAATATAATATGGGTTATATTCTAATATGAAAATAACCTAGTTAATAGTATTATGTTTATAAATGAATAAAAGGTGTTGGAAACTAGCTTATGAGTTAGTTTTTTTATAGCAAAATGAACCGAGACTAAACTTGAGGGACCATAGTTGCCTAAATGATAAACTTGGTTTTATCATTATGAAATTTAAAAGAAAAACACACACACACTTGGTGTGTGTCACGAAAATGATCAGGAGACAAAGTCTCCTTTGCCTACAACCCTAATCAACAAGAACAAGCCCAATCAAGGCCAAAATCAAAGGGGTTCTTCTTGCATGAGCCCTAAAATGAATCACCCAAGTTTGATAAACGCAAAGGTAACTTTTATTTGCCTTAATTTGATGATTTTATTCAAGCTTGAAGTGGGTGAAAATCTTGATTGATTACAAAACGTGAGATTATTAGTTGTTAGAGGTTTCTCTAGCTTTAGGGAGCCTCAATCATACCTAATTTGCTTACGAATCACATTCTACATGTATGTTTGATTCTAGTCATATGGTTATGCTAATATGTGAAAAGTGGGGTTTAACCTCTAGGTTGAAACCCTCTATGTTTATTGATTTAGTTAACTCTTAGGAGCTTTCTTAATGAGGAATTTAGGCTAAAAAGTCTAAATAACATGATATGATGATTATTAGGTAGATGGATATGTTTGATAAACTTAAACTCATGAAAATCAAGTGAATTTGGTGGGTGCACACCAAGTGTTTGATGAAATGCCTCAATAGTCTTGTTTGCAAATTGAGGTGATAACTTGATGTGGGTAATCATGGAATTACCCGCATATAAAACGTGAAGCACATGTTTAAAAGATGAATCACACCATACATGAAAAGTTTAGCCAAATGATAATTGGGAAAACGAAATAATGGTGTGAATAAACTCATGAGATGTGTTAGTTATTGGATATGATGACTAACTTAACTAATCTTATGAGTATAGTGGAGGTTGATCTTGTCAAGCTAGGTGCAAGCTTGGATGGAATGGATCAAAGAACAAAACGGGTCAAGCGGATATGAGCCTAAAGTGCAAGTAAATGGGAATGAATACAAGTAAGTTTTACTTACACTAGTAGTCTATAACATGGCTTAAGTGTCGTATATATATTGGTTATAAATCTCATGTATGTATTAGAGAAAAAACCCGGAGGGGTGAAAATGTATTAAATGAGTGGCCTCACATGAACTCATAACAAACAAGGTTTATGACATATATTCGAAACAATGAGTTGTGACCGAATGGTGAAATTCATCAAAACGGGTCAATCAATAATGAGATGTGGAAAATGATGTTTTAATCCAAATGGAATCAATTAAATGAAATTCTTAAGCATAATGATAAATGGGTCAAGTTGTATCACTTGAACCATATGTAAAAACTTGTGTAATATAGTATCTTGAACTATGGGTCTAAATGGGTCAAATGGTGAAGTCCTCACCATTTGAGTCTAACACTTGATGCTTGTATTCCAAGCATTAAGCTTTATGAGGTTAAACGAATCAAATGGCAAGGTATTACCATTTGAGTTCCAAGGAATTAATGTGTATATTTAGAAAGCACGCAGGTAAATGCACTTGCGCATGCACGCCTGGTGCTAAGAATCATGGAGGATACGCACAAGGTATGAGAATGGGTCAACACCGCCCGGTAAGTCCGTAGCTAATTAAACACCTTCGGGCGAAGCAACATGGGTACTAAAACTACCCACATGAAGTGTGGGTGCAAATCAAGTAAGTCATTTCCATAACTATGTCTAATACGCGCTAATGCGCTTAGAATCTACTAAACAAGTGAAAACTTGAGAAAGGATGAAAATCTAAGTCCGGAAGGACTTAGAGGTTTTTAAACAAGTCATTGAGTCCAAAACAATGGGTTTGAATCAAGAAGTGTCGCCATGAATGGCTAAATCGAAAGATTTGGCTAGGAGGGGCATTTAGGGAATTTATAAAGATTTACTTAAGGATAAATCTAATAACGGAATCCTAATGAACAAATCGGACAAGCACTTTAGTTGATCAAGTGTCTAATGGCTTGAAAACATAAACTACATGCATTGCACGTGGTCGAATGGTGTTTTGGTTAAGTTTAATGTCTAAATGGGTCGATTTGGGTAAGAGTCGCCATAAACATTCAAAACTAAGAACCGGATCATGGCGACATAAACCGGACTATAATTTCAGTCAAACAAAGGCTTATTTAGTCGGCAAGTCAATACTTAGGCTTTGGGAATCATCAAATGCGGTTGCGACATGATTCCCATGCTTAAAAATCACCAAAATAACATCAGAAGCTGTGAGCGGCCGCTCACAGAGACCGCGCGGCCGCTCATAGAGAACAGCCTGACAACACGAACTTTAAAATTGCGTATAAAATCGTAAAAAAAATTGTTAGGAGGTGTTCTTTATATGCCTAGAAAGCTCTCGGAGCGTAGAACAATTCTTATTTGAAAGTCGAAGTCGGATTTTGGGTTTTAGAAGGGGTAAAAGCGATCCGAACAGCTGCTGCGCAAAAGTTGCAGTAGTTTGTTCTCCTGATAAAGGGCCGTTGGGCCTGGTTCGTTCCGTTTCGACGTGTAACGACTCTCATACTAGTTTAAACGTATTATTGACAACCCACTAACCATTCTTTGTGTGATGGTGCTAGGTAAACATTTAATGGATGACCCGGAGCAAGGATCAAGTCACGATAAGAGCCGAACACACCCGATCACTCACCAAGCTTCCGCACTAGAATCTAAGGAACTCCCGTTAAAACGCAACATCTTAGAATATGTTTTGACTATTAAAATGTAAAAATTTGTGTGAATCAAACATGCATTTGATCTTAATGGGTTGACTTATAACAAGTTTCAAAGTTTTAATCGGGAGTGGTTTAAGTAAGGTCCAAACCCGTATGATTTGGGCGTTGATCGCGTGATTACGGGTTAGGGTCTTACAAATTCTACATCTAATGTTGTATTAGATGGGAATCAGGTATCTTGACATAGGATATTAAAGTATGTACTTAAAACCCATCCCTTTGACTGATTTATTCACGAGATCTCTTCCTAACTTTTTAGTTAGAGAATTAGCCAAATTATTCTCAGATCGTACAAAATCAGCAGATATCACACCATGCATGATAAGCTCATGAATCATGCTATGTATAATATACGACTGTCTAGCCTTTCTATTATACACCTGACTATGATTATTAGCCAGCACTATCATACCTGCTAGATGTTGGTGATACCTATTTAGACCACAATGGAATTTTATAATACAAGTTTCTTTACCATATTATCACAGTAGTTATTAGTGATTCTAGAATCATTTAAACTCTGAGGCATACCCTTTAGTCTAGGTATAGAGACGAATCTATCCTCATTCCCAAATCAGCATCTCTTGACTCAATAACAGAGTGAACAAATGCATAATCATTTGGTTCCATGACATCGAACCTATAAACAAGGAAATGCTCAACATACCCAATAAATATGCTTACTATACCTCTTTCACCTATGATTCTCATCTTAGGTTCAGTAAGCCTCAAAGCAATTCTACAATTCCAAACTCTTAGACAACTCAATTATGATGCCTTTTGCACCGAAGTTCATAATTAAGGGTAAATTTGTTCTTTTTGCTAGAAACTCTATTTATCAAATAACAGGTTGTTAGTATAGCCTAAAATCCCTTGACTTAGACATGAATCGAACATTTATTTTTAAAAATCTAGCTGCTCCGAGAATTTCGGAGCCGACTTTTGGCGACGTAAAGGTTTTTTCCGGCAACGATGGCGGGTAGGGAGAAGTATAGGGTCGACACTTGGTACGATGCTCCGCTCAGGAAGGGAAGACGATCTGATCAAGGGTCTCGGCAGAATCAAAGTGTTGAAAGGGTTACAAAGTTTTTTGTTTCAAATCTTCCGGAGGGATGTTCGTCTATGGATCTGGTGGCTGTTCTGAAGGGTTTTGGCACTATCAAAGGTACCTATATCGCACGTAAGTATGATAAACTGGGTAAAAGGTTTGGTTTTGTGTCTTTCGTTAACGTGGGTGATCCGGGTGCGTTAGAGTCTTTGATGAAGGATGTGTGGATTGGATCTTATAAATTATTCGTTGTTTTGGCTCGTTTTGTGGATGGGGAGAGGGTTCCTAGGAAGGGGGAGAAACAATGGGTTCCAACTTGTAATGATCAAAACGCGGATGATAAGGATAAGAACAATGGAAACGATAATCATGTGGTAGAAGAGGTTCATGTGGAAGCAAACACTGGGGATGGTCGATCTTTTAGGGATACCTTGTTGAATATTGAACGTCCGAAGGTTAGTGAGAAGATAGTGGTCAATGTTACAGCAAACAATGGTATGTTATGGGATGGCTGTGGGGCGGTGGGGAGAGTATCGGATTTGAAGAAACTTTCGAAGCTTCGTATTTGGCTGAACTTGTTAGGGCATGTTAAGGTGGGTATAAGATACTTGGGAGGTCTATGGGTCGTTCTTTTGTTTGAGTCGAAGATCTGCATGGAAGCGTTTGTGGAGGCTTCGACCATTTGGAGAGTTTGTTTTGATAGTCTGGAACGTTGGGAGGGGCAGGTGATACGTAGTGAACGAGTTGCATGGCTTAAGTTTTATGGTCTTCCTTTAAAGTTGTACGATGAACATGTCTTCCAGGAGATTGGTAGTAAGTTTGGTGAGGTCGTTCAACTTCCGGAGTGTGATGAAGCCACTGTGGATTTGTTTTGTGTGATGATTGGTGTCATTCGTGAAACGGGACCTCGGGTCAATGAATTGATTCGGGTAACGTCGAACGATGAAGCCTTTTCGGTAGTGGTAGAAGAAGAGGTGGGTGAGTGGGTTCCGGAATGCATTGATGATTGTTCGGGATATGAAGAATCCGACGCAAAGAGCATACCAGAGGAAACTATGGTGGATGGAGGTAGTAATGTGGTGCAGGATTCTGGGGAAGGAAATGTGCAGCAGAACATTGTGGTGGGAAACGAGGACCCGGTGGAGAACTTAGAGGTGCAACAGGTAGGGGAGAGGAACGTGGAGGTGGGGGAGAATGGTGGGGGTGATAATGAGGCAACGATCACTAGAACCAAGAAGAATAGAGGGTACCGTAAAACGGCGAGGGCTCAAAAATCTCCGTCTCCAACGGGTCAGGAACGCCCTAAGAAAAGAGCTAGAGAAGGGGAGGACCTATTCGATATTGATAGGTTCATTTACGCGTTGAGTGGTAATGACTTGATTAATAAGGAGGTGAATGTGCATGAGGAAGTGGTTGTTGGGGATGTGGGTGAGGCTCGGGTTCCAGTAGAGGAGAATTGTGAGATGGTCAGTGAAGAAGTTAGAGAGACGGTCAAGCTGGGCATGGCTCTTGGAGTAGAACAGCTTGATAATTTTGGTGACTTGGTGTCTAAAGAGATTATGGAAGAAGGTTTTCAATTTGTGAATAAATGAATGTTAGGATCTGAGTTTTGGACTGTTTTGATTAAGTATGAAATATGAATGAAGTATAAACGGAAAGTGCAGCGGAATAACGAATAATCAAAACATAGAGAATAATTGTTTTCAATCGAATGCTTTCATTAAACCGAAAGATTACAATAGTACAATTAAACTCCCCCTCAGCCTGATCACTCAGAGTATGTTTGTCTGAAAGAGAATGACGAGTGACCAATAGAACAGTACAAGTACTGTTCTATTTATAGACAAGTACAAACCTCTGATGATCAGTTGCTGACGTCACCTAGAAAGCGACCCCTAACTGACTAACAAACTATAACATCTGTTTAAACAATAAACTACTGTTACATTGAAACAACTGATTATAAACTCTGTTAAACTAAAGCTCTGATGTCTTCTTATCATCTGTTGAACCAAAGTGCTCATGGTTCAACAGACCTTTGTTCTTCAGATCTTTGATCAGCACTTGTTCTTTATCAGACTTTTGCTCTTCAGACTTCATCCATCAGACCTTTCATCAGCAGCAGTTGTCTTGTATCAGATGTTAAGCAGCAGCAGTTTGGGAATCAGCAGTTCTTTGGAGGAAGCTTTATTGTAACAACTGTTCTTTATTCTTGATCAAACACTTAGTATATTTTGGCTTTCAATCATCTGTTCTTCTCCAGGTCAGCAGACCCAACAATCTCCCCCTAGAACAGATGATGCCAAAACTCTGCTTTATTCTTGATCTTTATTCCTCATCAGACTTTCTCTAATTTGCCCTTTCAATTGTAATTCAAAGCTTAGAGAGAAGAGGTCTTCAGCATCTCTATCCAGTGTCAGATTCAAAAGTGTCTGGAGATCTTCTGCACTTAGGCCAGGTGCATCATCCATACTCAACTTCTGAATACTACCATCTGACCTGATCAGTGTCAATTCATGGGTCTCTTTATCAGACTTCCATTTTAGAATTTTAGAGTCAGAGGAGTGACTGGGATGCATCTTTATTTTGGATGAGTTGGGAGATGGAGGCCTGCCAATGAGTTCTCTGAACTTCTCTGTGACAGGGTCAGAGAAGAATCTAAGTTGGTTCAAGAGACCCTCTTTTACATAAGTTTCATTGAACTTTCTTGTATCCTCTTCAGACATTTCCTTCTGCTTCTTGTATTGTCTTTGAGCAGCAATGGAAAGATCAGAGGTTGCAAGTAAGCTATCTAATGTAAAGGCCTGTGAGGGTTTCTTGGGAGCATCATCATACACTGGTTTTCTTGGAAGATCAGGATTGGTCTTTCTTTCTTGTTCAAGCTTCTTGTATGTTTCAATTAGCCTGATCTCTGACCATCTAGCAACAGATCTCATCTCTCCATACTTAGCTGCTACAAGCTCTTGTCTCATTCTTCTGAACTTCAAGGCTCTAGCTTCATCTTTCCCTTTACTGAAATCAGGGGCAGAGATCTTAGCAGGAGGATTCTTGGCCATGTTCTCAATTCTGATCAGTTCTTCCCTAAGAGCATGTGTGGTCCAGCCTGTGAATTGGTTCTTTGTTGCTTTATAAGGCTTGGATGCCAAGATCTGTTCTAGCAATGAATCCCTCACTTCCATCTCCAAGTGTCTGCTGAGAGGCATGGTAGACATGGAATTGCTCAGGGTCTTAGCATAATCTTCAATCCTTCTGAGTTTGCTAAGCTCTGTTGAATGGATGCCCTGAGCAGTCCTGTCATCCTTCCCTTTGCATTTCTCTTTGATGGCAGCATCAGTCTGTTCACCCTTGTATTTAAGATATGTGTCCATGTTGAATGGAACAGGAAAGCCTTTGAGAGATGGGAAGGATCTTTCAGATGGCTGATCAGTATTGTAGAAGGATTGAAGTTCCCCCTTGATTAGATCCAACTCAAGGGGATACTTCTCAGCCAATGGGGTAATGGTTGGTGGTGGTCTATGGGATCTGAATTGGGCAGTGTGTGGTGAGAAAGATGAGAGTGGAATGGCATTGACTGGTATGGATTGTGAGATTGGGGTGTTAGGTGGTGTGTTGTGGATGTTTTCATCTTGTATAACAAAGGTGGATTTCCTTTTTCTGCTATACAAGATTTTGGGTGAAGGTGAGGATGAGGCAGTGGTTTGGGAAACATCTGTTGGTTCTTTTGTGGAACCAGCAGTTGTTTGGGTTTTGGGTTGTGTTGAAGTAGGTTTGGGAGTTGGTTGAGTTGTGGCTGGTTTAGTGATTGATGGTGTGGTGATAGGTTTGGTTACTATAAAACCGCTGATGTGGCAAACATCTGATGGTTGAAACATCTGGTGGCATACAGCTGTTTTGGTAAACCTCTGTTGCCAACCTCTGTTGTTTAACCAAAAGACTGATGAAAACAGTTGTTTTATCTGATCAGATGTATGAAACAGATTTTTCAACTAACAGTGGTTTTAATGAAACAGTGGTTGTTTTGTCTGAATCAGTGGTTTTAAAAACAGATTTTTCAACCAAAGTGTCATTCTAGCAAAATTTGATTTTCTGAAAACATTTTAATGTTTTTATTGAAAACATTTTTGTTGTTTTTAATCCATGTTTAACATTCCAATTCGAGAAATTAGATTTGTGAAGGTAGATGTGTCTAAAGCTTTTGTCAGCACATCTGCTAACTGATCCTCTGTTGGAACATGGTGCAGAGAAATCAAACCTTTTTCATAGCTATCCCTGACAAAATGATGTCTGATATCTATGTGCTTGGTGGTTGAGTGGGAGACTGGATTTTTGATGATATTTTCAGCAGCTTGACTATCCAACATGAGTGGAGTCCTTAGTGCTGTTATCCCAAAATCCAGTAGTTGATTTTGAAGCCACATAAGTTGGGCTGTACAGCTTGCAGCAGCAATGTATTCAGCTTCAGCAGTGGATGTTGAAACAGCTGCTTGCTTTTTGCTTTGCCAAGAAACTAAGGCATTCCCTAGAAACTGGCACCCTCCTGAGGTGGACTTCCTTGTGGTATGGCAGCCAGCAAAATCACTATCTGAATAACCTGAAAGCTCAATGTTTCCATTAGCAGGATACCAGATACCAAGTGTGGGAGCACCTTTTAGGTATCTGAATATCCTTTTCACAGCAATAAGGTTAGACTTTCTAGGAGAAGCCTGAGATCTAGCACACACACAGGTTGCAAACATAATGTCTGGCCTGGATGCTGTTAAGTACAATAAAGACCCAATCATGCATCTATAGTGTGTCTGATCAATCAGTTCATCCTTTTCATCATCAGTGAGTGGCTTGACAGTGCTCATGGGTGTACTACATGGCTTACAATCATTCATCTCAAATTTTGTTAACAAGTTTTTCACATACTTGTTTTGATGAATGAAAGTGCCATTTTGCAGTTGCTTTACTTGAAGACCAAGAAAGCACTGAAGTTCACCCATAGCACTCATTTCAAACTCTGCTGTCATGAGTTCCCTAAACTCCTCACACATTTTATTACATGTGGATCCAAAAATTATGTCATCCACATATATTTGAACAATCATTAAATCTTTTCCTTTCCATTTTAAAAACAAGGTTTTATCAATTTTACCTCTTGTGAAACCAATGGATAAGAGAAAAGTAGAGAGAGTTTCATACCAGGCTCTTGGTGCTTGTTTGAGTCCATACAATGCTTTGTTAAGCTTGTAGACATGATCAGGATGGAATGTGTCTTCAAAACCAGGTGGTTGACATACATAGACCTCCTCCTGAATTTTGCCATATAGGAAGGCACACTTGATGTCCATCTGATACACCTTGATGTTGTGGTTGACAGCAAAGGCTAAGAAAAGTCTGATAGCTTCTAACCTTGCTACAGAGGCAAAGGTTTCATCATAGTCAATTCCCTCTTCTTGTCTGAAGCCTTGAACCACTAACCTGGCTTTGTTCTTGACAACTATACCCCTTTCATCAGTTTTGTTTTTGAAGACCCACTTTGTGCCAATTGGACAGACATCCTTAGGCAGTGGTACAAGTTCCCATACTTGTTGTCTCTTGAACTGAAGGAGTTCTTCTTGCATGGCTTCCACCCAACTGTTGTCTTTCAGTGCCTCTTGGTACTTGACAGGTTGTGTAAGAGATAGAAAGCCTGCAAAAAGACAGATGTTTGAAGATTGGCTTCTTGTGAGCACACCTTCTCTGATGTTGCCAATGATTTGGTCTGGTGGATGAGCTCTTAGGTAGATTAGATCTCCCTGATATGGTATGATGGCATTTTGTGGTGAAGGACAGAGGTTTGGTGACTCTGTTGACATAACATCTGTTGTCACTTTTGAAGAGTCAACAGATGTTTGGAATGGAGGTGGAGGAATCGGTCCAAGTGGTGTAAGATTGGACTGACTTTTGTCAACAGATGATTGACTCTTGTCAACAGATGATTGAGCAGTGAATTGGCTGGGTGAATCAGTGGTTTGAAGGTAAGACTGGCCAACAGTGGCTGACTCAGCTGTGAAAGAGTTTTGACAGTTGTTTTGAACCACTGCTTCCTCTGATGCAGGATAGACTTTGTAGTGGTCTGGAACCACAACATCTATTCTGTAGTCTTGTTGTGAAGATTGTGGAGTACCTGCAGGGTTAGTTTTGACAGCAATATCTTCAAATTTGAATTTATCTAAATCAAACAACTCAGCAGGGTTTGCTGGGATTTTTAAAGATGAAAGTTCATTGAACTTTACATTCAGAGTTTCTTCTATTGTTTTAGTCCTTGTGTTAAACACTTTATAGGCCTTTGCAATAGAAGAATACCCCAGAAAATATCCACAATCCACTTTGGCTGCAAATTTTGAAATGGAATCTTTAAGATTTAAAATGAAACATGGGCAGCCAAAAACTTTGAAAAATGATATCAGTGGTTTGATTTTAAACAGAATTTCATAAGCAGTCTTTTGATGTCTAGGGTTGATTAAAACTCTGTTTTGAACATAGCAAGCAGTGTTTACAGCTTCTGCCCAAAAGGACAGAGGTAAACCAGAATCTGCTAGCATTGTTCTTGCAGCCTCAATGAGGGTCCTGTTCTTCCTTTCAACCACCCCATTTTGCTCTGGTGTTCTTGGGATACTGTACTGCCTTACAATCCCTTTTGACACACAGAAATCATCCAACTCCTTATTTTTAAACTCTGTTCCATTGTCACTTCTCAGGACTTTTACTAGCAAGTCATATTGTTTTTCAACTTTGGTGACAAAGTCCTTCAAAATACCTGCAGTCTCATCCTTAGAGTGTAAAAAGTAAGTCCATATAAACCTAGAAAAATCATCAACTATGACAAGACAAAATCTTTTTCTTCTTAGACTCATGATTTTTACAGGGCCAAACAAGTCCATGTGCAACATTTGTAAACACTGACTAGTTTTGGACTCATCAATGGATTTGTAAGAGCTTTTATGTTGTTTACCTTTTAGACAGGAAACACAATGCTCATCACATTTGAATTCTTTTGATGGTAAACCTCTGACAAGGTTTTGTTTGGAGAGTGAGTTGATAGTTTTAAGGTTGGTGTGACCAAGTCTCCTATGCCACAATTCTATCTCTTTGGTAGAGGCAGCTGAGAACAGACAGACATTTGCAGTAGGATTATCCTTCAACATATCAACTACATACACATTGCCACTTCTGTGAGCAACAAGTTGTGCTTTGCTCTCAGCAATGATGGTGTTAATCTTTTCTACAGCCTCAGGGCCAACAATCTTACAAGTTTGCTTAGTGAAGAATGACCCAAAGCCTTTGTCACTCATTTGTGATACACTAAGTAGATTAAATTTTAGATTGTCTATTAGATTAACATTTTCAAACTTAAGCCTTCCTGCTTTGACAATACCAGAACCCAACACTTTACCTTTAGAATCGTTACCAAAGGATATATCACCCCCTCCATGAGCAAGAAAGTCCAGAAGAAGGGCTCTACATCCAGTCATGTGCCTGGAGCCTCCACTATCTACATACCATAAACTGTCTAAACAAGCAGAAGCTCCCTGCACATCAGTAAGGATTTTAGTTTTGGTGAGTGTCCAAAGCCAAATTGGCTTTGGATGGGTCCTTGGCTGTCTCAGCCTTAAGTTGAGGAGAATGATCAGTGGTTTGGACTAGCTTTTGAACTAGGTTCAACAGCTGCAGTTGACCATTTGCCAGTGCTTGTATGTCAACACTTGGTCCAGCAGATGTTTGATCATTTCCTATCAGTTGTTGAAAACCATGAGGGTGTCTGTTCACTTTTGGTTTTGAAGACCTCTTGGACTCTTCATAAACATGTGGCAGACGGTGACAAGTGGGTTGTCCATATCCTCTTGGTAATCTGTTAACAGGTGGAGCATCTGTTACCTGAACTTCTCTGGGAGCAGAGTTTTTGTTCAGACTTTTGGTAACAGATGTTTGAACTGATTCAAAAGTCTGTTTGGGTTTTCCTTTTGAAGTACTTACCACTTGACTTTCCAGAGTTTTAGCCTTATACTCTTTTATCTTTTCATCAAAATTTTTGAGATATAAGCACTCTTTTGTTTTGTGATTCCTTTTCTTGCAGATTGAACATTCTTTAGATTTAGAATCATTTAAACTTGTTGTTTTGTTGATGTCATATGCTTTTAGAAGAAAACAGTTCTTGGTGACATGGTTCTTCTTTTCACAAAAATCACAAAACAAATTGTTCTTGGCTTTCCCTTTTTCTTTCTTCTTTTCAACAGATGTTTCATCATCTATTGGAAGATTTACTAAAGGGATTACTTTGGCCTGTGGTGCCATTTTACCATCAGAGGTTTTGAAGGTCATTGGTTTGAAATTTTCAAGGACTTCACACTCATCTGACCATGTTGGTTTGAATTGATATTTCTCAATTTCATCAAATGAGGGTGTACCTTCCAAATTTTCAAGAATGATTTTCTTGCCATTGGGTTCAGTAACCTTGATTTGTTGACCTTTTGAGTTTGTAGGGATAACCTCAACCAACTGTGGTTCCTTTTTGTCAGTGGTTTGTGAAACTTGGTCAGTGGTTTTAAAACCAAACCCAAATTTCACATGACTTTTAGATTGTTGGTTGACAATCATCTCAAAACCCTTTGATGATTCCACCCATTTCTTACATTCAACTTGGGTGGACTCAAGCTCCTTCTTACAACTATGATATTTTGTTATCATAGTCTGAAGCTGGTCTTTGGTTATGCTTGCTTCATGTTTTAAACTGCTGATTTCAGACTCTTTTTCAGATATTTTTGATTTTAACTCTTTTGTAAGTTTTTCAACCTGAATTTCAGAATCCAAAATTTTCTTTCTAAAGTTTTCATTCACCTCTTTTATCTTAGCAAATGCCACAATACATTTGTCTGAGCACAAGTCATTTAAGATTTGAGGAGATACCTTAGCAGCAGCCATCAAGGCACAGTTACACTGGCAGTCACAGTCATCACTACCCCAGGGGTCTGAGAGATTCACAACCTCCACTTCAGATCTTCAGCTGAAACAAACTCACCAACAGTACCATCAGTCACATTTTCAGACATAGACACCACTTCCTCAGAATCAGTCTCTTCAACAATTGTTTCTAGTGCCATAAAACAAAAATCCTTTTCAGTGTTAGCAACTAGAGCAATGTTGTCATCTGTTATCTCATTTGGTAGACTGCTCCAATCAACAAAGCCCTGAGTAAAGAAACTCTGTTGACCTGGTTGACTGGTCTCTGCAGGAGCAGAGGGTGGAGTAACAGTCATTGGCACAGGTGCCTGAGCAACAGGTGTTTGGACATAGTGATACTGAGGAACAGTGGTTTGGACATAATGCACAGGAACAGTGGTTTGGTTCTGTGCAAAGTGAGCAGTGTTTTGCACATTAGGTACATTAGGGATGGTTTGATAAGTGTTGGTCTGTGGTCTTTGATTTGGATAGGTAATCATAGGAACTCCATTTTGACTCCTACATTCCCTAGCAAAATGACCCATTCTGTGACACTTGTAACACTTTATCTTTGATTTATCCAACCCAACCTTTGACCCACCATGTAAACCTGGAAACCTTCTGCCAGTTTTCTTATAAAAGTTATTGGTTCTAATACTGAGCAGGGCAACCTGGTGTAAGATGTCCATTTCTTCTAGGTCCAAAGGGTCAATATATTGCAAGTCATTGTACACAAAAGATGAATTATCAGAAGCCTGGATATCACCACTGGCTGTGAAAGCACAGTTGTTTGGTGATGAGTAAGAATCATTATTGAAACCAGTTGTTATGTCGATGTAATGATCATAACTCTGATCCTTACTACTTCCAGAACCATCATCCTGACCCAACAGTGCAGTATTACCAAATACATAGTCATCTGACACTTTGCCAGAGTCCTGGAGCTTCTTTTTCTGGTTAAGCTCCCTTTCATAAGTCAGGAGCTTACCATGAAGCTGGGTCAGGGTTAGGTCTTTGAATCCGATAGAGTTTCTCATAACTATAGCTATAGTGTCCCATTTGTCCTGAAGTGATCTAAGAAACCTATGATTCAGTGTTGAATTAGGAAAAGTTAGACCAACCAGTTTGAGTTCACTAATTAGACAGTTAAACCTTTCAAACTGCTGTGTTAATGACTCCCCTTTTATGTGACTAAACGTTTCATATTGTTGGTTAAGTATTTCACGGTTGTTTTCAATCACATCATCAGTTCCCCCGAATTGCTCTTTAAGAGCATCCCACAGTTCTTTAGCACTATTGCAGTGCAAGAGACCGGCATAGATATCATTCGGCAGTGCCATGGCTACTATGCTGAAAGCCTTGGCATCTAGCTCGATTTTTTGAAAATCTTGCTCTGAGTAGTTCTCAACACTCTTTGGTACTTGGATCTTTGGATCCTCGGCACTCGGTACCATTGGAACATGTGGTCCAAATACTACCGATTTCCAGCACCCTGTGTTCTGTTGTGCTAACACATGAGCCACTCGACGCTGCCAGATGTTGTATTCTGACCTGACAAGCATCGGAGGCTTGTTGTGTGTGCCAGTGTTGTGTGGATCTTGATTGAGTGAAGTCATTCTCTTGGTTTTTCAAAAACAAAGTCTGTTTACTAACTGTTGAAAAGAAAATAAACTATTACTCTGTTTTAACCCGACAAACAAACGATATCAATGATTATGAGCTGATCTGTGTATTAAATTGATTGATTAGATCAGATTTAATTGACCAAGCTCTGATACCAATTGTTAGGATCTGAGTTTTGGACTATTTTGATTAAGTATGAAATATGAATGAAGTATAAACAGAAAGTGCAGCGGAATAACGAATAATCAAAACATAGAGAATAATTGTTTTCAATCGAATGCTTTCATTAAACCGAAAGATTACAATAGTACAATTAAACTCCCCCTTAGCCTGATCACTCAGAGTATGTTTGTCTGAAAGAAAATGACGAGTGACCAATAGAACAGTACAAGTACTGTTCTATTTATAGACAAGTACAAACCTCTGATGATCAGTTGCTGACGTCACCTAGAAAGCGACCCCTAACTGACTAACAAACTATAACATCTGTTTAAACAATAAACTACTGTTACATTGAAACAACTGATTATAAACTCTGTTAAACTAAAGCTCTGATGTCTTCTTATCATCTGTTGAACCAAAGTGTTGTTGGTTCAACAGACCTTTGTTCTTCAGATCTTTGATCAGCACTTGTTCTTTATCAGACTTTTGCTCTTCAGACTTCATCCATCAGACCTTTCATCAGCAGCAGTTGTCTTGTATCAGATGTTAAGCAGCAGCAGTTTGGGAATCAGCAGTTCTTTGGAGGAAGCTTTATTGTAACAACTGTTCTTTATTCTTGATCAAACACTTAGTATATTTTGGCTTTCAATCATCTGTTCTTCTCCAGGTCAGCAGACCCAACAATGAATATTATGTCTTGGAACATAAGAGGGATTGGGCAGGAGGGTAAGGGGATTTGGTGTAGGAAGTTAAGGAAGGAAAATGAAGTGGGGGCTGTATTGATTCAAGAGACACAGTTCGGCTCGTTGGATTCGATTAATGTTGGTAGCTTCTGGGGCTCGGGTGATTTCGAGTATGATTTTGTGGATACTACAGGCCGTTCAGGGGGGTTGATCACCATTTGGAACCCGAAATTGTTCGCTAAAGAGTTTGTGACTAAAGATCGGAATTTGCTAGTGGTCTCCGGTAGAGTTAAAAGCGATGGGTCAAGAATGACTATTGTGAATGTATATTGCCCTCAAATGATACAAGATAAGAGACGAGTGTGGGAGTTGATCTCTTCGGTGAAGGCGAGTGGGGATGGGTTGTGGATTGTGGCCGGGGATTTTAACAGTGTTAGAGATCGGGAAGAACGTCGCAACTCTAACTTTGATGCGGTAGATTCTAGGGAGTTTAACGACTTCTTGGAAGATGCCGAATTGTTTGAGTTTGGTCTTAAAGGAAGGAAATTCACCTACTTAGCTAGCAACAAGATGAGTTGGATCGATAGAGTTTTCGTTGATTGGACGTTTTTTAATAGATGGCCGAATGCGGTTTATCGGGTGCTCGAGCGGGACGGGTCGGATCATTTTCCTTTACTCCTGAAGATTGGTTCAAGTAATTTTGGTGCAAAGCCGTTCAAATTTTTCAATTCTTGGCTTGAACGCGAAGGTTTTGACGATGTTATCAAAGGTGCGCTTGATGGTTTTAGTTGCACAGGCCCTCCGGACTTGGTTTTATTTCAAAAATTTAGAATGCTGCGTTCGAGAATTACGGTGTGGAAGAAGGAAATGAGCAACAATGAGTCAGCGGAAGTAGAGCTTCTTCGTAAGGAGGTTAATGAGCTTGAACTGATCTTGGAAGGTAGGGAGCTTATGGAAGAAGAGGTATGGGTGTTAGAAGAAGCGAAAAAGAGGATAAAGCAAGTGGAGTTCTTTAACCTTAAAGATTTGAAACAAAAGTCCAGAGTTAAATGGGCGAGCGAGGGTGACGAGAACTCGAGATTTTTTCATGGTTCTATTAATAATAGGAGGGTGTCTAATGCCATTTTGGGTTTGTCGTTGGATGAGGGTTGGATTCAGGAACCGGCGGCTATAAAGAAACATGTGTTCAGGTTTTATAAAGATAAATTTGTGGAAGATTGTTCACTTCGGCCGAAGCTTGTGTGTCATGATTTGAAGTTGCTGAATTTGTCACAGGCCACGGATATGATACGTCCGTTTCTTGAGAAGGAAGTAAAGGATGCGGTCTTTCAATGCGGTGGTGATAAAGCTCCTGGTCCGGATGGTTTCAACTTCCGGTTTATTAAAAGGTATTGGGATCTCTTCTCGTCGGATTTTATGGCTATTATGAATCATTTTGCAGATACAGGTAAAATTAGCCGTGGTGTCTCGTCATCATTTATTACGTTAGTGCCCAAAGTTAAAGACCCGGTGAGGTTGGAGGAGTACCGACCGATAAACTTAATTGGGGTTATCAGTAAAGTGATCTCGAAGATTCTGGCGAACAGGTTGAAGCCGGTGATGGACTCTATTATTAATGAAACGCAATCGGCTTTTGTTGCGGGTAGATATATATTGGATAGTCCTCTTTTGATTAGTGAAGTTCTGTCTTGGTCGAAAAGATCGGGAGCCGAATTATTCTTGTTCAAGATTGATTTTGCAAAAGCCTATGACAACGTTAATTGGGCTTTCCTTCTTTCGGTTATGAGGCAGATGGGGTTCCCTGAGTTGTGGTGCAAGTGGATAGAGGGTATTCTTGAGTCGGCTCGGTCTTCGGTATTGGTGAATGGCTCCCCGACTTTTGAATTCAATTGTGAAAAGGGTATTCATCAGGGCGACCCTTTATCCCCGTTTTTATTCATTATGGTTATGGAGGCGTTTTCAGGGCTCATTAAGAAGGCGTGTGATGTGCGAGCTTTTAGGGGTGTTGGTTTTGATAATGGTGGCCTCGTGATTTCTCATTTATTATATGCGGATGACGCCATGGTGATGGGGGAGTGGTCGGACAGTAACTTGGTGTGTCTAAGACGGATTCTTCGTCTCTTTCACATGTGTTCTGGCTTAAGGATTAATATCCAAAAGTCTACATTATATGGGGTGGGTAAAAGCGTTGAAGAGGTGGGTATAAAGGCGAATGAGTTGGGTTGCAAAATGGGGGCCACGCCTTTTTCCTATCTTGGGATAAAGGTTGGTTCTAGTATGAATAGAGTTAAAAGTTGGGACCCGGTGGTGAATGTTGTCAAAAGTAGATTAACCCGGTGGAAGTCTAAGACGTTGTCGATTGGAGGAAGATTGACGTTGATAAAGTCGGTTTTGGTTAGTCTCCCTTCCTATTACTTTTCTCTCTTTAAAGCTCCTATTAGTGTGATAAACATGTTGGAGGGGCTTATAAAGAAATTCCTTTGGGGAGGTTCTAGTGATGGTCGAAAACTCCATTGGGTGTGTTGGGATGAGGTAGCTAAACCGATCAAGTATGGGGGTTTGGGTATTCGTAAGCTAGGTGATTGCAATAAAGCTTTCTTGGTGAAATGGCTTTGGAGGTATAGACATGAAAAGAACGCTTTATGGAGACGTGTAGTGGATGCTATTCATGGTTCTTGTCGTAGATGGGACGCATATCCGCATAATGTTGCTATTAATGGTACTTGGTCTAGTATAGTCAAATGCGGTCTTCGGCTGAAGAGTGGTGAAAATTGTTGTATGGATTTGATCAGAGGTCGATTAGGGAACGGTGAAGAGATTATGTTTTGGGTGGATCCGTGGATTTCTAGAACTCCTCTAAAGCAGCTATACCCGGATCTGTTTAGACTGGAGAGGGACAAGTTTTGTAAGGTTCGGGCTCGTTTGGTAGAAGATGTGAACGGGATGCATCTTAGCTGGAATTGGAAGGCTCCTCCGCAAACGCCGGGTGAGATTGCACAGCTCTTTGACTGCTGTGCTCTTTTGTTCGGCCAAAGAGTGGAAGACAGGAACGACTCGTGGTATTGGGACAACGGCTCGAACAATAGCTTCTCTGTGCATGAAGTGAAGAAGTGGCTAGATGAAGATCGTTTATTTCAAGTGGATAGTTCGTTTAAATGGTGTAAATGGGTGCCGAAGAAATGCAATATTTTTATGTGGAGAATGCTTCGTGACAGGATCCCGACAAAGATTGCGCTTAGAAGGAGAAATATTGATTGTGGTAATTGGTTGTGTAACTTCTGTGAAGACCAGGATGAGACGGTGGACCATTTATTCACGGGGTGCGGATTGGCGATTGGTATTTGGCAAGGCGTAGCGACTTGGATGAAACTGCCGCCTTTATTTTTCTTCTCGAGGTTCGACATTCTTCAGGAAAGCTCATGGCCTGCTAGGAAGAAGTCGGTTATATATGGGATGATGATTATTACGTGCTGGCGGATCTGGAAGGCTAGAAACGAGAAGATTTTTCAAGACACAACGTGGAATGTCGTTAAGCTGGTGGCCGATATTAAAGCTATAGGCTACATTTGGTATTCTAGTAGATGTAAAAAGGGTAACATGGGTTGGAAGGATTGGCAATCATTCGATTTTGATGTAATGTAACGTTCGGTTCGGGTTGTAGGGTTCTTCGTCTTGGAGATCCCGTTTGTGTTTGTTTAATGAAATTAGCCTTCCAAAAAAAAATCAACTTTTAAAAAAAAATCTTTTTTATGTTTTATAGATACTTTAAATGTTTTTTAAGACGATATTTTATTGTTTTAAAACTTTTTTTTTATTTTCCTAAGTACGTTTTGTTTTCTTATTTTGATATTTTTAAATGTTTTTAAAAACAGTTTTATTGTTTTAAAACTTTTTCTTTTAATTTTGCTAAGTACATTTTTTTCTTATTTTGAACAAGAAAACCATTTTTTTCTAAACATTGATTTAAATTACATTAGAAAGCTTTTGCAAATGATTTTTGGTAATAATTTTTACCATTTTTTTAAAAAGATCTAATCTTTTATTAATGAATTATAATTGTTAGCTAACATTTAGTTTGATCAACACATATAATTCTTTTCTCAATTAAGTGACATTAAAACTTAAATGATGCAACTAAATCAAATAAAAAAGTTTGTATATACAAAGTAAAGAGGTTGAATCCTTGTAGTTTCATGATTTCAAAATAGTCGTATAATTAGAATGAACACGTTGACATTGAAAATAATGTAAAAACAATAATGGATTAGATTTTATAAATAGGGATTTATGAAGTTTTAGTATTAATTAGTTTCACCACTCTTTACTTTTAAATGTACTAAAAATGAAGATTTTTAAAGGGTAAAATTTGATAAATTTAAAGTTGTATTTTTGAAATGGGGTATAAAAAGTAAGAAGAGGGGTTACATTTAGCCACCCCATCTAAAAAATACTTCATGTCAATCAAAATCAAAAGGTCATATAGAAATAATAAAAAGATACATGAATTAACACGCTAAATAGCTTAAACTCTTTCCAATTAAAGAACCACTAAATTTAGTATCATTCAAGAGTTATGAAATAAGAGACTTTAGTTATCCAGCTCAATCCATATATTAGACATGCCAATTAGCGGGATTTTATTAATAGTTGCATATAACATGATATAATTTAACACCAGTTTCCTTTATTTTGCTACACAATTCTTATTTGTGTTTCAACAAACACCTGGTGATCATATTACATTTTATCATATACCATGGGTGTTTTATAAATCATAAACCACGTATACACAAGGGGATTTCATACGAATCATGTTTTCCGTGTCACGCATTCAAGATTATTTACAACTTACAAACAACTTAACCTATACATAATTAACCGAACACTACTAAAAGTTAAATATGAAATTACTATGAATCATTTAACAAGTATCATGTTCACACAGTTCTTTAATCATGCATAAAGATGGAACCAACAACCATTAAAACGACTTTTGTAACGCATTAGATGATACAAACGCAGCGGTGAACCTTATGTGCCAAGCATGTAGAATTCCGACATACTTACCTGGTTCAGTTCACATCCATGATCCATGAAACAAACAAATCACATGCGATTTCAATTTCAAGTCAAAACAAGTTACATGTTCACGCATCTAAATCCTTTATATAATTCCAAATGAAATTAATGCATAAAAGGAAATAACTTGTCTGTAATTTGAAATGATCACATGCAAGACAATCATTTTCTTTCGGGTTGTGTTAAGAAGCACTCCTTTAAACGCTTGATGATTGCAAGACCGCCTGTTTCCTTCTTTGATTTTCCTTTCGCGAATTACAACACTACACAAATTTTTTTGAATTACCATACACAACTGATTTATTAAGACACTTCAATTGACAACGGAAAACAAACCCTTGGCATTTTGCATACGAAATCTTTTCCATACACTTGTGTGTACATGCTTAATGTTCAAGAAACGATACTAACCTTGATCAGGAATAACCCGGTGATCTTCAAGAGTTTACACGGCTCCAATCGACTAAAACAGTTGACAACCACAAAATCTAATTCCACCATTGATCACGCCGTTCCATATATGAAGCCAAAAGCCAAACAACTCATTTTGTTCCATCCAATCGCATGAACAAAACTAAATTAAAGCGGTTTCGGCGTCCGTCACCGGCCGCCAGGCCCGTGACTCCAATTCTTATTTTCTTTTTCTATTTGATTATCTTCGAACCAAAAGTAACCAACAATAGGCCCAATCAAGGCCGACAATTTAAATCAAAATCGAGGCCGTCCGTTGTTGCTACAACAAATATAGGTCCGGAGAGGGTCTGAACGTTCCAAGGTCGTCAGGCTTCTGACCTCGTCTGCTGCTTAAAGGGTTAGACCAGCAGCATGAAAGAACTCGTCAGAAGAGGTAAAAGGGTTAAAGGGTTTCGGTTCACCAAACGCAAGTCATGGTGTCCCTCTACGTTGTAAACGTAGATGGGAGGTTCAAGAGTTTTGATATTTTAGTTGTTATGATTCTGATTTGGGATCAACCCAAAGTCAGAATGTTGTTATTATTGATTAACTTAAGAAAAGATAAAAAATAAGAGCATGATGTTGAAGAAAGGAACTCTTGATCCCAAGTTACAACTAGGGACCAACCACGTAAGCCTGATGAAGGCTGAGACTTGCGAGTAACAGAGCGTGATTCCACATATAGTGGCTGTATGGGCCAACTTGGTTGTGGAATCAGCATGGTTTAAGAATGTATAGCAGCAGCTTGCGTGCTTGAAGGCTTCAAGGCTTCGGCGTTCTGCTGCTGAAAGTATTATTAGAGAGTTAACTCTAGAGAGAGTATTTAGAGAGAGAAAAGAGAGTGAGAGAGGTCTGAGATTGTGACCAATCTGAGTTGTATGGCATGCTTTGCCCCTCTATTTATAGAGTGGGGATGGGTAAAACCCTAATGGGCTTCCTTGTTGGGCTTGGGCTTGACCCACTCTTACATTTAATGATTTTGGTTTCTTGGGCTATTGGGCTTGACCCAATTGAGTACCCTACAACATCAGCCCCCCAGTCTAGTTTAATGTATATATGTATGTACATTATACTAGACTCAAACTATTCATTATCTTTGCGCTTTCTTCCAACTTTTGTTGTTTTGGTGAGTGTTTATTTGTAGAGACCTTCGTGTAGGTAGGATAAATATCAACAAACAAACCTTAGCATAATGAGTTTTGGAGTGTGTTATCGGTTTAAACCGATAAAATTTGAAACTTGTTTAAGTTGATGATCTTGAAAGCTTATTAGGGGGTTTGAGCTGATGAGCTTGAAAGCTTATTGGCATTTAAGCTGATAAGCCCTTAGTTTGGTGGAAGCAACTGATGCGCTTGAAAGCTTATAAGGATTTAAGCTGATAAGCTTTGTAGCTTGCTAAGCCCTTATTTGGATGGAAGCTATGGAGCTGGATGTTTCTCCATTACTTGCTTCTTTCCTTGTTAGCTTGTATTAGCTTCAGCATATCGGCTATTGACCTTTTAAGTTTTCGCCTTTTGAACTTAATTTTCTAAGCATGTTTGTTGTATTGGCGAATTTATCTCGAGTTGTGTGATTAAAACCATCTATATCCGACATGTATGCTCCTTTGGACGATATTCCCATAATTTTGTAAAATATTTTTTGGAAATATCTTTATTTTGGGTACAAGCCTTTAGGAGATGGTTCATTTATCAAACGACTATGGCAGTTTAAATGCTTGTAAGCATCAACAAGGTAGATAAGTATCACTAGATGATTGTAGCTAGGTGCACTTGCAGAGGTTTTTAGCAAGTCACGTTTTTGAACAAATGTCGAGAAGTTAATCCGAGATATGGTGGATTATTATATTGACCGAATGGTCGATTTCTAAGCAAGATAGCAAATGAGCTTCATGTGACAGAAGGAAGGTTGCATGTGTACGAAGGAAGGCTTCTTGCACATGAAGGTGAAGTACATTGCCTTGAAGGTTAACTTGCCGTGACCTGACTTGATAAAAAGCTGGTATGTGCTCTAAGCTTCGAAGGCTTTAAGCAAAGTTATTGTTTTTGTTGACTAAAGCATATAGATTTCATCCTTTAAGCAAAGAAGTTTGGCTTGATAGTTGAAAAGCTTGTGGATTTCATCCTTTAAGCTTATGGATAAAATCCATCACTAGCCTAACTCTTTGTGCTATCAAAGTTTTGTGATAAAAGCTTTCTTATGATACAAGATATGGAATCAAGTAAGCAGAAACAAACAAGGTCAAATAGCGAATTTCTTTGTTTACGAACCTTTGCTTTTGATTCTCATTCACAAGCTTTTTTTATAGGAAGTTGAGTGTATGACCTTTCTAGCGAGCTTCTTTGATGCGAAACTTGACGTATGATTTATGTTTGCAAGCTTCTTTCGTTCGAAGATTGATATGAGCTTCCTTCGTTCAAAGCTTGATATATAGAGCATGTCTATAAGCTTCGTTTGTATGAAGTTGAGCTTCTTTTGTTGTCATGACTAAGTTTCTTTTTGCATTAGTTGCAACAATATTTCTTTGTGATAATGGATGATGTTCGACACGAGAACATTTAGCATCATTTTGGTAAAGTATCATTCGTTGCGTTGTTTGGGAAACCTTGTAGGGTTCCATTTGGTGTTAGCCTTAGATGACTAGAATATTAACATGTGGTTGTGGTATTATGAACCTTTCAAGCTGCTTGGGCTTGAGATGTGATGAACCTTTCAAGCTGCTGGGGCTTGAGATGTGAGGAATGGTGACCGATCATGGCCATTCGTACTAACTTTCATGTATGTTGTTTTGTGTATGGCCTAGTGAGATTGTTTCACTTTTGAATTGTACCTTAGTGTATCTTTGTGATTGTGCATGTTTGCATGTTTGGATGCTTGCATGTTTGGATGTTTGGATGCTTGCATGTTTGGATGTTTGGATGCTTGCATGTTTTGTCTTTGTATTTGTTGGGGAATGTTTTACCGGTAGCACCTTAAAAGGTTAAGTGCTGCAGTCACCTATCCTTAAGGTAGTCTAGGCAAACAAGTCGCCACCTATCCTATGTACACTTACACAAGTGTTTCAATATGTTTTCGTAAGTTTGTTTTCTAAACTTAAGGAACGATTGGTGTAGGCTGTTCAAACCCGTCGATGAGATTTATAAAAGTGTTTTTTGTTTATCTCATGGAGTTGGATTGATTTAGGAACTCACCCCTTATATAGGTCCATTCAACCCTTGAACCTATTGAGCGAAATGGCCTGGGAGCTCATCCCCTTACATGGCCCTTGCCATGGAGTTTCTTGCTAGGTTCTCAACCTGATTATAGGATAGAAAGACAAATCTTGATAGAGAATACTATGATTCATTCATATGATAATTAAATGTTTACACAAAGAAGTGGTGAAAATCTCTTGGCCATTTGTGGTTACATTGAACCTTTTAGGGTGGTCTCGTCCCAATGTTTTGGGACTTTCTTTCCTTCTTGGTCGATTAAGCTTGTAGGATCCGTCGTTGTGAGCTTTGAGCACAATGTGTCGTTCATCCTATTTTGGGCCAAGCTTTCCAAGGTTTTGTTTTTGTAACATGTAAGTTGTCTTTTAGGAAGACTCTTATGTGTTGTTTCAGAGTGCTTTGGCAAGGTGTTGGTGTTTTAACAAATCTACTTTTGTCGCCAAGTAGTTTGCTTTGTTATCTTGCCAACAGCTTCAACGGCTTAGCATTGCGGTTGGTTCGTCCCCCTTAATCTTCTTTTGTTTATAGCATGATGCTTCAATGCTTCTGGTTTTATGCTTCTATGGGGCTTGATCCTTGGTGGTTCTTGGTGTTACCAAGTTAGATCAATGATTACTAATCTGTTCTTATGTATCCCCATTTTTTACGATTCCGTGAGTTGCTGAAGTGTTGACATGCTTCTCAGGTTGGTTTAGGTTAGCTTGTCTTGACTTTGTAGTCTTTGTAGTTGCTAAATCTCCAAAGATGGTTGAAGGCTTAGAAGCTTCAGAATTCGTATTCATGTTTAGCTTAGGTAGCATTCTTTCGGTAGAGATTATTTTAGGCAGGCGTTTGCGCTTAGTGTGAGTGAGAAGCATTGATGTTTTAGCAAGAGCTTCGGCGATAGTTGCTTTGGATAATCTTTATTGTTGTATGTTTTGTTCATGCTTGAGCCTTAGTAGAAGACAAGTATTATCATAGGCGGTTCACCTAGTTAGGAGCTCTTTGAATAGAACTTGTTTGTTACAAGGACACTTTCACTTGTTTGTATAGCTTTCAAGCTTGTAAGCTTCAGTTGTTGTATCTAAAACTTCTAAATTTCTAAACTTCAATTGCTGTATTTGAAGCTTTTAAGCTTTTAAGCTTATCGTAGTTGAAGCGTTTAAGCTTTTGAGCTTCTTTTAATGTCTTTTGAAGCTTTTAGCTTTAAAGCTTGTTTTGTTTATTTTGAAGCTTATGAGCTGTTTTTTGAAACTTCTAAGTATTTGAAGCTTTTAACGACATGTTCGAAGGAGTTTATGTAAGAATCATGTCAAGTCTACCAATGTTATCATGAACATGTGATGTAGTTTGACCTTTGTCATCCTTGAGGTATAAAACTTGTGTTGGTAACGAGTTTGACTTGTTGTCGGGCTTTCGTAGCCAAAAGAGGTGATACGTTGTGAAGCTTATAATCTTCTTGGCTTCCGGGTTGATAACCTTTGAAGTCCATAACCTTCTAAGCATTGATGGTTATGGCTTATGAAGACCTGTGAGGCTTAAACCTTCTAAGCATTGGAGGTCATGGTTTATGGAGACCTGTGAGGTTTAAACCTTCTAGGCTTTGGAGGTCATGGCTTATGGAGACCTGTGAGGTTCAAACCTTCTAAGCATTGGAGGTCATGGTTTATGAAGACCTGTGAGGTTCAAACCTTCTAAGCTTCTGAGGTTACAGTTTGTGAGGACCTACAAAGCTTAACACCTCTTGTGTTTACAAGGTTAGAGTTTGTAAGGACCTTTGGGGTTTATAACCTCTTGGATGAACGATTCTAACTTTGTTCACACATTGTAGCTAAGGTGGTGTTATGGGAGGTTGTATGGGAGGTGTTGATTTGTGTACGCAACGATCTTTTCTTTCATTCCTTTGAAGTGACCTTGTTGGCATGTAGAGGCTTTTCCTTCCTTGAGTTGTTTGTCTTTTCAAGGGGAGAAAAGCATATGCTTTAGGTGGCATGCGTGTCCCATTGAGACGTTAGGTTGTTTGAACACAAGGTTAGTCTTGATAAGGGGTTTGCCTTTCCTTGAATAATGTTGACCCAATATAGTAAGCCTTTAAGCTTCTGAACTTCCGCGAAAGAAAGTAGCTAGGCCGTTGTTTTGAGTTATCGTGTTTCTTTGCTATGGTAAGATGCTTGAAGGCATTTCAGCATTTGAGTAAATAAGTTGACATGTGTAACTGTTTTGCTTCTTTGCTTCTCAACTTCTTTTAAATGTGGATTTGTCCACACGGGCCACCAGCCCCCCAGTCAGAAGTAGTCATGACATGGTGATGAGTGATTCTAACTGATATCAAAGTGTTGTTGTACATCTAACCTCTTTGTTCCTCTATTGAAGGTTTGTTGCTATATAGGTTGCTGTTAGGGGAAACCTTTTGCTCTGTTATCCTTTAACCCTCTGAGCTGTTATGCTTATTTGCTTCGGGGGTTATTTGCTTTATTCAAGCATGTCAGCTTACTCATATCAGCCCTTGGTAAAAGGTGTTTATGACTAGAGGCGCGTTTTACTAGTTTATTTCGGATTGAAATTGTTTTTATTTCAGATTTATTGGGTCGTTCACGGAATAGAAGCTTGTTTGAAAGCTTGAAACGTTGGCGATTTAAAGATCCATAGGTTGGTGTTTTGAACCATATGTTTATTTTGACGTTTCCTTATCTTAGCCTTAAAAAATGTTACAATGTTTGCATCATAACTGTATTTGTGGCTATTGGTAAGGAACGTTGTTTTGACTTGGTCGTTAGTATAAATGGTTCATGTGTAGCTTTTGAAGCTGTTAGAAGTTGAAGCTGATCAAAGCTTCATGAATGATCAATTTGAACGTTGTGAAGCTAAATAGTTGTGACGCTTCAACGCACAGTGGTCTGAAAAGCTATAAGTCTTTAATGAATCTTGTAGCCTAAAAGGCTGTAAAGCTTTTATGAGTAGAAGCCTAAAAGGCTGTAAAGCTTTGATGAGCAGCAACCTTTTAAGGATGTAGAGTTTCGAGGATTAGTGGCCAGAACTGATATAAAACTTCCATGAAAATTGGCCTAAAAAGGTTAAACGCTTCATTGGATACTTGGCCAAAAGGCTGTGAAGCTTTGTTGAATGGTACCCTAACGTCTTTGGAGCTTCCGCTGGAATAGACTAAAAGGCTGTAAGGCATCGGAAACCTGAAAGACTTTTAAAGCTTTAATGAACCATAGCTTAAAAGGTTGTGAACGTTTCATTAAATAGTAACCCAAAAGGCTTTGAAGCTTCAATGATTTGTAGCCCAAAATATTGTGAACTCAGAGGCTTAAAAGGTTGCAAGGCTGCAGTGAACAACAACCTTGTTCTAATGTAAGACTTCCATGAGAAGTAGCCTTAAAGAATTTTAACGTTTCGCCGAATACTAGCCTAAAAGGCTGTGAAGTATTTATTGTTGGGAGCATGAAAGTCTTTAATACTTTTGATTATGAGTGGCTTAATTGGATCAAAAGTTTTAATTTACAAAATTTCTCAAAAGCCTTATGTGAACCCTTAGTGGGTAATAGCTCAAATGGCTTTAGAGCTTCAATGTGAATAGCCTAAAAGGTTATCAAGCTTTTAGGGAATAGTAGCTTGGAAAGCTTTAAAGCTTCCATGGATAGTAGCCGAAATGACTTTAAAGCTTGTGTGAGCAATAGTCTGAAAGGTTGGAAGGCTTTAGAGAATCGTAGCCTGAAAGGCTTGAAGGCTTCGGTGAGTAGTAACCTAAAAGGCTTGAAGGCTTTAACGGTCAGTGGCCTAAAAGTTCTGTGAAATTTTTGATGAGTGAAGCCTAAAAGGCTTGAAGGCTTCGATGAGCAGTAGCCAGACAGGCTTGAAGGCTTTGATGAGCAGTAGCCTCCAAGTTCTGTGAAATTTTTGGTCAATGTAGCCTAAAAGGCTTAAAGGCTTCGACGAGCAGTAGCCAGCCAGGCTTGAAGGCTTTGATGAGCAATAGCCTCCAAGTTCTGTGAAATTTTTGGTAAATGTAGCCTAAAAGGCTTAAAGGCTTCGACGAGTAGTAGCCTGAGGGGCTTAAAGCCTTTGATAAGTAGCAGCCTAAAAATCTTGTGAAATTCTGATGAGCATAGCCTAAAAGGCCGTAAAACTCGGTAACTTGAAGAGTTGTAGTGGTTAGCAACCTAAAAATGTTATGTAGATGTAGTGACTAATATCTTAAAAGCTGAAAAGGTTAAAGGCTTGTAGTACACAGTATCCTATGCACCTAGGCTGAAGAGTAGCTTTAAAGCTTAAAAGGTTGCAGTAGGTACAGTAAGCTATAAAGCTGTTGTGAACAGTAATATATAGAGTTGCAGTGAGTAATAGCTTAAAAGCTTAAAGGCTTCCGTGTACAGTAGACCTGGTCTGAAAAGCTGAAAGATGCTCTGTGCACAGTAAAGTTAAAGGGTTCATGCTTTTATCCGTTGGGTAAAAGCGTGTACTTTTGTCCATTTATGTAAATCTTCTTTCCCAAGATATTTGACCAAGTCAATGTCACTTTTGTAACTTTTGTGAATATATTAAAGAGACGTGACAAAAATATATTGGGAAAGTATGTGTAAGAGCATGACTTAAAGTATAACTTTTCTATTTAATAAGAAAATGAAAATGTTAAATATTTTTGCCATATTAAAAGACAATTAATATGTCAGCTTTTGTAAGCCATAAAAAACAACAAGTGTTATCATCTTTTTGAATATTTAAATTAAAGTTGGCCTAATAGATAGGCTTTGACTTTTTTAAGATGTACCTCCCTTTATGTTTCAGACCATAAAGTAAAGGTAAAAAGTGGGTACCTTTTACTTTTCTATTTTTTTATAGGGGCAATTAATGGGTGATGGATGCATGTTATGTCACCTCATATAGATTTTGCCTATTTCCAAAGTATTACTTTAATACTTTTGTTTGTTTGTACATATACCATGAATACATGTGCCCCACCACTTTTATATTTAATAAATCATGTAAACATGTGCACCACATGATGTGAGCTGTGCACTAATGTAGATATTCACAAAAATACCAAAGAGCTTTGCCATATTCATTTATGTATGCATCGAAATATGTTCCTCAATTTTATTATTATATAATATGATGAACTTTTAGAAAAAGTAGGCTTTAATATTTGTGCCTAAACTGACGAATGCATGATAAAAGAAGTGGCTTAACTTTGGCATTACTTTATGACATAAAACATAGTCTTATTTACTTTTGTTTTTATGGGGTTTCCCAAAAATTATTTGAATGACACATATAATATACGCACCATCCACTTTATGCGAAGCTATCCCATGAAAAGATCATGGTCATTCACCAATGGATAATGATTCTTCCGAATCGGATAAACACTAAGCGGGTGAAAAAATATCGGGAAAATGTGGATTTATATGCTATAAAGAGTGAGGAGGCGCCGATTCGTGGTTTCATTAGCTTTGATTTTTAACCACAGATCTGTAACATAGATCTGTTAATGGTCTCGAGGGCGCGAATTGCACTTTCAAAGATGGATCTAGTTAACAGAAATGGCGGACAAGATCCGGGTGCTGTTCATAGCATATGAAAAACAAAGATGTGTGAGGTGCAGAAGTGAATTCGATGGAAACGTCCTCTCCTTTCGTAGAAAGAACAAAGGATATAGATCGATGGAACCGAACTACAAAGAGTTCATGTTCTAAGTAGCGCGGCCCCACGGTGGGCGCCAACTTGTTGCTACAACAAATATAGGTCCGGAGAGGGTCTGAACGTTCCAAGGTCGTCAGGCTTCTGACCTCGTCTGCTGCTTAAAGGGTTAGACCAGCAGCATGAAAGAACTCGTCAGAAGAGGTAAAAGGGTTAAAGGGTTTCGGTTCACCAAACGCAAGTCGTGGTGTCCCTCTACGTTGTAAACGTAGATGGGAGGTTCAAGAGTTTTGATATTTTAGTTGTTATGATTCTGATTTGGGATCAACCCAAAGTCAGAATGTTGTTATTATTGATTAACTTAAGAAAAGATAAAAAATAAGAGCATGATGTTGAAGAAAGGAACTCTTGATCCCAAGTCACAACTAGGGACCAACCACGTAAGCCTGATGAAGGCTGAGACTTGCGAGTAACAGAGCGTGATTCCACATATAGTGGCTGTATGGGCCAGCTTGGTTGTGGAATCAGCATGGTTTAAGAATGTATAGCAGCAGCTTGCGTGCTTGAAGGCTTCAAGGCTTCGGCGTTCTGCTGCTGAAAGTATTATTAGAGAGTTAACTCTAGAGAGAGTATTTAGAGAGAGAAAAGAGAGTGAGAGAGGTCTGAGATTGTGACCAATCTGAGTTGTATGACATGCTTTGCCCGTCTATTTATAGAGTGGGGATGGGTAAAACCCTAATGGGCTTCCTTGTTGGGCTTGGGCTTGACCCACTCTTACATTTAATGATTTTGGTTTCTTGGGCTATTGGGCTTGACCCAATTGAGTACCCTACAACATCATCCGTCATCACCGACAAATTAAAGCATGCAACCTACTACCCGTCTGGTTTCGCCATTAACACCGATTTGCATTTGTTATTTGTTGATAAGTCAAGTACACCAAGTAATCACAAACAACGCCCTTTAGATCTGAAAATTGTTGTTGGAACAAGTATCACAACCGTAAATAAATCATAGTTGATTTATTTGCAAAATTGTGCCACTTTGCAAAACAACAGGACCTTTCAAACAAGTGCTCTTTGCAAAATCGTGATTGGTTAATAAAACCAAACAACTTTGTTTGCTTTCTTATTGGCATGGACGACAATTGAGTCCACTGGACAACGACAATGTTAATCGGCACAAAAAAATATTAACCAAACAAAATCAAGAGTCACGCAATTGAAAAAATTCAATCGAACAATAGCAACATATGTTTAATCCTTTTAATAGCCCTCAATCCAACAACAGAAACCCAACAAATTCGAATATGAACTAGCAACTATAACCAAGAAATTTGAATATTTAATCAACAACAATTCAAATTTCATCCGACGACTATTGCTGATTATAAACAGAATACCAAATAAATAAGTGAATACAAACATGTGATCCTAGATTTTCAAACAAAACCTAGTCACGACCTTCTTTTCTTTCCGTCTTTTTGTGTTGAATAAAACACCCCAACAAAGAATTTTTTTTTATTCATCTTGATTTCAAATGAAACAAAAAATGACTATGTCATGAGTTAATCAAAACAATAGAAAACAAAATATTTGCCTTTTCATAATTAAATCTAAACATTGAACATGATTAATGTTCCAATGAGTCCGTATAAGTCATTTTGAAAAGAATAATATTTTAATGAATGAAATTACCTATATATTAGTTTAGAAACTTTCATGAATAGTACTAACGGAGTTACTATTCAACTCCGTTAAGTTACTATTTAATTCAGTTTTTTTTTGAACGGCAAATTTCCACTCCTTGTGGGACTTGAACCCATGATCTCTCCCTTAGGTGTTCCTAGAAGCTTTACTTCTACCATTGGGCCACCAACCCCAATTATTTAATTCAGTTAAGTTGCTATTTAGCTTAACGGAGTTACTATTCAACTCCGTCAAGTTACTATTTACTCTGTTTTTTTAATTTTTTTTTCCTAAATCCGTTTTTTTCTCCATTAAGTTACTATTTAGCTCTATTTTTTTATTTTCTTTACTCAACTCTGTTAGATTACTACTCAATTTCGTCATGTTACTACTCAACTCAACTCCGTCAACTACTATCCAACTCCGTAAAGTTACTATTCAAGGCCGTCAAGTTACTACTCAACTCCACTCAACGCCGTTAGGTTACTATTCAACTCTGTTAGGCTACTGTGCAACTCCGTTAACTTAACGGAGTTACTATTCAACTGCGTTAAGTATTTAATTCCGTCATGTTACTATTTACTCTGTTTTTTTAAAAAAAAATGTCCGTAACTTCGTTTTTTTCTTTACTCAATACGTCTTGGTATAACTCAAGTCAACTCAACTCCGTCAACTACTATCCAACTCCGCCAATTTACTATTTAATGTCGTCAAATTACTATTCAACTCCACTCAACGCCGTTAGGTTACTACTCAACTCCGTTAGGCTACTATTCAACTCTGTTAGCTTAACGGCGTTACTATTGAACTCCATCAAGTTACTATTTACTCTGTTCTTTTAATTTATTTTTTCCCGCATCTCCGTTTTTTCCTCCGATAGGTTACTATTTAACTCTGTTTTTTTAATTTTCTTTACTCAACTCCGTTAGGGTGCTACTCAATTCTGTCATGTTACTACTCAACTCAACTCAAGTCTGTCAACTACTATCCAACTCCGTCAAGTAACTATTCAATGCCGGCAAGTTACTATTCAACTCCGTTAATTATTGGTTCGTTACATCAGATCCGAAAGCCAATATTCTTGCAACGTATACGGCAGTAACAGACACTAGAAAATTAAAAGGAAGGCTGTTGTAATACTAAAAGAAATTGCGTCGTCCTTCCACTGTTGTGCATTACATACACAGAATTAGATACCGGTTTAACCTAGGCGCAACGCGCCGCCTTATTACCACTAGTTCATTTTAATTGATAAAGATTGCAATAAGCATCCATCCTTATCCAACCGATTTTTGTGTTTGCAGAGACTGGCCAGTGTCATTAAATTTTATACGTCATAATAAACATAATCAAAATAGTGAACTCAATTGAAATCCCATAATTGAACACTAGTCCCCAGAAATTGATTACCCAAAATCGTACACAGCAAGTAAATAAAAATCATAACAGAGGCGTAGAACAAATCACACATCCAGTACCCAATTTCTTCCCATAACAACAAATCAGAATATGTTCTTAATACAGAATTGAACAACAATGAAAATAGTTTCTTCTTTGTTGGTTTATTGAACCGAAATCGTAGAAGAAATCAAAATTCACCTGGATTATACTACGAGTCGTGTAATTGTGTAATTACTATGAGAACAAACTATTTGATCGGAACAATCAAATGTTTGAACGGATTAAACGTAGTATATACACAACAATCGGATTTAATTTCTTTGATATTATTGCACCGATAATCAAAGATGTGAATTGGTTTTTGTGTGTATAGAAATTCTCTAAATTCCAGAGAATAGTCTCTCAAGGAAAAGAAGTAGAACTCTTCCTCTTAGAAGTTATCCTATATGGAAAAATGGCATATATCTATGGGCTAAAATCATTTGGCCTTTAGGTATGTCCAAGAGCAAACAAGGCCAGATCCTTTATTATATTCAACTAGTGGGAATGCCCGCGCGTTGCCGCTGGTGTTTATTTATTTATTTATTTATTTATTGTTGTCACGATTAAAATTGCCCAAAGTTTTTTACATTATAATATCAGTTATCCAATCCGACCCAATCTGACCGGTGTCTGATTTTTATTTGCTATATTTAGTTACATACAACACATAGGAACTAATCCATTACATGGTAATTGTTCTATTAAATTATTTTAACTGGCTCAACACAGATCAAATGGCTACTAATCCATTATTTGATAAAGGCTTCAAAAGAATTTAGACACAACTTTCAAACCATGTCCTCGCGGGAGGTGGAACAATCGGTTTAGCCCTAGCTGTATAAATTAATCTCTGTGATTCTTGTTCTTGTCACCCTTCAATATTATGAAACTTGATTCCTTTGTATTCTAAAATATGTGGGGTGCTTTCCAAGGAAAGTATAGAATTTTGGAAAGATATGATGTAGGGATAATACTAAACATAAAACCATAATCCAATCTTTGTGGTGATTTGTAAATAAGCTCATGAATACAAAAAATAAAAGGCTTTGACTTTCAGTTACTTAAAGTCTCGGCATACAACTCATCAAGTTATATGCATGAATTAAGTAACTTTATGCATTTTAAAACATCTTTCATAAAGAGTAAACATTTTGCCTATGCAGGTACGAACGTTAAGCTTTGAAACGCCTAAAATAATATATAACCACTATTCACAAAATGAAACCATGTTTTTCCAAAGATGCATGTCAAGAAAACTTTAATATCATACTCCGATTGCTTAAAAAAATCTAAATGATGATCATCTTGACGATTTATGAAATGTGAACGCTAAACTAAAGACCATGATATCTTACCAAATCACATGGGTGAGATGTTTTAGGAAAGTCACTGTTTCCTTCAGATGGAGCTCTATATGCCAAAATCCTCTTAGTGCTGCATGATGATGTCATAAAATGCATGATGATTTCATAAGATATTCATGTTCTATGTTAGCAACTTATAAGAGAGAAAAAAGAAATAAAGGAAAAACAAAACAATACATAATAAACAATGATTTAATAAGAATACCATTGGTACAACTTAGAAACAATAAATTCTTAGTATTTTTCAGGCAATAACAGATTGATGCCCCAAATCCTTCACTCTTTTAACATTTAATAACATAATAAGATGTTGACATGATTATATAGTTGTAACATTAGGGAGAATAGTTATACGTACAAACCTGTGTAACCATAAAAAATAAAGAGTTTGTTGACTGGTTGTTTCCTAGTGCTAACGATCTAGTATTCACATGAAGGTGAAGAGCATTGTGGGGTTTCGAGGATTACAGCATTCAATTGGGTGTTTCTGGTGCTTATGAAGAGGTTACATCTTCATGTAGATAAAAAGAGTGCATAAGAGATATATACAATTAGTATTAAAGGTTGTACATGATGGTATAAAAGGAAGAAAATGACAAAATTAGAGACTTGTAAAGGACCCTTGGTATACCATCTTAACTTTGGACAATTTGGGCATATTTGCCCATGCCTCCTCCTTTATAATGTAGTATAGATTAATAGCCCATTAATAAACTAGACTCTAGTTAATTAGGCCAGTAATCCAATAGGCCCAACTCCAATGAACTTATACTTTAACAACTTAAACTGATAACACACACAATCTCATTAGTGACAACCGAGTCCGCACTCCTGCATCTCCTAACTCAGTTAATGACTACTAAGATCAAACCATTCGACAAGTTAATCCAATATCACCACTAAGGTTGATAACACTAAAATTACCAACAATATTTATGGTACTAGTGTTAGTATTATTTATTTGGTAGCCGTATCGTATTGGTATACCTGTACCGATTGTACCTATTTGGTACATGTACAATATTAATACTCGTACTGGTTTTACCTACCTAGTACACTTTGAGTGCTGAAATATTAAGAATGACAAAGTGGTACCAAAGAGGGTATCGTACTGAATACCGGCACCAATACCCGTACTCGTACCCCATAACGTACCAATATATTTGGTACCCAGTTTTGTGCTCGTATTTATGGTAACGGTACGGGTATAGGTACGATACCGATCCCATCCTTACCAAAGTATATTACTCCCAAATTGCAATGTCATAAGCAAAACTAACGCGTGCACACACACTCACTCCATAATACAGAAGAAAGTCACATCTATAGAACTTACCAATTAATAGTATTGGTAGTCTACTAGAACTACTCTGCTTGGATCACTCTAGCAAGTTCAATACGAGCCACTTATCATAACAAAACAAGCTGACACAATATTTTACATGATTGGTTAGCACAAAATAGACAAACTCAAACATGAGAGACATTAGGAGTACTGCAGACAAATTTCGGTAGTGTAGATTTCAGTAGAAAAACTAAGAGCACCCACAAAGCAAGGTTTGTAGTGATTTGCTCTAAACGGACATACCAAATATTTTCCATTTTAGCATTGTAGGAGGTTGGTTTATTAGAGCAGACGGTCTATTAGGAGGTGGGGTGGGGTCAGGTTTGTACTTTATAATAAAAAAGGTTTTTTTTGTGTGTGGGATATAAATTAAATAAAAGGAAAAATAGGTGACGACGTGGAGGTTTGGAATGGTTTACGATTTGAGGAAAAAAGTGGGTTGTGGTTTGGAATAGTTTGAAATGACGTGGCATGATGACGTGACGGTTTGGAGTGGTTTGTTATGGTGTGCATTATGGATGCTCTAAGGATCACTAGCTCCATTCATTTGCACAACAAAAGTTTCTTCAGCAGTAAACGGCTTCAACACTTGTAAGTTTCAGCAAAAGTAGAGAACTTTAGAAGTAATCCAAGTTCAGCACGTTAGTGAGCCGGGGTGAATAAAGTCCAACCATAAATTGAAGTGGACAAAAAAAAACAAGTAAATAGAACCTAAATTAACCAGCAACCAAAAAGACGAAAACATATTAGCCAAAAATCAGTTTTTGGCTTTTTGTACTCTTGGTTACATTAACCGAATTGAACCATTTATATTTTCATAAATTTCTAGATTTTATATCTCAATATTGAAGGGGTAGGGTACCGCTTCTCAGCGCTTGCAAGCGCACCCTACCCAGCGTTCAAGTAACTCCGCCTACACAAGGCCAACACAACACACTAAGGGAGATAAAGTCAGCAGCGCCTAAACCGCGCTGCTCACTCCGCGCAGAGTCACCACTTGACAGCGCCGGATACATCCCCTTGGAGTTCAACTTGCCACTTCCCATCAGGTGTCAGCTGACAACTGGTCAGCCGCCTGACACGACCTGACAGCAGGAGAAAAAGAGACCTTCTGCAGATCCAGCCAGAAGGCGCCACGTGTACCAATGGCAGGGCACCGCCCAGCCATCCAATCATGTAGCGCCACGTGGCCCAATCAAAAGAAAGCCTCTTCAACTTGGATCACTTTACCCAACTAAGGGTTGAGATCCAACTAAGTGGACTCCTAAAAGCTCCCGGGCCCAAGCCCGTCAACAACCAAAATGGGCCTGACTACCTCAGGCCCACATACCTCCTATAAAAGGAGGCCTTCACCTCCTTTCTTAGGTGGTCATTTTTTCCAACCAATTAGAAACAATACACTTGTATCATTACTTGTATTTTGTATTTATAAAAGATCATCTCTTTTTAGTGGACGTAGGTCTTACGAGGCCGAACCACTTATATCGTTGTCCCTTACGTTACCCTGCAAACTGTTTATGCATATAACCATAGATCAACCATCGTTGTGAGCCAAGGATTATATCCTGCAGTGAACACGAGACGTTGTACCACACATCTATTACCCTCCTTCTACTCGTTGTTTCTTCATTGGCGCCATCCGTGTCGGCTGAAAGAATCACAAGACTTTCAAAACTCCATCCTTTATGCTCACTAAATGGCCGATCTAACACCAACCGGAGTCGCAGGAGCAACCCCTTCGGCAGTCATTCAGACTACTGGAACGGGCATGCTCCAAACTCCGGACAAGGGCATAGCAACAGCAGCCATAAGGGAAGAAACACCGCCCCGGGCGGTCTCCTGCTCAGACTCATCCGAGTCCGACATACCCACTACACCAGTGGATCCGGACGAGTGGCTTTTTCCTAAACAACTCAAAAACACAAAAATTTATCAAAACATGTTAGCTAAACTTCAAACCGATAAATCCAAGGCTTCCCCATCGGCCAAACACAGCCGTAGAGGGAAAGAAAAGCAAGCCACACGTCCCAAGTCTCGGGGTGGAGATCGCAGCAAGCACGCGCGCGATCAGGACCCCGTAGGCACCACATCAGAATGTGATAGCAACCAGCCAACCAGCGACTCAGATAACACAAAGATCTCCAAACCCAAGAAGCGAAAGGTGACAAAAACCCACTCCGCCTCCTCACATAGGAAGGAGGACGACGACTTAAACAAGCCATACAGGCCTAAGTCGTTCGCCCTCAGCTCCAAGTTTTGCCAGCGGATAGCCACCGCGCCTATCGAAAAACAAGCAAAACTCCCAAGCAGCATCGGTAGATACGATGGCCTGCGAGACCCCACTGATCACCTACACGACTTCGAATGCGCAGGAACCACAGTCCTCTGGCCTGTGCAAGTCTGGTGCCACCTGTTCGCACAGACCCTCACGGGCACAGCCAGAGTCTGGTTTGACAATCTCCCGGTGGGAAGTATCCTAGATTTCGACGACCTCATCCAGAAATTCAAGGATCACTTCTCCCATCTCATGCGCCACAAACGAGATAAATCCCACATCCTCCTATGTCAGCGCACGGACAATGAATCGATCGACGACTTCATTGTGCACTACAACAAGGAGGCACTACAAATTGGCTGCGGAGAAGAGCTCATGCGCGCAGGCTTCATTAACGGGGTGCGCAGTGAGGACTTGATGAAAACACTGTCCGGGAAGACGGGCGTCCCAGACTCCTGGGAGGAAGTCATCAAAGCCTCCAAAATATACGCATCCTCATAACGCTCCATCAAACAGCAGCGCGGCTACAGCCAAGCAACCAACTCCAACAGAAACAAAGGTAACCAATCCGTCTGGTCGCGAATCTCAGGGCCAACGGACGAAGGAAAGTACTCGCCTGCCAACGATGCTCGACAGACAATCAGCAACAAACAACAAAGGGACCAGAGACCCCAATCCAAAAAGAACACCGACTGGACCCAACTCACAAAAACTCCGTCACAAGTGCTGAAGACGGAACAAATCACTTTCAAGGAGCCCAAAGTATTGGGCAAAAGAAAGAACGTCGACCACACCAAGTTTTGTGAATTCCACAACGATTATGGCCACTTGACGGACAATTGCTATAGTCTGAAACTAGAGATCGAGGCGGCACTAAAGACAGGCCAGCTCGGTCACCTCGTCAAAAACGTCAACAAAGGCGGGCGCAACACCACCCAAGACGTCAAACGAGAAGACCCCGGAGGCAAACAAATCCGGAATCTGCAAACAAGCTACGTACAGCATGCCCCGCGCCATCATTGTAACATGCTCTCCGCCGCGGGAACACGCCAATACACGGGTAAGCGCCCAAGACAAACTGACGACTCCTGGAAGGAGGTGGACGTCCTCCTCCCCCAAGTACGAGGCGGACCGTCCGCAACAGCGCCTCTAATCATCACTGCCGTTCTAGGACATTACCGAACGCAATCCATGTTCCTAGACGGCGGAAGTAGCACTAATATAATCTATGATCAGTGTTTTCAACAACTGGACGAGGATGACAAAGCCCGCCTCGTTCCAGTCAATGCACCAATCTCGGGCTTTATCGATGAAGTCATCATGCCCCGCGGCATAATCACCTTCCCGGTCACCTTGACAGACGGTACCCACGAGCGCACAGAAATGTGCGATTTCATGGTTCTACCGGTAACTTCACACCACGACGTCCTGTTAGGGCGGGTAGGCTTGGCAAAGTTCAACGCCAACGCCTCCACTCCTCACCAGATGGTAGGCTTCCCCACCCGCACCGGCGTCGCCATAATTCGAGGGAACAAACAATGCCACGCAATAGAGGTGGCAAAACCACAAAAAGCGCAAACCCGTTCGGAACCGGAAAACTGGGTCCTGAACCCAAAATTCCCGGACCAAACGGTCATCATCGGCCATGAAATCTCCAACACCATAACAGCACACCTCAAGCAACTCTTGGTCAAAAACATAGACATATTCGCCTGGAAACCATCCGACATGATTGGTGTTCCAAGAGAAATCGCGGAACATAAACTCAACACTTACAAATCCGTGGAGCCAGTCGCCCAAAAGATGCGCAAAATGGGGCCGGAGAAAACAAAGGCGATGAACGAACAGGTCAACGAGCTTCTCAACGCAGGCATCATCCGCCCAATCCGATACCAAACCTGGGTAGCCAACCCAGTCATGGTAGGGAAAACAACCGGCGGATGGCGCATGTGCGTCGACTACAAGGACCTAAACAAAGCCTGCCCGAAAGATTGTTACCCTCTACCAGAAATCGACTTAAAAGTGGATTCCCTCGCACCATATCGCTTCAAATGCTTCCTTGACGCCTACAAAGGCTATCATCAAATCCAAATGGCAAAGGAAGACGAAGACAAAACAGCTTTCCGCACGGATACAGGGATTTTTTGCTACACCAAAATGCCCTTTGGCCTCAAAAATGCGGGAGCCACATACTAGCGACTCATGGACAGCACTTTCGTTGACGAGATAGGCGTACGCTTGGAAGTGTATGTCGACGATCTCGTCATCAAAAGCAAAGACGAGGACCACATGCTAGAAGACATCTAGAAAACATTCAACCAACATCGAAAGGTGCGCATGAAGCTCAACCCTAGCAAATGCTCCTTCGGCATGGAAGAGGGAAAATTCCTGGGAGTTGTCGTCACGAGAGACGGGTTCCGCGCAAATCCAGACAAGGTCCTAGCCATTGAAAGAATGCCTTCACCAACATCTATAAAGGACGTTCAGACACTAATGGGACGCCTCGTCGCTCTCAATCGCTTCCTTTCAAATTATGCTTCTAAGTCATTTCCTTTTGTAGACACCCTAAAAAACTGTCTGAAAAAAAGCAATTTCCGCTGGACCCCTGAGGCGGAGAACGCTTTTCAAGAAATGAAAAAATGTCTTATGAATTTACCTACTCTCACCGCACCACTACCCAAGGAACCGTTAACATTGTACCTCTCTGTCACAGAAAGGGCAATCGGCGCGGTACTCCTTGTGGACCGCAAAGGCGTCCAAACACCCATCTACTATATCAGCAGAACCCTGCTAGATGCGGAGACTAGGTACTCCACAATGGAAAAACTAGTACTAGCTCTCATTCACGCATCGCGCAGACTGCGCAGGTATTTCCACGGCCACCCAATAAACGTCCTAACAGACTACAGAACCAGTGACGTACTACGAAAGCCTGAGACCCCTGGGCGCCTAGCAAAATGGGCAATCGAATTGGGTGAACACACCATCAATTACAAACCCAGACCAGCAGTCAAGGGACAAGTACTCGCCGACTTCGCCACCGAAATACCAACTGATAAAATCGCGGAATGCCTAGCCGAGCAAGACCCCGCGCCACCGACCTCCGATGAAAGCTGGAAACTCTACACCGACGGCGCCTCAAACAGCGACGGCGCAGGTGCAGGTTTGCGCTTAATCAGCCCAAACAAAAAAGAATACACCTATGCCATTCGCCTAGATTTCGCCGCAACAAACAATGAGGCAGAGTATGAAGCGCTACTAGCAGGACTACGCATCGCACACCAAATGGGAGCCTCCCATCTCGAAGCACACGTCGATTCGCTGTTAGTGGCCGGCCACATCAACGGCACATACGACCCCAGGGACGCGACAATGGCTCTATACTTGCAACAAGCCAAGTTACTCATGCGCAAATTCGCTTCATGCACGATCACCCACATTAACCGGAGTGAAAACAAACCCGCAGATGCACTAAGTAAGATGGCTTCAACAGTTTTCGACCACATGGCCAAGAATGTTCGTATTGAGCTACAAGAAAGACCATCGGTCCCGCCAAGGCAAGTAAACGTCATCCAAACCGGTACAATATCTTGGATGGCACCGCTAAAAGCATACTTGACATCCGGATCTTTACCCGACAACAAGGCGGAAGCAAGGAAACTACAACACAAGGCCCTTCACTATGAACTGACATAGGGAATCCTCTACCAACGATCAAACCTGGGCCCCTTACTGCGGTGCGTCGACAAAGAAGAAGCCTCCTTCCTCATCAGAGATATTCACCAAGGCATTTGCGGATTACATGCCGGTCCGAGAATGGTGGTGGCCAAGTTAATGAGCGCAGGTTATTATTGGCCTGGTATGCACCCAGACGCGGTGGCAGAATTACGCAAATGCGAATCCTGCCAGCGCCATGCGCCAAATACTCTGCGCCCCAAAAATGACTTGGTACCCGTCACAGCGGCATGGCCATTCCAGAAGTGGGCAATAGACCTTGTTGGCCCATTTCCCACAGGTCCAGGAAACGTCAAGTTCTTAATAGTGGCCATCGACTACTTCACAAAATGGATCGAAGCAAAGCCACTAGCAAAGATAGACGGCCCCCACATCAAGAAGTTCATATGGGAATTTATCATATGCAGATTCGGCCTACCGTACCAGATCATAAGCGACAACGGAACCCAATTCACAGACCAACACTTACAAGAGTGGTTGGCACAAATGGGGGTCCAACAGGTCTTTACCTCAGTCGCTCATCCCCAAGGGAACGGTCAAGTCGAAAGAGCAAATCGAAGCATGATCGAAGGGATCAAAAAACGACTCGGAACCAAAAGAGCCGGATGGGTGGATGAGGTTCCCCATGTCCTATGGGCAAATCGCATCCTCGAAAAAACCAGCACTGGTGAAACACCATTCAGCCTAACTTACGGATCCGAAGCCGTCATCCCCGCAGAAATTGGATGCCCTTCCGCCAGAGTGCGCCTGAACCTAGACCTACTTGAAGAGCGCCGAGAACTCGCCGCCATCAAGGAAGCCAGATACAAAAACCAGTTGGAACGCTATTACAACAAGAAAGTCAAACTCCACGAATTTGACATCGGCGATTACGTTCTACGAAACAACAGCGCTTCCAACGCAGAAAAACCGGGCAAACTTGCCCCAACCTGGGAAGGGCCTTACAGAATTCAGGAGATCCTAGGCAAAGGCGCCTATGCGCTAGAAAAGATTGATGGTACGCCTGTCCCGCGCTCATGGAATGCGGCTCAGTTACGTTTCTGTTACATGTAATAAGTCTTGTAAAACACTTGGGCTACACATGCCTAAGTCCTTTTCTAAAAAAGTTCTATGCAGTTGCTAAACGCTTATCTTAATGTGTGCGCTAACGGATCCTTGGGTCTTCAAGGCATAGATTTTAAACGTAACTATCGCCGGACTCAATACTCAAATCCAAATACATCACACAACAAGATTAAACAATATAGAAAACAAACTTTGAAACTTTTTATATCATCCAAAAAGGGGCGTTCAAGCTGCCCCAAGCTTTACAAAAAACAGAAACTAAAAACCAACAAACATACAACCCTCTAATCTCCGCCAGACTCCTCGAAGTCAACCAGTTGCTCCTCCATACCCTCCGGACTCGTCCCAGATGTCCCTTCGCCAGTTGCCTGCTTCGCTGTCTTCTGCGCCTCCGCACCCAAGCGGTCTGATTCTTCCATAAAGTAACGGAGGGCGCCAGCAGGGTCAGCATACTCGTTACAGTCCTCCACTGTCTTGAGTATGGGGAATTCGATTTGCTCAAACTTCAGAAGTTCAGCTTCATACTCCTTCTCCCTGGGCTTACCATGATGCGCACCTTCAGTTATACGCCCTTGATTCAGCGCATGGTAAAACCCAGTCTCGAACCCCTCAGCCTCCCTAGCAGCGCGCGCAGCGCTAGTAATAGCAGCAACCTGATCGCCAAGATTTGGCTCATTCCAGAACCTCTTAAAAATCTGCAAGCAAGGGACACAACAGTCAAAAGGGAGCCTACACAAACAAATTAAACAAAGACTAAGGAGAATACTTACCCCGGCGATACCCTGGGTCATCACCCAACGAACAGAGTCATGGGCCTTCTGCTGCGCAACGGTGGCTTCGTCCAGCAGAGTCTTTGCATTCTCAGCCTCTGTCTGCGACACAGTTAAAGACTCCTCTAAGGAAGCCCTCTCCGCCATTAGCGCCGCCTTCTCCTTCACCCAAACTTCCTTCTCACCCACTAGATCAGACAACTGGGTAGACGCGCTCACAAGCTCCTGATCTTTCGCGTTTAAATCAGAGCGCAAGCCTGCCACCACCGAATCCTTATCAGCCAACACTTTCTGATGACCTTCAGCAGTCTCTTGCAGTTTGGAATTTTCATTCCTCAATGCTTGGATCTGCTCTTCCAGCCTCATCATCTTTTGATTAGTGACTTGGCAGGCTTCAGTCCACCTCTTCTGAGCTAGCGCATGATCACGCTCAAGCGCCTTCACTTTATCCTCAGACTTGTACGCCCTCTCCCGGTACCTCTCCATATCAGCCTTTAGCTTCTCCTCCCTCTGCGCCTGCGCAGACCGCCGGGAGTTGAACTCAGCAATATCACGGGCAAACGCTTCATCACGTCGCTTCAGCGACTCAACAGCAGCAATTTGAAGCGCCTGCCCAACACAGATATCAGTGATAAGCTGTGAGCGAGACAAGCTGTCTTGATAAAGTTTCTCCCTGGGAGGAACCACTTGAGACACAAATTCCTCCGCAGTCAGAGGATTCGCAAAACGGGAGTTCTCCCGGATACTCCAGTGCGGGCGCCAGATTACATCGCCCGCGGAGTAACTCGAGTCACCCCGTTCCGCACTAACCCTTCCACCAGAAGGGTTATCACCCACCACCCCGGTATCACCACCACCACTCGGAGAACTTTCAAACACCACCTGCTTGGAGGCAGCCTTGGCGGCCTCAGCAGCTTTTGCTTTGGCTTCCGCCTCAGCCCTCTCCTTCTCCAAACGCAGCTTTTCAGCTGCCACCTCCTCTTCGGCCTTTCTGGCCAACTCCTCCATACGCAGCCTTTCAGCTGCCACCCTTTCTTCCTCCAGCTTCTTGGCAGCGGCCTCCTCAGCCCGCTTCTTCGCGGCAGCCTCCTCGGCCCTCTTCTTGGCCTCAGCTGCCTCTTTCTCCAGACGAACCCTCTCCGCCTCCGCTTGCACTCTCTCCTCTTCCTGCCTCTTCTCAGTGGCCTCCACCTCGGAAGGGGTGGGACCCGCGGAGCCATGGGCTTGCGGAGAAACAACTACAAGAAAACAGAGTGTCATTCACTGACATTACAAAAAAAATAATATATAATAATAACAGGAAGAAACCAACTTACTGGTGACTTTCTTCACAGTCTACTGGAACAGAGGACGGCGCTCCGGCGGTGGACTGATCTCCAACGAGAATGGCGCCGCCCGACTTCCACCCGCGCCCCCAGCCTTCAAAGAAACAACTTTTTTGCTCTGAGTCTTCCCAAGCTTCCGTTTCTTCTTCAACGGGCTCTCCGGCGTCTCCACATCTTCAGGGGCGGAGGACGAAGACTCCAACGTCTTGTCGCGCTGTCCATAATAAGGCCCTTCACCACCTGCACTCAAAGGCGCAGATTTAACTTCGGTTTGCACCTTATGCTTATGCATTACTGGCGCACTCTTCTTACGACCACGCGGTGGCGGTGGATGCACCAGTTCCACAAAAGACCCAGTTGATTCCTCATCAGAAGAAACAACAAAATAAGGGGTCGCTTCGTGTGGAACTGAACATAAAGGATCAGGATTTATAGGATGCTCACGTGAAATAATCATACCAGAGGGCTTGAACTCCAGGTATGGGAAATAAAACCTATCCACCATCTGATCAATCACAGAAACCCTACCCTCCGCATGGTCCCTCCACTCCAACGGCGCCTTATCACGCAAAAGAAACGCAGCAAACTTCGACATACCTGCGCCACGCAAGACAAAACTCAGTCAACAAGAGTTAGGATAAAAATCAAAGAAACATAAGGACAAAAAACCTTACCAGAAACAGCAACCACAGGCTCTTTTCCTTCCACCAGCTGCACACGACTCATACCCAGCAGAGCCAACATGGCCTCCGAACAGCTGCCCGTGTCAAACGGGGAAGCATGAGCCACCAAGTCCTTGAACCATGCTTGCTCTCGGAAACCCTCCATCACAGGATGATCTGGCACTTTCTGACGTTCAGCAATAACCTTCCAAGCAAAATCCACAAGTATGACCCCCCTCTTAACGTAGAGAAACTTCTCCTTCCAGTCATGAAGGGACTTAGGAGGGGTGGTTCCAACCGGTGGTATATGTGGCCTAGGGACAAAGCTAAACCAGGACTGCTCCATGGTCATCATATAAAAGACATTGAACCGTTCGAAAGACGGTTCAATGTCCAAAGCCCTACAACAGGCCTCAAAGTGCACCAGACGAAGCATCCCAAACCCACTAACCTGGGTAATATGAACACCATGCTTCACCAACGTGTCCACCTGGAACTTGGTGGCAGGAAGACGGAACCCACAAAGGGCAAAGTGGGCCCAATACAGGCTCATCTTCCCCGGAGGAGGAGCCAAAGCAGTGTTCTTCCCAGTAGGAAGTTCCACCTCCCATGAAGGATCAAACTCCATGGTCTTGACGAACTTAGCAAACGTCTTCTCACTCCATTTACAGGGAGTGTTGTGTATCAGCTTCTTCGACTTCTCAACAGCCTTCTCTGGGTTGCCCCCAACAGTGGATCCCTCAGACATGACGACACAAGAAAAATAAAAATTTCTTCAACAGGAACTCGCCGGAAAACTTGCAGGTCTACCGGAGAAGATGAAGTTTTCAGAGCAGAAGTTGAGAGAATTTTTGTTATGAACGGTGAGATAAAAGAAATCCAAGGAGTCTCCTCAACTATATATACCCATCGCGTTTAATGCAATGGGCACAGCTGGCGAGAAACTTTTCAGTCTCCCAGACGAGGGCAGATCTGGACGCTACACGTGGCAGACAGCTGGAAGCAAACAGTCGTCTGGAGGCACGTGAGTACACGCGTCTGTTGGAAGGACAACTCTTCACCTGCTACATGTCAGCAGTTATCCTGACACTGCCCCACTCGCGCGCGTGAACGGCTACTCGCCTGACACACGACGAAAAAACTACCCACCCACGTGCTGACGTGACTGACAACTGTGCAGACATCCTTTCTGTACCCTGACACGTTCACCAACCGTCTTAGCTTCTTCAGCACGTTTCCTAATTTCAAGGAAACCTCTTCATTTTTCAAATTCCACATTAAACACCTGGTACTGCCACGTCAGCACTTGGCGCTAGGTTGACGTAAAATCTAAAGGACGTTCTCCGCCAGATTTTACTCTTACACCTGGTACTGCCACGTCAGCACTTGGCGTTAGGTTGACGTAAAATCTAAAGGACGTTCTCCGCTAGATTTTACTCTTACACCTGGTATTGCCAAGTTTTCACTTGGCGCTAAGTTGACGTAAAATCTAAAGGACGTTCTCCGCCAGATTTTACTCTTACACCTGGTATTGCCAAGTTTTCACTTGGCGCTAGGTTGACGTAAAATCTAAAAGACGTTCTCCGCCAGATTTTACTCTTACACCTGGTATTGCCAAGTTTTCACTTGGCGCTAGGTTGACGTAAAATCTAAAAAACGTTCTCCGCCAGATTTTACTCTTACACCCGGTATTGCCAAGTTTTCACTTGGCGCTAGGTTGACGTAAAATCTAAAGGACGTTCTCCGCCAGATTTTACTATCTCGCACCCAGACCGCCACGTCATCACTTGGCGTTGGGTTTACTATCTCATAACCCCCGCACCAAGACTCTACTTGACACCGGGTCTTGACAACAGGTGCCATGTACAAAGATAAAGGGACACTTTTATCTTTCCACATGCCACCAAAGTGGCAAAGCCCACACTTTACTTAAGTTATCTTATAAGGGTGCCTCCAACACCCTTCTTTACATACAGGCAATGCAGGACAAGAGCACCCCGCCACACATTTTAGTCCAGCGACCCACCAGCACTCTAAGCAAGCACAGGAGACACCCTGGACTTGGGGGACTTGAAGGGGTAGGGTACCGCTTCTCAGCGCTTGCAAGCGCACCCTACCCAGCGTTCAAGTAACTCCGCCTACACAAGGCCAACACAACACACTAAGGGAGATAAAAGCAGTAGCGCCTAAACCGCGCTGCTCACTCCGCGCAGAGTCACCACTTGACAGCGCCGGATACATCCCCCTTGGAGTTCAACTTGCCACTTCCCATCAGGTGTCAGCTGACAACTGGTCAGCCGCCTGACACGACCTGACAGCAGGAGAAAAAGAGACCTTCTGCAGATCCAGCCAGAAGGCGCCACGTGTACCAATGGCAGGGCACCGCCCAGCCATCCAATCATGTAGCGCCACGTGGCCCAATCAAAAGAAAGCCTCTTCAACTTGGATCACTTTACCCAACTAAGGGTTGAGATCCAACTAAGTGGACTCCTAAAAGCTCCCGGGCCCAAGCCCGTCAACAACCAAAATGGGCCTGACTACCTCAGGCCCACATACCTCCTATAAAAGGAGGCCTTCACCTCCTTTCTTAGGTGGTCATTTTTTCCAACCAATTAGAAACAATACACTTGTATCATTACTTGTATTTTGTATTTATAAAAGATCATCTCTTGTTAGTGGACGTAGGTCTTACGAGGCCGAACCACTTATATCGTTGTCCCTTACGTTACCCTGCAAACTGTTTATGCATATAACCATAGATCAACCATCGTTGTGAGCCAAGGATTATATCCTGCAGTGAACACGAGTCGTTGTACCACACATCTATTACCCTCCTTCTACTCGTTGTTTCTTCAAATATCATATACTTCAAGTTATATATCATCAATTTATGTACCTATATGTCAATTCCATGTATTTATCCATTTCATGTTTTCTAAGAAAAAAGTTTAGCCAAAATTTGGTTTTGGTTATTAACTGAACCAAACCGAAAAGCAACAAACTAACTGAATATCAAACCAATCAACCGAAATCCGATTGGTTAATAAAATATATTAACCAATGACTTCAGTTTCATTTAAGGCTAATAAAGAACCGAACCGAATCGTTCACACCAACAAGGGTGTGTATCAGCCTTAATGATACCCAACATGTAATTTGGAAGTTGTTGAGTAGTTGGTGTAACATTTACATGCCACATATCTTTGCTTTCTCAGTAAGAGATCTTCATTTAATTGCATCAAACAACTAGTAGATGGTTCAATGGATTTTACGCATTAGGAATGAGATGATCTTCTAAGATAAACCAGCAAGGGCGGAATCAACTTTTCGATGACATGAAGTCACTTGCTTATTTTTGTATAAAGAGCAGATAAAAAATTCTCTCTTGAAAAAGTAGTGTAGTTTCAATTCTATGCAATTATGTAGTGTTTCTTTTGTTTGTTATGTTTCCACTAGCGATTTGTTTGGGAGGTCGCATTTGTAAAAGTTCTCTTTCGAAAAAATAAAATTATTTGATGAATAATTATAAAGTACTTCTAAAAGTCAAAATAAAAATGTGTGAATTTGAGTGGAGGAAATCAATAAAAAAAGTCAATAACGAGCGTTTTGTGGGCTGACTTTTAAGGTGGTCCAAAAATTTGCACCTTGTTCTTATCTACTTGGACTTTGCAAAAAGATTCTGGCTTGACAATTAAAGTCCAAGATGATGGTCATTCCCACCACTATATTCTTTTTCAAATGTATTGATCATCCTTCTAGTCCTTACAATATTAATTATAGAATTTCATAACCCTTGGTGAAAAGAGACTAGGCGAACCATAGCCATCATCAATTCCATAACACCGTTTAACCTTGGTACAAAGAGAACACTCTCAATAGTCATTATGACCCAAGGGTTTTCCATGTGATCCGACTTCAAAGTAAGCTTAAGTAAGAGTGATCATATGCTAATCCTTTTTACTTGAGCTCAGTGGCGATGTATATACAAATATACAATGTTGAGATCTCTAGGCGATTGTGCTGATGTGACGTGAAGTCCCGAATCTAGTTGACTGTAATTGCCTAGATTTATTTTCGTCAGTCCTAGATTGTTAATGAGGAACAGGTCCAAGAGCTGGATCTCTCTAGACCATATTGATAAAGAGTAACATGGCACAAAAGACCAATCTTTAAAAGGGGGTATGTTGTGCTATGATTTTGGAGTTACGTGCCCATGAGCATGTGACAAAAACGTCCCGACGAACATGATCACATTGCAAACAACCATAGAGAGTTTAGCCTACCTGTCAGAGCCGAATTCCTTGATATAGGGCTTCGATTTTGTCAATCAAAGAGTTTCCTCCGCAATTTCACCAGTCTGTCATAATTTACTTTTTTAGCTACTAACTCATAAATCACTTATTATCATGATTTACGTAAATATTTATGGTGTGAATTTCATGTATATTTATGTTTGTAATTTCGAAAATTTCGATAGACCAACCAAATTTAGAAGTTCCATATAAAAAAGGGATACTCGTATAATGGTTGAATCATTCAGAAATTTATCAATCTTCTTTTTTTAGAATACTTCTCCGGTTTCTTTGCTTCCCCTTTGTGTCATTTGCTAAGGGGCATATTCCTTTCATCGGAGGATCGGGCCCTGTAGCTCATACTTCTTTGCTTCCGAGGGTCTCTCTGGAAGCAGCCTCTCTACCCCTAGGGGTAGAGGTAAGGCTTGCCTACATCCCACCCTCCCCAAACCCTACAAATAGCTTTGTTATTTGTGGGATTTACTGGGCTTGGTTGTTGTTGTTGTCCTGTTACCATGCTTTACGATCCGGACCTTGACTAGTTTTGGTTAAAGTGGGGTGTTACCTCTTGAAAGTTAGTATTACATCATCCACTAAGATAACATCTAGTATTTTAAATTCTTTCAAAACTATTGAGTATTGAAAAACAATTGAGTGGCGGTCCTCTATGTGGCGTGAATAACAACCACAATTATTACTGTGCTCAAAATATATGATCAGAATAGAACTATGTTTTTGAGACAATAATTGATCAAACCACAAATTTGTATGAAGTGAAATTTTGAAAAAAAGAAGAGGATGATTTCAGTATGACAATTTTTTCTTTTGTTGATTCAAGATTGAAAACTAACTTGATACATGATGAAATGTTGAATTTTTCGATCAAAGTTGATTGTATGTCGGCCTAGATCAACCATTTCCGGGTAACGTGAAATGTAGGGAGAGAGATCTATGTGGTCTCAAAATGTAATCAATATTGTAAGGACTAGAAGTATGATTACGTTATTTTTAATTTTCATTTTTTTTGATGAAATAATTTTTTATAATAAACCAAAGACAGCCAATTACAAGTGATACGTAGGTAAACGGGCCACAAGTTGTGCCGCTATCTTGCTTTTTGGTTGAATATTTCTTGAAGAGAATTTTGTACTTAATAGCAATTTGTAATTAAGGTCCAACAAATAAAGTTATCTACACAAAAAACATAATTTATAGTGGTTTAGTTGGGTATATGTTAATAAATCCAACTTACCTCTAATATTCAACAAGAGTTTGTTTCACCAAGCTTCTCACTACTTAGGCAAGGAGCACGTCTTCACGTCTATGATAGTAATGATAAGCACTTCAACAGTGTGCTGAGATGGTAGTGATTAGCACTCCTCTATTCTAACTAGAGATTGCCTTTTTTATGATGTAGTTGTTGGGAAACACATGAAACAAAGAATTTAGCAAGCACTAGTTCTCTTGGTTAACTATCTTGATATTTAGATTTATATGAAAATATTTTGTATTTCTCAGTTTCAAAGAGCTGTTTAATGTATAGAAACAAGAGTTAGATAAATACCCAAGAATTAAGAAATCACGTGGGAAAAAATATTAGCAAATACGACGGATGGTCGACGTCATGGTCTTACCATGCATACGAATTCTCTAATTCGTTTTTTTTTTCCTCAAAACGGAGGAAACGTTAAAGAGGAAAAATAAAATAAAAAACTGATTTGATAAACATCTGTTTTTCACCAATGGTTAGGTTAGTCACTTAGTCCTTAACCCTTTCCGTATTTAAATTTTTATATATAATCACACTTATCTTGACCAAATTTGTTGGTCGTTGACCATTTCCTCGAGTCCTGTTGCGTCCACGGATGGTGTAGGGCTGATCAGCGGCGGGTAGTATGGCTAGTTGATTGGGTGACGGGTTGGAGTTTGGGTTGGACGGTGGGTTTGAGGTTGAGGCAGTGAGCGCATGAGATGCTTTTTGAGAAGCATGAAGGGCACGCTCGGCTTTTTCGTTTTCAACCCGGCATAGTTGAGAACGAACTTCATAGAACGAGGGGGTGGGTTCTTTTTGTTGGAGAATGGTGGAGATACCCTCATAGGCGTCCGTGAGGCCAGCAAGGACGTGAAGCACCAGTCGCTTATTGTCAAGAGGAGCGTCAACATTAGCTAGTTGGTCAGCAAGGGTTTTCATGGCTTGGTAGTAATCAGACATGTTGGAAAAATTCTCAAGGCGGGTTGTGGCGAACTTTTGCATGAGTTGGATGGCACGGGCGTTTTTGTTGTCATGGAATTGGCCCTCGAGTGCGGTCCAGGCATCATGCGCAGTAATACCAGGAGTGAATATGGTTTTAAGAAGATCTTTGGAGATAGTACCATAAATCCATTGTAGAACAATGGCGTCAAGAATATCCCAAAGATCATTCATGGAGTTGAGAGTGTCAGGGTTGCGGGGAGAGAGGTGGTCAATGACCTGGAAAGCCCGACAGTGAATACGAAAAAGTTCGCACCACAAGGCATAGGGACCGGTATCGCTTTCCAAGATGACGGGGATAAAGTGTTTGATGTTTGAAACGGTGATTGCTGGGTGTAGTTTTTCGGTGGAGGGTGGACTGTTGTTGTTCGAGTCTGTGACAGCGTTGGTGTTGGGCTGGTCGGCCATGGAGGAGGAGATGTGGGGGATTGAAGGGAGAGGAGATCAGGAAGGAAAGGGGTGGTGCCGGCGACAAGGTCAGCGGCGGCAGCAGAAGCCGGCAGCGGCAGAGGGTAGGCGGCAGGAAGGATTTTAGGTTAACACAATGATACCATGAAAAGATTGGTATAATAGGATCCTTGGATCTCCTTTTCTCATTATCATTAATGATAAGGAAATACAATCGATTTACCATAAATACATATTAATCACATTAATTGTCTATTACTTTTCCGTATTTAAATTTGTATAATCACACTTATGTTGACCAAATTTGTTGGTCGTTGACCCTTTCCATTTATGTTCATTGTTTTGAATACGTTGGCCGAATTTTGTGCTTACACAAATTTGTGACAATAATCGTCTTAGGAAAGGCTTTTCTAAATACATCTTTCTTTTAGTTCATTACACTTGATCATTAAACAAACTTTTTTTTAAATTTATTGTGTTTCTATAACACTTTTGTGTTTTTTAAAAAAATTTGCTTTGTATTTAATGAATACTTATATTTTGGTTCGATATATGTTAACTAGTTGTTGATGATTTGTTTTAAAACAAATTCTATTTACGATCAAATCGTGATGCGGACACGTCGACCACATATCTAGTCGTGATGATTTGTTTCAAGAGACTTCGATTTCAAGATACTACCCAATAAGAACCATTCAAATATATGTTCAGCAAAACTTTACAAAAAGAACTTCTAAAAGTTTATTTCAGAATGTGCGTGAGAATTAAAGTGGAGCTAGCACAAGAAGTCCATAACAAAGTCAATATGGAGTGTTTGGTGGGCTAACTTTTATGGTGGTCCAAAAATTTGCATTTTGTTCTCATCTACTTGGACTTTGCAAAAAGACTCCTCCATCCTTCACATTTCATGTCCAATATGTGGTCGATCCTTCCAGCCACAATATTTCCTTTAATATTTATTTTAATCTAAACTTCATTAAAACAAAACACCCCTATCAAATTGCTAACTAGTGTGATTTTTAGCGTGATGTTGTGGAAATTTGGTCACTATAGCAACCAGAACAAACGAACAAAACTTTTAACGCACAATTCGTGAATCTTTTGGCGGAAAGTTCTTCTATATTCGTTTATTTAATAAACAAACAACCACGAATAAGAATTTTCATTTGTTTAGTTAAGGAAACGAACATTAACTAGTAGTGGATCCAGTTTTTTTATAGTGAGTTCACAATTTTTAGATGATCAAATTTCATCAAACCAGAGATATAACTTTCTGTGTTCGTTCAAGTTTCTTAAACTATTTCTGTTAATAACTTGAAACACAGTTAGTTCGCGTGTACCATAACCCACTACCTAACTTTTGGCCCCTAACATGAACAGAGATCGTGTTTAGTAATTTATGTTTGTGAACATTCAGTAATGTGTTCGTTTATGTTCAATAGTTCAATAGGGTTTTTAACTTTCATTCTAAACTAGGTGCTTTAAAAATCCAAATAATAGATTATTTAGTGCACATTAGTACCACCTCACTTATTTTAATAAACTATAAGTTAGTGTGAATTATAAATGAAAACTTGGATTTTATCCTTGACAATATTTTATGGTAATTATGTGATCAAGATTATGTTGTTTAGATAATTGAGTTAGTATAGTTTGGGGAATCTAAGTAATATTTGTAATGGAAGATGCTGAAATATTTATAATTTTATATATGTTCGTTATATTCGTTTGTATTAATTTATGTTTATGAACGTTTGTTTGTGCTCATAAATTTTCATTTATGTTTGCTTTTGTCTGGTGGCTAAAACCAACATACTAACACAAATGCAAACGAACATGTTCATTTCCTTAACGAACGAACACAAACATAAAATCTCATTCGGTAAGCGTTCATAAGCAGTTCGTTAACACACTATTTTCTTAATAAACAAACATAAACAAGGGTTTGTTTGTGTTTGCTCGGTTCGTTTGCAGCCCTTAATATCACGTACGGCGAATATATAGTAGAACCAGGAGGGACATCTGTTACCCCTCAATTTTCCTGGCGAAGTGGAAAAAATTTGTTTTTTAAGGTATTTTTATAAAATGTTACCTATAAAAGAAATTTTTTATTACCCCTTAAAATAATTTTTACAAATGTTACCCTTTCTTTTACTTCTTAGATAATATCACGATTTCTTTGATTGAATCACATCTACTCTCACAATTCTGATATAGCATCAACACTCATATAGCTTTAACATAACAAAAACGAACTCTACTGAAATACAACACTGGTACCAATAAGGCTCCGGATATTCACACAAGTTTGGTTTTATCCACACTACCCTATACGGGCCGTAGAGGCCTCTACGGCCCATAGGGATCATTTTTTGATCAATCTACGGGCCGTAGAGGCCTCTACGGCCCGTAGGCAAAGCTGAAAACGAGGTACGAGGTACATCAATGATTACTAATGATTGTGATCACCTCTACGGGCCGTAGAGGCCTCTACGGCCCGTAGGTAACGTCTAATTAATTTGGGGATCAATTTTGGGTGGAATGGTGAAGTTATTTTTTGCCTACGGGTCGTCTAGACCTATACGGCCGTAGAAAAAAAAAACGTTTGGGACGAGGTTCGATCTTTGGCATATTATCACACACACACACATACAGGTCTTATTGCAAATATGAGGACCATTTGGGCTACCAGTTCGCTGGTTTCTATATTGGAAAAAGAGTTAAATGCCAAAATGGCCCCTGTGGTTTGACCCAAATTGCCACTTTGGTCACTTTTTTTAACCACCCCTCAAGTATTGAAAAATGCCAAAATGACCCATATTTAACTGAGTTTTTAACTGAGGATGGAAAGTCAGTTAAGTATCAGGGGCATTTTCGTCCTTTCATCCCAACCCCCCTCTTCTTCTTCTTCTGCAAATGCACCACCCATCTCCACAACCTTAGAATAAATCAGACATTGAAATGCAATGACAGATAACAGAATTACTTAATAGTTGGTTAATTTAATAACAGAGAACATCAAGAATATAAGATCTGGACATAAATGCTATTAAAATAAAACAAAATTCATATTCATAATTAATTAAAAAATAGTATACAATTTTCACCTAAAGCATCCATCTGCTTCTTCACCGAACCCGGAGGCCTTCCTCTCTGTTTTTTCGCACCCGAATCGGTTTTCGGTGTTTCGCCGCCACCATTAAAACCCTCCAACTGCCCACCACCACTGGTAACCGGAGCTAACCCAAGAGCAATGTTACCATCAGAAGACGGAAATACTTCCTGGGTCTTCCTCTCTTCTTCCTAACCGGCTCAATGCTAAACCCACCCGGATGATCCGACCCGTCTCCATACTGACCCGACCCGTCAAAACTAAACCTCTGCTGCTGCATCGGTTCATGGGTCACGATGCTGTTATTGTTCTGGTGGGGGTGGATGGTGGTGGTGTAGGGGTTGGGTGACGTCATCATCATACCAGGAGGAAACTGGTGGTGGGGTTGATGACGTTGCAGTGATGGTAAAGATTCTCGTTAGTCCATTATTTTTTTTATAAAAAAACAGTGGGGGTTGTGTTAATCGTAAAAATGTAGGAAAATGTGATTAGGGTTTTGTAGATAAAGGAGACGGTGATGAAGGTGGGTGATAGAGAGAGAGGTGGTGACACCTGGTGTGGTGGTGGTGGAGAGTGAAGGGTGAAGGGTGGTGGTGGTGGCTGGTGAAGGTTGTGGAGATGGGTGGTGCATTTGCAGAAGAAGAAGAAGAAGAGGGGGGTTGGGATGAAAGGACGAAAATGCCCCTGATACTTAACTGACTTTCCATCGTCAGTTAAAAACTCAGTTAAATATGGGCCATTTTGGCATTTTTCAATACTTGAGGGGTGGTTTTGGCAAAAAATTCAAAAAGTGATCAAAGTGGCAATTTGGGTCAAACCACAGGGGCCATTTTGGCATTTAACTCTTGGAAAAACTAAATAAAACACATACAAATATTAGATGGCACATACGGGTAGTAGAGCCCTTTACGGCCCGTAGACTATTTTTTTTTTTGTTTTTACACATTTTAATTGTTTATTGATTTTTACTGTGTAACTATAATTAGAAAACGTGTTGTTTTTACTAATGTCGTCTCGATAAGCGTGTAACCCTCTACGACCCGTAGACAATCTTTTGTTTTTAACACATTTTAATTGTTTATTGATTTTTACTATGTAACTATAATTAGAAAACGTGTTGTTTTTACTAATGTCGTGTGTTTTTACTAATGTTGTCTCGATAAGCGTGTAAACGTCAACACAAGTGCTTATATAAACAAACAGATAAAAAAAACATTAATTAACAAAATTAGAGTTCAAATAAGTAAATACAAAGGGGAAATTGTTTAAAACGTTTACAAAATATGATCACAAAAGATAACACTAAATAAACTGTGAATCATCAATCGGCGGCTGCTACGAGGAAGTCCCGGCCTGCTGCGATGACGTCCCGCCCTGATCCGTGGAGGTGTGGGTGTGCTGCGTGCTGGGGCTCCGTACTATCTTCTAGCAATTCTTTAAGCCTTTGTAGCACCCACAGGTAGTTATCCTTTTTTTCATGGGAGATAAATGCATGGGCGACACAAAACGACTTGGATGTTGATGTCATACCCACAACTTGAACAAACGGAAGTTTATGGTCGTTCGTTTGTAGGTCGCATCAATCATCAGCACATGCGGGAACGCACGCCATAATGTGTGCGAGGTGGGATGGACAAACAAAATATTCTCGATCGCATTTGTCGAGGCATTCTTCTGAGTGAAGTAAACAAAGTTTTTTCCACCAATGTGGCTTCGAGTACCTGCATAGCAATAATAATAATAATTAAAAAAATACTAATAAAGTAGTAGTAAAAGTGGCTACACTACGATGTACGCCACTACGGTCACATCGTATCCATGCCGTCGTTACCCCTCCTATTCGGCCCCCTGCCTTCTGAAACAGTACGTCCGTATACGGTAAGGTAACCATTATTTTTGGCCCTTTCATAAACCCAATCTGTCAGGTCTTTAAAAGACCCGAATACCTGCAAAATTTATATACGAGTTCAAATAACAACTAATATATACGACTTCAAATCTCACAAACCCTACGAGTTCAAATAACAACTAATATATACGAGTTCAAATCTCAAAAACCCTAAAACAAATTTATGTACGGGGTTAAATATACGAGTCTAAATATGTACACTACTAAATACACACGGGTCTAAATTATAAACAAGTGTAAATACATAAACACACCTGATTTGTTTCAAACGAAACATCCGGGACAGGTTCGTCGCCATCGTTATCACCTCACTCGTGCGATTCCTTGAAGCTGCCATGACCCTCCTCGTGCGAATGATAAGTCCCGTATTCGAACTGTGGATGACTTGGCGGCACGTCAAATGACTCAGGTTCTTCTACGTACTCCTGGTTCAAATCGGGTAGCGCCTTCCCGTCACCACAGTGAACAACGGATCTAACCTCCTCCTCACCACGTTCCACCACGGGTCCAAAAAGGCTTTCCGAGACGTGATATATGCTATACGAATGCTCCTATTCATCCGAAACATTACTGAAATGGCCCGAAGACATTGCGGTAGCTTGGAATCGATCGGATTTTTCATGCTCTGATTTTTTTGAAATGTTTCGTCGTCTGAGAAAAGAAGACAAGGAAGAAGAATATATCTAGACGTCTACGGGCCGTAGAGGTCTCTACGGGCTGTAGAGGGTTTAATGCTCCCACCAACCTGGTTTTCTACGGGCCGTAGAGGCCTCTACGGGCCGTAGAAGGGTTGCTTTTTCAGACTGACACACTGCAGGTCAGTCTGTTCATTGATTGTCCTCGTACCTCGTATAACCTACGGGTCCGCCCTCTATGGACTGTCTAGGGTTTAAATGCACTCCAACAACCCACCTCCGGACCGTAGAGGCCTCTACGGGCCGTAGAGGTTACCCTCATTTATTGCACTGACACTCTCTACGGCCCGTAGAGACCTCTACGGCCCGTAAAGGGCTGTGCAAACCTAATTTTTATTCTTGTGTAAATAAGATGGCTCACCAATAATGCTGATCTGTACGGACGCTCACATACAATAATCTATTAATATATATAAAAGAATTGAACGTTGCTGACGTGACGTGCAATGGTGGCTTCAACCTCTCCATGAAATTGCCACGTGGCATCATAATTGAAAGATTTTAGTGTTTTTGAATTTTTTTTAAATCCTAATCCTTTTTCCATTTTATTCTCTACATTCTTTATCTCTTCCATAATTCTCTCACAAACCAAATCTACTTATATTTAAATATACTATTATTATAAATTCAAATATTTTATTAAGATATGGTTATCTTCAAAATAAAATAAACATATTTACCTTCCATATTATATTAATATATATATGTTTAGAATTTTTTTAAAATTTTTGTTTTTAAAAATAAATCAAAGAAGATATGGATATCTTCAAATTTAAATAAAAAGATTTATATTCCAATTTATCTGACAAGCATTTATTAAATGAATATTACAAATAGAGGTGAACATTCCGTTAGCTTCTACCTTTGAGCAGGAGGTAAGGTTTATACCAATAATCTAATGCACAAATATTATAACTTTTGCTTTGACAAATAAAACAAAAGATGTCACTGATATATTTAAAACAAAGCACTAATTACTTTAACAATTATCATAAATACCCTTAATAATTGATAATTGCGTGTACATTGACAGATTTATTAACTTTAAAGTGAGACCAAAACGATGAAAACTTCAAAAATATCAAAACCTCATCTGTAATCTTTAACCACTACAAGAGTATGAAGAGAAAGTCGAAGCTACTGCTTAAGTGAGCTATGAATCACCACATTTGCTTCAAGGCTCAGGTCAGTGAACGCAAATGAGAATTAATGATCCGTATGACTGAGTTTACGATTGATATGTTTTCTACTTTTATCATTTTTTATTAAGTCATATAGATTTTTCAACCCCGGGATACTCCCGAGGTAATCCGCTAGTATACCATAAAAGAACTCTACTCTGAATGTAATCCCGACACTGACGTAACACTGACCCATACCAATACATTTACAGCTTATCATAAAAAAAAATACTATATTATAATGAAAGAAAATTAATAAAAACAAGTGTGAATGCAAATAAAAACAAACTTTCAACCACATGTTATTAATAACCCAAATCAAATAAAAAGTGAAACTTAGCTAAAACAATTAACATCTTACACAAAAAAAAGCATAGTTCAATCGATCCCCTTTAATACTAATCAAGGTGTCCACACGATGTAGTGGGGAACACTAACGTTATGGGGTAGGTTGATAGCGGTAGACGATTGATGGCGGACAACTAATGAGAATAGGAAGTCAAACATGTCTTTTCATGACTTAGGTCTTACAATTAAACTTATTGGTGAGTTATCATTAGTTGACTAGGCCTGTAATTATAAATAGGAGTAATGGATTTAAATAATCTAAACTATTGGTCATTGGCCGTTGTCGATCCCAACTAACGAAATATCTGCTAGCAGTCTCCCCTTTTAGCATATTGGTCATCAACGAACCCAAACTAACTGAGTGCTAACTTGGTTAATCTGATGCTGACGTGACATGCTTGTGTGTCCAAAACTTCTTATGTGCCATGCTAGCATGGCAAATTTATTTTAATATAATATCTACAAGCTGATTTCAAAACACAAAATAAAGATAAATAAGAAGATTTTTATAAAACCCACCCCTCCCCTCTCTATGTAAAACACTATAACTACTACCACACACCACCACCACAATCAACCCACCCCCATCGTTCATAATGTCACAATCACCACCATTGTTTACCAGAATCACCATCCCTATTCTCATACCTATTTTTCACAGTAGGGTAGCAATGACGGCTAGAGATGATGGTGGTTATTGTGGGTTATGTGAAGGAGCAACATAAGCGACAAAGGTTAAGGTTTGGTAGCGACCGTAGATGATGATGGTGTATTTCTGAAGACGAAGGCAGCGGAGTTTCACACCCATTCTAGGGTTCTGACAAGGTCCGGTGGGATTCCGATAAGATTAGGGAAGACCCGACTACTCTCATGCCCCTTTATCATCTAGATCGGCTCACGATTGATCAAACCCCTGTTTGTTTCTGTTTGAATCTCGTTAGTTTTGGTGGTCTAAAGTGGGGGTTGTGGTTAAAGGTTCGAGTACCAGTAGGTTGTTATGGCTGGACAATGGTGGTAATAGTGACGGTGGTGAACGATGGTGATGGTGGTGGATTAGTTGTGGTGGTGGTATGTGGTATTTTACAGAAAGAGTGGAGGAGGCAGCAGGCGGTGATGGTGGGGTGGGGTGGGTGGGGTGGGTGGTGGTTGTGAACAGTGGTGGCAGGTGGCGGCTAGGAAGAGAGGTTAGGGCTTGTTCTTCAATGGCTTGAGTTAAAGAGACAGATGTCATGTCATTCGCCACGTAGGATCATTTTTACACGCACGCATGCCACATCAGCAAAATATTAACGGAGTTAGCACTCAGTTAGTTTGGGTTTGTTGGTGGCCAATATGTCGAAAGAGAAGACTGCTAGCAGATATTTTTTTTAGTTGGAACCAGCAGCGGCCAATGGCCAATAGTTTGGATTATTTAAATCTTTTACTCCTTACAAATATAATTGTATATATGCATAGATTGAGCCAAACCCAATAGAGTGGTATGTATAAAAACTATAAATTTAATTGTAATTAATGTGTGTATATATAAGAAATTAATAAAAATTACATCGAGCCGAACCGAGCCGAACGGACCTTTGCTCGTGCTTGGCTCATTTACAAACCGAGCCGAGCCTATCGACTCGTTTACAACCGAGCAGAAAAACGAGCGAGCATTTTTACGAGAAAATTCCAACCGTGCAACGACCAATCGACGAGCGCCGAGCGATTTGAACAGCCCTAGCTGTGTAGTTGTATTCCTGTTTGAGTTGAAGTCCACCTCATTCTACGCCACCATAAGAACAGTATCGTGGTATGTACATACGCGTCAACATTGTAGTTGTTCAAGCTCCACCACTTTTTTTTTTTTTAAATTAAATCCAACATCTCTAAATCCATTTTGCAGTTCAAGAGGAGACGTTATTCCATGTTTTGGTTGTCATCGCATGCGGGACATATTGTTGCATGATGAACACTTTACATTTCTGATCAAGAAATGCGAGAAAAATTGCACTACTCTAAAAACAAATGAACGGGCAACTGTAAAAATGCAACAAGACAATATCGTCATCCAACATGAAATTGAAAAAAATGGGACAAATGCAAAAAGAATTCTAGAGAAATAATCAGAGTAGTTATAGTAAAGATAATTAGCTAATTGTTTAATATGTAATACTAATGTTACTTTCGTTTTATTAATTTATACGACTTGTGATACTTTCGTCGATACAGTTGGTAAACAAAAATTATAATGTTTTTAATTACTTAGAAGGTATATTTGACCGTGAAGCTATATTATAAAGTCTTTTCATATACACTACAAGAAATTAGATAAACTTGTATGAGTTTTAAACTTTGTCATAATATTACTTATATTATAAAGTCTTTTCATATACACTACAAGAAAGTTGATCTTTAGCGACGACACCTTTAGCGGCGACCCGCCAAAGCGTCGCCGCTAAAAGTCTATTTTAATCTAACCATTGATCAAAATAAGATAACGGTCTAGAAAAAACTCGTCATTATTATTAGCGGCGACACCCGTCGCCGCTAAAGGTCCTCCCAAAAAGTTTTAGATACCCGCCTTTCTTCTTTTCTTTCCCTCTCTCTTTTCACCCAAAACTTTAAGATCTGCACCTCACCTCTCCACTCTTTCTTCTTTACTCTCTTTCTCTTCTTTCCCTCTCTTTCTTCTTTCCTCCCTCAACCACCACCACCACCACCGAGCCCCACCACCAATCATCGAGCCCGGCCACCCCTCTGCGCCCTCTGCCCACCACCGCACCACCTCCCTTCAACCTCCGAGCCCACCCCTCTGCGCCCCCTGCCCACCTCCGAACCACCGCACCACCGCACCACCTCCCTTCAACCACCGAGCCCCACCCCCTCCAACCACCGTAAGTATTTTTTTTCTTTGTTTTGTGTTTTTTTATTTTAGTTTCTATTTTTCTTTTTATTTTCTTTTCCTTTTCTTTTTTTCTCAGTATTTTTTTTTCGGTTTTTTTTTGGTTCTTTTTGTTTTTTCAGCTTTCTTTTCTTTTTTTTTCTGTTTTTTGTTTATTTTTGATTTTTTTCTTTTATTTTCTGTTTTATTTTTTATTTTTAGTTTTTTATTTATTTTTTCTGTTTTTAGGTTTGTTTTTTATTATTTTTTGATATTTTGTTTGTGTTTGTAGTAAAGGACTGATCCGGGGAAGAACGCGAGTTTTGTCGCCACTAAAGATTTAGTTGCCGCCGCTAAAGGTTAGTCGCCGCCGCTAATTGTTTTTTTCTTTTAATTTTTTATGCTTAAATTAGGTTTGGTACGTATTTTGGTATGAATTTTGTTTTTAATATTTTTTTCTTTTTTTTATTTTTTTATAATTTTTCTGATTTTTTATATTTTTTCCGTTTTTTATATATTTTTCTGTTTTTTTTATTTTTTTCTGTTTTTATTTTTATTTTTATGTATGTATGTATGTATCTATGTTGAGTATATGTATGTATGTATTTATGTATGAGTATGTATGTATGTTTGTATGAGTGTGTGTATGTATGTATGTATGAGTATATGTATGTATGAGTGTATGTATGTATGCGTGTATGTATGTACGAGTATGTATGTATGCGTGTATGTATGTATGTATGAGTATGTGTATGTATGAGTGTATGTATGTATGTATGTATGTATGTATGAGTTTGTGTATGCGTGAGTGTATGAGTATGTGTATGTATGAGTGTATGTATGTATGCGTGTATGTATGTATGAGTATGTGAATGTATGAGTGTATGTATGTATGTATGAGTATGTGAATGTATGAGTGTATGTATGTCTGTATGAGTATGTGTATGCATGAGTGTATGAGTATGTGTATGTATAAGTGTATGTATGAGTATATGTATGTATGAGTGTATGTATGCGTGTATCTATGTATGAGTATGTGTATGTATGAGTGTATGTATGTATGTATGTATGAGTATGTGTATGCGTGAGTGTATGAGTATGTGTATGTGTATGTATGAGTGTATGTATGTATGCGTGTATGTATGTATGAGTATGTGAATGTATGAGTGTATGTATGTATGAGTATGTGAATGTATGAGTGTCTGTATGAGTATGTGTATGCATGAGTGTATGAGTATGTGTATGTATAAGTGTATGTATGTATGTGTGTATGTGTGTATGCATGTATGAGTATATGTATGTATGAGTGTATGTATGCGTGTATGTATGTATGAGTATCTGTATGTATGAGTGTATGTATGTATGTATGTATGTATGTATGTATGTAAGTATGAGTATGTGTATGCGTTAGTGTATGAGTATGTGTATGTATGAGTGTATGTATGTATGTATGTATGCGTGTATGTATGTATGAGTATGTGAATGTATGAGTGTATGTATATATGTATGAGTATGTGAATGTTTGAGTGTATGTATGTATGAGTATGTGTATGCATGAGTGTATGAGTATGTGTATGTATAAGTGTATGTATGTATGTGTGTATGCATGTATGAGTATATGTATCTATGAGTGTATGTATGCGTGTATGTATGAGTATGTGTGTATGTATGTATGAGTGTATGTGTGTTTATATTTGTATGTTATTACATATTGAGACTAGAAAGACATGCCCGAAAATGAATCCCCATTTAAAACATAGTGAGCTTAGAAATACCCGCCCGAAATTGATTTAGTAATTAATTTCGGGTAGTCCCCGTTTTGGGACTGCTTTTTGAATACTTTATCTCATTTAGGATGTGAATGTGTACTACATGATTGTTTGTTTTTGAAAGATTCGGTTAGCGTTTCCTCTTTGCTCCTCGGGTATATATTTATATTATATACTTGGGGGCTAAGGGGAAATGCTGCCGAATTTTTCTTAAATAAGCAATCATGTAATACACATTCATATATGAGATAAGGTATTCAAAAAGTGGGTTTAGCAGCCTACCCTTTAGGTGTCAATAATACGTTTCATTTAAATTATCGTGCCTCAAACCCAAATTATGTTTCAGTCACATCATCATGTCGATCGATAAAAGCTGGATGTTTATAAAGAACCGTTTGGATGTTGAGTACCAAAAAGGAATTGACAATTTCATTGAGTATGCCAAACCATTCGTCAACTCAGATAGAACGATTAGATGTCCGTGTAAAAAGTGTAATAATTCTATCTTCATAGACTTCATAAAAATGATATATCATATTCGTATGAATGGTTTCGATGGATATTACACGTCATGGATCTATCACGGTGAAAATCCAATTACGCCGTCTCCTATAGTCGTAAATGAGGTTAGGGGAAGAAGCGATATGAATGACGTTATCACAGACCTTATAGCGGAGCATATGGAAGAGGATCGTATGGAAGAGGATACAGACCTTAACGAAGGGGGCTCGAATACAGAGAGTAGTGATGTTCGTGATGAGTTTGAAGCCCTGATAGATGATGTCGAATCAGAAATATATCCTGGGTGTACTGATTATTCCTCCCTTGACTTTATATCAAAGCTTATGAATATGAAGGTAAGGCACCAATGGACTAATAATTCGTTTGATGAGCTTCTTGGGTTTTTTCAGTCTGTACTTCCAGCAGGTAACAAGGTCCCCCCTTCGTATTACAAAGACAAAAAGATATTAAAGAAGACTGGTTTGGGATATGAGATGATAGACGTGTGTAAATGGGACTGTGCTCTCTTCTGGATAGAACATCAGTCGCTGCAGAACTGTCCTATTTGTAATGAGAGTCGGTGGGTAAATAAAGACATAAGTGGCAAGAAGGTACCTCACAAGGTGTTAGGATACTTTCCTTTGACCCCCAGACTACGACGCTTGTATGGCTCAAGGCACACAGCAAAAGATATGATATGGCACAGTACCGGACGATCAGAAGATGGTATTACGCGTCATCCAGTTGATGGATCTTCATGGAAGGACTTTGATCTAAGATACCCTAACTTCTCGAGTGAACCCCGAAATGTTCGCTAGGCCTTGCAGTTGACGGTTTTAATCCTTACAGCAACAAAAGCTCGACTCATAGCACTTGGCCGGTTATACTCACCACATACAATCTGCCTCCGTGGCTATGCATGAAAGAGTCCACATTTATGTTGACCTTGTTGATTCCTGGCGCTAAATCCCCTGCGAAGGACATGGACGTTTTCCTTAGGCCGTTGGTGGATGAGCTTAAGGATTTGTGGCAGACAGGCGTACGTGCTAAAGACGCTGCGACAAACACGCACTTCACAATGAAGGCGGCGTTGTTATGGACTATAAGTGACTTTCCAGCTCGTAGCAGTCTATCAGGTTGGAGCGGGCAGGGATACAAAGCATGCCCGACTTGCAACGTAGACACCCCTTCAGTGCGTGTAATAGGTAAATGCGTGTATGTAGGCCATCGGCGGTTCCTAGATGCCAACCATCAGTGGAGAAAAAGTTCTGAGTTTAACGGGGCACACGAGACAAAAGCCCCCCCGAGACAGTTTAGTCCCGCTGACATAGATGCTCAACATGCTCTTCTACTCAATCGCCTACCAGGCAAGCATCCACAATTTGGAGGTGCTAACCCTAATCGTGAAGACTTCGAGTTGAACTGGTCCAAAAGAAGCATATTTTTTGAATTAGAGTACTGGTCTTCTCTGCAGTTGAAGCACAACTTAGATGTTATGCATATCGAGAAAAATGTGTGCGACAGCTTGCTTGGTACTCTTTTGATGAATGACAAGACGAAAGACAGCTCAAATGCACGAATAGACTTAGAGAAGCTGAAAATTCGAAAGACGCAATGGTTGAAAAAAAAGGGAACCAAGTGGACCTGCCCACACCCAAAATACTCATTCACCCGGCATGACTGAAAGAGTTTCTGTCAGTTTATAAAAAATGTTAAACTACCAGATGGGTTCGGATCTAATATTAGTAAGAGGGTGACAGATAACGATACTAACATTACTGGTTTGAAATCACACGACTGTCATATTCTCATGCAAAAATTGATACCAATTGGGGTTAGAGCATTTTTGGGCAAAGATGTTTATACACCAATGGTAGACCTTTGTGCGTTCTTTAAACAGCTCTGCTCCAGAACACTGGTAGTGGAAGATATGAAGAAAGCGAGGGATGCCATTCTTATGATCTTGTGTAGGTTAGAATTGATATATCCGCTGGCCTTTTTTGACATAATGGTTCATTTAGTTATGCATTTACCCGATGAAGCGATTCTTGGTGGTCCAATCTATATGAGATGGATGTATCCCTTTGAACGGTATATGAAAAAAGTGAAAAACTATGTTAAAAACTCGACAAGGCCAGAAGGTTGTATAGCTGAAGGTTATATAACTGAAGAAGCTCTAACATTTTGCTCAATGTACCTACAAAATGTTAAGACTAAGTTTAATCAGCCTGAGAGAAATGAGGACGCCGTTGTAGAAAAAAGAAAGTTATGGGTGTTTGAGTCCCAATGCAAGCCGATCAGTGCAACGAATGACAAGCTACTTTCAGTTGAGGACAAACTCAAGATAGAATGGTTTGTCCTCGATAATTGTGAAGAAGTCAGGGGCTACATGAAGTAAGTGCTCCTATCCTTTATGTATTTACCGAACATCCCAAATATATAATTAAGACTCATTTTTCTTGCTTTTATACATATTTCTTCAATGTAGTGAATTCAAATCTACACATCCCCAAGATGATATTAAAACTAATTTTCCGGAACGGTTTCAACACAAGGTAATACATATATAACACTCGTTACTATATATTTGTTAGGTAATGCATATATAACAAACAATACTATTTTACTTTTGTTAGGTCTATAAGATGAAGAAAGAAAGTTCTTCTGAATTCCACCCAGAGTTATATGCTCTTTCATTGGGCGCGCACGTAATGGCCCAGACTTACACCGGTTGCATAGTCAATGGTATTAGGTTTATGGTGGCTTCACGTGATACAAAACGTGCAACGCAAAACTCAGGGGTTATGGTGGAGGGAGAGAAGGGTGAGAAATATTATGGCGTATTAGAAGAGATTATTGAGATCGGTTATCCTCGAGGGTATACAACTGTCCTATTTCGGCGCAAGTGGTACGATACTCGAGTTACAGTTGAAAACAATATCACCAGTATCAGCACAGAACACGAATGGGACAAAGAAGATCAGCTCATATTTGCCCGACAAGCCAAACAAGTGTTCTACATCTAAGAACCATCTCGAGGAAAACAAAATAATAAACATAGGTGGGTCGTCGAAAATGTAATCACCGGCAAATTTGGGATAGACCACCACAACTCGAGAATGTTCAAAACGTAGACACTGAGTTAGGCGAGGATGTTGGCGAGGATGTTGACGTCGTTTACAATAACTCTTCATCTAATATTGGCCTAATTATTGACTTCCACCAATACTTTCAAAACATATCTTCTCATGCTACTCCAGGTGAGAATGCAATGGAAGTTGATGCCCCGAGCAATGACGACAGTGAAGTTGCTGATGCTGGGGCATATTATGACGAGGACGATCCAGATTATGATGACATGGAGTCTGATTAAAAAACAGTAATTGTTGATGATTTCATGTATTTATTATAATAAATCAATGTTTACTATTTATACTTCATTTATTACATATAATAATGTGACTAATAAGTTTTATTTCTAATGCAGGACTTACATATAATAATGTGACTAATATTTTTTATTTCCTTTTTGCAGGACGCTATGAGTTCGATTTTGTTTTTGTTTGTTTATTTGATGGCCGATGTTATGGGCCACGGGGGAGACGGTGCAGGGGCGCCACCACCGCCACCAGGCGGTGATGATTGGTGGCACAACCACCAGGAAGATGGTGGTAAGTCTTACAGTTCTTTACTGTTTACTATTTTTACTTCTTTTTCAATTCTAATAATGTGACTAATTATTTTTAACTCTAAATGCAGCTCCTCGTAGGAGAACACGGGGCCAGGGAAAAAACAAGGGCTTAAGAAAAGCACTTAAGACAGGCAAAGGCAAGGTAGCGATTCCATTTGATGATGCCGCCACCAACATGCCTGTAGGCAAAGATGGCGGCTACTTCTCCCGGGAGGCGTCCATGCATATATGGCGTGAGATCCCGTTGGATGTGGAAGGTTGGGATAATGTTTCTGAGACTTACCAAGACAAGTTATTTGAGATTTTAAAGGTTAGTGATTTGTAAATGTATATTCTACATGTTATTTGTTGATTTTTTTTCTATCTGACTAGCTTGTTTTATTTAATTATTAGGGTTCCTTCGACTTGGATGCTGTTAATGAAGAAATGAATGCCGCTAAAAAAAGGAGGCATTATGGCGGTTATCAGAAAGCGGTACAGTGACCGCAAAGCCGACGCAAAACGTCATTATTTGAAGGTGTTGGGAGATGATGAGGATGTGGAGTTAGCAAAGCAAAATGCTCCCCAGGGTATGAAATTGGAAAATTAGCATCGAGCTGTTGATCACTTCTGCACTCCAGAGCATAAGAGGAAGTCTGAACTTGCTAAAGCCGCCCACCAAAAACAAACGAACACATACCGAGGTGGATCGAGCTCTCTTGCCAGTCACTGTTACAAGAAGGTATATACACACACATATACATAGACGATAATGTTTATTTAACTTATAATTTAACTTTTAATGTTAAACAGGGCATGGAACGGTATGAAGCATACCGTATTGGACATATAGGAAGGCAGGGGACGTTTGATAGCCCTCAGAATGAAGAGAATTATGTAAGCATTTATTTGTAATCTATTATATATATTTATAATCTATTAAATCACTTTCGTAAAATAAAGCATAAGTTAAAGTCACGGGTTGAGTCTGAACGTCAACGGATCGCCGAAGAAGAAGGAGGAGAAGCAGGCAGCTCCCAACAGGTGGACCAGGTTGGTATATATTTGTTTATGTGCGTGTTTGGTTTTCATGTTTTTGAGATTGTTTGTTGGGTTTAAAGTAGGTTAAAACTAATATTATTTGGGGTGTTTGAAGGTTGCTATATTTGAAGAGGTGTTGGGTAGTCGTCGCAGACATGTTATCGGGATTGGGCATATGCCTTTTCCGAAATAAAGCCTTCCTCAAGTTACGCCTACGGAACCGATGTTTACACAGATATCTCTTTGTAGTTTAAATGTTAGTATTTGACCCGTTTGGTATAAATATGTTTAGTAAATAGGATCTTTGACCCATTTGGTATATATTTCTAGTTATTTGTTAATAGTTGACCCATTTGGTATAAATATGTTTAGTAAATAGGATATTTGACCCATTTGGTATAAATATGTTTAGTAAATAGGATATTTGACCCATTTGATATATATTTGTAGTTTAAATGTTGATAGTTGACCCATTTGGACTAAATATGTTTAGTAAATAGGGTATTTGACCCATTTGGTATATATTTGTAGTTATTTGTTAATAGTTGGCCCATTTGGTATAAATATGTTTAGTAAATAGGATATTTGACCCATTTGGTATGAATATGTTTAGTAAATAGGATATTTGACCCATTTGATATATATTTGTAGTTTAAATGTTGATAGTTGACCCATTTGGTATAAATATGTTTAGTAAATAGAATATTTGACCCATTTGGTATATATTTGTAGTTATTTGTTAATAGTTGACCCATTTGGTATAAATATGTTTAGTAAATAGGATATTTGACCCATTTGGTATATATTTATAGTTTAAATGTTGATAGTTGACCCATTTGATATAATTATGTTTAGTAAATAGTATATTTGACACATTTGGTATATATTTGTGGTTATTTGTTAATAGTTGACCCATTTGGTATAAATATGTTTTGTAGGAGCAACTTAATGATATCATAGCGAATCCTCAATTCCAAACGCAATTGCTCCAAATGGCTAATCAATTTTTCCAACAAAGGCTTGGAAATCAAGGCGGAAGTGGTAATAGTGGCGATCACGACGATGAAGACGAAGACCAAGACGAAGACTTTTAGGAAGTTTTGGTATGTTTGTTTAGTTTTGATGGTGTATGCTTGAATCAAATATTAGGTTGGTATGTTTGTTTAGTTTGTTTGATATGTTTTGACGAATGTTGGTTTAACTTTGTTATGTTTATTTATATATATGTAGGTGTTAGTATTTTTGTTATTATTTAGTTTGGTTATGCGTGTGCGGAGTAAACGAACAGCAAAAAAAAAAAAAAACCTTTAGCGGCGACGCGTCGTCGCTAAAATTCTTGCCCAGATTACACCAGCAACTGCCACGTGGCAAAAAAAATAAATTTAAAAGATAATGCCACATGGATAAATAGCTTTAGCGGGGACACCGGATTACACCAGCAACTGCCACGTGACTGGCGTTGCCGCTAAAGGTCCAGTTCCATGTAGTGATATATGCGTCTACTCAGCGACAAAGCGGACGGGATGGTTCGGCTTACTGGCTACATTGGGCAATTTTTTAGCTGCTGGTTCAGGTTGGGCAAGTCTATTACAAACTTACAAATCACAACTTTTAATTTCTAAATAGGCAGTGACATTCATATGATAGTGTATACAATATTATATTATTTTGTCATGTAAATGAACTTTATCATTTAGCAAGGTGTCTTCAATGGCACGGTTATGTAGATATGTAATGACCACGAGAGTGATGTTTATGTTCATATTGGTCTGTTACAGTTCATACCTTTGGATTATTAAGGTTTGTTTAATAATGAGTACATAATTTTTGTGGTGAATTGCAATCAGTTGTAACTGGCAGTGCACATTTCTTTTCTTTTATTTCTACGAATACTTGTTAAAACATAGGGTACACATTTCTATTCTTTTTGCGTAACTTGTGGCAAAAAACCTAAGTATCATAATGTTGTATTGCAACCCATTTGTGGATTCCGCTGCAACGCGCGGGTAAGACCACTAGTATAAATATGAAGAGCCATGAAGGGGCTGGGAAACACCAAAACGTCACCAATACAACTCTAAAAACAGGAAATTACAAGAGAGATGAAACATCAAAATTAGCCCATTTAGCCCACGAAATCTCAGGCAGCTTCGGCCGATGTGTGAACCAAAGAAACGCGTCCTCTTTTATTTTGTCCACAGTCACGCTAACCGGTTCAAACTTGTCCTTGAACCTCTTCATGTTTCTGACCAGCCACATCCTCCAAGTAGTAGCCATGACGACCATGAGAATGATTTTCCTCCATCTTTTATCCCCCAGTAAAGTCCGCAACTTATCCAAGAAGATCGAGAGAGAGCCGCAATCACTCGGTCACAGAATCTTCATCCAAATTAAAATGTTCCACCAAATGGACCTATCCCAAATGCACTTCACAAAAGCATGACATACATCTTCCTCCGCAACTCCACAACGAGCACAAAACTGATCTGGAATCTGAACCCCACGAGAGGACACCTCCACCTTGGTTGCAATTATGCCTAAGCTAGCCCTCCAAAGTAGGATGTTTGCTTGAAGGGTAGCCCAAGGATTCCAGTAGAAAGGCGGGCTGCTAATACTATGCGCTATAACAGCCCCATATTCTTCCCGTACCTCCTTAACCGAGAAGAGTGTTCCTGAATCCTTCTAGAAAGTCCAAACGTCTTTCACTTCATTAAACACCACTTGCTTAAGACAATCCAGGAGGTCCGTGAGCTGCTGAGAGGTTGCCACAGAAGACGGATTCATCGTACAATCCCACTTCCAAATAATATCGGGTCCCATATGTTCAAAATAGTCTTTGACCCAGGCATCTTTATTAGAGGGCAACTTATACAGGGCTGGGAAAGCTGTTTTAATACTTGTTTCCAATAACTAGACATCTTTCCAAAATTTAACTTTCGACCCGTCACCCACCTTAACCTTCAGCTTGTTATTGGTGGACACTCCATTTTTGAAAAAAGAGCCTTCAACATTAGCGATATCTTTCCACAAACTTGGGATCGTCTTCTTAACCGGAATGAGATCTTTGTCAGCGTCCGAAAAGTGAATAGCATTAATAACCTTTACCCAAAGATGGTTCGGCTCCTGTTTATACCGCTACCACCACTTCGCTAACATAGCCAAGTTGAAATCAAGAATGCTATCGGCGCCAAAACCTCCACTTTTTTTGGATATTAAAATCTTTTCACATCGAATCCACCTCATCTTACATCTAGATCCGATGTCACCCCAAAGGAAGTCTCTCCTTATGCCTTCCAATTTCTTTATAATACATTTCGGGGAAGGAAAAATCGACAAAAATAAGAGGGGAGGCTGCCAAGGACAACTTTGATGAGTGTCATTCTTCCCGCAAAAGAGAGGGACTAGCCTTCCATGCAGTAAGTTTACTACTAAACTTATCGACGGCCGGTTGCCACCATCGGGCTCTTTTCATATTAGCACCTATAGGAATGCCCAGGTATATAAAGGGAAGAGACTAGCTTCACGTCTTAAAATTTTAGCAAAATCGGAGACCTCTTGACCATCCACCCCACTCCAAACAATTGGCACTTATTATTGTTAACTTTTAGACTCGACACGAGAAATGAACACCGAGGAATCTATTAAGACATATCATATTACTCCGAGACCATTCCCCTATAAAGATCACATCGTCCGCGAAGCATAATGTAGATAAAACTGGACCACCATTAGGGAGTTTGACACCTTGAAAGAGACCCATAGAAGTCGCACTATCCATAAACTTTAAATAACTTGCATAGCGATTATGAAAAGGAAAGGGGACAAAGGATCGCCTTGTCTCAGCCCCCGTTTATACGCAAACTCTTTTGTTGGCGAGCCATTAACAAGCACCGACCATCTCCCCGATTTCAAGCACGCGTGCACCCAACCAATCCAACAGGCCGGGAAGGCCATAAACTCCATAGCCTTTAGAAGAAATTTCCAATTCAAAGAGTCATAAGCCCGATGAAAATCCACATTAGAGATGAGTAATTTATACTTGTTCTTTTTAGCCTAAGAGATGGTTTCACTAACTATTACTGGGCTATCAAGAATGTTTCTGCCACCCACGGAAGCAGACTGAGTTGGCCCAATAATCACTTCCATAACATTCTTCAAGCGCTTCGACAAGACTTTTGATAACACTTTGTACATCGAACTAACCAAGGAGATTGGCCGAAAATGCTGGAGTTCTTGAGGATCTCTTCTTTTAGGAATCAAAGCCAAGAAAGAGGCGTTGCAACAAAAACTAATATCTCCTGTAACAAAGAAGTCATTAAAGATATTAATAATAAAAGGTTTTAGCTCCATCTAGTATTTTTTTTATAGAATTTGATGGTAAAACCATCCGGACCGATGCCTTCCCGTCATTATAGTCTTTAATAGCACACTATATCTCGTCTTCCCCGAACGGCTGTATAAGCATTTTAGCTTGCATCTCCAAGACCTTAGCAAGCCCTCAGTCTTTGAAGTTCGGCCGTCTTCGAAGAGCTTGGTTAGTTTAATGTATAAAAGATGAGAATTTAAACAAGCACACTGAATGCTGGATTTGTTTGCTTTGACCTGATTAGCTTAATGAAAAACGGTCAATTTTAATTTTTTTTATTAAGATGTGTTTCGTTTGGCCATTAAAAAATTAAAAAAAGATGAGAATGTAAATAGAAAAAGAGAAGTTTTACTGAGCTAATCGAGTAACAATATAAAAGATAAACATTTTAGTTGATTGAATAAAATAAAAAAAATATTTATAAAAAATGAATCCACTAATTAGTTGCTACAAATATACTTTCAAGAAATAAAAGGTACGCGAACAGAAATGATATATTTCCAAGTAAAGAAAATCAGAACTATGTTTTTTTTAAATGGTGATAAGTGACACAATGTCACACTGCCTAATCGGCAGTTCTAGTCAAGGTCTGCCTCAGACTACGTTTTCTTAACCGGGCCTGCGCTGGTGTATAGACACGGCGTTCCTCCGGAAACCGTACTACCTCCACACGAGTTTCCTCGCTGGAGTAACAGTCCGGTGAAAACAGGGGTGTGGCTCAGGATCGAACGTTCCTTGGTGCGTTTGTCACCATCATTGCCTGGATGCCGTAGAAAATAATGAGAAGAGTGGGAATTGAACCTGGGTCACAAGGACCACCAAATCTTTCCCAACCACTCCACCACAACCTCATTGGCAAAATCACAACTATGTGATTAACCCTTTATTAATGGATTAAGTCAAATAAGATTAAGTCAAAACACGAGTAGTCTTATAAATCTAGTCCACATGGGTGGTTTCTTACCAACAAAAGGCGCCACTGAATTAAAAACAGGTCAGCTATGCACCAAAAGTATTCCCATCTTCCACTTCACCAAACCAAGTTCATGCATCTTACCACCATTTTGTAATATGAATTATCAACCGCATTTAAAGGCAGTGTACATCTTTAGCGCTTCCATCAATAGTGCATCATGCCATCATCTGATACACATATTTTTTGTTGTCAGGCACTCACAACATTAGTGGGTTGGATCACAACTTCTACTTGTCATTCCTTAGGCCAAACAAAACATGTTCCTCGTACATAACTACTTTCGGTTAAAGGGGTAGAAGAGTCTTTTAATTGACTATTGAAGCACCTATGAAATAGTAATGAAAAACCAACTTTGTTTTGTGCTGGAAAGATATCATTGGCCCAAGCAATATTTTGGTTACATCAAATGATTACAATGATAGTGTGGGTTGTTAACTATGAATACAAAAAAAAAAAAAAAATACAAAAAATTAGGACTCATAATAAAGGTCCACAAAAGATATATCGGAAATGTCATTGTTCAAAATAACATTCATAGGTTCATAGTAAATATTTTAATGATAGGAATCCCGGCGAGTTCGTAATGACATCGTCACTTTACATTTCTTGATGTTGGACTCCATCTGCACTATGGAGTTAGGGAAAATAACTAATCCAATAATATATATAAACCAAAAATTAAATTCAAAGTAGAATTATCTTTCAGTTTGTGTGAAATAAGCTTTTGGCCGGCATGCATTACTTTGATATGTTTTATTTGTTTTTTAGGTATTAACACATTTAAGGTGCATTTTGGGATTTTACGAAGCTTGGGAATGAAATTCGGAAAATTGGGCATGCAAAACCAAGCAAATATGGATATCATGTAGGATTTGGCGTAATTGATGCCAACCCAGGCGTCATTGATGCCATTTGCGTCAACATTTGTCATATTTCGGCTTCAACTAGCATCATTTGGTATTATCCAAATGGGTGTGGCGTAGCCAAAACCAATGTTAGCATCGACAACGCTTCGTTTGTTACTACTTGACGGATTTCAAGTTTAATTTGCTATTTGACCAATCAAAGATGGCGGTTACACCCTAATTTGAATGTTTTCAATCTTGGAGCCTTTATGGGGATATCTTGATTTATTCTTAAGCTATTCCATCGCCTGGTTAATGATTTCAAACCAAGAATTCAAGATTCCAATACGCAATACATGAAGATTGAAGGCTAGTCTATCTAAGATCATACCTAGGTGTAGTGTCGTAAGTTTGAGGGTTTTTTTCTTGCATAATTGGTTTAAATTTATAAGTATTGTAATCTTTAGATTGATATTGCATGAATTGATTGTTGGTAATGTTATGAACTCCTGAAAGTTAAGATAATCCTACAGCACTAACATTGTGAGATGATAATTTCTGTTAATTTCCATTCATTCTAGGGTTTATATTTTGTTTAACTTTTGACTGGGAAACATTTGTATTGATAGAATAGAACCCTTGATCCTTCTCTATTCATTCTCAAATATTTATAATTACAATGTAATCTCTATAATTATGGATAGAGATAATGATACAAATATTATAACAATCTATACTATATTTACGATATTATCTATTGTCTATTATACACCCGCAGTCGAAGAGGGAGGTGACCGAATGCTGAGACTGTCTCTAAAATCTTCAAATAGTACGCGCGGTAAGCCTTTGGTGAAGATATCGACAACCTGATAACGTGAAGGAACGTGGAGAACACGGACTTGACCCCGTTGAACCTGTTCGCGAACAAAATGGATATCCAACTCGATATGCTTGGTTCGCTGATACTGCACAGGATACCCAGACATGTAAATGGAACTCACATTATCACAATAAACTAGAGTCGCGTGAGACATCGGATGATGAAGCTCAAGAAATAAATTCCTTAACTAGCAAATTTCGGCAACCACATTTGCGACCCCGCGATATTCTGCTTCTGCACTAGATCTGGAAACAGAGCTCTGACGCTTAGATGACCAAGAGAGGAGATTATCCCCGAAGTAAATACAGTACCCACTAGTGGAACGTCTCGTGTCGGGGCACCCGGCCCGATCTCCGTCCGTATAGGAAACTAGCGAATGGGTAGAGGTGCCGTGAATAGTCAACCCAAATGTCGATGTCCCCTAGATATATCTAATAATACGCTTGAGAGTGTTTCAATGGTCAATACAAGGAGAATGCATGCATGCAAGCCTTCTGGACAGCGTAAGAAATGTCAGGTCTGGTAAAAGTAAGGTACTGCAAGGCACCGGCGAGACAGCAATATAGCGTGGGGTCATGAAAAAGATCACTAGCCGTGGCACTAAGTTTACTATTTGTGTCGACAGGAGTGGCCACGGGGTTACACGACTGCATTCCGGCCCATGTAATAATCTCAGTCGCATAGGACTGTTGTGAAAGAAACATTGTGTCCTTAGTACGAGACACAAAGATGCCCAGAAAATAGCTAAGAGGACCTAAGTCCTTCATTGCAAATTCACATGCTAACTTCATCATGAGAGAGTGACGAAGTTTGTCGGACGAAGTGACCAGAAGAATATCGTCGATATAGAGAAAAAGATATGCCGTATGAGTGCCCTGATGAAATGTGAAGAGAGAGGCATCACTCTTACTGTCTAGAAATCCAATGGATAAAACAAAATCAGTGAAGCACTGGTACCAGGCCTGAGGTGCTTGCTTGAGCCCGTAAAGTGATTTCTTAAGCAAGCAAACATGATTAGGAAATTGTTTGTTTCGAAAACCCATTGGCTGGTACATGTAAATTGTTTCGTTAAGAGTCTCGTGGAGAAAAGCATTGGTGACATCTAGTTGATGAATCGACCAACGCTTGGAGAGGGCAATTGAGAGAACAGTCCGTATGGTGGCTGGTTTAACCACCGGGCTGAATGTCTATCCACAATCAACACCTACCTATTGCAACCGACCATCACAAACTAACCGAGCCTTGTAGCACTCTAGTGAACCATCCAACCTGTATTTATGTTTAAATAGCCACATACTTTTGATAATATTCATATCTGGATGTTTGGGTACTAATTCCCAAGTTCAATTCCTAACTAATGCATTGTACTCAGTAGACATGGCAGAGTACCATTCCAGTATAGTCAAGGCATCAGCCGGTGTTTTGGGAAGTGGAACGACATAAGTAGTGGTAGTGGTGATGTTAAAAGGTTGTTTTGGTTTATAAATACCGCTCATTGAGCGGGTGTGAATGTACTACATTGGTGGGGGTGGTGGTGGTGGGGGCGAGGGCTGGTTGGGGGCTGTGTGTTGGGCCGTGGGTGGGGTACTAGGCATAGGGGAGGGCTGTTGGGCCGTGGGATGGGTCGATGTAGGATGGAAGTTATGGTGGGGCTGGTTTGTTGGTGAGGAGTATGGGATTAGGCCATGGTCGAGGAGTTTGGGCCCGTTGGTATAGGAGCGGATGGGGTGGGCTGGGTGGTGGAAGTGGTTTGGTTAGGAGGTTGGCTGTGAAGATGTGGTGTGAGGTGATGAGGGACGGTATCATCTAAAAATTGATAGGAGGGTATTGGGTCGATGGATTGCTTGAAGGGAAAAGTAGTTTCATCAAAGGCCACGTGTCGTGAAATGTAAATCTGTTTGGTTTTCAAGTCAAGGAAACGGTACCCCTTATGGGTAGAAGGGTATCCGAGAAAGACACACGGGTGAGCACGATTTTCAAGTTTATGAATGGTGGTGGAGGGTTGAAGAGGATAACAAAGACAACCCAAGATGCGGAGATGGTCATAGGAGGGTGTGACATTATATAGAAGTTCTGTGGGAGTTTTAATATTGGTGGTTTTATTGGGAAGGATTTTAAGAAAACATGTAGCGGTTTCAAGTGCAAAATACCAAAGATGGGTGGGTAGGGAATTGTGAGCCCTGAGTGTACGGATAAAATTATTTATGGTGCGTATTTTTCTTTCGGCTTTGCCATTTTCGGAGGAGGTGTATGGACAGGATAATCAGTGAAGTATGCCATTCATCGTAAAGAAATTTTGAAATGAAGTGCTAACATATTCACGACCATTGTCACACTGGAAGGTTTTTATGGTTCGTTCAAATTGGGTTTCTATGTTCGAGGCAAATTGGGTGAAGGCGTGAAAGACATTTGACTTATGGGTGAGTGATAGGTCCATAAAAAATTTGAATAGTCGTCCAAAAATAACACATAATATTTATGACCAGACAAACTAACAATAGTGGACGTCCATACGTCACTATGAATTATGTCAAACGATTGAAACACACATGAAGTAGATGCAAAGAAAGGAAGTCTAATACTTTTACCAAAAACACAAGAGTCACAAATATTATTAAAAGAGTTATTAAACAAAACAGAACTAGAAGTTTTTTATAAGTGTAAAGACTGTAGGACTGGGTGGCCAAGACGTTGGTGCCAGAGGTCAGTAGAAATGGCAGCAAATGCAGTAGGTGATGTGGAGGAGGACCCGAGCACCAGAGGGTAGAGATCACCGCAGCTGTTGCATCGCAGGAGCAGAGTCCGCGTCTTGAGGTCCTTCACAAGAAAACCAAACGGGTCAAATTCAACAGACACAGAATTATCCCTAGTGAAACTACGGGCTGAAATAAGGTTTTTTAACTAATTTTGGTGAGTAAAGGACATTTTTAAGGACAAAGGGAGGGAAAGGTTTGGGAAGGTATTTGGTGCCTTGTCCTAAAACCGGAATTGTATTGCCGTTACCTACAATAATATGTTGAGAAATGCAAGAGTTAGAAAAAGAATGGAAATCACCTTGTTCATGTGACATGGTAGAGGAGGCGCCAGTGTCCATATATGGTGTCGGTTCAGGCTGCTGCAAAGACATTGTGTACATCGCCTGCTCGATGTCAATGGGGCTATATGCTGCATAATGATTATTTGATGGTCGTGGGCCTAATAGGCCAGGCTGTTGGGCCAAATTATTATTAGGTCTGTTGGATATTGGGTATGGGCATGGTGGGTTGGGCCAGGTTGAATGTATCTGGGCTTGGTTAAACTGATTGTGGGCCAAAGGATTTAGTGGCTGAGGGGTCCATTGGGAATAATATGGGAAGTATTATGGAGGCCAAAGGTGTTCGGTGTAAAAGGTGACCGACTGTAGTTACCTCGACCATGACCACGGCGGCCGGAGCGGCTGCGGCCATAGGGACAATCGGTGGTGCGAGCAAGTTCGGTGGAGGGTTGTCGGCCAGGCTCAGGTTGATGGCTGGTAGTTGCAGTTAGGGCCAAGGAGGCTGTTTTAGATGCGTGCAAAGCGCGTTCAGCATTGTTGGTCTTAGCCTGTATCAGTTTCGAGCGAGCTGTATAGAAGGAAGGGAGTGTGTTTGGGTTCTGTAGAATGGTGGAGATTCTTTCTTATTGATCGTTCAAGCCTGCAAGTAATTGAAGGACCAACCGATCATTGTCAACGGATGTGTCAACGTTTGCAAGTTGATCCGCCAATACCTTCAAAGCTTGACAATAGGCCGACATGGTGGGAAACCCGTCTAGCCGAGATTTAGAAATCTTGTGCATAAGATGGATTGCATGGGCACTTTTGTTGTCGTGAAACAAGTCTTCTATGGTGACCCATGCTTCATAGGCATTAGATATGTTGTGGATAATGGTGTGTAGGAGATCATTGGAGATCGTACTGTAGATCCATTGTAAAACAATGGCATCAATACGGTCCCAATCATCTCCAGGTTTGGTGGAGGATTCGGCTGGGGCAGGGTCGGTTGGAGGCGGCCTGGGTTTAAGGTGGTCGTCGACCATGAATGCTTTGCAGTGGAGTTTGAATAGGGTAGCCCATAAGGAGTATTGAGAAGATTCGATTTCAAGGGTGATGGGAATAAAGTTTTTAAGATTGGACACGATGGTGGCAGGGTGTATTTTAGATTCGACAGTTATGGATGGTATGATTGAGAAAGATGTGGCAGGGGAAGACATGGTGAGTGAAGGTATCGGAGAAGGTAGATCGTGGCAGAGGAATGGTCGACTGACAGTGGGTCAGCGAAGGCCGAGGGTTATGCGGCAGAAAGAGGATCGAAAGAAGAGGAAGAATTAGGGTTAGTGGTCTCTTGATACCATGATAGAATAGAACCCTTGATCCTTCTTTACTTATTCTCAAATATATATTATTACAATGTAGTCTCTATAATTATGGATAGAGTTAATGATACAAATATTATAACAGTCTATACTATATTTACGATATTATCTATTATGTATGATTGTGAGTATTGTAATAAACTTGTTATCGTTAAGTGTCTTTACACATTGACATTACGGGATCATAATTGCTTTTTAGTTTCATTCAAATTAGTGTTTATTCATCATTCTTGGTTTACAAAACATACTATTGTTTATGTAGTAAAAGTTTTCTTGCACCATTTATGCATGTTATGATTATTGATGTCTACAGCTATGTTTTTAGGAGTAACTCCAAAAAATCATTGTGTTTTCAATAAAACCCCAAATCTATTATGTTAGCAGTAATCTTAGTTGCAATTTTGGAACCCAGGTGTGATCCTTTTTCTCTGTATTGTTACCAAACCAATTTATCATTGTTTTCCAAATTGTTAGTGTGATAAAATCTTATTTTGTTTTTTATAATCCAATCGGGATCATATTATACTTCCAAATCAATTCACTATTAAAAGATAACATTAACTATTTTAATCAACTTAAATTCTAAATGATCAATCACAAACTCTTTGTGGCTCGACACCCTTTCTACCATTAGCTACATAGTTAAGGATACTATGGAACACTTTTAAACTTGTCATTGACTAGACCCTGAAATCCGATCAATACCTTCTTGAGTCTTTGATGAGACTATATGGACTTCATCGTCAGGTTTGTGATGGAATCTCCATTTGAGAATGTCACACCCTGAAATTCCACTTGCGGGGTTTTACCACGAGGCGCATGACACACCAGGATTCAATTCAACGGTCACAATAAACAACAACAATATGAATAAAATAATGTAACCAAACCATGCAGTTTAAAAGTATCAACCATGAATACAGCGGAAGCATAACAGTTTACAGCCCTCAAAAGTAAATAAAAGACAAATGTTTTAAAGTTTGACATGATGCATGAAACCTAGACACCGTGAGACCCCGTGCCCCTATCCAATTCCCGCGACCTTAGCGACCTACGAAAACATGCTAAAACTGGCAACATACTATGATGGTGAGTTCACAGGTTTTATAAAAACGTTTCATAAGTTTTGAAAGATCAATCCTATTAATACTATGTTATGCGAATGTTAGCTAGACATATGTATGTTATTACTACGATTAAGAAACCATTACTGACAAGATGCTCCATATGAAATGCCCAATGCCGTCATCCACGGTAGAGCCAGTAGTCTGAGACAATATGTACCCGTCCGACCTCTAGTCGACCCGTGTGGGGTTTGTCAGGCCCAATAGATCTATCCACATTTCCCTCGTTATGTATCCCCACATATTCATGATTTCCCTAGGACTTGGATGAGTCGTATAGTAAACAAAAGATAACAATAGTATAACATTATCTTTACGTATCCAAAAATGTGTAGCATGTTTCTCCTCCATGCGAAAATGTGTGAAAGCGGGGCCGTGAAACTCACCTTAGGTTGCGTTCTTGTAAAATTGATAAACCGACAATGCAATGATAGTCCCTAATACCGGCGACCTATCATAAGATATGTATAAGTAACTTGACTAATAACCCATAGGTTAGCTAGTCCCTGATTGTCCAGACCATGACTATCTATGTTTGAAAACATGTTTGAATGTTGACCCGACCACACAAGACACACTCGACATCCCGTTGGTGACCTGTTACATCAGTTGATCAAGCATATACAGTTTACATACAAGCAATGCACATAAAACACTTAGTTTACATCAAATGTTCATATTTGTACTCGTGGGTACGAACGAAAAGTCTTTTCTTTCGTTTGTACCCTTTTTAGCACGAACGAAAAATCTTTTCCTCTATCAGCACAAATGGAAACTTTCTCCTCTCATTCGTGCCTTTATTTACATGAATGAAAACTCATTCGACCAAATTGTCTACTAAACTATTTTGACGAACAAAAACCCATCAAATCTGATTGAAAACTTCACGATAAGCTACAAAGCACACTAGTCAATCATATCTACCATATCTACATGTAAATACACCATTTTCACATATCAATTCATCCATTTCACATTACAAATCATAACTTTACCCAAAGTAACAAATTATGGAGATGTCACATTAATTGCATGAAAACTTTACCTAAAATGGAAATTATGAGAATAGAATCATACTCAGATAACTAGACATAGATTCACACATGTTAATCAATTCCTAATCATGTTATCATCATCATGTTCATGAACAAACCCTAGATTTAACATAAACCCCCCCAAAATGCATAAAATCCACCAAACATCAATCAATCAACCGTATATTCATATATCATGCTCAAATCATTCCAAAATCATTCATATATCATCTACACATCATTTCATAAACATATAACACATGGAACAATCATCCATTTCATTATTATTTGGGTTTTTGTAAGAAAACTCATCGTTTAGGTATAGATCTAGTTTAGAAAGATGTTAGAAAGGTTTTTATTTATGAAACGTCATTTAGAGCAGATCTGGACAGTTAGGGTTTATCAAAAATATCATAAAACGGATTAAAAAGGGTGTAGATGATGAACACACCTTGAATCTTCACTTGATTTAGATATAGAACTTGTTTTAGCTTTAGGATCCGATAAATAAGGGCAAAAATTCGTTTCTATAGGTTTAAGTTTGAGATAGAGCACTTGGAGGCGAGTTAGGGTTGCGAACTGATGAAAATGAGGCAAAGTATTATATTTATACTATGTTCCCGTTCGTACACTCTTGGGTACGAACGAAAATTTATTTCTTTCATTCGTAACAACTAAGGTACGAATGAAATCCCAAATTTTCCATTCGTGCCTTCGATGGCACGAACGAAAATCTAATTTTCTAACTTCGAACCTATAATCAGCAATTTGTCCTTTTAACATATGTTATCACACCAATTCACATAAACATGTATTCACAAGTCATTAATCATTCATAGAACATATAATACCTTATAATTCATTTCAAATATGTAATTTCACCAACAACGGGACCCAAGACTCGTGTATGTGTGTGTGTTTCCCCTAATGATTCCCCGAACCATTGAACCCTGGACAATACGTGAGTGTAAAACAACTCCCGATGATTCCCCGAATCATCGAACTGACTCAACTAACCCAGTTAAGTACGTTAAATAAATGGTTTGCTAAGGTAGACTTACATGTTTGTAAAAAGTATTAACCTGAGTTTGCCGGGTGTCACATCATCCCCTTGTTGAAAGAATTTTTGTCGCGAAAATTTCTCAAAGCCGAAAGGAAGAGACGAAAAGAAAGAATTTTTTTTCCGGTTGTCACATCATCCCCATGTTGAAAGGAATTTTGTCCTGAAATTCACTTGGCTTCAATAGTAACAGGTGCTCGTTTCGGTGCTCACTTTGGAAACAAATAAGGATACGTAGACTTCATCTGATCCTCTCGTTCCCATGTGAACTCTATTCCACAATTGGAGTTCCAGCGAACTTTAACGATACGAATTTTACTACGACGAAGGCTACGAATCTTATAATCCATGATTTCAACCGGTTCCTCAACGATACGCAGACGATCGTCAACCATGATCTCTTCGAGAGGAACAATAAGCGATTCATCAGCCAACCATTTCTTAAGATTAGAAACATGAAAGACATTATGTACGCTGCTGTGTTCAGTTGGCAAGTCAAGTTTGTATGTCACCGGTCCAATCCGTTCTAGAATTATAAACGGTCCGACACAACGAGGATTCAGTTTGCCATGCTTCCCAAAGCGTATAATGCCCTTCCATGGAGAAACTTTTAAGAGAACCTTGTCGCCAACCTGGATTTCTAACGGTCTGCGACAACGATCAGCATAGCTCTTCTGATGATCTCGAGCTGCTGCCATGTCATTACGAATTTGTACGATCTTCTCGGATGTCTCGTACACAAGTTCTGGATAAGTGAGTTGGCTCTCACCTACTTCAGGCCAACAAAGAGGAGACTGACATTTCCATTCGTATAGAGCCCGAACGGAGCTACCTTGATGCTAGAATGGTAGCTGTTATTATAAGAGAACTCCACAAAGGGTAGATGACTCTCCCAACTCTTGCTAAAATCGATAACACATGCACGAAGCTACACATAATTTTGCGATGATTTTTAACACACGTTTGGTTTTAATATTTATTAAAATGGTTTAGACTTTAACATTAAAACACACACAAAATGTTAGGATCTGAGTTTGATTGTTTTGATATGTTTAGATGAACAATGAAATAAATGAAGTTAAATATAAATGGAAAGTGCAGCGGAATGATAAACTATAAATCAAAACAAGAGAATAAATGTTTTTAATCGAAAGCTTTCATTAATTGAAAGATTACAATATTACAAGTACTCCCCCTCAGCCTGATCACTCTATGATTGTTTGTCTAAGAGAATGTTTTGAGTGATGAATAGAACAGTACAATCACTTTTCTATTTATAGACAAATCTAAACCTCTGATGATCTCAGCTGACGTCACCTAAGACAGCGACCTCTAACAGAATAACAACATAAAACATCTGCTAACTATCAACTACTGTTACATTCAAAAGACTACTAAGATAAACTGTTGTAGAGGAAAACTCTGATGATCTTGTATCATCTATTGGATCCAAAGTGCTGTTGGTTCCAATAGACCTTTAGTCTTCAGAACTTTGATCAGCAGTTGTTTCTTCATCAGGTCTTTAGTCAACAGTTGTTTATCCAGCTGTCCTTTGCAGCAGCAGTTGTTTCCAACAGTTGTTCAGTGTATCAGATGTTAGGATCAGCAGTCTTTTGGGAGAAGTATCTTGTAACTACTGATTATTCTAAGGATCAATTGATAGTATATTTTGGCTTTCTAATCATCTGTTCTTCTTCAGGTCAGCAGACCCAACAATCTCCCCCTAGAACATATGATGCCAAAACTAGGCTTTATTCTTGATCTTTATTTCTCATCAGAATTTCTCTTATTTGACCTTTGAGTTGTAACTCAAAACTCAATGAGAAGAGGTCTTCAGCATCTCTTTCTAGCTCAAGATTCAGCAGTGTTTGGAGATCTTCTGCACACAGGCCATGAGCATCATCCATGCTAAGTTTCTGAATCTTTCCATCTGATCTGAGCAGAGTCAATTCATGTGTGTCTTTGTTGACCTTCCATTTTAGAATTTTAGAATCAGTGGATTGGCTGAGATGCACCTTTATTTTGGATGAGTTTGGTGAAGGAGGTCTTCCAATGATTTCTCTGAGTCTTTCAGAGGTGGGATCAGAGAAGTAGTGGATTTGTTTAAAGAGGCCCTCCTTTACAAAAGTATCAGCAAACCTTTTCTGATCTTCTTCTGACATTTCCTTCTGCTTCTTGAATTGTCTTCTTGCAGCAATGGATAGATCAGAAGTATCCAGTAAGCTGTCTAAAGTAAAAGCCTGTTGAGGTCTCTTCAACACATGGTCATCAGCATAGACAGGTTTTCTAGGCAAGGTAGGGTATTTCTTCCTGTTTTCTTCTAACTTTTTACAAGTTTCAACCAACCTCAGCTCAGACCATCTTGCATTAGACTTCATCTCTCCATAATCAGCAGCCACAATCTCTTGTCTCATTCTTTTGAAATTTAAGGCTCTAGCTGGATCTCTGCCTTTGCTGAAGTCTGGGGTAGAGACCTTTGATGGAGGATTCTTAGCCATGTCCTCAATTCTTATGAGTTCTTCTCTGAGAGCATGAAGGGTCCAGCCTGCAAACTGTTTCTTGTTTGCTTTATAAGGCATGGTTGACAAGATTTGTTCAAGAAGTGAATCCCTGACCTCCCTTTCCAAGTCACTGCTGAGAGGCATGGAAGACATTGAGTTGCTCAGGGTCTTAGCAAAATCTTCAATCCTTCTCAATTTGCTAAGCTCTGCTGAATGGATGCCCTGAGCACTCCTGTCATCTTTCCCTTTGCATTTCTCTTTGATAATGGCATCTGCCTGTTCAGCTTTGTATTTTAGATAGGTATCCATGTTTAAGGGAACAGGAAAATTTGGAAGAGATGGGAAAGATCTTTCAGATGGCTGATTAGTATTGTAGAAGGATTGTAGTTCCCCCTTGAGCAGATCAAGTTCAAGAGGATACTTCTCAGCCAATGGTGTAATGGTTGGTGGTGGTCTATGTGATTTGAATTGTGAGGTGTGTGGTGAGAATGATGAGAGTGGAATGACATTTAGGGGTGTAGATTGTGTGATTGGAGTATTAGGTGGTGTGGTGTGAATGTTTTCATCTTGTACAACAAAAGTAGATTTTCTCTTTCTGCTGTACAAGATTTTTGGTGATGGTGATGTTGTAGCAGTGGTTGTGTTAACCTCTGTTGGTTCTTTTGTAGAACCAGCAGTTGTTTGGGATTTTGGTTGTGAAGTGGGTGTAGAAGTAGGTTTGGTGGTTGTGGTGGTAGGTACAGATGTTGTGGTGGTATCAGATGTTTTAGTGGCAGTGGTTTTGGCAGCAGTGGTTTCAGCAGAGAGTTTAGATGGTGGTTTTCTGGTATGTTTAGCAGAGCTTTTCTTTCTTTTAGAGGAACCCACATCTTCAACTTCTTGTTGTTGTTCCCTTTTTAGCTGTATCAACCTTTCTGCTTTAACTTCCAGAGTGTCAGCCCTCTTTAGCTTATCTTCAGCAGCCTTATCAGCTTTTTCATTAGCAGAGGTGTCAACTTCCTTTGCTTTGCTGGTCTTGACAGTTTCAGTAGCAGCAGAGGTTTGAACACTTGGTTGTTGTTGTTGTGGTGCTGTGTGAGTAGACTCTGGTTTGTTGGCAGTCTTTGATTTTCCCTTTTGTGAGGGTGGACAACCAAAGGGATCTAACTTTGGCAATCTATCTCTGCCACTCTCCCCCTTTTTGGCATCATCAGCAGTAAGTGCATCATCATCATCATCTCTGAGAATTGTGGTAGGAGTAGAGCCAGTTGTCTTCAGCAGGTTGTCCTTGATAACTTTGATGTCTGCTTTGGTGTCATTGAACCTGGAATCCACCATGTTTCTGATCATTTGCATGTAGGTTTCTTGAGTCTGATCTGCTAGTTTTCTGTGAGCTATGATGATGGGGGAAACAGATTTCCATAAGTCACTAGCAATATCAGTTGTGGATGGTTGACTCTTGGTGAGAGTAGCCAAGGATTCCAAAATTGTCTTGACATCAGATTTGATATCAGCAACAGAGGTTTCATCGGACTGGACTCTATCCGCCAATTCTTGGTATTTTAATCCATCACCTAAGTTAATAGGATCATCTGAATTCCTACCAGTGGTAGTTTTAACTGGTTTAGTCCTAGGAGGTGAGTCCAAGAAATGAGAACCAGATGCCCCTTGGTCTTGGTTCTGGGGACTTCCAACTGATTTTGGGGACACAATGGTGGCCTCATCAGTTGTTGCCTTCAAGGAAGTCTTAGTCATGTAACCACTGTCCTGTTGTGAGACAATGGTCCCTACATCAGTAGTGGCTGCTTCTCTTGAAAACTCACCTAGAGTTGCATTGAACTCTGGGAGTATAACCTCCTCTTCTGTTTGTTGGTTAGCTGATTGATTTTCCTCAGTCCCAGTCACTTGTGGATGTATACTCTCATTAATGGGTGAAGGAGAGGAACTGGGATTGTCCCGAGTTTTATCAATAGCCTCAAACAGAGGTTGCATAGTTTGAGGGACATGTGATGGTGAACGTGGAGGAGTGAGAAAAGAATTAGCCCTGGGAGAGGGGCTTGTCAACATATGGTCAAGTGACTCAAATGTTTCATGATGCGGTTCCCTTTGGCTTACAACATGATCCTTTTGTGAGGATGCATGAGGAGTTCGTTTAGGTTGAGATGTATCCAACTGTTGTGAGGAAGTAACAACAGTGGTTTCTGGTTGCTTTTGTGTTGTAACAGGGTTTTCTTCTGGTATCTCATCTTCCAGAAGTCCCTTTTTAGGTGTGGAGGTGGTTTTTGTGGATGGAGGTTTTCTTTTGGAGGTGGCTGGTGTGGGTTTCACAACAATGGATGTAGTGCCATGATCACCAGGAGCAATGGGCTCTACAACAGAGGTTTGAACAACAGTTGTTGTCTTGGACCTCTTTGTTTGTGTTTTAGAAACTGTTGACACTTTTGACACCTTTTCTTGGGTAGTAGAACCTAGCATTCTTGTGAAAGTTTCATCAGTTAAACTTTCCATTTGAAAAGACTCACCCTTTTTGAAATCTTTTTCTGGTAAAACCTTTTGAAGGATTACACGTAAAATTCGTGGGTAAAGCAGAAAAGCATTATTTGATCCAGACTTTATAGCTTTCACATTTGAAACTAAGTCCATAAACAGGCCTTGGGATAGATTGAAGTCAGAGTTTGACAACATAGCATAACCCAAGTACTGAATCCTTAATGGGATTTCATTGAAGGATGTGGTCTTAGCTGAGACACAGAGAAGGAGAGTATGAAAGAAAAATTTCATGACTGGTGGGAAAAACTTTTTGAAAAGAGTTGACCCAGTCATTTGAGCATCATACCCTCTTTCCTGAAACTCTGTGTGAAGCTCTGTTTTAGGGAAAGAGTCCTTACCTGACAGATCATTTAGGGAGAAGGTTGTGGAAATTAATTCAGGTGTAATGGAGATACTTGTGTCTCCAATTTTTGAAATAATGGATGTAGGATTTTTGTTTTGAAGCAAAACTTCAGCTTTTAACCAGAATTCTTAGAGAGTTTCAAGATGAATGGGAGCATCAGCGGTGAGGATTGTTAGGTATTTTGAATTGGAGATGATGTCGATGGTGGAATCAAATGGAATATTATCGTCTGTTTTTACCAGATATGGAAGATAATTATGTGTGGCTTTGGTTTGAAGATCCATTGTAATGGATTTCGAGTGTGAGAGTGAGTGAAATTTGAGTAAGGGTTTGAAGAAGAAGAAGGCGGTTTGAGTATTTTGAATACAATGAGACAGTTAAACAACTGTTGTGGTAAAAACAGGGTTTTATAGCCTCTGGTGAAATCGCTGATGTGGCCAAACTCTGCTTTTGAGAGCAGACGTGGCAAACATCCGATGGTTAAACATCTGGTGGTATACAGCTGTTGCAAAAAATCTAAAAAGTCTGTTGCCAACAACTGTTGTTTAACCAAAGCACTGATGCTAACAGCACTTAAGTGGTTTTTTTTTAATAGATAGTAGTTATATATATATATGTATATATATATATATTAATGGTTATATAATCTGATCAGAGGTTTGAAACAGATTTTTCAACCAAAAGAGCTATTTTTAAGGAGAAAATTGATTTTCTGAAAACATTTTAAAGTTTTATTGAAAACATTTTTGTTGTTTTAGTCCATGTTTAGCATACCAATTCTAGAAATCAAGTTAGTGAAGGTAGATGTGTCTAAAGCTTTTGTCAACACATCTGCCAACTGATCCTCTGTTGGAACATGGTGCAGAGAAATCAAACCTTTTTCATAGCTATCTCTGACAAAATGATGTCTGATGTCTATGTGCTTTGTGGTTGAATGAGAGACTGGATTTTTGATGATATTTTCAGCAGCTTGACTGTCCAACATAAGTGGAGTCCTTAGTGCAGTTATCCCAAAATCCAGTAGGTGATTTTGAAGCCACATGAGTTGGGTTGTACAGCTTGCAGCAGCAATGTACTCAGCCTCAGCTGTTGAAGTTGAAACAGCTGCTTGCTTTTTGCTTTGCCAAGACACTAAGGCATTCCCTAGAAACTGGCACCCTCCTGATGTAGACTTTCTTGTGGTGTGGCAGCCAGCAAAGTCACTATCTGAATAACCTGAAAGCTCAATGTTTCCATTAGCAGGATACCAGATATCAAGTGTGGGAGCACCTTTTAGGTATCTGAATATCCTTTTCACAGCAATAAGGTTTGACTTTCTGGGTGAAGCCTGGGATCTTGCACAAACACAGGTGGCAAACATAATGTCTGGCCTGGATGCAGTTAAGTACAATAAAGACCCAATCATGCATCTGTAGTGTGTCTGATCAACCAGTTCATCCTTGTCATCAATAGTGAGTGGCTTGACTGTACTCATGGGTGTACAACATGGCTTACAGTCATTCATCTCAAATTTAGATAACAAGTTTTTAACATATTTGTTTTGATGAATGAATGTGCCATTTTGCAACTGATTCACCTGGAGTCCAAGGAAGCACTGAAGTTCACCCATAGCACTCATTTCAAACTCTGCTGTCATAAGTTCCCTAAACTCTTCACACATTTTGTTACATGTGGATCCAAAAATGATGTCATCCACATATATTTGAACAATCATTAGATCTTTCCCTCTCCATTTTAAAAATAAGGTTTTATCAATTTTACCTCTTTTGAAACCAATGGATAATAGAAAGGTGGAAAGAGTTTCATACTAGGCTCTAGGTGCTTGCTTGAGTCCATACAAGGCTTTATTAAGCTTGTAGACATACTCAGGATGGAATGTGTCTTCAAAACCAGGTGGTTGACATACATAGACCTCCTCCTGAATTTTGCCATATAGGAATGCACATTTGATGTCCATCTGATACACGTTGATGTTGTGGTTGACAGCAAAGGCTAAGAAAAGGCTGATAGCTTCTAACCTAGCTACAGGAGCAAAGGTTTCATCATAGTCTATCCCCTCTTCTTGTCTGAAGCCTTGAACCACTAGCCTAGCTTTATTTTTGACAACTATACCCCTTTCATCAGTTTCGTTTTTGAAGACCCACTTTGTGCCAATTAGACAAACATCCTTAGGCAATGGTACAAGTTCCCATAGTTGTTGTCTTTTAAACTGAAGGAGCTCCTCTTGCATAGCTTCTACCCAGCTGGTGTCTTTTAGTGCCTCTTGGTACTTAACAGGTTGTATGAGGGATAGACAGCCTGCAAAAAGACAGATATTTGAGGATTGGCTTCTTGTGAGCACACCTTCTCTGATGTTGCGAATGATTTGGTCTGGTGGATGAGCTCTTAGGTAGATTAAATCTCCCTGATATGGTATGATGGCATTTTGAGGTGAAGGACAGAGGTTTGGTGACTCTGTTGACATAACATCTGTTTGCACTTCTGTAGTGTCAACAGATGTTTGAAATGGTGGTGGAGGAATGGGTCCAAGTGGTGTAAAACTGGACTGACTCTTGTAAACAGATGTTTGACTTTTGTCAACAGATGATTGAGCAGTGGATGTAAAAGGTGAAGCAGTGGTTTGAGGGTAAGAGTGGCCAACAGTGGCTGACTCAGCTGTGACAGAGTTTTGACAATTATTTTGAACAACTGCTTCCTCTGATGCAGAATAGACTTGACAGTGATTTGGAATCACAACATCTTTTCTGTAGTCTTGTTGTGGAGATTGTGAAATGCCTGCACTGTTAGTTTTGACAGTAATATCTTCAAATTTGATTTTATCTAAATCAAACAACTCAGCAGGATTTGCTGGGATTTTTAAGGATGAAAGTTCATTGAACTTAACATTCAGAGTTTCTTCTATTGTCTTGGTTCTTGTGTTAAACACTTTATAGGCCTTAGCAGTAGAAGAATATCCCAGAAAATATCCACAATCTACTTTGGCTGCAAATTTTGAAATGGAATCTTTAAGATTTAAAATGAAACATGGGCAGCCAAAGATTTTGAAAAACGAGATTAATGGTTTGATTTTGAACAAAATTTCATAAGCAGTTTTTTGATGTCTTGGGTTGATCAAAACTCTGTTTTGAAAATAGCAAGCAATGTTTACAGCTTCTGCCCAGAAAGACAGTGGCAAACCAGAATCTGCTAGCATTGTTCTTGCAGCTTCAATAAGAGTTCTGTTCTTTCTCTCAACCAGCCCATTTTGCTCTGGTGTTATTGGGATACTGTACTGCCTTACAATCCCTTTTGACACACAGAAATCATCCAGCTCCTTATTTTTAAATTCTGTCTCATTGTCACTTCTAAAGACTTTTACTGTCAAGTCATATTGTTTTTCAACTTTGGTGGCAAACCTCTGACAAGGTTTTGTTTAGAGAGCGAGTTGATAGTTTGAAGGTTGGTGTGACCCAGTCTCCTATGCCATGATTCTGTCTCTTTGGTAGAGGCAGCAGAGAACAGACAGACATTTTCCATAGGATTATCCTTCAACATATCAACTACATACACATTGCCACTTCTATGAGCTACAAGTTGTGCTTTACTCTCAGCAATGATGGTGTTAATCTTTTCAACCACTTCTGGTCCAACAATCTTACATGTCTTCTTAGTGAAGAATGACCCATAACCTTTGTCACTCATTTGTGATACACTAAGTAGATTAAACTTTAGATTGTCAATTAGATTAACATTTTCAAACTTAAGTTTCCCTGCTTGAACTGTTCCAGAACCCAACACTTTACCTTTTGAATCATTACCAAAGGATATATCACCCCCTCCATGTGCAAGAAAGTCCAGAAGAAGGGCTCTACATCCTGTCATGTGCCTGGAGCCTCCACTATCTACATACCATAAACTATCTAAGCAAGCAGAAGCTCCATGCACATCAGTATAGTTTTTAGTTTTGGTGAGTGTCCAAAGCCAAATTGTCTTTGGATGGGTTCTCAGATGTTTCAGCCTTAAGTTTAGGAGAATGATCAGTGGTTTGAACTAGCTTTTGAACTAAGTTCAACAGCTGTTGTTGACCATTTGCCAGTGCTTGTATGTCAATACTTGGTCCAGCAGATGTTTGATCATTTCCTATCAGATGTTGATAACCATGAGGATGTCTGTTCACCTTAGGTTTTGAAAGCCTTTTGGGCTCTTCATAAACATGTGGCAGACGATGACAAGTTGGTTGTCTATATCCTTTTTGGAATTTGATAACTGGTGGAACATCTGTTACCTGAACATCTCTGGGAGCAGAGTTTTTGCTCAGACCTTTGGTAACAGCTGTTTGGACTGGTTCAAAAGTCTGTTTGGGTTTTCCTTTTGCAGTACTAGCCACTTGACTTTCAAGAGTTTTGGCCTTGTACTCTTTTATTTTTTCATCAAAATTTTTGAGATACAGACACTCTTTTGTTTTGTGATTCTTTTTCTTACAAATTAAACATTCATTGGTTTTAGAATCACTTAAACTTGTTCCTTTGTTGATATCATATGCTTTTAGAAGAAAACAATTTTTGGTAACATGATTCTTCTTTTCACAAAAATCACAAAACAAGTTATCTTTGGATTTCCCTTTTCCTTTCTCCTTTTCAATAGATGTTTGATCATCTGTTGGAAGATCTTTCAAGGGAATGATTTTGGCCTGTGGTGCCTTTTTACCATCAGGGATTTTAAAGGTCATTGGTTGAAAAATTTTCAAGGATATCACACTCATCTGACCAAGTTCGTTTGAATTTATATTTTTCAATCTCATCAAATGAGGGTGTACCTTCCAATTTTTCAAGAATGATTTTCTTGCCATTGGGTTCAGTAACCTTGATTTTTTGACCTTTTGAATTGGTTGGGATGATTTCAACCAACTGTGGTTCCTTTTTATCAGTGGTTTGTGAACTTTGAGCAGTGGTCTCTTTAAAACCAAAACCAAAGTTCCCATGACTTTTAGACTGTTGGTTAACAATCATCTCAAAACCTTTAGATGATTCCACCCATTTCTAACATTCAACTTGGGTGGATTCAAGCTCCTTTTTACAACAATGATATTTGGTTATCATAGTTTGAAGCTGGTCTTTGGTTATGCTTGCTTCATGTTTTAAACTGCTAATTTCAGATTCTTTTTCAGTTATTTTTTATTTTAACTCTTTAGTGAGTTTTTCAAACTGAATTTCATCTTCCAAAATTTTCTTTCTAAAGTTTTCATTCACCTCTTTTATCTTAGCAAATGCTATGATACATTTATCTGAGCACAAGTCACTTAAGATTTGAGGTGATACCTTAGCAGCAGCTATCAAGGCACAGTTACACTAGCAATCACAGTCATCAGTACCCGATGGGTCTGAGAGATTCACAACCTCTACTTCAGATTCTTCAGCTGAAACAACTTCATCAACAACATCATTAGTCACATTTTCAGACAAAGATACCACTCCCTCAGAATCAGTATCTTCAACAATTGTTTCTAGTGCCACAAAGCAAAAATTATTTTCAGAATTGGCAACTAAAGCAATGTTTTCATCTGTTAGCTCATCTGGTAGACTACTCCAATCAACAAAACCTTGAGTGAAAAAGCTCTGTTGACTTTGCTGACTTGTCTCTGCAGGAGCAGAGGATGAAGCAGCAGTCATTGGCACTTGTGCCTGAGCAACAGGTGTTTGGACATAATGATACTGAGGAACAGTGGTTTGGACATAGTGCACATGAACAGTGGTTGGAGTCTGTGCAAAGTGAGCAGTGTTTTGCACATTTGGCCCAGGGGTGTTTTGAGAAAACTGATAAGTGTTAGTCTGAGGTCTTTGGTTTGGATAGGTGATCATAGGTGTACCATTTTGACTCCTACATTCCCTAGCAAAGTGACCCATTCTATGACACTTATAACACTTGATCTTTGATTTATCCAACCCCACTTTTGACCCACCATGTAAAACTGGATACCTTCTGCCAGTTTTCTTATAGAAATTATTAGTTCTAATACTGAGCAGGGCCAATTGATGCAAAATGTCCATTTCTTCTAAGTCCACAGGGTCAATGTATTGAAGATCATTATACCCAAAGGATGTGTTATCAGATGCCTGGACATCACCACTTGCTGTAAAAGCATAGCTGGGTGATGAGTAAGAATGAGTGTTAAAACCAGTGGTTATATCAATGTAATGATCATAACCCTGATCCTTACTACTTCCAGCTACCTCATCTTGACCCAAAAGTGCTGTATTACCAAATACATAATCATCAGACACTTTTCCACCTTTCGGGAATTCTAACATGACAACTATACGGAAAGCTATCACGATAAAAACACGTTAACCACCTCAAATTGTTCATTAACCAGCAGCTGATATGATCTCATGCAAATCTTCTAAAGATAAGTTAGTCATCCGTTAAGAGTTTTCTAACCTCATTAATCAAGGAAAGCAATATCGAATACACAATACAACCACCGAGATTAGCATAAAGTAGAGCATATCACAACCTATTCCATTTTACCAACTTTGCACAAAATTTTACTAGTATTGCCATTTTAACCAAAAAAAGAAGCAAAGTTCATCAACCGTGTCAAAGATCAGTAACAACACCATTAAGCTTTTTAAACCCTTTTACGTGTCGATAAGCATTTCTAATCATTATTCGACTGACTTTAACCAAACCAATACCCGGTTACAGCTTCATGGTGTAAACTTATTAACAAGTTAACTAGTCTACTACCGATCGATTAAACGGATGGTTTTTCAACATGTATCCGACTAACACAAACGATAATCATCAAAGTCATTCAAACATAACTACAAATCCAACAACAATGAAACAAGGTTGCCCTATGATCATCAAGATTAAACATGAAATATCATACAAAACATGATTTAATCATACAAACGATTGTTTCTACTACTAAAGATTACTTGTTTTTACCCGTAGGTTACAATCTAATAAATAAACATCACATTTAAGAATTAAAAATCAGATTTGAACAAGAAATAAGTTTATAGATAAAACCATAAAAATGCAAATGTGATGGATTGGATGATGATAGATGAATCGGATGACTTCCTGAGCTTGTTCCTCGCCTTCACAGCAGTTCTTTAGCTCCAGAAATCGCCCCAAATAAACCAGAGATTACCCAACCATGTAAACAGAGGATGAAACTCTGTTTTAAAGAGACTGTGATGAGTGAACGACCGTCCACTTTCCGTGAGCGGCCGTTCACATGTGCAAGTTGGTCAAAAAGTGTTTGTGCAGTGACGTAGGCCTTCTAGAAGGTTTCTGAAAATATATGGCCATGTGAACGGCCGTTCACTTTGAGTGAGCGACCGTTCAGGTTGTCCAGGTTCCTGTTCTTGCGCCGAAACCTTCGTTTTTCTTCAGTTTTGCTTCCGGGACATCATTTAAGACCTGCATTCATAAAGATACTCAAATAAGTACCAATTCCTCGTGTATAAGGTCAAAAACATATATAAATGGGAGTTAAATGTGGACTGTTATATATATAATTTAACGTATATCATCCGCTCACTTTGACCATCAGTTTGTGGATGATAAGATGTACTCATGTTAAGCCGAGTACCTAATTCTTTATGCAGAGCCTTCTAGAAATGTGAAGTGAAACGAGAATCACAATCAAAGATGATAGAGACAGGCACCCCGTGCCGAGAGACCACTTCCTTAAGATAGATGCGAGCTAACCGCTCCAAACTGTCGCTCTCCTTAATAGCCAAGAAATGCGCAGATTTTGTCAACCAATCAATAATCACCCAAATACTATCAAAACCATTTGGTGATCTCAGAATCTTGGTTACAAGATCCATAGTAATTCGTTCCCACTTCCATTCAGGAATCTTTGGTTACTGAAGAAGACCAGATGGCTTCTGATACTCAACCTTGGCTTTCGCACAAGTCAAGCACTTGCTCACATATGAAGCTATATCAGCCTTCATGTTTTGCCTCCAATAGTGTATCTTCAAATCCTGATACATCTTATCGAAACCAGGGTGAACTGAATACTGGGATTTGTGAGCTTCATCAAAAACAAGCTCTCATATACCCCAAACAACGGAACCCAAACACGTTCTGCAAAATAATGTAGGCCATCAGACCTAAGCTCGAGGTGCTTATCGGCACTATGCATTGTTTCAGCTTTAAGGTTTTCCTCCTTCAATTCTTTGTGTTATGCATAACGGATTCGGTCAGGCAAACTAGAATGGATGGTGAGCTATAAAGCTCGAACACAACGAGGCTTAACGGATTCCTTGCTGCTTAAGGCATCTGCTACAATATTCGCCTTACCAGGATGATACTTGATAGCGCAATCATAATCATTAAGAAGTTCGACCCATCGACACTGTCACATGCTCAACTCCTTTTGATCAAAGATATGCTGATGACTCTTGTGATCGGTATAAATGGTGCACTTGGTACCGTACAAGTAATGTCTCCAGATCTTTAGAGCAAATACAACAGTACCCCATTGCAGATCATGGGTGGTGTAGTTCTTCTCGTGTACCTTAAGCTGACGAGAAGCATAACCAATAACCTTCTCATGTTGCATCAACACACAACCGAGACCATGAATAGAAGCATCACAACAAAAAATAAAATCGTTCGTGCACTCAGGCAAGGATAAGATAGGCACAAAACATAGTTTAAGCTTCAGCGTCTAAAACGCTGACTCTTGCGAATCGCTCTAGTTAAACTTGTTGTCTTTCTGGGTAAGAGAGGTGAGGGTTTGAGCAATCTTCGAAAATCCCTCATCGAAATTACGATAGTTACCGGATAGACATAGAAATTGCCATACCTCAGTTGGTGTCTTTGGTGCTTCCCAGTCTTTGATGTTGCTATCTTAGCTGGATCGACATGAATTCCCATTTCATTAACCACATGACCTAGGAATTGAACTTCGCGCAAACCAAAAATCAAACTTCCAAAACTTAGCATAAGGCTGTTCTTGTCTCAAGAGTTCCAAGACTAGGCGTAAGTTTTCCTCATGGTCCTCCTTGCTCTTAGAATAGATCAGAATTTCATCAATGATGGCAATGACAAATTTATCAAGATACGATTTGCAAACACGGTTCATCAAATCCATGAACACCGCTGGTGCATTGGTGAGACCAAAAGACATGACCAAGAATTCAAAGTGGCTATAGCGAGTTCGAAAAGCAGTCTTCTTAATGTCAGCTTTCTGCACGCTCAACTGATGGTACCATACCTCAAATCAATCTTCGAATAGAAACTAGAACCCTGAAGCTGGTCAAACAAAACATCAATATGGAGAAGAGGATAACGGTTCTTGATTGTCACCTATTTCATCTCACTGTAATTAATGCACATATGAAGGCTTCCGTCTTTCTTCTTAACAAACAAGATAGGGGCTCCCCACGTGGAAGAACTAGGCTGAATAAAACCCTTCTCTAATAACTTCTGCAACTGCTTGGATAATTCCTACATCTCGGGAGGTGCAAGACGATATGGAGGTCGAGCAATAGGGGCTACACCAGGTGTAAGATCAATACTAAATTCAACCTGACGTTGAGGCGGAATGCCAGGTAAATCTTCAGGAAATACATCGGGAATATCACGAACAACCAGGATATCCTCAATCTTTTTCTCTTCTTCAAATGAAATGGAAACAAGTGCCAAAATGGCAGAATAACCCTTTCGAAGATACTTATGGGCCTTCATACAAGAAATGATACTAAAAGGAACGCCACTTTTCTCACCATGCACTAGAAGAATTTATATATCTGGGAGAGGAAGTCGAATGACTTTGTCAAAACAAACGATTTCAGCACGATACAACGATATCCAATCCATACCCACCATGACATCAAAATTACCAAGGACACCGACATAAGATCTGTGGCGAAAGACAGACCCAAAAGCTCTAAGCGGCACTCCTTAAGAATATGCGTTTCTTCGATTTTCTTACCATCAGCCAATTCTACCAAGTACTTAGCCTCTAAAGGTGTAGGTACTATGTCTAGAAACTGACTAAACTCAACAGATATGAAACTTTTATCGGCACCAGAATCAAATAAAACTGAAGCATAGCGATCATTTAGAAGAAACTACCGGTAACTGTATCTGGATCTTGTCGAGCTTCACCCGAACCAAAGACGAAGGCTCGCGCATTCCTGTTGCCACTCCCGTTGTTGCCATTACCGTTCTTGTTTTTCCCAACATCGCCCTGCTTCAACATCAGGCAATCCCACTTAAAGTGCCCCGCTTGACCACAGTTATAACAACCGTAATTTCCCTGTTGAGCAGGAGCTATAACAACAGCCTGAGCCTGCTTTGGCTAAAGATTAACCCTACAATCCTTAGCCTGGTGATGAGCCGATTGCACCGATGAGAATGAAACTTATCACAACTCCTTACATGATGATACCTACACTGATTACACTTCGAAAGCTTCCCAATATACCAACCTTGCTTCTGACCAGATGACGACCCTGTCTTTTCAAACTTCTTCGCCCGCTGTTACGGCTGAACTGGAGCTGAACTCTTGACATCATTCTCCCACTTCATCTTGTTGTTCTTAGGGGCTTTCATAGCAACGCCCCTAGAAGGCAAGACACCTTCTTCGACCTTCTGATTGGTTAGCTTATGAGCCAACCTGATAGTACCCAGAAGAGTAGAAGAATCATTCACAGTCACCAAACCATGAACTTTCGACACTAACCCAACAATATAATGCTCAATCCGCTTGTACACATGAGTAGTCAACTCTGGACACATCACTGCCAGCTCGTGATGCTTAGTGGTGCACTCCTCGATTTCCGAACCCACCATCTTATGATTCCACAGCTCATTCTCCAACTTCTGCACCTTGTCCCGAGGGCAATACTCAGACCCCAAACGATGAATAAAATCATCCCATGGCATAGCATTGGCTTCACCCAAGCCAAGAGTCTAGGTAGTGGAGTTCCACCATGTCAAAGCAGGACCTTCCAAGGTACCTGAAGCATACTTCACATGATCCACTGCCGGGCAATTACACACAGAAAACACAGACTCAATCTTCTCCAACCATCTGGTAGTCCCATTGCTCCCTCAGTCCCACTGAAACTATGAGGCATGCAATCCATAAACACTACATAGGATGAGATGTATAAGTCCCATCTGTTGGACAAAAGTTTGCGAAAATAAGTAATATGGGAAAGTGAAGAGTTGATGAAGAAATCTTATCCAAAGATATTCACGATTTAATAGGTTTCGAGGACGAAACCTAATTTAAGGGGGGGGGGGGGTAGAGTTGTAACACCCCGTTTTGTGGACAAAAAAAAATATATGAAACTTATTTTTTATATATTGTTGAACGACTAAATATCGAGTAAGATGGTTATTTGAAATGTGAGATACCCACATGAACCCAGGCTAGTATAAAAGACCGTTTTATAATGTAATGTGATGTAATGTAATATATGTATTGTATTGTATTGTATTGTATTGTATTGTATTGTATTGTATTGTATTGTATTGTATTGTATTGTATTGTATTGTATTGTATTGTATTGTATTGTATTGTATTGTATTGTATTGTATTATTATGTAATGTAATGTAGTAGCAGCAGCAGCAGGCAGGACCTTGAGATATTAACTGTGTTGGGACGAAGAGGATTGAAGAAACCACCTTTTGATAACCTTAGTCTTTTCCATATCTGCCTAAGTATAGAACTGCTGAAAAACAAATAGAAGAAGTACTGAAGAACAAACACAAAGTACTGAAGAGTAAATTCATCAGAAGTTCTGAAGTCTAACCAGACATTTCACTGAAGAACTACTGAAGACAAACTGCTCATCAGCAGTTTGTCACTCATCAGCACTTTCCATCAGAAGCTTCTAACCGACTGAAAGATCAGCAGTTTTACTATTATATTGTTTTGTTAAAGTCTTGATTTCAAGTTTCAATGTACAGACTGATGTAAGCTTATCTTAGCATAATATCTTTGTTAAATATCTTAGATTACTTCAGACTTCAGTTTAGTACAATAGTCTATAAATAGATGAGTTTGTTCATCTATTTTAGATATGTGATTTTGTGTAATATCTTTGAAATTATATTGAAATCCTTCAAGCTTTAAACTCATAATTTCCACTTCACATCTGAGAAACATAAACTGCTATTTCTGCTTTATACTTAGATCATTTATTGTTTCTCATTTACTATTCAGTCAAGGGGGAGTAATAACTCCTCATCAAAGTGATCTTTTAGACCTTTGAACACTTAACTTTCCGCTGCTTAATAACTCTTATATAAATCTGATCAAACACATAAGTGTTCATAGAAACAGCCACTGATCCAACAATTGGTATCAGAGCATCTGGTTAATCTGATCAAAATCAATCTAATAAATTGAGATTCAGACACAGGCTCAATATTGATATTCAATAAAAAGGATAAAAGGCTCACTTTTTAAATCCATCACTTTAAGAAAGTATTGACAAATCCAAACTTCTTAAAAATGGATCCCTACAATACTGGATCTGCCAACAAACCTCCTATGTTAGTCAGAAATGAATATAACATATGGTCTAAAAGGTTGGCACATACTATCTCTCAAACAAACACTGGATGTTGGAGGTCTGTAGTTTTTGGACCTCACAAACCAGTTGTTTCTGATCCAGAGGGTAAGACTGAAAGACCAAAGGATCCAAAAGAATACACGGAGGAAGATTTCCTAAAGTTTGAGCTTGATGCAAAAGCTTTCTCCATGTTGGCTATGGCTCTCCCAAACGAAATTTATGCTGGCCTTTTACATTGTGAAAGTGCCAAAGAGCTGTGGGACTGCCTAAAAGAGCAGTTTGCAGGAACTGCTGAGGTGATAGCCAACATCAGAGAAATACTAGCTCAACAATATGAAACTTTTACTCACATAGAGGGTGAAACTTTAACTCAACAGTTTGAAAGATTTTCTTCACTCATATCTGAGTTAAAAATAAACAATCAGACCTATACAACTGAGTCTATGTTACATAGATTTTTAAGGTCTTTACCTTCAAAATGGGAAACTTACTCAATAGTCCTCAGAACCAGTTCTGATTTTAATACCTTGAACCTAACTAGGTTACATGGTAAATTATTAACTTTTGAAAGAGAAATCAATCAAAAGAAAAAGCTTCAAGAATCTGGTAAAACTGCTGATGACTATACTCCGGGTAGCACAGCCTTATTAGGACATGACTCACCATCCTGTTCTAATAATTTTGGTTCTTTTGACCACATTGACATAACAGCTGGGATCTCATCAGATGGATCTTTCCCAGCTTATGACAATGAGGAACTAAGTCAAACTGCTGACAACATGTGTTTCATCATGGATGATTTAAAATATTTTAGCAGTGATGACTTAGAAGAAATGGAAATATTGCACCAACTGGCCTTGTTAAGCTTAAAAACTAACAAATTTTACAAGAGGTCAGGAAGGAAATTTCCAGGACTAAACAATTCAACAAAAGTTGGTTTTGACAAATCTAAATTGAGATGTCATAAGTGTCAAAAGTTGGGACACTTTGCTAGAGAATGTAGAAGCTCTAGCTATAACCAACAAATGTCCCCTGGAAATCAATATAACCCCTCATACAATAGGAATAATGGAACTAATGGGAGTGCTCATTTTGTACAGGCACAAGCTCCAAATGTTCAATATGTGCCACAAGTACAATATGTACAGATGCCTGCTCAACAACAACAGCAGCTCATGCCTCCATTTCCAACTGCTCAACTTCCTGCACAAACTCAACAACCCCCTCAGCAACAGAGCTTATTTACCTCAGGGTATGTTGATTGGAGCAGTCTTCCTTATGACACGTCAGAATGCAGTCAGGATTCAGACAATAAGGTCTATGATGTCAACTGGGGAGAACCTGATAATGGCAGAAAGAATTTTGCCTTAATGGCCTTTGAAGGATACTCTTCAAATTCTGCTCTCACACAGGTATCACAACAATCTCTGTTAAAGCTTTGCACTAAATCTTGCAAAGAATCATTTGCTTTAATTAGAGAAACCAATGTGCATTTACAAGGCAAATCCAATGACATGGAAAGAAAATACACACAAATGAAGTGTGATTTGGAAAGAAAAGTCATGTTGAAAAACAAAGAAATTTCCAAATTAAATGATAAATCCATTGAAACAGAAGCACAAATTAAAACCATGATAGACAGCCTAGGAAAAGTCAGACAAGAGCTTGCTGACACCAAGGTTGATTGTGAAAAATGGGTTGAGTCTTGTAAAGGGTATCAAATGTTACTTAACAAACAAACTGCAGCCAATGTTAAGTTTGGCATTGGATATACCCACACTGAATCACCAACAGATTTCACCCACAAAACTGATAATGATGGGAAGAAATTGATTCAAACTTCTGATATGGAGGAATGCACATCCTACCATCAGAACTTCCTTAAAAAGGGAAGTACTGCAGAAGTTAAAACTACTGACAATAAGCCATCAGCAGTTTCAACTACATCAGGAGTTGAGACCCTGAAAACTGCTGATGACCTATTTCAAAAATCAGATTTTGTCAGTAAATTGCCTTCTAGCTCTCTTGATCTATCTAAAAGGAAAGAGAAGGCAAAAGCATGTGAAATATGTGGTCTGTTTAACCACATAACTGAACTTTGCAAATTTAGAAAGGTAAATCAGTTAAATAAACAAAGACAACAACTGATTGTGGGAAAACAGATAAAACAAGATTTTCAAAATACCTTTTTTCCCAACAAACAACAATCAAACAAAACCCTTTCTAAGAAGAAGCCTTTATCTCAACAAAAGTCATCTTCTCAAAGTTCAATTTCAGAAGTTTCACCTAACTCATCAGCAGATTCACAAACTGCTGAAGTTAAAGATTTGATAAACCTGGTCAAACTTCTGATGACCAAAGTTGATGGTGGAAACCAAAAAGAACCCACCATTGTTCTTAATGACAAATCCATTGCCAAAAAGACATGGATTACTAAAAATGGTCCACAACAAGCTGCACCTGTTCTCAAGAGCAAACCCAAAGCCAAACTGGCTTGGGTTGCCAAAACTAACTAATTTGCTATCTTGTGCAGAGAGTCTCCAGAGGTTTGAATAGCATATGGTATGTGGATAGTGGAGGCTCAATGCACATGACTGGATGCAGATACCTGATAAACAATTTTATCAGTCAAAGAGAAGGATCTGTGTCCTTTGGGAACAATGCCAAGGGATATGTGCTAGGATATGGCAATGTATCCTCAGGCAAAATGCAGTTTGACAAGGTCAATCTGGTTGAAAACCTTGAGTACAACTTGCTGAGTGTCTCTCAAATGTGTGACAAAGGATATTCTTCCTTTTTCACAAAGACAGCATGCAAGATCATATCACCAGAAGGCCAGAAGTTGATAGAGAAGATCATTGAAGATCATACTTTGCTAATTGCCAAAAGATGTGGCAATGTCTATGCAGTGGACATTGAAAAAGACAAAGTATTGAACAAAACTGCCTGTTTCTTCTCAAAGGCATCAACTTCAGAAAATGATCTCTGGCATAGGAGACTTGGCCATGTGAACTTTAAAACCATCAATAAAGTCACAAAAATGGGCTTGGTCAGAGGTCTACCTTTGAAGGAATATCAGTGCAAAGAACACTGTGTTTCCTGTCTTAAAGGTAAACAGCATAAGTCCTCTTATAAGTCTATTGAAGAATCAAAAACAACTGCATGTCTTCAATTACTCCATATGGACTTATTTGGACCAGTCAAGATTATGAGCCTTGGTAAGAAGAAGTACTGCTTGGTCATCATTGATGACTACTCAAGATTCACATGGGTCTTCTTCTTATATTCCAAGGATGAGGCAGCTGAAATCATCAAGTTCTTTATTCTACAAGTAGAGAAGCAATACTCTCTATCTGTCAAAATCATCAGGAGTGACAACGGGACAGAGTTCAGGAACAAGACTCTGGATGAATTCTGTCTGTCTAAAGGGATTGTTAGACAGTTCAGCATTCCCAGAACTCCTGAACAAAATGGTGTAGTAGAAAGAAAGAACAGAACATTAATTGAAGCAGCCAGAACAATGTTAGCTGATTCAGGCCTACCTTTGTATTTTTGGGCTGAAGCAGTCAACACTGCATGCTATGTTCAGAATAGAGTTCTTATCAACAAGAGACATACCAAAACTGCCTATGAAATTCTTCATGACATTAAGCCCCTTATCTCCTTCTTCAGGGCTTTTGGATGTCAATGTTTTATCCTCAACATCAAAGACTCTATCTCTAAGTTTGCTGCAAAAGTTGATACAGGTTATTTTCTTGGTTATTCTCCATTGAGAAAAGCTTACAAAGTATTCAATTCAAGAACCAGGATAGTAGAAGAAACACTGAATGTCAAGTTCAATGAATCAAAACACACTCTTATTCCAGCAGATCCTGCTGAATTATTTGATCTTGACAGTTTTCATTTCGGACCTGAAAAGACTGTTGAATCATCCAAACCTCCTCAAAATGGTTTTCAAGGATTTGAAGATGATAGTCCTGCACCATGGACTCCAAACACAGTCAGAAGATCAACTATTAAACCTTCAGAAGTTTCAATAGCTTCTACTTCAGGAACTACTGATGAACATTTTGAAACTCCTGATTCAGCTGAACCTAAAACTCCTGAAGTTCAAATAACAGCTGAACCAGATATTATCAATCTCAGTGGTTTATTTGAAGAAACTGTAGAGCCATCATCCAGTACAGGCTTACAACAACTGATTGAACACAAGGATCATCCATTGGAACAAATCATGGGTGATATTGCCTCAGGGGTACTTACAAGAAACCAGCTCTCCAACTTTTGCTTATTCTCAGCATTCATCTCTCAGTTGGAACCAAAGAAGTATCAAGAAGCCCTCAAAGACAACAATTGGGTGCAAGCAATGCAAGAAGAGTTGCTTCAATTCAAGAAACAACAGGTTTGGGAAATCTGTCCCTTACCTGACAACAAGCAACCAATTGGAACAAGATGGGTCTTCAGAAACAAATCAGATGAGGCTGGTATGATAATCAAGAACAAAGCAAGACTAGTGGTACAAGGTTATTCCCAAGAGGAAGGAATTGATTATGATGAAACCTTTGCACCAGTTGCAAGACTTGAAGCTATCAGGTTATTTTTAGCTTATGCAATTTCCAACAATATTAAAGTTTATCAAATGGATGTCAAAAGTGCATTTTTGTATGGAAAAATAAAAGAGGAAGTGTATGTCTGTCAACCTCCAGGGTTTGAGGATCCTTCTCATCCTGATTGGGTTTACAGACTTGACAAAGCTCTTTATGGGCTAAAACAGGCTCCAAGAGCCTGGTATGAAACACTCTCCAACTTTTTACTAAAGAATCACTTCTCAAGGGGATCCATTGATAAAACTCTTTTCATAAAACATGTTGGAAATCATGTCTTACTTGTTCAAATATATGTTGATGATATCATTTTTGGTTCAACAAACTCAAAACTGTGTGAAGAATTTAAGAAACTCATGCAATCAAAATTTGAAATGAGTACAATGGGAGAATTGCAGTACTTTTTGGGACTGCAAATCAAGCAACAATCAAATGGAACATTTATACATCAATCAAAATATGTTAAAGAATTATTGAACAAATTTTCTTTACAAGACTGTAAAACATGTTCCACTCCCATGACACCAATCACACAAGTTGAACCAGATGATCAAGGGAAACACATTGATCAAACCATGTATAGATGTATGATAGGTTCTCTTTTATATCTAACTGCTTCTAGACCAGATATCATGTTTTCAACTTGTGTCTGTGCTAGATACCAATCTGCACCAAGAGAATCTCATCTAATTGCAGTCAAAAGAATCTTCAGATATCTGAAAGGAACTCCTACTTTGGGGATCTGGTATCCTGCTTCAAGCAATACCAAGTTAACTGCTTTTTCAGATAGTGACTATGCAGGCTGCAAAATGTCAAGAAAATCAACATCTGGTGGTTGTCAATTCTTAGGAAACTGTCTGGTGTCCTGGCAATCAAAGAAACAAACATCTGTGGCAACTTCAACAGCTGAAGCTGAATACATTGCTGCTGCAAGCTGTACTTCACAGATACAATGGCTCCAATATCAACTGCTTGATTATGGAATCAAAGAGACCAAGACCCCACTTTTTGTAGACAGCAAATCTGCCATTAGCATCATTCAAAATCCTGTTCAGTTTTCAAAAACTAAACATATTGAAATCAGGTATCATTTCATAAGAGATTGCTATGAAAAAGGCAAGATTGAGGTGAAGCATGTCACAACAGCCAATCAAATAGCTGACATTTTCACCAAACCCCTTGATTCAACAACTTTTCAGAGGTTAGTATCCATGCTTGGGATGTTAAACTTAGAAGAAAGTCTGTAAGTGTTTCACTTTTTAATTCTGCACATATTTTATTTTTCACTTACATACTTATCTGTCATAAACCTCTGAAGACCAAAAATTTGAGAAAAGAGAAAGTTCTGATGAACAAATTTGAAAACTACTGATAAACATCAAATTGGGATATTTTCAAAATGGATGTAACTACTGATGAAAATCAGAAGTTAGAAAAGTGCTTTAAGAGTCATCTGCATCAGCAGTTGAAACTACTGATGAGAAAACTAAAACCACTGATGAAGAAACCTTTCTTCTTCAGCAGTTTGACTAAAAGGGTAAAACAGACTTTTCACTCGTCAGAAGTTTGACCTAGTCGGTTAAAAACCTCTGATAAATACCCTGTTCCAACACTTATCCATTCAAAAAGCAAAATTCCCTCTTTCTCTCTCAAATTCAAAGCAAAACCCCTTCTCTAACCTAAAAATCACTGTTCGATCAAAAATATCCATGGCTCTCGTGTTAAAACAGGGACACAACCAAAGAGGCTACTTTGTTAAAGATGAAGCCTGGTCCCAGTATGATGAGATACTTGATCTCATCATGAAATCCCAATATTATGATGCTTTCACCATTGATCCACCCATTCATGAAGAAACTCTTAATGAGTTCTGGGCAAATTCAGAAACGGTGAAGGTGAATAATGAAGTAATTTCCCTCAAATCTTCTATAAAAGGGAAACTGATGGCCATCTCACCAGAAACACTAAGCATCAGGCTTGGTTTGAAGGATTCTGAGGCACCTGAACAAATTCCAACCTCAGATATTCATCTGACCATGACAGAATGTGGCTATCAAGGTACTTTGGCACAAGCAACAGTTTACAAAAAATATTTTGACCCACAATATAAACTGTTATTTCATTATATTATTATGTGTCTTAGTCCTAAAACTGGGTCAATAGATCAGATGCCTTCAACCTTTCAACCTATTTTTCATTCCATCATAAATGAAACTTCTTTCAAGGCATCAAAACTATTTTTCAATGAACTGGTTTTACATCATCAAAATGATAAAAAGAGATTTTTGTTGTATCCAAGGTTTGTTATGCAGTGCATAATAAAAGAACTTGGTGAGGGAGTACTTGAGGGAAAGACAACAACTTTAAATCCTTTAACTGCTCAAGTATTCTCTAGGCACAACAAACCAGCACTTTTGCTTGAAGATGACCAAGGGGAAGAACAACCTATCCCCAAGGAACCCACATCTTCCAAACCCAAAAAGATAACTAAAAAGCCTAAACAACAAAAACCAAAAACAACCAAGTCACTGAAAAAGAAAGTTCAGGAACTGGAGAAACCTGAAACTACTGATGTGCAATCTGCACTTGAAAAGGAAGTGGCTGAAACATCCTCTCAGCACACTCCTTCTCCACCACCAAAAAGAAAACCTGTCACAGTTATATTTAAAAGAAAAAGATTTAAGAAACAAGTAACTGTTGACCCTGCCTTTGAAACTGCTGAAACCATTCCCACCCAAACTCCTGAACACCAACCCATCCAAACTACTGAACCTGAACCCTCACATACAACCATAGAAATTGCCCAACTTCTCTCAGGACTTAAAGGAACCCATTCAACACATGTCACTCCCCTTACAACACATCAAATTGGGGAGATGCCTTCAGAAGTTGACATGAATGTGGATCCCTTTAGCCCAACACAGAGAGATGAGGATGAACAAGGGTTTGTAAGCCCAAACTTACAAACTTTTGGTATTTTTGAGGCTGCTACTACTCACTTATCACCCAGTGGTGAACCTGAGGACAGTAGTAACATAGCTAAGACCTCAAATCTGGCAACTACTGATGAAGGCCTAAGGCCAGAAGTAGGAAAACCTCAGGACCAAGACAAAGAGGTTCATGAGACTACTGGTTTGGGTCCAGCTCATGATATAACTGATCCTGCCCTCTCTGAGGACACTATCAGGGATTCAGATGATTCCATTAAGTTGGTTGATGAATCAAAACTTCCACAAACTGAATTGACGGTTGATATTGAAGGTCCTGCATCTAAGGTCTCCAAGCTCAAGAAGCTGGTCACCAAAGATCAGGTTAAAGACCAGTTAGCCCAAAAATCCCCACAACTGGCATCTTCAGAGCAATCTGAAGATCACCCAAAACTCACCCCTTCACCAAAACAACCTACCCAATTCACTGGGCTCACAAGCATAGACTTGAACCAACTATGCAGCCCAGATGGTCCCCTGTATCAGGCACTCAAACAAATTATTACTGATCAACTCAAACCCTTCACAACTGCTTGGGAGTTAAAAGCTAACAATCAGTTTGGGTTGATCAACTCGAGACTTGCAGAGTTGAACAAGATAATGGATGAAACTCAAGATCAACTTGCAAGGTTGTCTGCTGCAACATCTCATTCTATTCGGCTTCCAGAAGTGGATGAAGCCAAAAAGGGGGAGATGATTAAGGAACCAACAACAGATGCTACACAAAGACAAAATCCTGATCAAGAAGCTGATAGACCAACACAAAGACCAGGAAAAGAAGTAGCACCAGAGTTCAAGTTACCTAAGGCATCAGAGGTAACTGCTGATTACATTTCTCAAACTACTGAAGACAATCCTTCAGCAGTTGTGACCAAACCTACCACATCAGCAGTTCTACCTCCAAAACCATCATCAGAAGTTCCTAAGGCAACTGAAAAAGACCCTGCTCCCACTCCTTTGCCTACAACAACTTCCACAGCTGTTTTAAACCCTACTCCCATCAGGATGTCAAAAGAATTATTAGAGAAGAGTTTAAAAGAAGCTGCCAAGAAGGCAAAAGAAGACAGAGTATGGAACAGCCTAGAAACTAGAGAAGACTTGAACTATGATGAAAAACTGATCAAATATCAAGAAAAACTTGATGAGCTTGAGGCTGAAGAGAGAGCACTTGAAGCTGCTGCTGAAGATGACAAAAGAGCACAGCTAATAAAATTCATTACAAAGAACTCCAAATCCAAACAAGTGGCCCTCAAGAAACTCTTAACACAAGAACTGACAAGAAGAGCTCAGATGCTATCTGACAGAATAGCAACTGAAAATGAGAGGAAAGCCAAAAGAGCCGAAGTGATTGAAGAATTAGTGGCTAATGACTATGGTTCAAAAGCCTCAATCAGCAAATGGAAAGAACAAACTCTCTATGAGGCTTACAAGAAACTCAAAGCAAAGAAAGCTGCTGAACCAGAAAAATTTGAAAGCCAAGAAGTCCAAACAACTTCTATTGTCAAAAGACCATCTGGTACATTAAGAAAGCCAGCCACTAAAAGAAAAGCAGATGGAGATCCCATTGTCAAGACTGACTTCAAGATGATTCTGTTAGAAGGAGATCAGTTGGTACATGGTGATTTTGATGTTGAAGAGAAACCCATCTTAACCCAATTCAGAGACAAGGCTACCTATGCTTATCAGTTACAACAATCCATTCAAGAAGAAACACATACAAGGGTTGTTACAGAGCATCACCTGCCCAATATGCCAATCCAAGGTGCTGCTGAATTACAAGGAAGTCAAGAGTCTCACCTGAGAGTCACTGAAATCGAAGACATTCCTCAATCAGGTCAACCTAAGGAAACAGGCTTGGTTTCCTATGCCTCTGACTTTGACAGGTCAAAGGTAAACATTGTGAAATGGTCATTTACTGAATCCAACTCAGTACTTGTGACCAGGAGAGACCGTTCAAGTAAGGTCTATAGAAACTCAAAGGAGTTGAGTGTTTTATCGTCCAAAGACCTTCTCACCATTCAACATTTAACACCTGAACTTGGTCCTCTCACTGAGCAACAAAGATGTACTCTTACCACCCGGATGACAGCAGAGATCTGGAGGATGTTAGAAGAGAGAAAAGGACAACAATAAAGGATAGATAAGGTTTTGGCTTCATCAATCCAGGGGGAGATTGTTGGGACGAAGAGGATTGAAGAAACCACCTTTTGATAACCTTAGTCTTTTCCATATCTGCCTAAGTATAGAACTGCTGAAAAACAAATAGAAGAAGTACTGAAGAACAAACACAAAGTACTGAAGAGTAAATTCATCAGAAGTTCTGAAGTCTAACCAGACATTTCACTGAAGAACTACTGAAGACAAACTGCTCATCAGCAGTTTGTCACTCATCAGCACTTTCCATCAGAAGCTTCTAACCGACTGAAAGATCAGCAGTTTTACTATTATATTGTTTTGTTAAAGTCTTGATTTCAAGTTTCAATGTACAGACTGATGTAAGCTTATCTTAGCATAATATCTTTGTTAAATATCTTAGATTACTTCAGACTTCAGTTTAGTACAATAGTCTATAAATAGATGAGTTTGTTCATCTATTTTAGATATGTGATTTTGTGTAATATCTTTGAAATTATATTGAAATCCTTCAAGCTTTAAACTCATAATTTCCACTTCACATCTGAGAAACATAAACTGCTATTTCTGCTTTATACTTAGATCATTTATTGTTTCTCATTTACTATTCAGTCAAGGGGGAGTAATAACTCCTCATCAAAGTGATCTTTTAGACCTTTGAACACTTAACTTTCCGCTGCTTAATAACTCTTATATAAATCTGATCAAACACATAAGTGTTCATAGAAACAGCCACTGATCCAACAAACTGGCTATACTAGCAATTGTTAAGCATCGTTGAACAGGTGAGTTATCACGTTATTTATAAAATTGTGATTGTATACTTGTCCTGTATGAACTTGGATTAAATAAGAATGGTGTAATGTGTAATTATCGGTAGGTGCATATTTGGATCCTTATACTCTTAATGGGATGTGTTGGGATTGGCTGAAAAGAGGATAGGGTTCCTCGTATGCATCACGCCACAACCATACCTATGCGATGGCCGGGGGGTCTGACAAGCCCATTGCTAGTGGTTGTGAAAAGGTCATGAATGACATAGGGTTGCCCTTGGGCCAAAATATTACAACCCATGTTGCATCCATGTCAATTGTATTTTTGTAAACTGTATAACATGAGCTCACCGTTATATAGCTGACGTCGTTTTAAGTATACATGTCACAGGTAATGAGTGAGCTAGTGGGATTAAATAGAAGGCAAGTAAGCCATGGAGACTTAGAAATCGCTAGACTGGGAACATTGTAAATGAATAAGGCTTTGAACTCATATGTTATATGTTTTATTGAAAACTATGTTTTGCTTCCGTTGAAAGTTGTATCAATTGTGCATGATCACCCGAGGTACGGGTTGGGTGTTAGACATATTTACCCCATTTTTTACACACATTCAAATAATTCTTCTCTATCTTCAATAAAAAAAATCATACAATTCTTCTCATCTTCACAAAAAAAAATCACAAAAATCACACACTATGGTTACATGGACAGAAGAGGAGGAAATAACGCTCGTGATCGCGTACAACGCCGTACACACCAACGATGGCTCATCAATGAGCAATGGTCGTGGTCGTAGCCATGGCCAGAATGCTCAATGATTGAAAAAAGTGTTAGCCAAGTTTGGTACACTTGTCGGGGGATCACAAAGTACGTGTGATTCAATCTCTCATAAGTACGCGGACCGCGAATCCCAGTGTCGAAAGTTCGAATTTTTTTAAGGAAGCGAGGCGAAACTACCCAACTACACAGGATGCAGGAAGACTTCGCTAAAATCGACTATGCTACCGAAGTCGGCGTGTATCTTTCGCACGTTTCGGCATGGTGAATGCTACGCAACAAATTTTAGCTTTTATATTTTCTAGTAATGTTTTATTTAACTTCTAGTATTTTTTTTATTTAATGTACGTTTTTTTATTTTATTATGGAATTTTCTAGTATTTTTTAATTTAATGTAATGTTTTATTTCTATTTAAAATAAATGAGTGTGATTGTATCATTCCACTACGTGTGTTAAGTGATGAATGTGATGGAGTGTGACTAATGAGGTGGCAAAATGGTACTAGGTGTGATAGTGTGATGGTATGATAGAATCACACACCACCACATCCACCCTTCGATTGGTGAAAAGTTGTGGCGCCCACAATTCACACCCATTGGCGCTGCCTCTCAATATGTATTATAGGGAGCACAATATAAATTTAATATACTTTTATTCTTCTTTATACTCTTGATAAAGAGTAAACTGTCATTTTGGTCCATGAGGTTTGCATCAAAATGCTTTTTAGACAGAAAAAGTTATTTTTATCACTGTTAACCTGGAACTTTCATTTTGGTGCCATTTTGGACAGTTTTTTTAACTCAGTTAGAAAAGTCAGTTAACTTCATGGACAATTAGGTCATTTTATGTCTAAACGTTAAAAAGCACATATTTAACCTTTCTTCTTCACAGGGACCGATTGATAGTCTGCAAACACAACATTTTTTCAAAAAACCCCTAATTCCCAAATCGATAGAAACCCGAAATCGACGATGGTATTCTGCAATTGTGGAGCTCCACCACCTAACATATTAACATCAATAATGGCAATGGCGTAGATTAATCTGATGGTCGGAACTTCTAATGACTACTCTTCCTCTTCCATGTCTCCTCTTTCACCTCCTTCTACCATTGTTTTTGTTGATTTGTATGGCAAACATCGTTAAGTTGCTAAGGTTCAGGTCCTCGAGCGTGAGATTGGCATGCTTTAGGTACTCTACTCTACTCAATATCCTTCACACTTACTTATGCATTAGCATATGTTTTTTACTATTTATTATATTTTACCAAGATGTTGACATAGCTATTATTGAATCGGAAATGGGAGTCCAATTAATTTATGAGTTAAGTGTTATCACTACATGAATATCGAGCATTACCAGCGGCACCTTTACCGGCGACCCGCCTAGGTGTCGCCGAAAAGTTGTTGATCCCAACTACCAAAAAAAACTAATCCTGACGGTTCATTTGTCAGGAGATCAAGGGACTATACGTTTCATCGTACTAAGATCAATAGCGGCGACACATTTAGCAGCGACTGTCGCCGCTATTGGTGTCAAAAACTATTAACCTGCCATTGTCTTTCCTTTTCCCTCCCACCCTCCTCACTTTCCCTCTCGATCTCTCTGCTCTGTCTCTCTCTCGCTACTTACTAAATATGTTTAGTAAGTAGGATATTTGACAAATTTGGTATATATTTGTAGTTTATTTGTTGATATTTGACCCGTTTAATTGGTATAAATATGTTTAGTAAGTAAGATAATTAACCCATTTGGTATATATTTGTAGTTTATTTGTTGATACTTGACACATTTGGTATAAATACGTTTAGTAAATAGGATATTTGACCCATTTGGTATATATTTGTAGTTTATTTGTTGATATTTGACCCATTTGGTATAAATATGTTTTGTAAATAGGATATTTGACCCATTTGGTACATATTTGTAGTTTAAATGTTGATAGTTGACCCATTTGGTATATGTTTCTAGTTTTACCCATTTGGTGTATGTATGTTTGCTAAATGTTAATATTTGACCCGTTTGGTATAAATATGTTTAGTAAATAGGAAATTTGACCCATTTGGTATAAATATATATGTAGGAACAAATTAATGTGATGATGGCGAATCCTCAATTCCAAGCGCAAATGTTCCAAATGTGTAGTCAATTTTTCCAGTCACCAAACTTTGGAAATCAAGGCGGGGTAGCGGCAATAGTGGCCATTATGACGAAGACGACGATGTTTAGGCATTTTTGTAAGAATGGTACAATTTATAATGTCCATGCTTGAATGTAAATATGGGTATATTTGCTTAGATTTCTTGGTATGTTTAGGCGAATGTTTTAATTTGTATAATATATATGTAAATGTTGGTATGTTTGGTTAATTAGATTTGTTATTATTTTGCTTGATTGTGCGTCTGTGGACAAAGCGGGGAGGAAAAAATCTGAATAGGAAAGCGAGGAGGACAAACAAAATAGACCTTTAGCGGCGACAAGTCACCGCTAAAGGGCTTGCATAGATTGCACAGTTTTTTTGCCACTTGGCATCACACGGGGCAAAAAAAAGAGAATGCCACGTGGAAAATAGGCATTAGCGGTGACAAGGGGCATTAGGCACCTTTTTTTTACCGACAGGACCTTTAGCGGCGACTGTCGCCGCTAAAGGTCCCCTCTGTTGTAGTGTATACATTGAAACTACTTATCTCGTTTATTAACTTCAATTTGTGACTACTTTTGCCTAACTTGATAATACATGTTGATGAGATTTACTAAACATTTTTTGGTGCTTCTTGCCAGAAGAATAATTGGTTAAAAATGTTGAACCAGATTTAAACATTTTGCCCTTAGTTGTTTGTATATGGTTGGAATTTGAATGGTTTTGTGGCTAATTTGTTTATAATTTCATGATTTATTGAAATGCACAAGATTATGTTTAAGAGGGTAGCAAATGGTTATAACTTTCATTACTTGTCCTAAATGTTCCGTATGTTGCTGTTGTAAGCCATGGTCATGCTTATAAATGTATGGTACAAGCTCTAAAATATAGTAGATTGTATATTAATTTGTTGATTGCTTGTAAACTTTATTTCATGGCAAAAGTGGTATTTACTGTTCATTGATGATTGATCCGTTTCAGTCACCTAAAAAATGTGCTTACCATCGTCTATTTGGGGTTTCTATCGATTAGGGAATTAGGATTTTTTGATGAAATGTGGTTTTTGCAAAGGTATCAGTCGTTCCTCGTGAAAAAGAAATGTTAAATTTGTGTTTTTTAACGTTTAGATATAAAATGACCTAATTGCCCCTGAAGTTAACTGACTTTTCTAACTGAGTTAAAAAAAACTGTCCAAACTGACACCAAAATGACAGTTCCGGGTTAACAGTGATAAAAATAATTTATTTCTGTCTAAACAAGCATTTTGGAGCAAACCTAAGTTTACTAGTTTATAAAATATAGAGATCACTAATATACATGATTCTATATATGTATCATAGGGAGCACAATATAAATATACAATACTTTATTCTTCTTTATACTCTTGACAAAATATAGAGATCACCGAAAGAGGTCTACCAAATCACACATAAAATTTTTCTTTTCACTTTAGCAAAAGCGACATCCACTGTATTTCTATGAACATGCATATCAACGCAATCTAGACTTATTTGATGTGTAGAAGCAGAACTCTGTATAAAGGATGAGGGACCCATATTCTCCCATTTAAGTAAAAGCAAAAGCACTAACCAAACCACTTTTTGGTTGTTCCTATTTTGATGTTTTAATTTAGTCAGCCCCTTTTCACAATTACTTGAAGAGATTGGCTAGGCCTACCCCGCGTCTTCAAAATTTTCATGTATTTTCTTTCCTGATCAGAACATTAAATCATGAGGGTTTTTTTTTAGTGTCTTGTGGCAAAAGTAGGGGATATGACTTATGATATAGAAGTGGAAGGAGATAATGTAGCTAGTAAAGATAGAGAGTGGGTGGTACATGAATTCTCATACCTAATTCGTATAATTTAAATAAAATACATATTAACCGCTAAAATTTAATTTGTTCACTTTTTTTAAAACTCCATATCAGAATATCTGATTCTAGTATATATTCATAATCAATTAAATAAAATTCTTTTCCACTTGCAATAAAATAGGATAAGAGATGAATAGTGAATCCCCAAATATCATCCTTTAGTTTAATTTTCCTCATCATTTGAAGTGAAGGAATGGAGACTCGAATTTCTAATTTATGAACGAAAATAAACAAAATATCCGGGTTTCCTTTTAGTTTAGGTATAGAGAAAGGGATAGCGACTTCATTGTTAGTATTTTAAAAAAAAAAACAGATACTAAACTAATTCTCAAAACCAAAGGGGGCAAAACATAAACTAAGATTGACAAACTTTAATAGCTTTCCCTTCCATATACCCATATAAGTTAATACATATTGAAATGACACCTATAGATGATTCTATTAATACATACAATACTATCCAGTAGTTGACATTTTTATTTATTATGAGCTACAATACTTGACTGCATAAATACACAATCATCAGAAGTCAAACACTAAGGAACATTACCATCTTCAACCACTTTGGCAGTGTTGAAAGTATTAGGAAAACCTTCTTCAACTGAATGACCATGCAGTTTGCTTGTTGAAGATCTATTACACGAATTATTATACCATCTTGTCCAGAAGAGATAGTTCAGGAAGTTGATCAAACTTACAACTGCTAACACCCAATAGAATAGGTCTAATCTGTCCTTATTCAAATCATTATCTCCAAGCCAACCATCATTATTTGATCTGGATGTAATCTTGTTTATCAAAGAAACATACACTGAGCTTAGATAGAATCCAAAGGAGTATGAACAGTATGTCATAGCTGTCAACAAAGATTGCATCCCTTTCATGTTTTGTTTGTAAAAGAATTCGATCAACCCCACAGCCGTAAACATCTCAGACACTCCAAATATTAAGAATTGTGGGGCTATCCAAAAAATGGATAATGTGTGATCATGGTTTACAAATGAATCCCTTCTCTTTTTCTCCATAAGGGCAGCTGACACCATTGAAAAGGTGGCAACAAATAAGCCGACACCAATGCGCTGTAAAGGGGTGATTCCAGAATCATGACCAGTGATTTTTCTAGCAAAAGGTACAAAAAAGTAATCATAAAGAGGAACTACAAAGATTAGCAAGATGTAAGGGATGGCTTGGAGCGAGGCTGGTGGAATATGGAACGATTTTGTGATTTCGTTGTTCATCACACTTCCTTGTGACACTGAGAAGGTTTGTAGTTGTGCTAAGATTGTGTTAAAGACAATTGTGCAGGCAAATATTGGGATTACTGAGATTAAAATCTTCACTTGCTCAACCTGGTTCACAGTGCATAACCTCCATGGGCTTTCCTTTGCATTGCTGTTGTTCCCTTCTTGTTTCTTTATGCAGGCTTTATCTAAAAACCTGAAAATTGTGATAACCGATCAGGAGACTTTATCCAGAAAACTTAACCAAATAATATGCCTCAAATAAGAACATTTATTTTTGGTAAAAGATGATAGTTTTTAGTTACGGTTTGTACCATTTATGACTTACTCTTGTAATACAATTACTATAAACTGATGAACTGAAATTAAACCAATACATTATCATGAATAAGATCAGTTGATGTTCAAGTTTACCTGAACCGATCAGTATGAGTAAGACTTGAAGTTGCATGTGCCATGGGAATACTGTTCCAGTGTTCATTTTCGTTTCCATGAAGCATTTCAGGATTAGAATGGGACACTTGACTCCTATTTAAAAATGCAGCAACAATAACCTGCATAATGTATAACCAAAGGTGTAAGTTAATTTAATACAACTGGAGAGAAAACCTGGTCAATAATGGAGAAAATCTATGAATATTATATCTAAACACAGAGTATTCAGTATGTTGCTTTTCTGATTATAATTTATAAGTGAACAAAGTACGTAGCAAAATAAGGATTTTTAACTATTAGAACAGCAAATGCAAACAAGTTTGCATGCATTCGCATGACGAAGCAATAAATAATGCATACAGAATCTTTATAAATAATTATCAATTTGGAATATAAAATATATGAAATAATGCAACTAATTAAGGACCATATAAGGGAGGTTATGTCCCTACTTGGTTAAGAGAATTGATGTTTGAGTTCTTTTAGTTGAAAACTATGATAAAAGAAATAGAAATTATTTATTACATATTGTAGAAGGTTGTTTTCTTGTAAAAAGCAGGAGACATAGAAATAAAGTTTTCCTTTTTCAGAAATCTTTTTGTTTTGAGGAGACATTAAAAAATGTTAACATTTATATACTCTATGGTGTTGCCATGCCTGCATTTTACAGGATAACTCATAAATTGCTAATTAACAGGATCTAAGATAGACTTGATCTTACTTGTGCAATTGGGACTAGAACGCTTCCTCGAGGCGGCTTGTTGCGATAAAATACAGTACCAGAAACCAAGCAGATTAGGCCCATTGCCATGACAATAGCAGACACCCCGAACCCAATATCCATACCAGAATGTGTTTGGATCCAAACAATGAGTGTTAGAGCAACAAGTTCGCCAACAGAAAATACAAAGTAGGCAGCATTGAAATAGGTGGAAAGCTTCTTTGACTGTTTAGAGTCACTCATATTGAATTGATCAGCCCCATGAGCCACCATGTTTGGTTTCACACAGCCACTCCCTAAGGCCACCAAGTAGAGGGCCACAAAGAATATTAAAGACTCCATCCCCTTGGCTTCTATGCATCGATCGCTATCTGTTAGCATGTTGCACTGTGGTGGCTTCAGCTGAGGGAGGTGGGCTTGGACTGATAACAAGATGAACCCCTACAATATTTACAACGACAAAATAATAGTAAAACAGTCTGTGACGTTGATATACTAAGAAAGAAACAAAATTTAAATTAAACATACAGATAGTTCTATGAATCCAAAGATAAGCATGGTCCAGAAGCAACCGAGATAAGAATCCGAAAGGTAGCCACCAAAGAGGGAGAGGATAAAGATAGTCCCAACGAAGTTGGTCACTATGTTTGCTGCCTTTGACAGCGAAAAGTGCATCTCATTTGTCACGTATGTTATAAGGTTATTACCAACTGCTGCTATAGCCATAATCTCAAATGTTTGTACCCCTGCAAAAATTTATATATGCTACCATATTTATCCAACTATTTTTAATCAAAAGTACCATGAAGTATGGAAGCAAAGAGGGAGCACAAGATCGATCAAACATACCAAGAACAAACGCGGCAGCTCTCATACCACCATGTTTATTGTACGTTGAGGGTTTGCCTCTCCAATCGACAGTTAGCTCTTCAGAAAGGCTATCTCCTTTCTGCTCATGTCTCCTTGAGTCCATATCTTTGTGTCTGATTTAATGATTTATGTTAGGTAACTTAGAGAACCAAGAGCAGAATATATTGTCACAAGATGAACTAAATCTGTATTTAAAGGCCTCTTGGGATACTAAGCATGTTCACTAAAATAGATGTGATAATTGATGGGTGTGGGGGCTTAACTCTCTATACTGAATCTTTGACAAGTTGGCCTCTATCCTCCTACCCATTTTATATAGAACTATCCCACTACCTAACCTCTTCATTTTTTGTAATTTTTTTGGCCCCCCCTTACAAAAAATATGATCACTATTTTTTTGTGTGGTTGTGTGTACATGTGTGATGTGAGTTTGTGTTTGTGTGCGTCAGAGAGAGAGACAATAAGCTAATGAAGGAATCTTCGCCTTACTTACCCATTAGTGTGCCCATGTTTGACATATCCATAACTTGCATTGCGGGGTGGGCTGTCTTTTTTAATTTCCCATTGCTGGTCAAACATAATACACATGAGTTTAAATTTTATAAAATGGGTCAAGTTATTCTACACAGTATAACAAAAATGAGAAGGGTGAGAAGGATACAAAAAACACAATAGATTATGAAATATGACACAATGAACCATAAAATATAACACAATGCTGAATAAAAAAATCACAATGAATTGAAAAAATGACACAATGATGAAAATAAGAAAAAGACACAATGCTACATAAAAGACACAGTGATATAACGTATATTCTAAAAACTACAAGCTAAAACCCCAAAAAAAAAACGAAGACCTAAAAACTAACATCGGAGGGTTCGATGAGACGATTTCAATGCCGTTTGAATGAGTTCAATCGGAGTCCGTTTGATACCCTTCCTACGACTTCCTATTTTTCTTTCACTGTGTATTTGATCCTAATCCTTTATAAAATATCATCTATAAGTTGGAGACGGCTTGGGATGTCGTAGTTTCATAGCCGGAAAAGAAAACATAGGGTAAGTACATATATTGTTATAGTATAAGATAATTTTTATCTATTCATGTAGTAGTTGACAGGATATGGGACTTCTTGCATATATATGCTGGACTTGACCCTACCGTTGTACCGCTTTATGTTTACTTCATTACTAGATTATATCTTGGAAGCTTTCCAATATAGATAAATTTAATATAAATTGATAAAATATGTGTTATGATGTAAGTATGTAACATAGAAATTAATGTACTATAACATGAGAAAACAACAATTTTAATCATGTGAATAAGATTGAAAATGTATATCAAAAATATGTATATTTGGATAGGGATCGAGTAGAAGTAGAAACAACCATTGCAGGGTGTGATTGAGGTGGTGGTCTTGAAGGTGTGCCTTGTGATATCCTTCTCTTTATTTCCATCCAAAGGTATTTTACTCTCTCATGTTTCCCCCACAATTTTAACACGTTAATAACTTTTATATATGATATTTAAAAAAAGTACACCAAATTAACGAATGTTTTATTATATTTCCAATGAGTACTATAGTGCTATACGACATGACAAAAACACACTAAAATTTTATGAAATATCATTTAGTACAGCTCGTTTGGAAAAACAAGTTGTTGATAGCAGATTACATAAAAATTGATTAAAAATAATAGATTCAACCAAACAAGATGAATCCACTTGGAAAAGCTTGAAATGTCATATATGTAGCAACTGTCCAAAATTCCTAGTAAACGGACTTGTAAAACTCAAGTTATAGCCTTTTACAGTTGACCTATTTTTTACATCCGAAAATCAAGTTTGACATCTAACCTCATAAAATCACAAATAAATATTAAAACAAGTAAAAAACGTACAAACTTGGACTTTTTGAAACCATAACATCATAAATATTGTTCTAGCATCAATAAATAACCAAATTAAGCGATTTATGATCAAGAGAACAGCCCTACAAATCATCAAAATCAAAACTTGCACAACAAGTTATCTACAAACCCTAATCTTCCCATACGTGTATCCTTCAACCCACAAAACCCTAACTTTGTTGACCAATATTTAACTTTCAAATGTGTTAGAGCCCAAAGTTTTTCGTTTAGCTCCTCAGATTCAACATCATTAGGTGAATCTTTTGCCCCTAAAATCATTCCATTTCATCCATTTTTCTATCAGTTTCGATCGATTTTATGCTTGAACAAAACCCGAACCAAAAACTGACGGATTATCCATCGAAATCTTTTCCAATCAAAAATGGTTTGGGGGTTTTGTTTTATCGGCACAATTAGAAGGTTTTTTTGAAAATTTTGGAACCTAATTCGATCGATACAGATTTGAAAAATTTTGAACGTGATAATTGTGGTGTTCTTCATACATGTTACTGTGCACAACCTTTTTGGCGATTTTGTGATAATTGTGGGCACAACCTTCATACGCGTGCATCTAACTCCCATACGTATGATATGCGCTTATTTTTGGCTATTTTGTGATTTTAATTTGTTTTGAGTCGTTTTCATTATACTTATGTGTTTTGTATGAGCGTTTGCAGATATGGAGTTTGCAATAGGCACAAAGCACAACATTATAGCTCATTTGGACCCGACATCCAAGAATTTCGCAGATTTTGTGGATATTATAAACTTCTCCCGGCGTTCAAGAATCTTCTATGCCATCTCAACTCCTTGTACGCCTTATCTTAGCCACCAGAAACAATTCTGGGAATCAGCGGTGTTGGATTCCAATCGTGATCCAAGAGCGTTTGTCGGTCGCATAGATGGACGCGAGGTGGTTGTTACTCAACAAAGAATTCGGGAAGCACTTCACTTGAATGATAGAGATGAAGATCCAATTTGTTTTCCCAAGCGCTTAGTCAGAGGTTTCTTTAAGCAAATCAAGTATGCTGAACCAATCAAGAAAGAACCATATTTGAATTCTGGGTTTTGCTATTCTTACCGTTATTTCTTACTTATTCTCATACACAGCATAAGTCCCACACTCAACAGTTTTGATGCTTCAAGGAGGTCTATCAGTTCAGCCATGGTGGCTCTCATTCTGAACAAGCCGTTCAACTTTTCGGGCATGATCTTTCACCACATGAAGGAAAACTTGAACACAAAGTACAGGAAGATGGATAAGAGATCTCTTCTTTATCCGAGATTTTTGTAGATGATTTTTGATGTTCAGATTTCTGACTTACCAAAGGTTGATGGTGATATTATGAAACTAGAGCATCTGAATGATATGGGTATGTCTAGGATGAAGACATACAAGAAAAGTGTAGAAACAGCCTACAAAAGAATCATTGGTCACATCCTTAGAGAAGATTATGTTGAACCGTCATAGGACAACCAGAGACACGAGGATAGTGATTCCGATGTTGAGATGGTGGATCCTGTGCCGGATTAAGGTGGAGATAATGATAATGATGAAGAGGGTGGTGGGGCAACTCAGGGGAATCTCCGTAGGCCTAGGACGACCCGTCGTGTTCGTATTTCTAAAC